>OY728150.1:135962613-136684194 GCA_963277665.1 Viscum album
TGACAACCATGAAAAATTCTCAACAATCCTCCGGTAATAACCTTCCAAACCAACAAAACTAGGAATCTTGGTTATATTTGTGGGTCATGGCCAATCTCCAACAACTTTAGATTTAGCAGGATCAATAGTTAAGCCATTTATTTTTACAATGTGTCCAAGGAATGAAATTTCCTGTAACCAAAACTCACACTTTCTGATTTTCCCAAATAGTTACTTTTCTTTTAAGGTTTGAAATAAATCCCTTAAATGACATTCATTCCCCTCTTTAATTTTAGAATAAATCAAAATATCATCAATGAACTCAACCACAAACATAACCAAGAACTCATGGAAAATTCTATTCATAAGATTCTTGAATAGAGCAGGTACGTTGGTTAAACCAAAAATAATAACTACAAATTCATAATGACCATATATAGTATGAAATGCAGTCTTTGAAATGTCTGCTTCCTTTACTTTCAACTGATGGTACCCAGACCTCAAATAAATCATCAAAAAATATTGATCTCACTTTAGTTGATCAAACAAATCGTCGATATGAGGAAAAGGATACTTTTTCTTAATAGTGATATTATTCAATGCTCTGTAATCAATGAAATGTCTTATTAAACCATATTTTGTTTTAATAAAGAAGACAGAGGCACGCCATTGTGATGTGCTAGGATGAATGAAACCTTTATCTAATAACTCCCGCAATTTATTTTTTAACTCTAATAGTTCAATTTGATCCATTGAATAAGGGTGGTATGAAATTGGCATAGCATCCGAAACTAATTCAACAGTAAATTAATCATCCATATCAGGTATAATACTAGGAAACGCATCAGTAAAAACATAACTGTTCTCATTTTCCACTAGCACATCATTAATCTGAACAGTTACTTCGTTTTCAATAATATGTGCAAGGTAACATTCATTTATATCTTTTACTAGTTTTTCAGCTTCCAGATATGTTAACAAAAGTATGGGTTCATTCCAGTATACAAACTTAAAAACATCTTGAAATGAAGCCTCTTTAGCTCTTCAGTCAATCTTAGCATGATAAATAGAAACCCAATTCATTCCAAAAATAACATAAAACACTACTAGAGGTAAAACAATAAGTTTAACATGAAGATTCTTTTCGCACACAAGGATAGGAAGGTTCTTATAATTTCTTTTTGATTCAACATTTCCTCCGGGTGTTTTTACCTTATGTTCAGGATTCATATCTTGATATGGAATTCCCAATTTAGTAGAAAACGTCTCATAAATGAAAGAATGTGTAGACCTCAAATCAAACAACACATTAGAAAAATTTGAAAAAACAAACTGTGTACCTGATACTACTTCATTTGATGGACCAACATATACTGAAGTAGTTGAAAAGGATTTCACCACCACATTCTGCTTTTTGTCCGACTTCTTTCCATCAGTTGAGTTCTTTGTTGGAAACTCATTTTCATAATGAACCATTTCATTACACTTTAATCATTTTTCTGAATGTAATTAATATTTTGTCTAACTATTAACCTGATATTGTTAAGTGAAATTACGAGCATTATGTCCCATTTTACAACGTCATTAGAAATTACCCGAATTCTGAAGACATTCCCAATCATGATTTTTACAATAATTTTCACAAATAGAAAACTTAAGTTTCTTATCATCAGAATTTTTTGAAGATTTAACCCTCTCACCTGAAACCTTGTACTCTTATTCTGTTGTTTGTCAAAGAACATCTGATCATAATAAAACTCCATTTCCACCTTCTCCGCAAATCAAACAAGTATTTCAGAACTTTTTAACTCATAAAAAGATGAATCCCTTTGATACTTTGGATCTAATCCTGAGTAAAAATTGTTGATTTTAGTATCAAGATCTCATATGAGATTTAGAGCATACATTTCCATTCGAGTGAATTTTTCTTCATAAGAAGCCTTTGATTCATCCCCCTTCCTCAATTCCAGGAATTGTTTTTCCATCCTAAGAAGAACCACCTTAAAAAAATATTTCTGAAGAAACTTTCCTTTGAATTCATCCCAATCAAGAGCATCAATCTCCTCATTGCCCCTGATATTTTTCACCATCAACCACCACTGATCATATTCACCATAAAAACTGTAAATTGTGCGACAAATATTTCGATGTTCTGAACACCCCATGGAATCAAAAATTATCTCCATTTCTTTAATCCACACTTCAGCTAGCATAGGGTCAATTGATCCTCTGAATGATGGGGGATGTTTTCTCATGAAATTATACACTACATACATGTTACTCTATGGTTGATCTGACTGATCCCGTGCATTGATACAACCACAATTTATATCTTGAGTCAATTGTGTCATCACTGTATCAAACTATTTTGTTCCAATTCCAACCATCTCAGGTTACTAATTTGGATGGTTGTCTTCCTCCTGATGTCATCCCAACATAAAAGCCATGTTTCAACTGTGGAAAATCATTCTGAACATAGAAATATCTTAGAAGAAGATACATGGTAATCTTTAAATGATATATCATTTCAATAATAATATAAAGTAATTTATGTATATTAATTTAAAAAACCCTTACTCCTAAAGTTGTCTAAACCGACCTCTGATACCAACTATAAGGACCCTATCATAATCATTATACAATCATGAATTGAGTTATATTTATATTGAAATGATATATCATTTATATACTACCATGTAGATTCTTCTATGATATTATCTCATAACTATTACATTACATCTCAAAAATTATAACGTAGACACTTCAACTCAGTTTCCACTTTTTTTATAAAATAAAAACTCTTGAAAAAAAGAGTCAGGTCTAGTCCCATGTTTTAGATAGCATGACTTTTCCTTGATCACATCCTTGACATTATTCATCTTTAGGTCCTGTGAAAAACATTTCAAAACATGGGCTGAGCTAAAAAAGCTCTGTAAGGGTTATAAAACAAAGAAAGAAGACATTAGTTCATCATTTCATACATAACATAAGAACATTAACATACCTCCTAAAGTCATAAGATTTAAGAATTATACATAGAAAACATAAATCATAAAGGCAACTTGTGGAATTCATTTCATACATACATTGTAGCTAGCATTGCGATATAGAGAGTTACATTGGAATACCCATCACATTAAATTCTCTGAATCTCTTTGGAGAAACATTCAAATTTACCTCTGTCATGTTTCCCAATGCATTGGAGATATACCTCAGGCTCACCTGACCTATGATTATCATGGAACCACCCTTATACGTAACAATGCACAACAACCATAACAAATTTCAAACACATAAAACAAACATAATGAAAATATAACATTTCTATATTTCAATCACAATATATCATTTAAATATATTATAATAATCAATCCATTATCAAAACAATTTTGAATACTAATATATGTAAAAAGAGTATATGGTATTTACATTCCATTTAAAATCATTATAACTTTTAAAAAAATCCAATGATAAAATAATACTCGTGGTGGCGGAAAAGGTCATTGTCACCACTTTGGTAAAAAAGAATCATTATTTTTTCTTATCGTTTAGTAAAATTCCTCATAGAAAAATATTCCCATTTAAATGGAATGAAAATTAAAATTAGTTTATATAGAGTATAAAAGAAATTCATCTATTAAAACAAAATATTCCTCAATGAAAGGAGATAGAGATGAACTGTCTTACCCTGTGTCCGACTTGACTCAATCATTTATTAATCCGTTGAATAATTAACTAAAGTTAATTTATACTTTCTTATGAACCTCTTTAAAGTTTATTATTCCTTTTATATCACTTAATACCTTGTTATAAATATTATCTAACAATTTATGTTAATAATGGTTGTTTTGTGGATATTTGGTACTTGAGTAAAAAAATGGACTTCTTATATTTACAAGTTGTCCATGTGGAAAAAATTTATTATATCTAGAGTGATATTCATTATTTAGATATAAAATATATCACATATATATAAATTATATACATGTATTTATAATAGTACATAACATTTAGAGATAAGAAATGAAATGCACCGTTCATGGAGACGGAAAGCCGTACGTACACATAAATGTTACTTTCATTTCTATTTCGTACTTTAATGGAATTAAAACCTAATGATACATAGATATATTATAATTCCAGTATAATATAATTTATAATATCATTAACTCAATCCTTTATACATGCCACATATGGCATTAATGAGTCATATCACTTTGAGGGGGCGGTAGTCCGCACATCCTCAAATTAAATTATCGTGTTTACCCATAATGGAAACCATAAATGTATGCTATAAAAGAAAAATACAAAAGAATAAAGAAAAAATAAACATAATATATATCATATGTAAATTTAGTGTAATCCTAATGGCCACCATGAGAGGTTGTAGGAGATAACCCCATTTGGTTTGAATCAAAAGGAAAATTGTTACCTTTAATTTGGTTAACTCCCTTTGGTTTGAATCAAAAGAACTTCTTGAAGTGCCTTCTACCTGTAGTAAGGCTTCTAAGAGCAGGATAGGGATCTTGAGATTTTATTTCGGTTTGGATTGGGCGAGATAAGGGGTTTCAGAGTTGTTTCGAATGGGTTATATATGAGAGCTTTCTATAATTTGGAGGAGGGGCTCTTTATGAAAGTTTTCCAATATTATTTTATTAAAAACTTATATTCAGTTTTTAAAGATCCAAAACTCATTAAAGATGAATATAAGATGACTCAAGTTAGAAATAAAATCATGTAATAAAAATTGTACAATTTTTGGATATTTTTTTAATATTTATAATCTTATTTATTTAAATCATTTATTGATGAGGTAAATATTCCATCATTATTGTGTCATAAATAATTAAAATTATTTGATGTCAAAAAAGTAAAAAACAAATACCATAATTAAAAAACAATTATCTTTCCAATGAATATTTATAGTAGAAATGATAACTTATATAACCCCATTTAAAAATTAATTTACTAAAATAAATTTGTTTATGCCATTTTTTCCATTAAAATATTTTAATTAAAATAAAATGTCATTATCACTCTAAACTGTCTCCATGGGGTCCGAAAAATGACCAAAAGATTTTCATGGTCGTAAATGACTCATCTAATAAATTTTGGACATGTGTTATGTTAATTTTGATATTATTAGACTATTTTATTGACATTGAACTACCATATTCACCTTTAACCGTGGTAAATAAAATTGAAAAGTTACTAATAACCAAAAATTATTTTCATATTATTAAACAATATTTTACTTACTAATAACAACCATGTATATCGGATTTTCGAAATTCAATCCATATAAGTAGTAAATTTTCTTTTAAATGGAATATAATTTTGTTACTACTACATAGTGTTTTCAATATTAATCAAAAATTGAAGTTTTTCAGGAAAAATATCAAAATTTCATCCTAAGTTATATTTGATATTAAGAATTTAAAAATTATGGCTACTTTACCAAAATAAAAACATAGAAATTTCATTAGTTTATTTAAAATTAATACCCGTTGTCAAAGCATATAGCGTGTTTTTAGGAAACAATAACTATCAAAACATCTATTCTTGTTTATGTCCAATTTCAAAGTGAAATTAATTCCAATGACCAAAATTGGATTAAATTGTAAAAACCTAATATAATTAAACTTTAAAACCAATTATAGAAGTTAATATTACAATATAAATAAATTATATTACAATGCACTTTTGAATTAAAATTCGGTATATTTCACTATTTATTAAAAAATGAATTCCATCTGAACAATACCAAACTTTTACGCAAAGTGAATTTTGATGTACCAATTCTAATGAAGAATTTTATTTTGTCAAATATAATATATAAATGCAACCATGACTAGATTTAAATATGGGTCTCCATTAAAAGGCGGTAAATTTACTTTTTAACGAATATTAGAGTATTTGTGCTTCAAATTAGCTTAATTCACATTTTAGGCCACTAAAATTTGTTGTTTAAATGTATAAACATCTAACAAAAATGTATAATCATATTGTAGTTAGTTCAATTCATTCCCTCCAATAAAATATCTAGGCATAAACTAAAGTTAAACTAATATTATGATATAATTAGTGTGCAACATAAGATTTCCACAAAACATGTTGTTGCTTATTCGGTAATCCATAGAACATTGAAAACACTTTAATGTAAAATTAATATTTAATTCACATATATTAATAAATATGTAAAATATCTTATTTCTTTATTTATATATGAGTTTACGTCATTCCCCCTTTTGGAAATTGTGTCCTCGTAATTTATATTCACCTATCAAATAAGTGGGGCTATTTATCCCTCATAACATCTTTATATTCCCTCATTTCCTCTTCAATGATATGGTTTTTCCAAAAAACCATTACCTAGTGAATCACCTTATTCCGCAACACATGCTCTTTTCGGTCAAGAATCTGGATTGGTGGTTCCTCATAAGAGAAATTCTTTTCCAACTGAACTACCTCTTGACTTAAAAATTGAGACGGATCTAGTATATAATTTCTCAACATTGAAACATGAAAACCTTGTGTACCTATGATAAAAAATGGAGGTAAATCCACTCTGTAAGCAACTGATCAAATTTTCTCCCAGATTTCATAGGGTCCAATGAACCTCAGACTCATCTTTATTTTCTTACCAAAATTCATCACACTTATTTTCATCCAAATCCAACTAGGATATATCAATGTTTTATATGTTCATGCGTGGTAACATGGGCCTTCTCAATTTTCGTTGTCAAGATATAATGACAATTTTCTACAGATGATACAGGAATATACGTACAAGATTTCTGGGTTGAGTAATGGATATTTAAATTTCATGCATGTTGATACCACAACATATTGGTGGAATTATATAGAAGAAGTTGAGATAGAGGACCTATTTTGTTTTTTATGTCATTATGCCCTTAACAAGCTATCCTGGATACACTGGTCTGGATAAATTACGTCGAGACCCATTGGGTGGCATCCTCCGAAGGCTAAGGGTTAATACCACATATTTTTTTGATTGTGATTTATAGAAGGATACTATCAGGGTTACTTTAATATATTTGTTCAGACATTATCCAACCTTCTGTTCCACCACTATAAAGCAAAGGAGGTACTTTTTGTTGCATTTTGGGGAATGGTCCCTAAAATATTTTGAAATAGAAATAGATGAAGCTTGATTCTTCTACACCACTCATCGGGGGGTAGATGGGTGATGGGGCTACATATCATGGAGGGTTTCACGAGTGAACTCTTGTGTTGGGATAGTTCCATTCAGGTGGTACTCCATGATCTGTGTATTTTCCCCATGACATTAAAGATGTTGGGTGGGAAATGTTTTCCTCTAGATTTCTGAGGGCCCAATTTTTATAACGATGGATATATATGTTTTTTATAATCAGTATGATAAAAATAATTTGAATTTAGTTTTGTATAATGGGCCTCATATTAACAAGAAAAAACCCAAACATGAAAACCTATTAAAGTATCATCTCAAGTATAAAAATAAATGTATGACTAATTTCTTTAAAGGATAAACATGAGGATCAGTTTTTCTCATGACAAAATAGCCTGATATGTGGGAAATTAAGTTATTTGTTTAATAAATTATTCATATAATGTTCACCATTTTAGGTTTCTCTCATGAAGAATTCTTGTGGTGATCCATGTGTGGTAAAATATCCTGTCTCTTTTGATAGTCTCTAATAGGGTTTAGTCATGAAACCATAATTAATACATTGTTACGACATCAAAAACATTCTACAGACCAACATTCAAATGGTTGGTGATCACATCATTTTTTTCCAAGGGGGAATATTAACATACGTTGATTCATACTATGGGTGATCATGATCATTACACTATTTTTAGGGGAATTACATTATACTTCATGACTTCCTTATAGGTTTAATATGTATTAATTAATCCTTTCCAAATCAATGTAATGGATTAGTTACCGTTCTTATATTAGTAATTGGATTACTGAATGTGTTGAAATGAAAAATCTATATGTATCTGATGTACTTTATCGATGAAACCATCTATATATTAATGTTTCTCCGTTATTGTATCCATATTTATGTATCAAATGTTCTTCATATTTTATTCTATATTTACCAGTAAATTCCTTATTTAATGGAATTATGATTTAACTCCCCATAATTGGAAACTCTATTATTTTTATTCATCCAATAAGGTGGAGATTAATTTGGTATTGGTATCACTTCATGATAGATGATACTAAATTTCATTATTAAATGAATTAAAAGCCAGGCAGTCTAGTTCCACTTGACATGAAACATCATACCTTTTAAGTTCATGTGAGATGGACCAAACCATATTGTCTGATGTCATTCAACAAGGATTTATAGGTGAAAGGACCTGAGAAAATATTGGTTTAGTGATTATGAATGAGTTTTCATTTATGGTTGAAAGGATCTGAAAGGACTATATCGTTTAAAATAGGGAATGCTCATCTCGGGAGTATGACCCAATAAAGAAGGTGATGGGTTGAAGATTTTGCGCTTAAACCTCAGAGAGGAATCTTGCATATCCTCTCAAGACAGGAATCAAAGAACCTATAGTTTTATTTATTTATGGCTTAGACATAAGGAAGATAAATAAGGATATAATTTTATTATTCTAGTGATGATATTTTCTAATGTTATTAATCACACATTATTTATATTTGGTATGTGAAATAAGTAACCCTAGTAGATCTGTAAGATTGCATAATTGGGTTCAAATGGGACATAAACATTCAATGGTGGTCGAAGGATAAAAATCCATCCCCATAAAATTGATGATTCGAAATAGGTTAAAGGAGAAAAAAAAGGATGTGATATCCTAAATTAAAGGTTATGTGCATCCTCTATGAGAGATTCATTGTAGAATCTTCTAATTTTTTGTTGGTGGATGGGTTCAATGCTACAATAATGTATCTAGGAATAAATAATATGGGTTTACTCTATGTGGGATAACACGTTAAGTATTACCATGTGTTTTTAAACACTATATTGGGGATTAAAATTTTATTAATAATAAAATATATTTTTTTTTGTGTTTTATGATTTTCTATAATTTTAATAAAACAAGTTATAGGAGACTATTGTTTCGAAAAATTGGACGTTTAATATTACTACCTCAAAAATTGGGCCCTTTATACAAAGGTAATAAATGATTTTAATCATTCCAATGAACCCACATATATTTAATTTTAATTAGTGTAACTTCGTTTAACAATGGAATTTACAATCGAAATAGGGGGATACTTGTGTGTCTTATAATTTTATGATATATTTTTGGTAGATTTAGGGGTGATCATGCATTGGAAATCTTAATGTTTCAAATTAAAGAGAGGGAACCATTTATCTACTTTATTGAGGTTTTAATGTGAATAAAATTCTATAATAAAGAATATTTTTAAGATAAAGTAGATTAATACCCTAAGGATACCCATTTCTCATGATGGTCTCGATATGTGAGATGGGGAAATCGCATAGGGGTCCTCCACAAATGGGTGTTAACTCATAGATTGATTTTTTTATGTAGAATAATTCTTTTTTTAATTAAAAATAATGCCTCTTTTTTCAAAAAAAATATCTCATTTATGTATTTTTCCTTTTTAGGAAGCATTAATTTACTGCCATTTTTCTTCTCCTTTATTGTGAGAAAGTTACCTGTGCTTTTTGGTGAGAAGAAGTCTCATGGTTCCCTAATTGAAAATTTATGATCGGTATATTACCTATTATATTATCTTTATTCTATCCTTCTGAATCCACATATATTTCTTAGGGGATAATAAATTATTTATAGGATGTTTAAGAAAAACCACTTTCCCTAAATGGATGGCCACATAGCTTATCGAGTAAAATATAGTGAGGTACGATCAACAACTCATCCAGAGAATCCATATCATATACAGTTGGGGTGGTTTGAACCACCTCACATATATAATTAATCTCATTTTAGGGGGTTAATTTTATATTCATCATTATACAAATGAATTTTATTTTTTATGGAGAAAATGGAACCGCCTTTCTCCAAAAATAAATTGTATTTTATGGGGATAAAAAGAAGGAGCCTCACACCAAAAATTAATTCTTTGGGGGGAGTGGGGGTAAGGGAAACCAATTCACCCAAAAAATGATTTCCATTTTAGGGGAGGAAAACAGAATTTCCTCATTCCACTAAAAAATCACTATGGGGGCACTATGTGAATGATCATGTTTCTCAGGGAGTCTTGATGTGATATGTAGAAAATCCTTTTCTCTACGTTGTTTCTAGAATATTGATGAATATATTTTATTTTTTTATTTTCATACCTTATTATTGTATCCTTATTTTTTTCAAATAGCTTTCTCAAATTCATTTCAAACTTATAGACCTCAATACGTTCCCCAGGTATGAAGCGGTGAAAACAGTTTCTAGTTAAATTTCTCTATTTAATCTCAACACACACCCCTTTATCTACCCCAATTTAACTCAATCTAAATCTCATAAAAAATAAATCTCAAACATTGATTACAATCCAACCAATATCTATATAAAATATATCCATGAATTTCTAAAATAGAAAGGAAATAGGTTGTTTTTAATTATTTCAGATTTTACTAAATAAACATTTCATCCATCAAAACGTTGTTTATGCTCGCCAATATATTTATAATTTTCCTTATAATATTTTTTAACAGTATTCCATGGAATAACACTTTAAAATCATTTAATCTTCAAATAAAAAGTTATATATCTCCCAATCCAAGGAATAAAACCAATTTTTTTATTTTGTATGTATGTTTTCCACTTCTCTGTAGAATTAATTTTTCAGGAAACATATTTTTAATGAATCATATAATGTAATAATGGTTAAAATCATCCATAATTATTTCGTAGATTTCCTTAAATTGATATAGTGCTTTTAGAAGAATCATTTACAATTCATTATAGTCATTTTCACATTGATATTCTAGTATTTCATGCATCAACCCATCAACACACAATCCCTTATGTCACATGGGATCCTATTTCAGTTTAAAAAAATTATACTCTATAGTTTTTCTATCTATACTATTTCAATCAATATTTCTTCATCTATATTTTTCACATCGATTAATATTTCTATTTCAATTTTTATACATACATGCTAACAATTTTTGAGTCATTATATAGAATATACATGGAATTAATAACATCATTCACTCTCATGTCACTCTATTACCTTGACATGTAATTCCTAAATTTTTTTTAAATATTATATTCCCACACATCAAATTTTTAGTTATATTCAATCTTATTTGATATTGTATAGTATGAGATCCACTATTCCAATTGGTTTTTTTGTTTAAATGTAGTTGTTCCACCCCTTGTTTTATCACCCTCTCTAGACTCGTATATTATTCCCTAGACATTATCTCATAACATTAAGTAGTGTCACCATATCCTAGTGGATGTTTGACGCTAGTGGTTTCTATAGACAGTTTTGACCTATTTTTCTTACTATTTTACATATTTTCTTTTTTCTTCTTCCAAAAAATAATTACTGTTAAATATAATAAAATTTAATATACTATTTTATTAAAAAAACTAAAAAAATAATAATAACTCATTAAACAATAACAATCTTAAAAACATTATGCATGAATCTGGGATATCAAATCTTCACTTGGAAGGAGTTTTTGAACCTTGTGAAAATATCTTATGTCCACGTGCTATTCTTTATTTATAGTAATCAATCATCACATAGAATGTATTATTGAAGATCCTATGAACCAACCATCATATAAGTAATTTTTTTTTCATATGATATGTTTTTGTGAGTTATTATTTACACTCTATAATTATCATCATTCTAACACCAGAACACATTAATTTGTATCAGAGAATAAACCACTCTAGAGAATCTGGAGTTTATTATAAATTTGTAATATATTTTAAACAAATGGTTTTGTGATATTATATACTCATTCAATAATAATTTTACCTAAAAATGTCATAAAATGGTTTCATCTACCGAATTATGTGATTATTCCATATTTTCTCTAATGAGATTAAATATGATTAACATTATAGAAAATAGTATTAATATATCCAAATAAGGAAGGTATATTACATTGATAAATTTAAATATTATTTAAATTAATTAAAGTGATAGAATGTATTTCATTCAACAAACATAGAATTAGCATACAGGGGTAATGGGTTCGAAAATAGTGAATTCCATATAAGCAAAATTACAAGATATTCATGAAATGGATGACTAAGTGAGAGAGAAAGTACTTCACACATTGCATGATCAATATTAAATATATATTGATCGATGGGAATGAATCAGTGGATGAATTTATTTATATGTTTTACTACAACTAATATATTAATTCAAAATAATGGAGAAACACTTGGATATTAAACCATTGGGAATAAGTTGATTATAATTATACCAGACGAATTTGATGAAATTATGTTTGCTCTTAAGGATGAAGACTTAACTGAGTTTAAAACTAAAAAAATCATTAACATATGATTTTTTATTATATTAGAAGATGCCATTGTTTTATTAATAAATTGAGAATATGAAAATATGCAACTTTTAAATCCTTCAAAATATTGATGTTTAATTTCCTAAAAAAATGTCATGGTGAAAAAATTTTAATTTATGAGGTTCATATAAATTTAAATAAATTTATTCAACTTATCTCTAATATATCGTAAATAGTAAAAGGTAATAATATTGGTAATCATTAATCAAAATGTTTCTTTTAGAAATATGTTCAACATATGCTTGTAAATATTCTTGAGAATAATAGTGATGAGGATGACCATGATCAACCCAAAAGATCATCAAAGAAATAAAAAATGTAACATATGTCCTTAGTGGAATAAATTGATATAAATTGAAGGTAATGTTCAATTCACTAAGAAAAAGGTTTCATTAAATATTTATGAAGTGTCTTCCTATAAAGAATAATTTAATGAATAATAAGACGACTTTTAGGATGAATGAATTTAGGATTCAATGGAACAGTCAAAAAATTCTCGCATATCATATAAAAATAAGAAATTTATGAATATGATTATGAATAAAATGAAATGGAGAATAAATTAAAACTAATATTGTATCTCATTATTTCCTTAAAGAATCTAAAAATAATGATAATTAGAATCTATCATGGATGAAAACAACAAACACATAAAATTTTCTAATGGATTCCAATAAGGAAGGGGAATTTTTTATCAATAATGATGGCCTTATTGTCATTACTACTGAACGTAATAATATTTTTGATGATATAATAGTCAGGTTTATTACAGGGTAAGATATTATAAACTCGCATAAATAAATATTAAAATAAAATAAAACTCCCTTGAACAAAATATATTTAAACTTCAAAAACTATTAAATAAGTGGGATAAACATCAAAACCATCAGCAGAAACTATTAATGTCACCAAATGAAAAAACTAAAATTAATGGATATTTATACCTCAATAATGTATTCTTCTTAAAATCCCACAAAAATAACACAAATTATCCTTAATATCCTTAAAATATAATTACGTAAGACCTCATAATGTGTATATAAATTTTTAGCTTATGATAAACATTAATATAATTAACAAATGAAGGTATTAATAACTATTAAATTATCCCCATCTAATAATATCATAACCAATAAATTTATCTAAACCCTTCTCAGATACAAAATAAGAACCCTCACCCCCATAATCTCAAATTTATTGATAAAACATAATATTTTCTAAATGGATTTGATACCGAATGGAGAAACCCAAACATAACCATGCATAATTTTTAATGTTTATAACAAATATTGATTCAAATATGTAGACAATAACTTTAAGGATTATAGTTTTTTATTTTATTAAATAATTTGAGTCCTTTGTCAAGAAATCAAGACTCTTTGAATTTTGAAATAAGAAGAAAGTGTTAAATATGTCTAAAATAAGAAGTTTTGAAAAAGAATTTATCAAAGACATCCTTCAAGTGAACATTAATTTCCTCAACCAAAAAAATATTATAGTAAAAACACCTTTTTTAGTCCACCTATGAGGGTGTTTTCCACATAATAGAAATTTTTGTTGATGAATTACATTGAGTATAGAAAATCCAAAAAATTTACACATCATGCGGTTAATCCCCATGAGAAATGATTGTTGTTTCATTTGGTGGGTTTCACAATGGTGGTGGAGTCACTCTCCAACCATAATTTGTTCCATATTTTTTCTATTAGTATAAAAAAGGTTTATATGGTACCCTTAATTTAATATTTATGTGAATAAGTTATTCCACAAGAGTTGTAAAATAACCAACCATGCTCATGTTCTGGTCTCTAAAAACACCAGCACAACCCCTGGGACTATGAATCCCTTTTAAGGCTTTATGGATGCTGATTTTGATAAAAACAGAAAAAAGGTGAATCCAAAATCAAAAAAAGTATTATATAGTGTATTAAATTTTTTAACCACCCCAAGTCACATCATTAATATGAATTCATTGCTAGAATTTTTGAAACAATATTTTTTCAAAGTGCAAGAGAATTTGGAATCGATGATAATTCCTCTAAGAATGTACTAAAGTACGGAAGGATCATATTGGTAAAAAATTTATTTTTCTCCATTACAAATCAAATACAATAGTTATTTTCTAGAAACGTTAATGAGTTTGAGCAGTTCTAGAGAGATATGGATCCTAGATTTGTATTTTAGAAAACTAGATAGAGAGGAAGCATGAATTCAATGTACTTAAGACATATAAAATAGTGTGGGTAAAATTTTAAAATTTATTGCACACTCAAGAAAATGGGATCTGTATCTTCTCAATGTTGGTTTCAGATAACACAACTAGTAAAGAGTGAGAATTTGAACAGCCAGAGGCAGCCATTTATTAGAGTCCAATTCATAGAGATCCTCTATATGATGGTGAATATATAAGTCAAGATCCAAGGATTATTGATTATAAAGATCTTGTCAGATCCCATTTCATATAAATCTATAATGATTTCATAAAAGGTTTTGGTATTTGGAAAAAAATTTCTTTGAAGGTTCCCACACAATAATACCATAATGAGGAGAAAATTTGTAATACATTATAATATTTTAAATCTATAATGTAATAGATGACTGATAAGTATGTTTATTATTACATCTGACCTAAAAAATCAATAGTCTATTCTACATATTACATACAGTTTACAAGAGGCATCCCTATTCAATTAGCTAACCATACTTTTAAGGAGGGTTACTCCTTGGAAAACTATCTAAAGTTAGAGAGGATGTTTGAGAAGAAATTTTTGAATTCTTTCCATACTGATGAGTTAAGGATGTTGATGTTACCAATGTGGAGATTTCATAAAAATATAGACTTATAAGATCCAATAGAATAGTATTTTTCATTTGAAAACTCAACATAATATTCGTTTAAAGAGATTCATTGATATTTTTAATAATTTTAGTACCAAATCCACCATCGTTTAGACGTTTTTAGGGATTTTGTTTCATGGAACAATAAGCATAGTCAATTAAATAATTTTCCCATTATAGATGATGTTTTTGATACTACTATTAATGCTTTAAATCTGGTAATGGGGTTATCTATATACCATGATATTGTGGGAAAGTTTTTACATGCCAAAATATTTCACAGGACTTATCATGTATTCCATCGATAGTGTTTATACTTTCTAAATTGAAGGTTTTTATTTACTTGGATAGAAATATTATTGAAATAACATGCTTTAGGTTTTCCCAAAAAAATGGGGACTCTATAATAGTCCAATGGAAGAAAACTTTCATTTATTCAATTACCATTAATTATTCCAACATTCCTAATAGATGTAATGTTCTTCCCAAATTAAAAAAAATATTTTCCTAAATTTATTTCATGTCCTGCGACTCTTACATATTGTAAGAGGGTACCTTTAAGAAGAAAAATATTATTATTTCAACCTATATGAACATGAAAATTTCATCGACATAAAGGATATGAGGGGGATCCAAAACTCCTCTAGAGGCATGGATGGCGTTTGGTTGTTTTTTAGAAATAAGATTGAAAATAATTATTCTATGGTAGTTTTTAGTAATTGAAAATATATTTGAACATCAAGGGTCAGTATGTCTAAAAATATAGAGTATGAGTTGTAACATTTAGAGGATACATTTATAAGGACTTATATATGTGAATAACTAAAAATAACTTTGTCTTAGTTGATAATGTCATCACTGAATCCAAATCAAGTTAAAACCATAAATATTAATCCCCAATCACTGGAATCAAGTGTTTTTCTCACATCAATTTAGAGGGAAATGTTTTCATGGATAATTTCTTCCTGACAATGTTGATACATTAATTTTTTTTGGAATGATTTCCCAAAATGGTTATTATTTTAACAAATAAAACTGGAACTAGAAGATGGATATGTTGGTAAAAGAGGCCAATCTGTTTAAAAAAAATATTTTCCCTAATCTTGTAAATACATTTAATGATAGAATTTGGCCTGAAGAGGTGAATTTAATAAGAATTTTTTACTATTTAAATCATGGTGAGGAACAATGAATTTATTCTTTATGGAATGAATAAATTAGCGAAAAATGAGTTAACCTTCTATACACATCAAACTAATCAGATCCCAAAACATTTGGTAAAATGTTATTAAACCCATTTAGACCTTGGGTGCTAACATGATTCAAATTAAAGAAAACAAGTTTGAAAACTATCACTAGAAGAGTGAAGGTAAGCTAATTATTTTATTTTAGGATTATTGTTATAATAATAGTGTTATCGATGGGGTTATCATTATAAATGGTCTCTTTGAAAATTATCATGTAATAATCCACAATGTGATCTATTAGTCTTTTTCTTATCCATGAACTAGTCACCCTCTTTAAGGAGAGAAAGAGGCTTACAAGACATTCTAATTCTATGAAGGAAGTTATGGGAATTTAAATTTTTCCCTAATCCTTGGGAAATTCTACTCTGAAGGATTCCATTTGAATGTATTTCTTTTGATGAAAAATATAATCGAGATTATTAATGATATTAACTCTTTGTTTGAGGTCCTGGTAAAATCATTATTATGGTAATCATTCCGAAGAGGCATGTGTCTATCATCATGAGATGATATGTATTTATATATGGATATAAAAGTATTCATGCTCTACATTTTGAGTCATTACTACAAATAGTTTATATTAATTACATAATAAAATTAATCCTTCCCACAATTGGTCAATTTATATACATTACATAAAATCATACAACAATCTGGGTGAATAACCCAGGGATTATTAAATCCAAAAGGTAGAGGGGGTCTGTCATCTTTGGCCAAAAATCTAGAAAAAATGGGACGATGATCTGAATTATATATTTATAGTATAGTTAAAGATATGGATCTCTATTTATTAAGTATAATAATGTTGTAAAAACTATATCGAATTGTAAAAAGTATTCTATTTTAATCCTTTTTCTACCATCTATATTTAAACCCTACTAAATTAATTCCCATAAGAATATTCATATCCATATTGCCCCTAAAATCTATTTATATTAAAAAGAGGTGGTTAAATACAATTTTTCCATCTGAAATCATGATAGTATTGAAATATCCCATGATTTTCTAAGCGTCGTTGAAATTTTTATTGAGTCGATCAAACTCTTTACAAATATCTATTCTTTCAAGGTATCTCTTAATTGTATAAACAATGTAAAATAACTTAAGAACATTAGAGAAGCCAATCTGACAAGTTATAAACCAGTTACCTTTGTTTTAGAATGAAATTTAATACTAAGGGTGATGAGTAATGTTCTAGAGGGTTTCTATATAATTAGAGTGTGTTTTCATACCAAAAAATGATATCCCAATATACCATTCCCAAAAACCTCATAAGATAAATTCTTCTTGGGTTTCTTTAACTAAAAAAAATTGGGTTTATGAATTTAAATTTGTCTCCTTAGGGACTTTCAAATTCATGAGTTATCCATCCATGATAATTCGAAAATATAATATTCAATTGGAATAAGGTTTATATTTTTCATTGATCTTATTTTTCATCCTTCATAATTTTATCTTGTTAGAGGAGTTTTTCGTATTTTCTAAACATCCTTCTATTTTAGGATAATATGATGGAATTAATACTGATTTTTAAGGCCCTCCTTACATTATTCATTAATGTATATATGTTATTTTTCTTTGATAGATTGATTTGTGTTACTATTAGAAACATTCAAAAAAACTATCTGAAACATTCAAGGGGTCTTTGGGGCCTTCATCTTCATGAGTTACTAGAGAGATAACAGTAGCATTAGTGTCAATAGGATTATAAAAAATGGAATTTTCATGAAAATCCTTAGAATCTATAATAATATCTTCACCTAAAATAGTTCAAAATGATTTAGGTAAATATAAAGAGAATTCGATAGATTTCTGATAAATTTATATTCATTATAAACTAGTGAATTAGAAGTAGCCCCATCAATATATTTATTAGGATGTTCATTTTCATTTTATTCCTCATCAGTCATTTGACTCTATCACATGTTCTGATAGCTAGTCGTAGGCTTCAAGGATACTTCATTAGTATATGAAGTCACTTTTTCCATGGGAGTTAAATTTTTATCTAGTGAAAGGATTTTATGTAAAATAAATTTAGGGGGATAAATATCACTATTTCACCTATTTTATAGGGCTTTGGTAGAGGATGTCAGATTATTATGACCATCTTGATGATGATCTATAAATTTCCAATCAGATCTTGTCTTATTAGTATGCTCATGACCAGTAATGGAATTATTATCTCTAGAATCATGACTTATGGATTTGACCTCAGGATTCTGAATTCCAATCTTAGTTTAAACAATTGTGTATACCACTTCTTAATTCCAATTATACACACAAGATTCCCCATCCAGAATAGTAATTGAGTTTTTAGGTATATGAGTTGTCATGATCTATTCTTCTTATTATATACCTTTATTTGAAGTATCACCCCTATCAAAGGTAGAACCCTTGGATAATTGATTTTTTGTCACCTATGTTCAGGACATTAATTAGTAGGAGGAGGATTGAGAAATTTTGTAATAACATTGTAGTTGGAATTGGATATCAACATCATTTCACGTAGGTCAAAAAATGGGAGGCTGAGTTCATATTCTACAAACACATTGAATTTATGGTCATTGCAAATTAGAGTAATGATATTAGGAAATTTTGAATCCCACTTTTCATCAACCATAATACAATAATAGTAATCAAATTTACCTTACATAATATTATTGTCCATTTTAGGTTGAATGCCCACACACAATGAAAAATTAGTATAAATTTATGGATTCTAAAGAACCCAACATAGACAATGAAGGTTGACCCAAATATGTGCCATGATTGGATTATTGCTAAAAGGTAAAATGTTATATCCCATTACAACATTAGGAGAGTTATTAGTTTCAAGTGATGGTTCTCAAATTTCCAATATTTGTTGACATCCTCTATTCTATTGATAATGATGTTGAAAAATCATCTCCAGATTGGGATTAATGTCCAATTTTTGAATCCCCATTAACTCTCCCATTTGGATTTGAGATCTATATTAGACCAATGATTCTCATTTTTCATGGAAATATTGTATCCAATAATGGAGAATATAATCAAATCAAGCCTCTTTTGACGTTACTCTAGGTCAACTTCCACTAAAAAACTATAGTCCTCAACCTTGATGACCTCTTACATTCTAGGATCCTCCTTACGTAGGATGAATCACCATTTAGGGAATCCAAAAATGAGAGACATTTATATCTTCTATCGAAATTGATTCTATATCCTAGGTGTATAATTTATTTTTTAGTTAATACATTGATTAAATTTTTCAGCAGGAGTTCCCAATCAGTATTAAAGGAGGACTTTGATTATTGGGGAGATTAGTATGACAGGGAATCAATATATTTAAATAGATCTCATTTTTGATAAATTTTAAATTAAAAGACTATTTAAGAATCCATGATTTAACAGATTTTAGAGTTTTAAATTATTAGGAAAAATATTTCACCAATAAAACCCATTAAATGAAAATTTTCACATTAAATAAAGGATTCATTTTTTTCAAAATAATTCTTCAATATCTCCAGTAAAATTATCCAAAACTTATTCTACTCTAGAAATATAATATGTAATACTTTTATTTATAAACAATTTAAACTGAATCATAAGTTATTTAAGATAAAACACTTGATATGGATAAATATAATTGATAATAATTGAATATCATAAGTGGTCATAAGATAATAATCTGGGTATGAGAACATAATCAAGGTGCAATGTTATTTCATCATCGAAGAATTTGTGACAAATGATTAATTTTCAGGGGTTTATGTTTTGGGAATTCAATTGTCTTATATTTACTATTTTTAAATGGTTTCCATAGGGTTATTTCAATGAATCAGAAATACCTAATGGTTCTTTATCCAAAAGGACATGATATCCAAAGGTAGGGTCTCATTATGGATTTGGACCTATGGTATATGAGAACTCACATTTGTTAATAGGATGGGGTTTGGGATCATCACATCCTTTTGGGAAAGTGATTTCCTACTATGGGACTCTCGCATAGATTTTTGATATGTTTGTGAATCCTTTATTAATTCCGACGAATAATATGGGTTTCCCCTGAACTATAAATAACTTATTATCATGTATGGAACGTAGAATCAAATTTATATTTATAAGATTATTTATAAACGGATACATATATATGAATATGAGGTTCCCCATCAATGTTATCCCCATCTATATATATTAGAGATTCTTTGGTCATAGTTATTAGGTTGAAGTTTATCTATCCACAATGTGGGGAACTCAGGAATTTTTTGGCATCCAAAGTGATGGTAGTTGTTATGATGTTGCTATCAAACTCATGTGATGGGATCCATACATATCCTTATGGAAGGCATTAGAACCCACATAGTTTGATGCCTCTTAATAGGAAACATAATAGAATTAATGTCTTATGATAAGGAGCTAACTATATTGTTTAATGTCATGAGGAATGGAAATTTAGGAGGAAGGTACTTACTCAATGTTTGGTCTGTGAAATATGCCGAATAAACCGAGGGAACCAGGAAGGGATATGAATTTCCCAGTTTAATTAGAAACTATAGGGAATATAACCTAGAAATAATAGGTTTGATTTGGGGGGTTTTTTTGGAATGTATAGAGGCATCTTATGTATCTCATTCGGAAGGGAATCAAATCCAACATAGTTCGTTCGTGAAGAGTGACACCTATAGAGGTATTTAGAAAGATTTTATCACAAGGGATTATGTCTCTCTTAGCATATTAATTTAGTTATTACTCTTAATGATGATTCTTGGTAAAAAAATGAACCATGAGGAATATTTCAACTCATAGTGCTTTACCGGATTTTTTGAGGCTTACTTCTGATGATGATGCATGGATTAATTGGATCATGATTGGGGATTTCTCTAGAGGAGTACTCCCATTGATGTTTGGTCCAAATTGGGCATCCTACGTATCCTGATTATAATAAGAATAAATATTATAATAGTTAAATTAATGACAAGGATCGTCTGGATGTCTTGATCACTATTATCTTCTTATCCCATCTAATTTATGCTCAGTGTGAGAAAAAATAGGAAGTGTACCATCTATGTTACCACATGATATACTTTATTCTGTAGGTAGACATGGTAAAAAATCTCAAAGGGAGATGGATGGGTTTAGAGTGCTCCCATTTTCTTTACCCCGGGAAAATGGTGGAAATGATTGAGGGTACATAACAACCCCCTCATAAATTTACCCAAAAATGGGTCTAGGGTATAGAAATTTAGTTGTGAAGGAATCAGGAGGGAGGAGAGATAGCTTGGGTTCCAATCCCTTGTCTAACCCAGTGGCTAGGACGTAGAGAGGAGAAAGAGTGGAACAACAAACAAGAAAGGATAGGAACTTACTCTAGGATGTATTACCTTAAATAGGTTCTATAATGAGGGTGGAGAGTACCATTACATCTTTAGTGGAAAAGAAAGTGCAATCCTTACCCTCCCAGCTCGGAACTGGGGGGTCCTGGTCATAAAGACATAAAAATAGGACATTATCCTAACACAAGTGCCCAAGAACATGAAATCCCTAGAAAAATCCTATTATGGTTCTTAAAATGAGAGGTATACACACACACATTCACCCTAAAGTCCCTGACCGGCCAACCAGACAATTGTGGGAAACCTCTAACTATGGGAATACACACCCATATGGGGGACACATCGTTGTTCTAATTGCAATGTTTGTTCAAGTATAGAGGTTTTGGTGGAGGATTCAACATGATCCCTCTCATAAAAGGGATCCAAAGGAGGATAGGCCCTTCCATGGATGGATTTAAATAATTCATGATGGCTGGATCTCACAACAGTGGGATATGGAAAACAAAAGGGTCTCATGAAATGGATGCTTCACGCAGATAGGCCTGGGTGAACTGGTAAAACATTGGGATATGGACTAAATATGAAACTTAATATGTATGAGACCCTTATCAAACATTAAAGGGTCTCCCTAGGTGTTCTTATAGGTGGCTCATGCAGGTCCCTTTTTCAAGAAAGAGAAATCATGCTAGTGTTCATTAATCATGGGATGTGTGAGTCCCTCACATAGGTAATGATTATTCTTAAACCACGTTGTAACATTAATTTTCCCCCCTTTAATACCCTCCCCTTTATCATTTATAAAGGTACCTATAAGGATTATGAGGGGTTGAAAAAAAGACTAGGGCGAGTAGAGCAGTATTTATCCTTTAGTAATTTTTATCCATACAAATAAAGACCCCAGGGTTGTGTTTTTATTAAAATATTGGACACTTTGATAAGGTTCCATATAAATCAGGTTTCTCACTTAGGATTTTTGAATTGAATGGTGTGTAAGATGATTACATTGTATGGGGTGGAGACCAATCTCTTAGGCTAGCATGCATGTACCATGTGTGATGACATTGTTTTAGGGTACCTGGGAGTATTTCCTTTGGGGGTCTTGTTGATCCATGTCCCTATTGATTTATATTCTTTCCTTATTGATAATGTTTTCCATTTTTCATCTATGTGACAAAACAATGTTACAAAAATGCCCCCCCCCCTCAAGATTGGATCTGATTGAAAATTGAGTGTTCGATCCTGATGTGGTGGGATAGAAATGATGGATGGTTAGTACAAGAAATTTTTGTAGGTCTTATGCACTGGTGCACTACATATTTCTTCCATGTAGGTAATGTATTTATGTCTACTGTATAGGGAGGCTTAAACAACTATACATAGGTTTCCCATTCTGATGGTCGATGTAACACCCCACGTAAATAAAGAATATGACATTTTCATATGTATCCATATTTGTGAATAAAATATTAATATGACTTTAAAGGGGATGCAATGCTCGATGGCGTACCCAACACGCAACACCGAGTCTCTTGGAAATCTTACATTGCACTCTAATAATAAAATAATATTATTTTAAATGGTAGTTAACATGTAGCCATTGTAATGGCGGTAATGGATAGAAATAATTAAAATATGATTATATATGTTTTTAAATGTTTTTACATTTATCCAATAAAAGATAGAGGCTTAAAATACGGAAAGAATTCAATTTTTGGCGTATATGCCCTAGTTTTCACTAAAGGTTCACTTATAACCTTTTGATGTTGAACCGTCATTAAATATAGTTTTTTTCACTCTTATACATTCTATTGGACCAAATAAAACTCTTCTTAAGAATCGAGACATCAAAATTTACTTTGTGTAAATTTTTGGTATTTTTCCGATAAAGTTCATTTTTTAATGAATAGTGTAAAATGTTGTGTTTTAATTCAAAACCTCTTTTTAATCTAATAAATTTATATGATTAGATAATATTTTGAATTGGTTTTAAAGTGAAATTAGAAAATATTTTTACCATTAAATCCAATAGTTGTCGTTGGAATTAATTTCACTTTGAAATCAGACTTAAACTTGTGTCAATCTTTTGATACTTATTGTTTCATAAAAACACGCTATTTGCTCTGACAGTGGGAATTAATTATTAAATTAATTAATGTGACTAATATGTTTTTAATTTTTAAAATGGACTTCATTTTTGAATTCGGAATATCAAATATAGCTTAGGGTGATGTTTTGGTATTTTTCTGAAAAACTCCAATTTTTGATGAATAGTGAAACCACTAAGTGGTAATCAATCAAACTGATTCTTCAGTTAAATGAATGTTTACTACTAATGTGTATTGAATTTCGAAAATCCGACATACATGGTTGTCATTAGTATGTAAAATGTGTTTCAATGGGATGAAAATAATTTTTTGGTGAATAGTAACTTTTTTTCATTAATCGCGATTAGATGTAATTAGTGTAGTTTAAGGTAAAAATGATATTATAAGAATGTGAAAACACCATGAAAATTGCCCTACAACTATTGGGTGAGTCATGGCCGACGAAGACAAGCCATGGGCCAACTTTGGGACCCCATGGATCCACTTTAGTTGGAAAATGACAATAATATATTTTTATTTAATGTTAAATTTAAATTGACACAAACATGAGGTGTTTTACTAAAACAGTTTTTAAGTGGGGTTACACAAGTCCAAATTTTGATTATAAATAGTCATTGGAAAAATAAAACGATTTCCTAAATCATAGTAATTTTTTTATACTTTTCAGACATTAAATAAAATAAATTATTTATGACATAATAATGATGCAGCGATGACATCATTATTTGACGATTTAAATAAAATAGAAAGATAATGTAAAATATATGAACTACACATGTCCAAAACCAATTGGATTGGTGGATTTCGAAACCTTATCACCTTATCCACGAATTATATCAATATGGGACCTTTTGAAACCGAAACACATTTTCAAATAAAGTAATATTTCTTTACTTTCCAAAAGTACCCCTCCTCTCCTCTTATAAAAGGACCCCACCTCTACCTCATTTAACACACTACTCAAGCCTTTGGCTCGGCCAACCCCTTCCCATTTACTCTCTCCACATCCCTCTCCTCATCCTAGAGGATTCCCTTTGGGAAGAATCATTTCAAAGGAATCCTTTAGGCTCAAATCAAAAGGAGTTACACTTTTAAAGGTAATTCATTCTCTCATGTTCATTTGTTTTATTTTGCTTCTCCAACCCCCAAAACTATCTTTATTTACTTCTTTTGTAACAACACCAGTATCTTCAATATACTAGGATTTTGTTATAATATTTATTCGAGCTACACTCTCACACAACTACATCAAATGGTTAAAGAACATACGGTTTCCGTGGATGGCGAAATTCTGCCTCCCGAAACGATGATTGTTCAATACTCATCTAACACCTTCAAAGGTGGACATTATGATGTCACTATTTTTATATATGATATATAATATGTTTATTCTTTACTTAAGCTTCTGTATTTTTTATTTTTGTCTTACCTTTATGGTTTCCATTATGGGTAAACGCGATATCTTCATTTAAGGAAGTGCGGACTACCGCCCCCTCAAAGTGATTTGATTCGTTAAATACCATATGTGGGACGTATAAAGGATGGAACTATGATATTATATATGATATTATACTGGAATTATAATTTACCTTTATATCATTATTATTAAATTCTATAAAATAGGAAATAGAAATGAAAGTAGCGTTCATGCGTACGTACGGCTTACCGTCTCCATGAACGGTGCATTTCATTTCTTATCCCCACATGTAATGTACTATTATAAATACATGTATATTCTGGATATATGTGACATATATGATATCTACATAATGAATACAATTCTGGATATAATAAACATTTGGCCACACGAACAACATGTAATTGTAAGAAGTCCACTTTCGACTTAAGAACCAAAATATCGGCAAAACAAATATTATTTACTTAAATGATGACATAATGTTTATGAATTGGTAATAAGTGATATAAAATAGAATAATGAACTTGAAAAAGGTTCTTAAGGAAGTAGAAATTAACTCAAGTTTGTTATTCAGGATTTTAAAAAATGATCGAGTCAATTCGGACCCGAGGTAAGGGATCATACTCCTCTCTTTCTTTTTAAGTACACACTTTTATGTCATTCCTTTTAATGCTCGTCTTTCTTGTTATTGGGGTGATATTTTATATTAAACTTACTGTAATTTTTATGTTCATGTGATGAGAGACCCTATTCTCTCTCATCAATCCATTTTGGAAGTTTTGAGTGGCGCCATTAGGCTGCCGAATTTTCGTAAGGGATTTTTCATCTCACTTTTATTCCCATGAGATTTATGCTACATTTTCCACAAATTCCATTGAGTGGTGTATTTACTGACCATTATTCTACTCTTTATGTAATATACTTTTGTTTATGAGTATTTACATCAATGATCTATTGTCCTTCTTTCATGGGGTGTATGTTTTGAAAGATACCCAAGTCGGTAAGGGAACCTTTCACCCTCCTCTTTTTTAAAAGACTTCTTTTGTTGGGTCTTTTAATTTACATATTGTTATGTTGGGATATGTTCTCATATATCCTTATTGATGTAAATTCTATGTCCAAGTTATGAGAAACACTTTTTATCTCTCATCAACTCATTTTGATGTGATGCTGTTAGGCTGTCAAGGGAACTTTTTAACCCAATTTCGATTTCTTTGGGTTCAACATGTAGTCATTGAATATGTCATCCTTTGAATATGTGTTAATGACCTTTTATTGTTTTACACTTAATATCCAATTATATTTGGTGTATTTATATTTGTCACACATAATTATGAGATTGATTTATCCATAATTTAAGGATACCTTCTTTATAATGGATTTCATCTCATTTTACATTTCTTTTGAGACTTCATTGTTGTTATGCACCAATTCACTCTTATATGGTGTGTATAATGTCCTTTGACATATTATATCATGAATCCTTTTATTCTCATGATATTATAAAGTTCGGATTAAATGTTATTCTGCTATTATTTATATTCAAGAGTCTCTCATTTTGTTAAAAACTCTTTAACAAAAATATCATTTTAAATGTTTTAAAGATTTATTATTCTAAATCTCTAGCTTTAATGTCCATGTTTTCAAAATGGTTTTCAGTATTTATTTATATGGACATTAATGTTTTAAAATTATAATTCCATTAAAAGCTTCAAATTTGTGTGGGACACTTTGATTCAAAAATCTCTTTTAAATGGTTTTTGAAAATAGATTGATTAATTCAATATCTGGGAATTATTTATTGTGATTGCAAATAAAATATTTTTATTGAAATGTTTATATTTTCCATATTTTATGTGTAATAATGGTACTTGGACATTATGACGGGTGGTGCCGTGAATACCAGGACGGGTGGTTACATTATAACCTCCAATGCATTGGGTATGGAAGTCGGCCGTATGGCTATTCCATTAAGTATGTATGGAAATTGGTCGTATGGCTATTCCATTAAGTGATATGTGTGGAAGTCGACCGTATGGTTATTCCACATAAGTATGTTTATGTCCCAAGTTACCTTTATATATGTTATGTGTTCTTTATATGGGTTTTATGGTAATCCTTTGGTTACAAAAAGGTAAGTAATGATACTTTTTTTTTCAGGGAAAAGTTATTACTACTTCATGCAGGTGAAAAGTATTACATTGATAATGTATTCATGGTTTACTTGTTGTTTTGAAAAACTAACAGTTTTCATTCTTTGTGTATCCCTTACTGAGCTTCTTATGCTCATCCCAAGTTTTTGAAATGTTTTTCACAGGACATAGCGTGGAATAGGGTCAAGGATGGGATCAAGGGAAAGTCATGCTACCTAAAACATGGAACTATACATGTTTCTTTTAAAGAGTTTTTATTTTATGGAAATTTAGTAGAAGCGACTACTTTGTAATCTTTTGAGATGTAATAGTTATGTCCTAATTCTCTAAAACTCTAAACCTGAAAAGATCCTCAATGTGAATTACTCATTTAATTCAATATTAAGTAAGGTTTAAGGCTGGGGCCTTATAGTTGGTATCAAAGGTCGGTTTAGATAACTTTAGAGGATAGGGTATTCTTTAAGCATAAGTGACATTACCATAATGGTTGGGATTTCAGAAAGAGTCCTAGTTTTAGATAAAGTGAATGAGTAAGTGTATCTTAGTGTTTACCTTCCTCATTAGTACATGATGGTTTTGTTGATATACTCACATTGACATTTCTATTTTTAGTGAATGGATGGATCTAGCAGGCACCAACGAGACAACAGGTTTGAAGGAAACTGTGGTGGTTCTCTGATTAAGATACTAGATAAAATGGAATATTCAATGAGGAAACTCGTGGTTGTTCTAAACCAAATATCATGGAGTCATGATCAACCACTTCAACCTTGGTGAGTTCTCTAATGCATCATGTACGAGATGGCCTACTCGATGTGGAAATTCAGGTAATAATTATTAAGGCAACCATTAGGGTTTATATGATACTTAATTTTTAGGTAATTATGGGTTACTCTATGATATGATGGAAAATGAAAGGAATGAGATAAACTTGAGGTTAAAATATGTTATGATTATTCTTGAAGATTTTATCTCATTTTGGGGAATGTTTTAAGAATTATATAGTTTTGGGAAAAGGACAACACGTAGACCGTGTGACAACCCGTCGTGTCGGACAAAGCTGCGGGAATCGAACCCACAACCAATGTGCGACTGGTATTTATCGCCTACCACTAGACTACGTGAAGTCCCTAGTTAGTTTGACTGATTCTTTTTAGTTATATGATTTTATGAATTAAGAGTAAGTTAATTTTGGGTTATTTATGAAAATGATTAACCTATCATGAAGGATATGTGATTAGGTTAATTGCTTTTCAATACGAGACTTTTGGAGAAACTAGTATTATTTGGAGATAAATTTTACGATTTAACATGGAAGAATATGTGACTAAATCCTTCAAATATTTGGGTTTCAATCTTAGTTTGGTTTACTTTGAAGAATTTTATGGACAAATTGTTTATAGAATGGTCCTCGTTGAACTGTGGGTTTTGTTGGACAAATTTTGGAGATTAAGCATAGATTTTCTTTTTAATGGGTGATCCTTTTCTAGATTATCTGATCTTGTACTAGCCTTTTTGGTTTTGGTTATGGTTAAGGTCTAATAATATGGGATGTATATAGTTCTCTTTTGTTGATTAGGTGATTCTCTAGAAGTTTATTATAGTACTCTTAATGTGAACAAGTCTTCCTAAATACTCGCCTTTTGGAGAAAATATGAGTTTGTGTAAGGAATCAAATAAAAGCTGAAAGTCAACATGATAAGTGATTATGTTTCCTTATAAATAAATTCCCCAATAAAAAGTAACTTAAAACAAAAATGTTGTCTATTAACTTTTCCTACAGGGGAACCCAACACCGTTTAACCCATCACAAGTTTGTGATTTTCTCATGGTTAACTTTCTCATAAACATGTTTTCTATCACTCTCCATCAGAACATGACCCTATGTTTTCTCCTCCATGTCCATGTTTTCATACTTGGAATCCTAGTATGGGTTAACTCGGGTGACCTTTGTGCTTATCTTTCTTTATTTTAAAGTGATTGTTTCACCAACTCTTGTTCCGATGTGGGACTTTCAAGGATGTTTCCAAGCCCAATTTTTTAAAATTGTGAGGACGCAATTACCAAAAAGGGGGGAAGGATGTAACACCCCAGGTAAATAAAGAATATGAAATTTTCATATTTATCCATATTTGTGAATAAAATTTTAATATGACTTTAAAGGGGATGCAATGCTCGATGGCGTACCCAACACGCAACACCGAGTCTCTTGGGAATCTTACGTTGCACTCTAATAATAAAATAATATTATTTTAAATGGTAGTTAACATGTAGCCATTGTAATGGTGGGAGTGGATAGAAATAATTAAAATATGATTATATATGTTTTTAAATGTTTTTACATTTATCCAATAAAGGATAGAGGCTTAAAATATGGAAAGAATTCAATTTTTGGCGTATATGCCCTAGTTTTCACTAAAGGTTCACTTATAACCTTTTGATGTTGAACCGTCATTAAATATAGTTTTGTTCACTCTTATAAATTCTATTGAACCAAATAAAACTCTTCTTAAGAATTGAGACATCAAAATTTACTTTGTGTAAATTTTTGGTATTTTTCCGATAAAGTTCATTTTTTAATGAATAGTGTAAAATGTTGTGTTTTAATTCAAAACCTCTTTTTAATCAAATTTATTTATTTGATTAGATAATATTTTTAATTGGTTTTAAAGTGAAATTAGAAAATATTTTTACCATTAAATCCAATAGTGGTCGTTGGAATTAATTTCACTTTGAAATCAGACTTAAACTTGTGTCAATCTTTTGATACTTATTGTTTCATAAAAACACGCTATTTTCTCTGACAGCGTGAATTAATTATTAAATTAATTAATGTGACTAATATGTTTTGAATTTTGTAAAATGGAATTCATTTTTGAATTCGGAATATCAAATATAGCTTAGGGTGATGTTTTGGTATATTTCTGAAAAACTCCAATTTTTGATGAATAGTGAAACCACTAAGTGGTAATCAAGAAAACTGATTCTTCAGTTAAATGAAAGTTTACCACTAATGTGTATTGAATTTTTAAAATCCGACATGCATGGTTGTCATTAGTATGTAAAATGTGGTTCAATGGGATGGAAATAATTTTTTGGTGAATAGTTACTTTTTTTCATTAATCGCGATTAGAGGTAATTAGTGTAGTTTAAGGTAAAAATGATATTATAAGAATGTGAAAACACCATGACAATTGTCCTACAACTATTGGGTGAGTCATGGACGACCAAGACAAGCCATGGGACAACTTTGGGACCCCATGGAGCCACTTTAGTTGGAAAATGACAATAATATATTTTTATTTAATGTTAAAATTAAATTGACACAAACATGAGGTGTTTTACTAAAATAGTTTTTAAGTGGGGTTACACAAGTCCAAATTTTGATTATAAATAGTCATTGGAAAGATAAAAAGAGTTTCTACATCATAGTAATTTTTTTATAATTTTTATACATTAAATAAAATAAATTATTTATGACATAATAATGATGAAGCGATGACATCATTCTTTGACGATTTAAATAAAATAGAACGATAATGTAAACTCTATGAACTACACATGTCCAAAACCAATTGGATGGGTGTATTTCGAAACCTTATCAACTTATCCATGAATTATATCAATGTGGGACCTTTTAAAACCGAAAAACATTTTCAAATAAAGTAATATTTCTTTACTTTCCAAAAGTTCCCCTTTTCTCCTCTTATAAAAGGCCCCCACCTCTACCTCATTTCACACACTCCTCAAGCCTTTGGCTTGGCCAACCCCTGCCCATTTACTCTATCCACATCCTTCTCCTAATACTAGAGGATTACCTTTGGGCAGAATCATTTCAACGTAATCCTTTAGGCTCAAATCAAAAGGAGTTACACTTTTAAAGGTAATTCATTCTCTCATGTTCATTTGTTTTATTTTGCTTCTCCAACCCCCAAAACTCTCTTTATTTATTTCTATTGTAACAACACCAGTATCTTAAATATACTAGGATTTTTTTATAATATTTATTCGAGCTACACTCTCACACAAATACATAAAATGGTTAAAGAACATACGGTTTCCGTGGATGGCGAAATTCTGCCTCCCGAAACGATGATTGTTCAATACTCATCTAACACCTTCAAAGGTGGACATTATGATGTCACTATTTTTATATATGATATATAATATGTTTATTCTTTACTTAAGCTTCTGTATTTTTTATTTTTGTCTTACCTTTATGGTTTCCATTATGGGTAAACGTGATATCTTCATTTAAGGAAGTGCGGACTACCACCCCCTCAAAGTGATTTGATTCGTTAAATACAATATGTGGGACGTATAAAGGATGGAACTATGATATTATATATGATATTATACTGCAATTATAATATAACTTTATATCATTATTATTACATTCTATAAAATATGAAATAGAAATGAAAGTAGCGTTCATGCGTACGTACGGCTTACCATCTCCATGAACGGTGCATTTCATTTCTTATCCCCACATGTAATGTACTATTATAAATACATGTATATTCTGGATATATTTGACATATATGATATCTACATCATTAATACAATTCTGGATATAATAAACATTTGGCCACACGAACAACATGTAATTGTAAGAAGTCCACTTTCGACTTAAGAACCAAAATATCGGCAAAACAAATATTATTAACTTAAATGATGACATAATGTTTATGAATTGGTAATAAGTGATATAAAAAGGAATAATTAACTTCAAAAAGGTTCTTAAGGAAGTAGAAATTAACTCAAGTTTATTATTCAGGACGTTAAAGAACGATCGAGTCAAGTCGGACCCGAGGTAAGGGATCCGACTCCTCTCTTTCTTTTTAAGTACACACTTTTATGTCATTCCTTTTAAAGCTCATCTTTCTTGTTATTGGGGTGATATTTTATATTAAACTTACTGTAATTTTTATGTTCATTTATGAGAGACCCTATTCTCTCTCACCAATCCATTTTGGAAGTTTTGAGTGGCGCCGTTAGGCTGCCGAATTTTCGTAAGGGATTTTTCATCTCACTTTTATTCCCATGAGATTTATGCTACATTTGCCACAAATTCCATTGAGTGGTGTATTTACTGCCCATTATTCTACTCTTTGTGTAATATAATTTCGTTTATGATTATTTACATCAATGATCTATTGTCCTTCTTTCATGGGGTGTATGTTTTGAAAGATACCCAAGTCGGTAAGGGAACCTTTCACCCTCCTCTTTTTTAAAAGACTTCTTTTGTTGGGTCTTTTAATTTACATATTTTTATGTTCGGATATGTTCTCATATATCCTTATTGATGTAAATATTATTTCCAAGTGATGAGAAACACTTTTTATCTCTCATCAACTCATTTTGATGTGATGCCGTTAGGCTGTCAAGGGAAATTTTTAACCCAATTTCGATTTCTTTGGGTTCAACATGTAGTCATTGAATATGTCATCCTTTGAATATGTGTGAATGACCTTTTATTGTTTTACACTTAATATCCAATTATATTGGGTGTATTTATATTTGTCACAAATAATTATGAGATTGATTTATCCATAATTTAAGGATACCTTCTTTATAATGGATTTCATCTCAATTTACATTTCTTTTGAGACTTCATTGTTGTTATGCACCAATTCACTCTTATATGGTGTGTATAATGTCCTTTGACATATTATATCATGAATCCTTTTATTCTCATGATATTATAAAGTTCGGATTAAATGTTATTCTGCTATTATTTATATTCAAGAGTCTCTCATTTTGTTAAAAACTCTTTAACAAAAATATCATTTTAAATGTTTTAAAGATTTATTATTCTAAATCTCTATCTTTAATGTCCATGTTTTCAAAATGGTTTTCAGTATTTATTTATATGGACATTAATATTTTAAAATTATAATTCCATTAAAAGCTTCAAAGTGGTATGGGACACTTTGATTCAAAAATCTCTTTTAAATGGTTTTTGAAAATAGATTAATTAATTCAATATCTGGGAATCATTTATTGTGATTGAAAATAAAATATTTTTATTGAAATGTTTATATTTTCCATATTTTATGTGTAATAATGGTACTTGGACATTATGACGGGTGGTGCCGTGAATACCAGGACGGGTGGTTACGTTATAACCTCCAATGCATTGGGTATGGAAGTCGGTCGTATGGTTATTCCATTAAGTATGTATGGAAATTGGCCGTATGGCTATTCCATTAAGTGATATGTGTGGAAGTCGACCGTATGGTTATTCCACTTAAGTATGTTTATGTCCCAAGTTACCTTTATATATGTTATGTGTTCTTTATATGGGTTTTATGGTAATCCTTTGGTTACAAAAAGGTAAGTAATGATACTTTTTTTTTCACTGAAAAGTTTTTACTACTTCATGCAGGTGAAAAGTATTACATTGATAAGTATTCATGGTTTACTTGTTGTTTTGAAAAACTAACAGTTTTCATTCTTTGTGTATCCCTTACTGAGCTTCTTATGCTCATCCCAAGTTTTTGAAATTTTTTTCACTGGACATAGCGTGGAATAGGGTCCAGGATGGGATCAAGGGAAAGTCATGCTACCTAAAACATGGAACTATACATGTTTCTTTTAAAGAGTTTTTATTTTATGGAAATTTTGTAGAAGCGACTACTTTGTAATCTTTTGAGATGTAATAGTTATGTCCTAATTCTCTAAAACTCTAAACTTGAAAAGAAACTCAATGTGAATTACTCATTTAATTCAATATTAAGTAAGGTTTAAGGCTGGGGCCTTATAGTCGACCCCCAAGACTCCATAATTTCAGGTCTCATCATGCCAATCTCCCACGAAGACCCTCTACTGAATATATTTTGGATTATGGACTCATTCTCCTAGAAATGTTATGTATGTATATGTGTGATTCTCATTCTAATTCAATCGAATATTTTGGGGACTTTGGGTTATGTCATGAATGAGGAATCTGTTTGAATAATTTTTGTGAGGCATCTGAGTGATGAGCTTATGCAATTTTAAGTATCTACCAAATTTTATTCATTTATGTAATATTTTTCATTAAAAGAACTTATTGTTAAAAATATTAGTAACCCTTTCTAGGTTCAATGGTCTCTATAAATACTATATTTTTTGATTAACAAGTTGGAATGTTCCTTGAGGGGATATTGATAAATTATAGGGCATGGATACTATGATGATTGTGATACAAATCTACCCAATTCAATGAGTCTTCTAAATAAATACCATCATTATTTCTCTAATATTAGCTATCTAATGATTTATAACCATTGTAATATAATGTATTTCTTGACACTGGCCTGAAAGAATTATACTTCAATCACCTAGTTTCAAGACTTTATGAATTTCAAATCTACCAACGTTTCTAACATGGGTGAAAATATTAATGGTGGGACATCATCCACATCTTGTGTCATGATATATATTCAGTGTTCTATGGATATGAATCCTCGCATAACTAATTTTAATCCACATAGTTATTCATATATCATACATTAAATCTATACTGACCAGATAAATGGTTGGAAGAAATATTGGGACTTTTTCCTAGGAGGGAATGTCAAACCCCCATGGATGTCGGATTATTGGGTCTGATAAACATGTACTAAGTTCAAATGAGATAAAATTTATTAGAATTTACGTGGTTGTGTGGGATAGTAATACTTTGGTATAAATGGATACTAAAATCATTCCTAATGTGATAAGCTGATAGAGCCCGTGGACTAACTCATTCCACTTAGTGATTTGAGTGGTTGGAATCAGTATGTGGGATGTCCATAAAATATCTTTGGTTTCTATTCTTGGAGACAATTATGATGAATTTATCCCTCCAAATTCAATGTGGGGTGATTCTAGAAGGATGAAGCCTCTAGTGCATGATCTAATAGAAATGGATTGTGAAATTATGGAGGAAGATCCCCATATGAGGGGGGGGACATCAACCCAGAAATGTGGATAGGAAATTTCATAGAACACGATGGTAAAGGCCCCACTTGAAAATTCCTAACTACATGCCCCATGATTTTGATGAGAAGGACTCTCAATACATTTCTCACAATAGTGGAAATGGTGTGGTACGTAAAATGATGGTATAGTCCCATGTCCAACATTATTGAAAAGACACAAATCACAGTCTTTCTAGTCTTATGGATAAGCCCATACGTACTCTCATTCTATTATTCAAATGGTCAAATATGGTTAGGGATGTATTTTAAGGAGGTCAGGTTGGCAGAAAAAAATTTTGTGAGGCTGGAAATCATTTTCCTCACAAAAAACATTTCAAGCGTACTACAAGTTCAGGTAGGGAAGTCTCCATTCAGAATTGTAGGACCATATCAGTTGTTTATGGGATGGGTCTTGTCCCAATTTAGATACTATGATATATTGAGTGGGGTCGAGGCCTGAAGATTCCAAATCAGACCATATTTTCATGCTATTTCTAGTATCCCTCCCCTATCTTTGAAACTTAGAAAGACCTTTTGAGGCTTGGAGTATTCAAGGATTTTAATCACATAACTTATAGGGAACCACATACTATGATATTTACTGATGACGGGAAGCCTAGCAGTGAGATAAGACCATATATGACGGCCTTCAGGGTCTGGTTATAATGACCATAATATTTTAAACATATTATTACATGATTTTAAGCATAATTTTACATCAAGTAAAACCCATGATCATAAATTTCAGTGTACTTGAAATATTATATATGTAATTTAAAAACAATCAAACCAAAATATAAAATCATTCATTTCTTCTTCATAATGAGATCCTTACATCCATTGAGCACTTAAATCTGAATAGGATAACCTGGTGAACAAATGAACAAAATAGACGAGCTAAAAATACTTGAAGGGTAATAATCATAGGAATAAAACATATAATATGAATTTGAAGGAATTACATGATGACATAATGGTTTCAAATATGAATAAACATAAATAATAATAACATGTATAACATATTAATGTATAACCATGACATAATTGTTATGTGGAAACATCATATTACATGGCATAAACAAGAGTCATGGCTAACTTCCAGGATTATATGACATGGTGTACAATGTACCATAAAGGAACCAGCTACACTCCCTATCCCAACATGATTTATAATGATACTAGATATTACCCAAATCCTTAGAGAGAGATCAGGGTGCAACCATCATTACATTTTTATGCATATGTGTTCTTCAAAAAGAATCAAACATAAGCATGAGTGTTACCTATGGAAAGAAATGTGTATCATAATCATTTAATGGGGAATAAAAATTGTTGTATCATTAAAGTGGAAATTAAAGAGTGTATTTAAATCATAAATTCACATTAATAAGGTAAAATGGTAAATATCATGATAAATTATGTTTAATTGAAGTATAAATTTATATATAGAGTGTTTAAGAAAATTTATAAATCAAATATTTTAGTGCGGTTTTATGAAAATATTAAAATAAATTTAATGTTGAAAATGAATATTTGTCATCATAAATCTATAAATGAACAATGATATTTTAAATGATAGAGTAATTAGTATTATAAAAATAATTGTACCTTAAACCGATTATGTATTTCACTTAAAAATAGGTGAGAAATTTGAATGTTCCCTTTAATTGGTCTTGCTTACTGGGATTATTTGAGAAGGAAACAATTATTAAGCACTTATATCCCCATCACAGAAGGATGAAATGATTTGGATACATGATTTTGGAGAATTTTAATAGAATATTGAATAATTAAACAAAAATAAATAATCATTACAATTGGGTAATGAGATAGACAAATTAAACCGAATGAAAAAAACGGATGATCTGAAGAAACCTTTACATTATGTCTGAAAGTGTCCTACAATTGCTATTAAAGTCCAGGATAATCAAATTAAAGATATTAATTTATTAATTAATAACCTACTATACAAGTATTTTATTTATTATATTTTTATTATGTTTATTTAAGGTCTTTCAGATGAGTTATGCGATATAATTTTATTGTCCTAGAGCATTTGTTTTCTAGGTTTTCATGATCAGTTCGATTATTTATGAGAAATGATGTTCCTGTAAAATGAGATTAGATATACATAATTGAAGATATATGTTATTAATAAAAATGAAAAATATTAAATGGTTATGTAATTCATTAGTAATTTTTTATTAGGATTAATCATTATATAAAACATTAGTGATAATTATATAGATTATTTTGGCGGGTTTTCGATCATCAGAAACTAGTTTTTTTGTTTATTAATATCAAGTATATATAATAGATTAAAAAAATTAAATATTATTTAATACATATTTTTTAATATTTATTAACCATTACCATGGTTTTATGAATATCATTGAAAGTGGTAATTAAAATTGAAAACATTATCGGCCTTGAATGTGATAAATTAACTCATTAGAGATGATGTTTTCATATTTAGTATGAGGGGAGAGGGGAAATAAATGATGATAGATTATTCCATTAGCATAATAAAATTCCATTATATATAAGGTATTGGAGTTATCAGACCATTTTGATTATGGTTGGTGAGGATAGAATAATAAAATAAAAGAACATGAAATGAAATTAAATGAAAAGAAAGAGTATTTTACCTCTTGAAACCTTCTGCTTTAGAACAACCTTAGGGGAGACTGTTTTTTGTTTTCTTTGCGGCCAAATTATATTTGATGTGGGGAAATGGATTGGGAAGTGATTTTATCATAATGGTTACAAGGATCAAATCTTGATATTTGTGAGTAAACGATGTGGTGATGGTAGTATTTATAGGGGTAGAGAGTGGTGGTTTCTCATTATTTTATTTACTATTTTATTATTTTTTCTCTATAATATGAATAGTTTGATAATTTTTACCAAATATATAAATTATTTATATATTTTTATATACCATGGGATTTCATTATCCATACATAATCTATGACTCGCTAATTCGTGTATTTCTCTTTTATTGTAAATAATCGTATTTTACTATTCACCAAAAATTCATGTATTTTAGAAAAATTCCTTAAATATAAAAAAACCATTTTTCAATGTGTAGAATATTTATATTGAATCCATTTTATTAAAATAATTTTTTAACTATGATAAATTTAATTTCTAATTAAGACCCTCATTTACTTGGAAAATGCAAATTTTAAAAATTATAACTGATTTTATAACACATTGAAAAATTAATTAAGTACTAATAAAATAATCTTATAATCATAAGAGAAGAAAATATTAATTTAGTTATAGATTTTCTGGAAATTAAGTTTCTTTTAAAACCACATATTAAATATAAATTTGAAAATAAAAACATGTGTTTTATAAGGATATCAACAATTAATGAATAATTTCAAAAAGAGTTTTTTACTTAAACTATGATAGAATTATATCATATCTTAATTTATAAGATTGATAACTTGTGTTTATACTTTCACTGGTGATTTTACAATTCTATTTTCTTTTTTACAATTCATAAGTGTCCCGTTACTATTCCAAATGTATAAATATTATTTCATTTGTATAGGTTTCATAACATATTGAAAATCCTATTACTTCATTCATCATTCATTTATAATATTTTTATTGTGTTCTCTATGTGATGTTTTTGTTATTTATACTATATAATATAATTATAAGAAGAAAATTTTCATTTATAAAATTTTGGATTGCTATACGGGGTGCAGGTGACTCATATTGATGGGGAAGTTATATGCGAGGCCTATGCTTCATATAGGTTTGCACGCCAATGTAAATGCCTTCAAAAAATAATTATACCTCATTTAGTTCATGTTCAAGATTAAAACAATATGGTGGTATCCTAAAAACAGTGGATTCTTACGTCAATGGAGTTGTCTCAAGCTATGATAAACCTACATTCAATGGGTGGGACTATTGTATTGTATTCGTAGTATTTTGAGGCTTGGATTGCATCATACCCTAATTTGTGTTAGTAGAAGTTATTCCTAGAGTCAGGGCTGGACCATCTGTTAATCATAGAAATAAAGGATAAAAGTCTTTCTCTCTAATAGATGGTGCTTCTTATCCCCCAAAGGATAATTCATCCCCTTCATAGGATGCAAATGATGAGATCCCAAGGTCACCCAAACGACCTCGTGAAAGGTTTAGTCCACCGACCAGAATCAAAAGGTATACACCATCTGAGAATACACAAAGGAGTTTTAGTTTCAATTACCAAGAAGAAACTCAGGATCTATTTGATCATCCTCCTTCCCTAATAGAGATGGCTGAGAATCCCATAAAATCCATGGTGATTGAATCATCTTCAAGGTAGACCAATATGACTTCAAAATTCATGAGGTTTAAGGCATTGAAACTATAGAAAGATGTGTTTTCTAATGCTAAAATCATATTTTCACTTCTTTACATTTGGTGGATGATTCCAAATATAAGTGATTCTCAAGCCCCACCTATTCATTGATAGATGCCTAGACCGAAGTTTCAACCGCATTGCAGCTGAAAAGGAATATGTTCTATAGTCCAAAGATTCCGAATCCATTTGATTGATTATGTATCAATAGGTGTATAATGGTGATAGTGTGGTCATTTAAAATATTAGAAGTTATGTTGATGGTCTCTTGTAAATTGTGATGGAGAGAAAATCATTTATATGTTACTCTAGGTTTTGTTTTCATAAATGGAAAAAAATCCAATCATCTATTACTTCATCTATACCCTCTCTCCATGATCATAATGTGATATTTAAAATGATTTAAGTAAAAAATGTTCTTTATACCAGTTAGTCTTAATCGTAGTGAAGGGTTAGAAAAAATTATATAATTTGTTGACTAATTCATGGGGTCTAGAGAGAATAATCCAATTGTTTCTAGGGTTGTTTGGACAACCCTAAATACATTGTGTCTTTTGTGTCATCACCCTAATTTTTTTCTTAAAATTATATCGATTGGGAAATTTTGGGCAAGGTTTGGGTTTTTTTATTTTACCTCAATTTTGGGTTTTCATCCCAAAATGTATTGTGCATTTTTATTTCTGTTAGTCGATCCTGCCTAAACCATATGAAGTGAATGTCTAATGATCTAGGACTCATCTTTTTTCATGAGTTCCATTTTCGTTCAATCAGATTACTATTGTGTCTCTATATATGGGTAGTTTAAGTTCATGAATGATTGAATACTGAGTCTAGTGTTTTAGGACAAACAACTTTTTCCATATGTTTTTAAAATAAAGACTCAAATAACGATTATGGTTCATGAATGTTCTAACATTCCTTAGATATGCAATGCAGAAACATCATCCTTTACTTTTCAATCCTCGGATCTAAAACATGAAATTAGATAATAGTCGTGGTCTTAGCAAAGGATGATGTTATCACTGATCAATATTGCAGTTTTGTGGGCTGTTTGATGAAAGGCCTACTAGGGTGCATGATTCTAACTCAAATGATTGTATCATTTGGCTGAAAGTCCCTAAATTTGTGGGTGACATTTTAAAATCCAACAGGAGCTTATTGAAGCATAGTGAGGGAAAAAAGTTCTCATAAATTTTCATATTCGATTACTAATGGTTGATGTTTAAGATTCATATTTATCAAGACTAATATGGGTGGTTTTTTTAATGGGAGTTTTATGAGAAAAAATGGAACATTTGTATTTGTATTATCCATTAAATGAGAACTACTCCAACATGAATTTGGTTCAAGTGAATGTGGATACATTTTTTATATGGTCAGTGTTATGGGATGGTCCCTTTCTAACAAAGGTAAAGGTATTATCCATATTAATGACATCTGATTATGAAATTAACCATATATATTAATGTCTTAAAGTTAGGATGTTTTTGTACAGTTTAACATCTTGTGACTAGAACATTATGCTATACAGTTCAATGTTGTACAATGGGGAAATCATCTTATGGATTTTAATTTCGTGTGTTGAAGAAATTAGGGGGATACAATTTAATGATGTTATCTTTGATTGATGGTTTTAGGATTCTCAAATTCTTTGTAATCTATCCAGAAATGGGCTTCATTTTTTGGTTTTTAGAGGATATTTTTTATGCTATGATTATGGGATTTATGGATCTGAAAAGTGGTATGAGGAAAGGGATTATGGAAATAGAAGCTGTCTCTCCTGCGGATAAAGTTACCACTGATAGAATATCCATTTTTGTGGGATTTGTTTTGCAAGGGAAACTAGAGAACTTACTACATATTCAATAGTGGAATCCATTAGTTTACATGCACTGATTTGTGAGAAAATTATGAAAATCCCACAGTTGTTTATTAAAACATATTTTGAAAAATAATCATTAACAATTTTACCATTCTATCGACAAATGTTGGTGAAAATTTATAGATATCTAGAATTCCCTAGGCACAGAGTTTCATTTATGGAACAAATTACCTGAACATGGAAGGGGTATTTCATGTCACAATTTTCCAATAATGGTTCAAAGAGGATTTCAATACAGGTCTGACCTAAGTGTTTGAAGCATTGTGTCTATAGTTTTAGGTCATATGACTAAGACCATTATATTTTATAAACAACATATGTCATGTAACCTACTGATCCAAAATTTCTCTTATATAATTTGAACATGAAGGAGGAAATCATAAACCAATATCATGGGGGTTCTCAGATCATGAGAAAATTTATAGGAAAAATTTACGATGGAAGACCGCTCACCATTAATTTTGGGTTCAAGAATATTGTTTTCAAATATTATGGGGAAAGAAGAGGTTTATCCCAAGGGGGAAGTTACCACTAATTGACAAACCCGTTTGTGGGATTTTCATACAAGGACAACTGGGGAACGTACTACATATTCAAATAGTGGGAATCCTTTGGATGAATAACTTGTTTTGTTGGTTGTTTTAGGCAAAGAAAACATCCGAATATTAAATCATAGTCATAAAAATGATATCTAATGTTTCATACATTCTACACAAGATGCTTATGAAAGGTTATGAAGATATGAAAATATTCAACACATGGAGAATTATTTGTTGAAGAGATTTTTTCAAGAAAAAGGAATAGTTAATATCGCAATTGGACATGATTTTGGAAGCCCTTGTATATATCTATCTCATGTGTATAATGGAAACATATCTATTTTCTTGGTGGTACATTCAATGAGGGGACACAAATTAGGATCTCCTTCATATATATTTATCCATACAAAAGAGAGGGGGTATTTTTATTTACCCCATGGGTGGGACTAGGATATAAGGCCTAGGAATCATTATGTATCTTGTTAGAATATGTATCAAGACACACCTAGTTCTAAAGTGTGGATACCCCACACTCGTTGAATTCACATGTGGATGAAATGGAGTTTTTTTAAATACAAGCTCATGCATAGGGTGATAACCTATATTGGATCCTCTCATGTTTTTTTACTCATACAAGGGATAGTGTGGTATTTACCATATTATGCAACATCTTGGCCCATGATTGATGATTTTTAAATCACTATGTGTCTCATTGGGATGAAAATCATGATACATGTAGTTCATGAGGAGATCATGTGGTTTTTCATCATGAAACAATGATATTTGGTGTTAATTTTATGGTATTTCGTCCATGACCATGGTAAATCCTAATAAGAATTGATATTCCATACTAATTTGAAGAACTCCTTTATGAAGTTTCTAAGTTCACATGATCTATGCTTAGTGTGAGAAAAAATTTGTTGAAAAATTATTCTTCTATAGCATAAGGGAGAATTAAGTGAAATATAAGGTCATTGAGATTTTGTGGTTTCTAGGCCACGAGTTATCATATAGGAATTTCTATGTTTCTCATTGAGATGAAAATCAATCTAGATATATGTCTGGAGCTCCCATGCATAGTTCGGGAGCTACCATGATCCTATGTAAACGAACGGAAATGTTGCAGATGAGCCACAGTATATGAGTCAGGTGTAACAATATATCTATAATAGGGAAAAAAATAAATCCACACATACTGATAGAAAAGGATTCCTTATGCAGGTGTGAATTCATACACAAGGAGTAAAGGGGATTTGCTATTTAATTATTGATGGAATTGTGATTAAAGATCTGTTCATCAGTACATCTCTCATTGAAGCAAGAATCATACCACACATAGTTTTTAAAAGATCTGTTGTGATGGTATGATCTGTACACATGGATTTGTATATTTTTTTCGATGGATAGACCTGTGTTAGAGATTCAAGTGTCTCTATGAGTCTCATAACGATGAAAATCAACCACACAATGTACTTGAAATTTAATCCCAACTCCAATTGTACATTGAAGATGGGAAAGGGGGGTTTTATATTTTATAGAATAATGGTTGGGCCCAAGACATGTGTTATAGGTGTAACTATGCATATCATTGTAATCAAAATCATAGAATATGTTTTAGAAAAGTACCTTATGTAGATTTGGTTACTATATATGTAAAAGTATAATTTTACTTTGTGATCATGGATAGACCCGAGATTGAAGTTCTAGCCATCACAATGTATCTCACTAGAATGAGAATGAATCCACATGCAGTTCTTGAATAGATTATTTAGATTAATGTCATGTGATAATAACATTGGCCACACATTTTACATTCATGCAGCAAGGTTGTGATAATTTTGCGTAATATTTCTATAAAGAGGACCCATGTTTAACTATGGAGTCACAATGATGTGAAGTAAGGCTCATGCATGAGTTATTCTAATATTTTCTTTGTCATGTCTACCTAACATGGAATATATTCCTACTGTGGGGTTATAGAGAGATGATTAGGACTAACACCTAAGGTGGAGGCCCATATTTAAGGGCCCATGAGAAGTGTTCAAGCTATTGGTACATTGGGGATTTCATAATGTCGAAAGAGAGGGATGCTAACCATGAAATTTAAAGTCCCGTAGTGAGAAAAAATTGTCTCTTAATGTTTTAGGTCATATGGATTGGACCATGTGTTGTGTCTTTTATTTTCATACAATAAGGACAAAGATGAAACACAGTTTAACATTATGTGTAACAAATGAAATTTCATTCCTTTTAAGGTCATGCGATAAAGTCCCAATATGTAGTTTAATTTCTTATAGCTTGGTTGTATATTATGCTTTGTTATTTAATGTCCTGCAGCTAGGAAACTCTTTGTGTGACTACACACAATATTTATTCAGTAACCTATCTATGGTTGGAGAAGTAATGAGCTATCCATCTATAGATTTCATGGAATAACCTCTGTTATAATGAACCTTATGTATAGTCTATGGTCCCTCCCACTTTGGCTCAAGATTTGGTGTTTATTTCCTATTATCATTGAACCCCAAAGGAACATTTCGAATACTACATGGAAGAATGAACGGAGGCAGTCCTTGTGCTTTAAATATCGCATTATATGATACTCATAGACTTCTAAGCAATAAAAGTTATGAAATATTTTTTTCATCCAACAACATCAATTAATCCAGTAATTTATGAGATTTCTCAAATGTGGACATGGATTGAATGAAACTATTCCTCAATGGGTAGGACTACTTCTGCCCCATATAATAGTGAATATGGGGTACCCCATGTGGCAGTACGAGTAGAATTTTGGTAAGTTCATAAGGCATGAAATAGATTTTCAGGACAAGGCTTTATATTTTTATCCATCATCTTTTAGTGTATGTTCTAGAATGTATTGTATAAATCCTATATCTTTACATTACTCACTACTTGATATTAGGATGAATGGTTGGATTTGATATTATCTTCATAATATAGATTTTCCACCTTTGTATAAAATATATTGGATCCATTTTCTATTAGTATTGTATGAGGGACACCATATCTGGTAATGATTTTGGGTTTTACAAAGTCAACAATTCTTTTTCCCCCCAACATCTTTGAGAGTTATAGACACCACACATTTGGAGAAAAAATCTATAACAATTAGGATGTGCTTGACCAATTTTGTTGTAGCTGGAGGGTATATACCAAAAATAACCATTACCTGTAAGGAAATTGGAAATAAATATTTGGTTGTATGTATAAACATTGGGGTTGGATGGTTGATGTTGGAATGAACCTGGTTGGAATTACACTTCATGGTCAATTAATTGTAATCAAGCATCATCAAAGGCCATAAATATCCATGAAATATGATTTTATCAGAAAGAAATTATCTTAGCTAGTTTTCACCATAGACTTCCAAACGAACTTCTTCCATGATAGCCATAATATATTATCTGTTTATACATATGATAATGACTCCCTCAAAGCCTCCTTTATGGGGGACATTCTAGTGATTCGGGCTATTATAAAGATGGAATTTGATTAATCACCATCATAGTTTTTCTCTCCCAACTCTATCTAGTGGGATTAATCCATTTTAGAGGTAATATATGATTGTTTGAATCTACATAGTTGTAGTACTACACGATTTTGGGATAGGAATGATTTCATTGCTATTATGAATGAATTTGAACAAAAGGGGATACCATTCAGTGAAGGGTGATCCTGATGAGTATTTTGTCCCTGTATGGGACTACCTAGGTTACAGATGTATTTTCTAGTGCATCATCATGGGCATTTTATGATCACATGATGTATGTAAATGTTTATTTTAGGGTAACTCTTCCATTAATCATCAAACATCATCATGTAGTGGGATTATCTCTTCTTTTCTAATGGCGTAATCCATATTGATATGTTTGATTACTAACTCTGAGATTCCATTAACCTCTAAGGGGCTCACTGGTATTTGGATCACCAGTTACAAATGAATAATTAGGTATTGGTATTTAATCTCGTTTTTTGGAACAACCTTCTAATAACAGATTTTGTATGGGAACATTTACATCTCTGGGAAGATAATCACAATCCCCATATTAACATTTTTTATCATTGGGTATTCCATTATCTACCAAATGAGTATCCTATAAGTTCCATAAAAATAAATTTCCCATGTTTGTGGGCCTCCATGAATAGATAATTTCTATTTATCATGAAGTTCAATATATAAAAAAATCTCTTCTACAGATGGGCACTCAGTGAGGAAATATTAAAAGGATTAACCTTTAATTGCTTTTTGAGGCATGAATTGTATATAAATATTAATCAAAATAAATTCACACCATTAAAAATGTCCAATAAATATATAAAGACTATGGATAAATCTGAGCATGTTATTTTGAGAACCCAAGTGGACCTTTTAGTGTTGTAGATAGCACCTCATCTTCTAAACTGAAAATATTAGTACCAGATACCTTTTCTAGATATCTAAATAATATGTCTCCACATAAATCATAGTTTTAATTAGATAATAAAGGTTATTTTTTCTAGCATCTTATTTTTTCACAGGGAAGAAAACTAGTGATCACTACAAGGTATTCACATAAAGAATGAGTGGATTCCTCTATATTTGTGGAATTAATACTGATAGACTCAATAGGTATTTGATGAGTCTATAAAATGTTTCTTAGAAATTTCCAGTCCACTGATATGTGACCCCCCCCCCTCTTCATCAGTTTGGTAAAGCCAAAACAATTACCTGTAAGGTTTTTTTATAATGCACTGACTATAGGAAATGTTTCTGTGAAGTCCTATTAATTCTTTCATGTTTCCGGGATGCATCATGGTAAGGTATATTTACATTTTAAGGATCAAATTTTATCTCATTATGGAAAACAATGATGTTGTGAATGTTTCTCGAGGTTAACCCGAAAGAAAATTTCATGGGGTTCATCTTCATGATATGATTTAGAATCTTATGGAAGTGTGATTCTATGTTAGCCAAGTGTCCAGAAGGATTCTGGGATTTCAGTACTAGATCATCAATGTAGCATTCATAAAATATCCCTAAAAGGGTTTAAATATGTGATGTATGATATATTGGTATGTGGCTCTAGACTTCATTAAGCCCAATGTCATTACAAGATAGTAGAATACACCTTGAGGGGCCATGAAGGCTATGGATTCCCCATATTTAGGGGCCATATGCATTTTTTTGTACCCATAGTAGCCATCCATGGAAGATAGGTCTTGATAACAATCTATTTCATCAATCACGAGTTATGTGATTTGAATCTGAAAGTCATGTTTGGGAAAATTTAAGTTGAGATCTCTAGAATCAGTGAAAACCCCAATTTTCTCATTTTTATTCTTCACATAGAAATTTTTTACTTTCCATTTTTGGTATTGTACATCTCAGATGAAGTCTTCCTAGATGATCTACTGCACTTCAACATCAATTTTTGATGTGTGAGTCAGGTTCCTCCTTCTAGCTACAAGTTTTTATCCTCGATGATCTTATCGAATACCCAAGTGACGGGTTTCCACCTCAGGATCAATACATGGAATCTCTATGTAGTTCTAAGATTACACGTCTTTATGTTACATTAGAATGGATTTATATACCTATAGTTATTTGGGATTCATGTCCACACTAATCAGGTTCGATCGTCGATCTTCTTTTGTACCCAAATTTATCTCTATGATTTTATCCATAGTTGTAGAGGCTCCTTCCTCAAATACTAGAGAAGTGTCCCTGAGGTCTTATTTCTCCCTATTCTTCCTCAGGATTTACTTATTTCACCTCTTCCTAGTAAATTGGTGATTAATAATGTATCTCTGAGTTAAAGGGGGGATATTTTTTTGTATATCTAGAAGAAAAGAAAACTTGTATGGCTCAATCAATGGCATGAGTCTTTTAGAGCTATGAAGGAAAGATAAAGGATTGAGTATGAGAAGATATATCATTATCCATTGTTATGATAACTTCTTCAATCATAGCTTATTAAAAAGAGATATATTGATATTGGGTAATTTGAATTTAGACACTTCCATTAAGGATTTAATTACTGCTCGGAGAGTTGACAACTTATACTATGCTTTTGAGATCAGTTATCACTACTGACATTACAGAATCTAATAAATGAGGGTTTGAATTAAGGACCACCCCTTTGATTTTATTTATTGGAATCATTTAATCCATACTGATATCATTTAAAGGGTTAGCTATGATAATATTTATACCATTCAAAGTATTTATCCAAAAAACATCACCATCAAGGATCTATTTTCCTCCCCTATGGTAGAACCATGCATCAACATGTTGTCACTCAGATGATTTTAATGGAGCCCTATCCCCATGAAATTTCCAAATATTACTATTGAGACAACATTTGAGGGATTAGTGGTATGATGAATGAATGGTTTCATACTGATGTTACCACGACCATCCCAATAGGACATTGAAAGTTGTATCCTGTCAAACAATAATGAATTTTGAGTCAGACACAAGGTCTTCAAACTGATTTCTGAGCATAATCTCTCCAAGAGGATCATGTTCATTCTTTTTGTAACCATGTTACATATAAATAGATGGAGATTGGTTGGAATCATTAAGACCTTGTTGGTTAAGTGTTAGGACCAGAATGAGGTTGATTCTAGATCCATTATCAACAAATACTCCTTGGATATAAATGTCATTAATCCATCCTGATATATACAAGGTACTATTGTGTCCCCATAAGAGAACATCCTCATCCATGTCTATAATAGGGATGATCACATGGAATTATATCAGATCATTATTTGTTTTATATACTTCAAAAGCAGCAACCTGAACTTCAAAATCTTGAGGTCTTGTTAATGCCACTCTAAGATCTTCCCAAATGGTCTTTTGAAAAACTCAATGAATCCATGATTGAAAGCAGAAACGAAAATTGTTTCATTTTATTTAAAAAATCATACATTTGATCCAGTTTTTTTACTTCTAATCATGGGGATGCTCTACTATGGTTACTTGGGTGTTATTGTTCTTGATGTATATGGACCATCCCTTATAGTAGGGTTCAACCGTGCTTCCACTCCTATTGGGATAGGTCGAATAAGTTTTCCATCACACCAATGTTTATCAGTTGATAAAATATCCTATAATCAATCTTATATGGGATTATTTTCAGGGTAGATCCACTCATGATTAGATTAATTACCATTTTCTTTTTGGATATATCTTTATATCTCTTCCATTACTTTGACTGCATGGACGGTTTGACCAGGGGCATTATTGAAGTAGTTACTTATGGAACCACCACATCCTCCAATGTACCTTTGGTTCTAACATACTCTTACCCAAGTACCCAAATACTTGTATTGGGAATTAGTGTTCAAAATATTGAACATCAGGTTCAAAGGGAACCATTAAGTGAATAATTTTAAAGGAACAGTAAATCAACTCCTCAACTGATGAAGATTCTGTCTGACAGGTCAAATCTTGTTGTGTCATTTGGTGTGGAAGTACCTATGATTTTGGGACTATTTTAATTAAATCCACTAAATTAATGGGAATATTTTATCTTGACATAAGTTCATATTTTATCATCTACTACTTACCCTTATGGATATGTAACGTTTTGGAGGACTTTCCTCTATATGACTGAGACGTTGATGAAGATGTTTGAGTTATAGTAGAGGTGGTCAAGGACACGTTTGGAAATTTCCACTATGCTTAGAGAATAAAATGATTATGGTTGGCCTTTTTCCGGTCCATAAGGTCATCAAGATTCTATAAAAACATTCTATTAACTTCTTACCATTCACCTTCCTCCATTGGATTGATGGTAGAAACATACTTTACTTGAGTTGGTGAATTTTTTAGCTTCACTTTCATTGATTCCACATTATTTTTCTGGATGTATTTAATGAAAAAACAATCATGTATATAGTGTAATGACATTTTATTAAAGGGGAAATAGTTTTGGAGATCTTCTTAACATTATTTTTTAGGCTTCCTGGGGTTTTCATCTTGAACAAGTTGTTTTAAAATTTCTAAATGAAGTAGCTCAAGACTTTTTCATTTTGAAAATAATAGAACTTTTTCATCTCATAAAATTGTTTCCACCTATGGTCTCTCTGATCAACCTAAAGAGGTGGGTATCCCTGCTGACACTTAGTAGGAGGATCTGTACAATATAATTCTATCTCTAAATTAGGATTGAGTGCATGGCCCTATTTTAGTGTAATAGTTGAAGACTGTTCTTTTCCTGTTCTCCTTACCTATGTTGATTGAATCGCTCGAGCCTTAAAATTATTCTATGCGATGTATTTTTAGAAATATTGAGAAATTTAAAAAAGTGCCTGAAACCCTCCTATGTATTTTACAGGGATCAAAATGTGTGCAACTTGTCGTAAAGATGATCTACATAGATGTAAAACAACTCATCATGGGGGAGTGGTAGGTTTATGTCTATGTAAATCCATTACGCTGTGGAAATAAATTTAAGACCATTTAAATCTCCCATTGTTTCTAGTAATGAAATCAAAGGCTATTTTATTATTTGATTTTGAGGTAAAGTAGAAATGGAACTTCAGACAAAGGTCTTCCCATCCAATGATTCTACACGATTGCAATCATGTGTACCAATTGAAGGCTGATCCTGGTAATGATTTCATTACACACCTAAGATTCACCACCTCCTATTGTTCAAGGGTACCCATCTTGGTATCACATAGACACAATTCATTATTTGATTTTATGAACCTTGTGATCCATTAAATATTGGAAATGTGGGATTCCCGATGTTTTTTGTGGGATGAGTCTGAGCTACCTAGACATGATAAGGCTTCTTTCTGGCTGTATCAGTGAACATATTGCCTCAATAGATTCCAATAAATCAATTAGAAAATTAATAGTGTTCATGAGAAATTGAGTATTGTTGGGCTAAGTTGGAACCTAGACAGGTGCCTTAGCCGAATACAGAACAAGTTAGGAGGTTGGTAGGGCCAATTATGGTGGTGATAATAGTAGCTAACATGGGTAACCAAAAGAGGTAGACCTATAAGAATTTTCCTAAACCTATTCTAGTTGTGAACCTATCCAAAGTAATTCTTGTTATGATCCTACGGGGTCCAAATATATTGGTGGTTGGTATCCCTTGTTGAGGGGATGATCTAGATCTGCTTTATTTTCCATGGAAATCCTTTATTATTGAGATGTTCCAATTAAGAGGGTGAGTTTAGGATCTTCCTGTATATAATTTCAATATAAAAAGATAATTTTAATTATTTCTATATTGAGTGTCCCCAATTCTTTCATCTCTACCTCTTACTGAGAAAACATTCCCCTATAATAACTGTTTTATCTTCCCTAGGAGGGTAGTGAGGAAGAATTGTTTCTGTACCTTTTTACCAATTAGATTATTTTTTAGGACTTATAGGTGGATTATTAGAGGGTGTTACCAAATTTAGGGAAAGAATTTAGATTTAAGTACACAATCCTCCTTCAAATATATTAGTGTGTATTGCATCCTGAACCAGAATTTATTCTTCTGAATCCTATGAATTTGAATTGTGTTATGGTAAATATAAAAGGGTGGAGTTAATAACATTGAATGATGTAAAATGTATTGTAGTAATAATATCATTGTATTTTTGAGTCTATCATCGCTTATACCCATAATAAAGCCTTATCCTCTCAATATATAATTTTCTTGAAGCTTCATGGAGGAAAGTAATTTGGAGGGGATCTCTAAATAAATCAGTTTTACATGTTCCATGTGATGGACCATATCATGGGATGGTGTAAATAGTTGGATAAATTATTTGGTATTTTCCCTAATCGGTAGAAGACTAATTCCCACTCTGGAGTTGGTTGTTGAGGTGAAAATTCCCCTATCCTTGGGGTCTAGGGCTTCTTTCGTTCCACTCTCAAAATATATCGAACCTGGTTTGATTTCCCTCATGGTTGGGTTAAAAAAATACCCCAATACTATGGGCTATGGACTCTCTCCAACAAGTGTGGCTGATATTATCATGGCTTCTATTATGATTATAAGGATCTTTTTAAATGTGGTATGGGGGCATGATTTGGAATGTACTTAAATCACCCATTTCTAAATATCATTACTCTATTTCTAGCATTATCTTCTAAGAAAGTGGTTTGCTCAATATTCTCATATGGTTGATATATGGTTATTTTATCATCCTTATCTATTATGGCCCAATTTTGTTACAGGTGTTTCAGGGCTTATTTCAATCATATCTTCTGTCATGAATAGATTCTATTTTATTAAGTTGGTATGAAGCAATAATATTTCACTTTATAACCCTCATCAGGCATTAATGGTTAGGGAGAGAAGTTAAATAAATATTCCTTGTTCACAAAATCCTATGATATAAAAACAATATGGGATATCTATGATTAGTTTTTGAAACATCATTAATGCACTGAGGTTTTCACATTGAAAGGATCCATGATGTTTTTATTTATATTTATGTTGTGAATCTATGAAAGATTCTTTGTCAATTAGGTTTTTCAACCCTTATATTACATTGATGTGATGTTTATACTTAGCATATGGTAATACATTTAGTGACAAAATTTTTTCTATATGTTGAATAGAATTTTATTCACACAATATTTTGACAATGCCTCTGGAAATTTTTATTTAGTGGTGGTTAAAGGAAATAACATTACTCGAATTTCATCTTTATCCAAATATTTTATCATGTATGTATTAGTCTTATTTCCAAGAGGTTACTCTATATGGCCCTACCAAAGTGGATGCTTACCAACCTTTTTATCATAATCAACGAGATTAGTTGGTATTTAATCTTTTTCACTGGAAGGCAAGTGACCCAATGGTGGTTTTTGAGAATGACAGTAACCATGGTATGTATTCTAGTTGAGAAATAATTTCTCTTATCAATAATAGGTATTCCGAAAGAATTTTACTAATTTTTTAATGTCCCTTACAATATGAGGGCTTCCTCATCACTACATTTTCAATTTGAGAATTCTCTTAATAATTTTAATCACTAAAATTGAGATAATGTTCACATTGAATTCCATCATGGGGAAGAATAGCATGGTGGATTACAGTAAGGGTAAGACCCTCGTTCTCTATGATCTTATAGACACTCTATGGGTTTTCATGGCTCACATTAGAAGATGATATCTTGATATGAATTATATTGAACATATGAATCAATCCTTCCTGGTGATGTTTCCTATAAGGTCCTTTTGAATTCCTAATACTAATCCCAAAATTTTGTAATAGGAGGGTAGAGTCTTGAACTACCATAGATAATCATCTGAGAGATTCGTGAACTCCAATATTTTGTATGGTAGGATTGTAGGTAGGATCATGATTCTACAATCATGTTTAATGAGGATAATTCTTGGATGTATTTCTATGAGTGATTTGGGCCACTTTATAGGATAAGTGGTTTTCATGGGAAGGTGTTTGTTCCTTCCATGGAGTGGCATTTGGGATAGGTTAATTACCTCTAGTTTGTGTGGGTGTATATTCCTGATTTGGTTGTCTTGTGAAAAATATATGATATGGGCATGGATTTTCACCTGACCTTTCACCATTTACAGGATATTATTTGTGACATCAGAACTGGAATGGTGATATATGTCCATTCGGTGTCGGGAGTAGGTGTATGTGCATTCTCATATCCTCCCTTTCCTATCTAATGGTACTGACAGTAATCGTGTGTGGGGATTGAGAGTATAGTCAACCCCTACCTATCATTGAATATTTCTAACTAACTTCTTCTAGTGGAACCAGATGAGGCTGTTGGATGGCTTGAAAAATGCATACAGGTGTGTGTGTGTGTGTGTGTGTCTTCATACATCCTATCGCCAACATGGATAGAAGGCTTTGTTGAGTGCTTCCAGATTAATCTACTTGAAGGCCTATTGGTTTTAGGTATGTGAATGTTCCTAATTGGAATATGTATTCATATTTGGTTAGTGGGATTCATGGAATACTTCTAGATGATTTTATTGGCTTGATGAATGATGGAAAATGAGTATATGTTCCCACTACAAATTTTTCAGAAAATTCGGTGGGTTGACTTCTCTAAAGGGGGGGGGGGTGTGATATTTCTCTCTATTGGTCATTTTCATCCCTAGTGGGTTTTATTTAATGTCAAGGTTCAATGTTCCATTGTCAGACAATGGAGGATATCATCCCCAAAATACTGTGGTGTTACTACCGAGTAGTCTTAGAGACGAGTACTGATGGAATAATCTCTTTGAAAGGACACTTATTTCATATCGGTGAGGATGTATATGGACTATTATGCCACCTACATAAGATATTGGATGGACTAGTTATCGTGTTTTAGGTATAAGATCCTTAAATTAATGAAGATGGATATAAACTCTATCGACCTCAGGAACACATATCATCATTGACCAGATGATAGGTTGGGTTTCGCAAACTTCATGACTTTTCAGGAAACCTCTACGGTTGGTTTGTATCAATTTGTTGGTATTCCAAGACCGACCAGTTTGATACCCAACATTGAAGGTGCTGGGTTGGTGATGAGATTCTTTACATGGATGAATATCTGGCTTCATTAATGGTCAAGAAATTTTTTGGTGGAATCTATAACAATGCCATTTGATTGAAGAGATTTCTGAGTGTAAGATCCCATAATATATGAGAAACACATACACAAAAACCCTGTTAAAGAATAATTTCATTTGAATTAACAAATACATGATTGATTTATTTGTCTTGCCATATTTTATCAATTGAAAGGGGATGGATTGGTGTGTGAAACTCTTATCTTAGTTAAGGATTCACATTGGGTTCACCATTTTCCCCCATTAGAGAATTAGTCGCCTAATGATTAATTATAGGGGGTTTAAGATTTGTGAAATCATTAATCTCAAGTTCACTATTTCTGAATTATTTCCATCAAGTTTGTATATGGAACTAGAAACACCCAATGGTTATATAACCAATAGGGCATTCTTTCTGACGGAAGGTACTCATTATTTATTTGAACCTATGATACTTAAGAACTTTCATCGGTCGAGTGGATAAGATGTCTGGATCATTGTGTCATTTTGGGGATAATTATTTTCTACTCTAAGACCCTCTTATAGATTTAAGATATGTTTATAAATACATTATTAATTCCCTAGCGTAATGTGGTTTTCCCTTTAATTAGCAATAAATTATTAGCTTTTATAGAATGTATAATCTTCTGTATGTATCTAAGGTTCCTCGTCAATGGATATATCAATATGTATTCAAGGTTCCATATAAATGGTATCCACTTATGTACATATTAGATATTATTTTTTCATGGTTATCATGAGGTTTTTTTCAACCCACATAAGTACAGAAATCTGGAGTCTATTTTCATCCATGGAGGTGGAATTGTTTTGATGTTGTGATCTAACCCATGTGATTGGCTTACTATATATCCTAGTGAATAAAATCAGAACACATGCAGTTCAGTACCTGTTAATAGAAAACATAATACCTTTTAAGGTCATGGGATAAGAACCTAACCATACAATTTCACATCACGAGGAATGGTCATCTAGGTGTAATATTTCAATTAAATATCTAGTTTGAGACATATGTCAAAGAAACCCAAGGAACATGGAAGGGATATATAGTTACATGTAAAATTTGACAGTGGTGGGAATGTGACCCAGACCAAATAAGTATTATTTGGGTTTTTGGGTTTGGAGGTCATTGAGACTTACTATGTATCCCAATTTAGTGGAATTGAAGCTCACATAGTTTAGTCGTAACGATATATGCCTATGGTGTCTTTAGAAAATTTTCCTCACAACGAGGTATTTCCCATTGAGAAGATTAAGTTGTGGCTTACTCCTAAAAAGGATAACCAGAAAATAAGGGACCAAAAAGAATAATTCAAGTCATAGTTAACTGGATGCTTACTTTGGGGAATACTATTGAGAAGGATGCCTAGTTTAAGTGTATTATTTTTGAGTCTTACTCCTAAGTAGGATTCCCATTGATCTCATACCCTATTTGGGTGTCCTATGTACCCTGGTTTTAAAAGGAATCATAGTTATCATAGTTTCATTTATGGAGTGGATTGTGTGGATTCAATGATCGCAATTATCCTCTAAAACCTTGTGATTCATTTTTTGTGAGAGAAATAATAAGAAGTTGATGATTTTAGATACCACATGATACGCTTTTTTCTATAGGTGGGCATGTAGAAAAAGCCCATAAAGAGTGGGATGGGATGGTGAGTGTGCCCATATCCAATACACTAAGATGAAAATAGAAGATGCCAAGGGTATGATACCTCCCTCTCTTCACATTTCCCTTGAATGGGTCTAAGTTATACTATTGATTAGGGAAGGTAGTATAAGAGACAAGAGAGAGCTCAGGTTCTCATCCCCTCTCTGACTTAGTGGTCAGAAGGCAGATAGGAGAAAGAGTGAACCTCATGCAAGAAATACCATAGGCTTACTATATGAGGGATGCCCTAAAATTATTTCAATACAGATTTAGGATGATCCCATTCTATAATTAATGGAAAATAAGCTATAATCCCTGCACTACATTCTAGGAACTGGAGGCTCCATGTCATAGATATGAGAGGAGTAGGATATGATTCAAACCCATTTCCCATGACCAGAAACTCCCTAACAAAATAAATAGATTAAGGGTCCTCATGGACATAGGGATACCCACTAACATGCACTCTAAGGACCCTGATCTTATAATCAGACAACTATGGGAAACCACTGATCATAGGAATACACACTCAAATGGGGGATACGCTAGTGTTACACTCTCCATCGTTGTGAAAGTCTAGAGGTTTTGGTGGATGCTTCAACATGATCCATCTAAGATAAAGGAGATACTGTAGGAGAGATCCTACAAAATATGTATTTGAATAAGGCTTGATGGGTGGATCACATAGGCTGGAGTTTTGGGAGAACAATGGAGTCTCGTTCAAAGGGTGCTTCAAATAGATATACCTCAGTGAACTAGTAAAACCTCGGGAGATGGACCACCTGGGAAACTGTACATAAGAAAGACCTTTATAAGCCCTTCAATTGTCTCCACAAGTGATTTTAGAGGTGTCTCGTGCATGTCCCTTATTATAGAAAGGGACCATGTGAAATTTTTCATTGATTATGGGATGAGATAATTCCTCACATGGGTATTGATTAATTTTAATCCCTATGAGGACATTAATTTTTATATGCATCTTAAATCCCCTCCCTTTATGGGTTATAAAGCTACCTAGAAGGTTTTCGAGAAGTTTATTGAATGAATAGGGTGAGTAGATATGATTTTGGCCTTTTTGAATTCCCATCCATACAAATGATGACCCCAGGGTCCTATTTATATGAAAATGTAGGAACCTTGAAAAAGGGTCCATCTCACATAGGTGTATCTCTCAAGACGATCATGCTGGCTGGTATAAAGGGTGATCATGTTGGCTAGAAAACATGTACCTGACATCATGATTGTTTTTTAAGTTACCTAAGATATTTACCCATATATTCCATTAAGATCATTGTCCTTTTTTATTTTTATTATTCTCTTCATTTTAAGGTATTTCCCTTTGTCTATTTTTTATCCATCGGATGAAACAAAGTGTCAACCAATGTCAATCATAAAAGAATCATACCTAGTAAAATTAAGATCATAATTCATTAATTATAAAATAATTATTTTTGGTTAAATAAGTATGTATCATAAGATTATACAGAAATAATAACGATGAAAAATATAAAACAAGACATCATATTCATAATTCAATACTAACTTCTAAGACATGATAACATAGTTGACATAGTTCTGTAGTGTATTGGGTTTACTCAACAGTCACATAAATTTCATTTCATGAGAAAGAAAACTTTACTCAAGGTATTTGGGGATATTTAATTATATTCTGACCCATCAGATCATAATATATATATGTATATGTGTTCCTCACAATAAAAAATTCATAATATCATCAATTCATAATAAACCGGAGAGAGAAGTGGGTTTAATGATCATTATAAAAATAAACATGATCTAATTGCATCCATAGAATGGAATTTTTTGGTTTCATTAGAAAATATCCCAAATAAATCATGAAAAAATTTATATATATTAAAAACATTATTATAAAAATATGGGCTACTTAACGCTTTTGAAATGAATTATATAATAAGAGATCATGAATAAAATATTTTTATACAGTATGATCAATATCCCAAAATAAAAATCCCATAAGAGAATATAGATGTTATTTCCGAAAATATAATTCTAAAATAGATATATCTTTTTTAATTTGATTGTAAAATATAATATAAATTATAATAATGATTCTCATATGGATTTTTTATCATGAATTCATTAACAAACAAATAAGTCACATCCAATTTCTATTTCAAGGATTTGAAAATAAGAAATTGAAAATCGTATTTCATAAAAAATTATATATATATATATATATATATATTAATATTGGAAATAAATAAAGTTAGAGATAATATATTTGGATTTTTGTACAGTAATAAACGTAGGTGGAATTAAATCCATTTATTTATTCTTATATAAAAGAAAAAATTATTTTTAAAATAAAAAATGCAAAAAAAATGTTAATGGAGATTACACAAAAAAAATGAAAGAATTAATATTAATAATCATTAATAAAAAATTTATAAAGTTAGCTAAATGGGATCATGTGTAAAATTTCAAAAATGATATTTCTTTCACACATTTCTAATGAAATTCAAAAATGGCTCATGAAGAAAAAAATTAATAATATTTATTTTGTTCTTTTGTAAAGAGAGTATGAGATAAGTAAAATTACCTTTAGATATGATTTAATTTTAGAGAATAATATTTTTAAAATAATATAGATAATATGGATATTTAGGAGAATGATGATTGGCCGTGACAAAAAGGTAAGGCTGGTCCCACTAACGAGAATCCTTTTCGTTGAACTGTGAACAAAATATGAGGTATATGATAATAAAACTTTAAATACCTATAAATAAATATAATATAGTAAAATTAATTGGTCTTTATAGATAAATAAAATAAAATTCCATCATGTATTTATTAGACATAAACTATCTTTAATTTAAATAGAGACTAGAAAAAAACAATAATGAACAGTGAAAGGTATGAACAATAAATCCAAAATGCATTTATTGAGAAAATAAATTAATTATAAATTAAACTAAAATAGTAACTCAAACATTCATGGTATTCGGACCCAGCCTTAAACATGGATTAGTATTGAATTAATTGAATAATTCACATTGAGGAACTTTTCAGGTTTAGAGTTTTAGAAAGTTTGTCCATAACTATTACATTTCAAAATATTACAAAGTAGACACTTCTACTCGGTTTCCATTTTTTTTACAAAACATGAACTATTTAAATGAAGAGTCATGTCTAGATCCATGTTTTAGATGGCATGAATTTTCCTTGATCCCATCCTTGACCCTATTCCAAATTATGTCCTGTGAAAACCATTTCAAAAACATGGGATGAGCATAAAAAGATCAGTAAGGGGTACACAAAGAAGGAAAACTGTTAGATTTTCAAAACAAAAAATAAACCATGAATACATTATCATAAGTAATAATTTTTACCTTTTTTTAAGAAGTAAATACTCATTACTATATACAAGATCATTACTTACCCTTTTGTAACCAAAATATTACCATAAAACCCATATAAAGAACACATAACATATAAAGGTAACATGGGACAAAAAAAGACTTAAATGGAATAACCATACGATCAACTTCCACACATATCACTAAATAGAATAGCCATACGGCCGACCTCCATAACCAATGCATTGGAGGTTATAATGTAACCACCCGTCCTGGTATTCACAGCACCACCCATCATTTTGTTTATCATGTAACCACCCGTCAAATGTCCAAGTACCTACAAAAATCATAACACATACAAAAAATATAATGGGAAGAAAACATTTCCACATTTCAATCAAAATATATCACATAAGTATATTGACGTAACAAATCCATTTTCAAAACGATTTTCAATACCAAAATACATAAAAGTGTATATGGTATTTAATTTCTTTAAAAAACATTACGTCTTGTTGAGGAAGCCAAAGATCAAATAATACTCACGGTGGCGAAAAAGGTCGTTGTCACCGCGTACGTTAAAAGAAACATTCCTTTTTTTCGTTTAGTAAAACACTTGGTAGAAAAAGATTCCCTTTGAAAATTCATGGGTATTTATAAAGTGTATAAAAGAAAGTCGTGTATTAAAAGAAAATATGCCTCAATGAAAGGAGATTGAGACGAAGTCCCTTAACTCGTGTCTGACTTGACTCGAATGTTCTTTAATATCCTGAATAATAAACTAAAGTTAATTTCTACTTTATTATGAACCTTTTTCAATTTAACTATTCCATTTATATCACATATTACCATGTTATAAACATTATGTAATCATTTAAGATAATAATGTTCTTTTTGTCTATATTTGGTACTTGAGTAAAAAATGAACTCCTTATATTTACAAGTTTCCCATGTGGTCAATAGTTCATTATATCCAGAATTAAATTCATCATTTAGATATCATATATATCATATATATCCAGTATATACATGTATATATAATAGAACATAACATTCGGAGGTAAGAAATGAAATGCACCGTTCATGGAGACGATAAGTCGTACGTACGCATGAACGCTACTTTCATTTCTATATCATATTTTAATTGAAATAGAACATAATGGTACATAGTTTTATTATAATTACAGTATAATATCATATATAATATCCTTAACTCAATCCTTTATACATCCCACATAATGCATTAACGAATCACATCACTTTGAGGGGGCGGAAGTCTGCGCTTCCTCAAATGAGATTATCGTATTTACCCACTATGGAAACCATAAATGTGTGAAATAAATGGGAATTAAAGAAGCATAAAGAAATAATAAAAATCATATATATCATATAAAAATACAGTTCCATCATAATTTCCACCATTAGAGGTGGTAAGATGAAATTGAACAATCATTGTTTCGTGAGGCGTTAGTTTGCCATCCACGGAAACATTATGTTCATCATCAATTTGATGGAGGTGTGTGTAAGTGTAGATATATTACTTATTATAACAACATCCTAGTATATTGAGGATACTGGTTTTGTTAAAAAAGAATGTAAATAAAAAGATTTTAGGGTTTGGAGAAGTAATATAAAAGAATACAATTTATGAGAAACTGTTACATTTAATTTGGGTAACTCCCTTTGGTTTGAATTAAATGAATTATTGATGTGCCTTCTGCCTAAGTTAAGGATTTTAGGAGGAGGAGGGGGATGTAGGGAGCCTAATTGAAAAGATTTTGGACGATCCAAATGGTTTTAGAGGTGTGAGGAATTGCGTAGAAGTGGTCTCCTGTTAGTAGGGAGAGGAGGGGCTCTTTAGAAAAGTGTGAAACTATTATTTTATTATATAATGATATTCAGTTTCTAATGGTCCAAAAATCAGTATATTCAAATCTAATATGAGTCATGGCCGAAATAAAGTCATCCAATCAGAATTTGACATGGTTTGGATAATATTTAAATCATTATAATCTTATTTATTTAAATGATTTATTAATGAGGTAAATACTACATCATTATTATGTAATTGATAATTTAATTTATTCGATGTCTAAAAATAATAAAACAAATACCATGATATAGGAAATATTTTTATCTTTCCAAATAATATTTATAGTCGAAAATAGGGCTTATTTAGCACCATATATAAATTAATGACTAAAAGTTTTTTGTCAATGTCAATTTTGCCTTTACATTAAATTAATTAATCTAAATTGTCATTTTCACTCCCAATTGGATCAATGGGGTCCCAAAATCGACCCAAAGATTCCCATGGTCTTTAATGACTCATCCAATAAGGTTTGGACAAGTGTTAAGATCATTTTGAATTATTATAATATTCTTTTTACCTTGAATTACCCTATTTACCTTTAACTGTGGTAAAACAATGTCAAAAGTTACTATTCACCAAAAATTATTTTCATCTTATTGAACAACATTTTACCCCTTGATAACAACCATTTATGTCGTATTTTCAAAACTCAAGTCACAGAAGTGGTAAAAATTTCATTTAAATGAAAAAGTTCATTTTTTAATTACCACTAAGTGGTTTCACTATTCATCAAAAATTGAAGTTTTTCAGAAAAATACCGAAAATTCAATCTAAGCTGTATTTGATATTCCGACTTAAAAAATTATGTCTATTTTCCCAAATTAAAAACATAGAGGTGGCATTAATTAAACTAAAAATTAATTCCTGCTGTTAAAACAAATAGCGTGTTTTTAGGAAACAATAACTATCAAAAGATTGATACTTGTTTATGTCCAATTTCAAAGTGAAATTAATTCCAATGACAAAAATTGGATTTAATGGTAAAAATATATTTTAACTTCACTTGAAAACCAATTAAAAAGATAATCTAACCATATAAATAAATTAGATTAAAAGGTACTTTTGAATTAAAATACAATATTTTTCACTATTAATTAAAAAATGAACTTTATCAGAAAAATTCCAAAAAATTGCACAAAGTAAACTTTGATGTCCCCGTTCTAAAGAAGGATTTTATTTGGTCAATTTAAATGTATTAAAGTGACCAAAGCTATATTTAATAAAGGTTCTCCATTAAAAGGCAATAAATCGGCCTTTTAATGTAAATTATGCTTAAAATTAGATTCATTCAAATTTTAAGCCTCTATCTTTTATTGGATAAATGTAAATATATTTAACAATCATGTATAATTATATTGTTGTTAGTATTGTTCATTCCCTCCAATACAACATCTAGGAGTTAACTACCGTTTAAAATAAAAATATTATATTATTTGTGTGCAAAGTAAGATTCCAAAGAAACTCATTGTTGCGTATCGGGTACGCTATCGAACATAAAAATCCCTTTAAAGTAAAATTAATATTTAATTTAAAAATATTAATAAGTATGAAAATATCTTATTCTTCATTTACATGGGATGTTACATCCTTCCCCCTTTTTGGAATTTCATCCTCGCAATTTTTATTCACTTATCAAAATAAGTGGGGCATTTATCCCTCATGGCATTTTCAGATTCCCACGTTGCCTCTTCAACCATATGTTTTTTCCACAAAACCTTTACCTGGTGAATTACCTTATTCCGCAAAACATTCTCTCTATGGTCAAGAATCTGGACTGGTTGTTCTTCATAAGATAGATTCTCTCCCAACTGAACTACCTCTAGCCTTAAAACAGGAGATGGATCTGGAATATACTTTCTCAACATTGAAACATGAAAAAAATTATGTAACTGGGATAATCATGGACGTAAAGCCACTCTGTATGAAACTAATCCAACTTCCTCCAGAATTTGATAAGGTCCAATGAACCTTGGACTCAACTTTACCTTCTTACCGAAACTCATCACTCTTTTCCGTGGAGAAACTTTCAAAAAGACATGGTCACCTACCTCAAAAGAAATATCCTTCCTCCGGTTATCTGCTTAACTTTTTTGTCTGCTCTAAGATATTCTCATGTGCTTCTGAATCAAATGAAATTTCTTTGCCTTCTCTTCTACCAATTCTGGTCCCATCAACTTCCTTTCACCTACTTCATCCCATGAAGCTGGAGTTTGAAAATCCTTTACATAGAATGCCTCAAATGGATACATCTGTATACTAGAATGAAAATTGTTATTATATGAAAATCCAACCAAAGAATGGTATTGGTCCTAACTTCCTTGATAATCCATCGAGCAAGCACATAACATATCCTCCAATGACTGAATTGTTCGTTCTGACTGCCCATCTGATTGAGGATGAAAAGATGTACTAAAATTTAATTCAGTACCCAATGACTTCTGAAGGCCTTTCCAAATGTTAGAAGTGAAACTGGGATCACGATCAGATACAATGGTGAGGGGAACTCCATGAAACCTGACCATCTCTTTAACATACAACTGAGCAAGTTGATCTGGAGAAAAAGTATCTCTAATTGGAAGGAAATGATCAGATTTAGTCAATCGATCAACTATAACCCAGATTGCATTATTACCTCGTGATGTCTTTGGTAATCCCACAAAAAAGACCATGGATATATTTTCCCATTTCTATTCTGGCACCGGTAAAGGATGAATCATTCCTTTCGGTAACTGTCACTCTGCTTTAACCTGCTGACAAGTCAAACACTTCATAGTAAAATCAGCAATATCCCATTTCTTTCCATCCCACCAGTAATACTCTCGAAGATCTCTATACATATTTGTACTGCCATGTTGAACTGAAAACGGAGAACTATGAGCTTCACAGAACAACTCATTCTTCAACTGTGAATCACAAGGTACACATAATCTCTTCTCAAATCTCAAAACACAATCATTATCAATGTTAGATTCAGGAAACATCCCCTTCTGAACCAACTCTACCTTTTTCTGCAACTCACTGTCTTTCTTCTGCGCTTTGATTATTCTGTCTGATAGAGATGATCACACTGACACATGAAACAAAACAGGAGAATTTCCGGCACCAACAACTTCTATGTCATAATTCATCAAATCAAAAACTAAAGGATCTTGTTCCAAATGTATCATGATTAATGAAGACTTACTTTTTGACTCAAATCATCAGCCACTTTATTTTCTTTTCCCGGATTGTCACGACCCGTCCTCGGGGCCCGTGTCGTGACTACCCCATGCCCGCCTTCCATAGGCCAGGGGCTGGCGACTAGCACCAAAGGTGTAAATCCCGATAACTGGGAAGGCATTGCCTTTATAAAAGAAAACAAGCACCAGAGATTAAGAAAGTGGAAAAAGTAAACACTAAGTACAAGAGAAGTGCTGAAAAGTAAATGGGCCAGAATACATACCCAAAAGAATGTGTAGCTTCAACTGAACGAAAGTACAACAGAAAAGATAACAGCTGGAAGGACGGAAGTGGCTCCTGGTTTGTCCTCCTCGGATCCTACCTGAAGGGTAGGTACAGATAGCCTCCTCCACCCTCTCGTCCTTCAACATCCTCCGTGTGTCGTCTCGTCATGTAGTCCACCTCCGGGTACTGACTCGTCGTGTAGTCCACCTCAGGGTACTGACTCGTCGTGTAGTCCACCTCTGAGTACCATCCGGTCCTCAAACACTCGGCCTCCATCAGCATTGTCTATCGTCTGCAACCAACACAACGAGGTGCGGGCATAGCCCGTGCAGGGGTGAGTATAACGATACTCAGTAGGGACCCCGAGACCCTCAAGGTCTCACTAAACCAACAAGGATAACCACAAAGAAGATCTCAATAGATAACCTCTACTTAGGTATATGCCGATACATATACCTAAGTTATCAAGTCACCCAACTCAATCATGAGGAAACACAAGGATCATGAAATCAACGGATAACCACTACCCAGGTATATACCCATACATATACCTAAGTTATCAAGTGACTCATCTCAATCATGAGGTAAACACAAAGGTCAAAAGTCTCAGCTCAAACCAGGATTTTCATCATCGAAACCATAACTACTGAAGAGCACTGTCTCTGGAGTGTACAGTGGTCCTGTCACGACTCCGAGGTACTGCTCACTAACCTATGACTGCTGAGGTACTCCTCATGTCGAGTACCACGGGCCAGCCACCCAAACACAGTAGTGCTTCCCGCCGGGGTATGTCACCCAAGCACAGTAGTGCACACCCCCTAGTAGCCTGCTGAGGTACTCTCCGGACGAGTACCACGGGTCTGCACTGTCACACAGGTAGTGCTCCGTCCGCCATGCGTCTGCACCCAAACAAATTAGTGCTCTGTCCACTGGGCTAGTCGACTCACTCCAAGTCGAGTCGGTCAAGCAGTCGTCAAGTCTTAGTCGGCTACACAGTCTCCGTACTTCGCACGCTCGTCTCTGGGAGGGTCCGCTCCATGAGCTACAAGTTGTTACTCCAAGTATCTCAAAGTCCCACAAATAAGTATCTAAATGGACCGCCTCGTCATAGGGGTCTCAACACAACAGACGGCGCGTCAATCGGGCGCCCGGTCTGTGAGTTATTAGCCTTTTCGTCCCAGGGGCCCGGTTGGTTTTGTGAGCGAACCAAACCCAGCCATATCTCAACTGTACCCCGAACTCTCATAGGGTATACTCATAGGGTCCGTTTCTCAACGTGATCATCAACGCTGTTGACGGTTCGTCAAATGGACGTTCTGTCTGAAAGAAATCATCTTTTCTGTTCCAGGGGCCCGGTTGGATTTCAGGTGCGATCCAACCCGGCCACTAACCAAATGTATCCAAAACTCGGGCGCAGTATGCCAAAAGTTCCGTCTCACTTAGAGGAAAACAATGAGACAGACGGTGCGTCAATCGGACACCCGGTCATTGAGTTATTGGCCTTTTCGTTCCAGGGGTCTGGTTGGTTTCGTGAGCGAACCAACCCGACCGCACTCCGACGGCATCCAAACCTCGAGTGGAGTAGACCAAAAGATCTGTCTCACTTAGAGGAATCCATCAACATCGACGGCACGTCAATCGAACATCCGGAACTCATGTTACGAGCATTTCCGCTCCGAGGGCCTGGTTGGTTTTGCGTACGAACCAACCCAGCTGAACACAAAAATTCTCCAAAACCTTGGGTTTAATATACCAAAACGACCGTCTCAGTCCAAGGATCGCGTTTCCGCTGACAGCGCGTCAATCGTAGTTCTACAGCTCATGATATGGTCATTTGACCGAAAGTGGTCCGAAAACGAGGGTCTAGGCCCGGCCTGGCCCGGATCGGTCCGGTCCGGCCCGACGAGCCGGCCGGCCGCGGCCAAGCGGTCACAGCGGAGCGGCGGGGGTGCGTGCGGTCGCCCCCCTTTTCCGCTAATTGACGCCGGCGGCAACTGCCGCCGGTAACTTCCGGCGGCGCACCGCCGCCGCCTTCCACGGACCACCAGACGCACTCCGGTGGTCTGTTTCTCCTGCCGTCTTCACCTATGGTCCCACCGGGACCCCACCTTCACTACGAAGGGATTCAAATGCCAAAATGACCTGCTTCATCATCGCCCATCAATCCGCACGTCAAAACGATTAGCGTTGTCTTGTAGTTTTCCAGCGTGACCCGATGGCGCCGCACCCCTTCGTCGCGGTCCGACTCCGACTGCTGTTCTTTGGTATTCTTCGACGCGGTGCGACGGCGTCACATTCTTAAACATCCTTCCACGGCGTGGGGCGACGGCACCGCGCATATCCTTCCGCATGAACCGCGTGGTGCGACGGCACGACGCTTTCTCGTACCAACCACAGAGAAACCAAAACGAAAAATAAAGAGGAGGGTCGGCCGTGTTTGTGCGGTCCGACCCCCTCACGTTATTCGATAACATTTGGTTTTAATCGACGAAGATCATCAAGTTGGTAATCACGAACAAAATAAATAAATAAAACCCCTACTTGGATATTTTATGTCGCACGTCTGGCGTCGCGGAGAACAGCGTCGCGGAGAACAGCATCGCGGAGAACAGCGTCGCGGAGAACAGCGTCGCGGAGAATGACGTCGCGGAGATCGGAGGTCGATTCCATGGATGTTGTGGTACATCCGAGGAGGAAACGACGTCTCCTCACTTGTTGCGGATATGAAGAAGGAAGGCGCGTTGTCATTGGCGAGTTCCCTACGTCGGTGTCTTCTCCCTTGCCGTGGAGGAAAAAGAGGATGAAGAACCGTGATCACCGAGTCGTTCTAAGTTTAGGGATCGATGTTCTTCATCGGAGAAGAATCGTTCTTCACGCAGAGGAGGAAATTCTTCAACGAAGAAGGAGCATCCTTCTTCTACCACACAAAGGCTCTTTCACAAAAATCCTCCCACCACAATTCACCCTCCAAATAAAACATGGTTTCCCCTTATTTTATTTTAATCATGCCATGCATTGTAAGTTCAAAATTCAAACACTTAATTGATTAAGAGTTTCAATAACTTAATTTAAGTGCTAGTGGACATGAGTTATGGGGGAGAGAGGGAGAGAAGGAGTTCAAATAAAGAGAGAGGTGAGGAGTTTCAAAATAAAGGGGGAGTTGAAGAGTTTCAAAATAAAGAGGGAGGTGAGGAGTTTCAAAATAAAGAGGGAGTTATGGGCTTATGGGAAAAGTGAAGGGGTGGGGTTCATGTGGGCCCCACCTCACCTTAAATCCTTCCATGGGTGGTTAACACCAAGTGGGTCCCACACCTAACTCCCTTACATAGATTAAAACCACTTCAGAGAGGGGCAAGTGTTTTAACATAACACTTAATCTACTTAACAAGAAAATAAAAATTGTAGATAAGTTATAAATTAAACTTCCACAATTTTTATCATCTTCTCTCGGATAAACGCATCTCCGGAAATAGTGTTCTTTAGAAATTACCGGTGCTACGGTTCCATCGGTGCCCTCATAATTTGATTCCGAGCACCGGTTCAAAAGATAAGAATTCCCGCTCGTTCGTTCATTGAACGTACCCGAGCCAAACTTCAGAAATTAATTCCGGGCACACCTGGCCTCAGAATCAGGCACCGTCAGAAACTGCGTTCTTGTAATATTCCAAAGAAAATTAAGAAAAAAATTTCCTTGAAATTTCTGGGTCTTTACATTACTCCCACCTCAGGGCTTTACGTCCCCGTAAAGCTTCAACACAAACTAGGGTCACAAAAGCGGTACAGAGCATGCATCTGAGCCTTCCTCTCCCATGTGCTCACCTATAGGTTCCCGTACTTCCAAAGAAAAAAGCACCCGAGGAATCGATCATCCTCGTAGGATATGCTCCTGTCGATCCTCGATCCCCACTGGAACCTCCGTGAAAGACACCTTACCGTCATCGTCCAGCTTCCCGTGGTCGATGATGTGTGAAGGATCATGCACGTATCTCCTCAGCCGAGGTACGTGGAATATTTTATGCACCCGGTGCAACTGAGGTGGAATGGTGAAATGGTAAACCACCTCCTCTACCCTGCTGGGGACCTAGAAAGGTTCGTTGAACCTCGGGGATATCTCGCCGCCTTGGCTACATCTCCGTAAACCTTGTCGAGGTGAGACCCGTATAAGAACGTGATCATCATCCTCGAACTAAAAATGTCTCTAATTCCTGTTTAGAATAGGAACTCAAACAACTGCTGCCACGAGGGTAATTTTGGACGACCTAAGAATAATCGGCTACACCGTCCCATTCACTAGTTTAACTTGTGCTTCCCAGGGTTTCCTTTTCGCCGACCAAGGAAAACCCATCCCGACGTTTTCCTAAAACTGTCAATTTGAGTATGAATAGTTATTGCCCATTCCATACTCAAACTAACGTCGTAAGGCCTCGACGCTGCCACCAAGAGATTTCCAACCAGAACTCTCACCTCGAGAGTCTGACCACACCATCGGCGTAAGTGTGATTATCGAGTCTCCTCCCAAGGTATCTCCAGACGTGAGGGTCAAGTCCACAGCTTACCGGAAACTCTAGGTCTGGAACAAGATTTGTGAATGTGATGAATGATTCATATCGACGTCTGTTACTACAGCATCTAATAGTGGACACAGACTGTCCCTTGAATCATTTTTAGAGCCATTGGGTCACACTCCTTGACCGCATGCAGCCGCACTCTTCCTCCGCCCTCTAGCTCCCTGAGCCTGGCGGGAATAACTAAGACGGGTGGTTGTACCATGTTAAGATGTACACCACCTCTTGCTGCTCTCCTAGCTCTGCCTCCACGTATTCTGCTTCGCAGACTCATCTCTCCATTAAGTTTCCACTTCTTTAACATTAACACGCTCGAGTCTTTAAGACTGGAGTCAGTTTCCTATTTCTTACTGCACTGTGCAGTCTTCATCCGCTCCTGGATGATCTGTACCTTCTTTGCATAAGATCTGAAAGAGCTTCTAGAATTTCTCCATTGCCGAAAAGAGAAAATTGATCTCATCCCCTGGATTAACCATTCCCATTGCCTAATACAGTCAATCCTGACATGAATGACGCATTCATGCCATGGATGACGTCGTAAGGCCTCGACGTAACTACTAAGAGATCCAAATGTCACTCTCGCCTCCAAGGGTTGAGTCACACTGTCGGCATCAGTGTGAGGTCACTGGGTCTCCTCCAGCAGAAATCTCGAATGTGAGGGTCAAGTCAACAGTTTTAACCGGGACCACTCAGTATCAACCAAACAAAAGGACATGAAAGCAAACAAAGATAAGTGTCTTTTTATTATTGCAGCTCATAGTACAAAGACGCGAATACAATAGCAACATGGAACTAGAAGTAAAAAGGACGTATCCACTAGTTCCGCTAATGTTCACCTGCTCCCGGAGCTCTACTGCCTTTTCCACTGCTCGGTTGTTGCTCAAGCACCCGCCGCAGCTTCTGCCTCGGTGGCTCCTCCAAAGCCTGTGGATCTACTGTACGAGGAGTCAGACAGTCACGTGCCAGGTGACCCTTTCCGCCGCATGAGTAACACGACCTGCTTCTGGAACGCCTAGCTCTGTTCCCACCCCGGGTGCCCCGCAAAATGGTCGTAAAACCCGAGATCGTCCAACTACTGGTCTGGTCCTTCTGGACCTCTGCATCATATGTCTACTGCCCACAGATGACTCGGCAACTGATCGAAAACCCTGCGGCAAAGGCAGAATCTCCTGTACACGCTCGGGGTGTAGAGCTACTGGCACAAACTCCACCCTGAAGAAGGTCTCAAAGTCTTCCCATGCGAAGGTCATCCCGTCACAAAACTGAAACAAGTGGCCCCACCACCTGCTTGCTGCTTCCTGAAGGAGGCTAGCAGCAAAGATCACCATGAAGTCTGCCGGTGTCCCCACTAGCCTAAAGACTCTCACCACAGCCTTCAGCCAATCCTCAGCCGCCTGCGGGTCTATCCCTCCCTGGAACCTGGGTGGCCTCTGGCGCTGGAACTCGTGCAGCGCACTCAAGTGGCGTGCATCGCCTACTACTGGGACCAGTGGCATCGGTGGCCCAATGTATGGTAGTCCCGCTGGTGCCTCCGCTGGTGCCTCAACTGCAAGAGGGCCCTATACCGAAGCCTCGTCGCTCGGCAAGATGTCAGTACGCACGTCCCTCTGGGCTCTAGTTGGTCGTCCGTGAAAAGTCATCCTGAAAGAAACATCGTGACACGGTCAAATGTTTATACCTGGTGAGCTGACCTGGTTTGAGCTGTTTTAAGGGAAAACCTTTGAAAACACACACGCAATCAGTGTTTTCGTGCACAAAGTCGGAAATCAGTTGTCAGGGTCCTGGTGTATGGATATATCGGCCGCCCACACAAACACTGGACTCCCTGAAATGAAGACCACACTCGGTACCCTTAACACTATTTCTTCACAAAAGAAAATATCAGAGTTATAAGTTCTGCGGTAGAACCGACTCCTCTGATACCAACCACCCCGCCTTAACATTGTCGTTGGGTCCTAGCCTACCAGGTATAAATGTTTGACCGTGTCACGATGTTTATTTCAGTATGCCTTTTCACGGACGACCAGCTAGAGCCCAGAGGGATGTGCGTGACGACAGCCTGTCGAGTGACGAGGCTTTGGTACAGGGCCCTCTTGCAGTTGAGGCACCAGCGGAGGCACCAGCGATACTGATACCCATTGGGCCACCGATGCCACCAGCCCCAGCAGTAGGCGATGCACGACGCTTGAGCGCACTGCACGAGTTCTAGCGCCAGAGGCCACCCAGGTTCCGGGGAGAGACGGACCCTCAGGCGGTTGAGGTTTGGCTGGAGGCTGTGGTGAGAGTCTTTAGGCTAGTGGGGATGCCGGCAGACTTCATGGTGATCTTTACAACCAGCCTCCTTTAGGCAGCAGTAGGCAGGTGGTGGAGCCATTTGTTTCAGTTTTGCGACGGGATGAACTTCGCTTGGGAAGACTTCGAGACCTTATTCAGGGTGGAGTTTGTGCTAGTAGTTCTACACCCCGAGCGTGTACAGGAGCTTCTGCCTTTTCCGCGTTTTTTTTATCAGTAGCCGAGTCATCTGTGGGCAGTAGACAGATGATTTAGAGGTCCAGGAGGACCAGACCATCAGTTGGCCGATCTCGGGTTTTAGGACCGGTGGTGTAGGGCACCAGAGGTGGGGTCAGAGCCAGGCGTGCCAGAAACGGACAATGTTACTCCTGCGGCGGGAAGGCTCACCTGGCACGTGACTGTCCGAATCCTCGTACAGTTGATCCACAGGCGTTGGAGGAGCCACCGAGGCAGAAGCAGCGATGAGTGCTTGAGAAACAGCCGACCAGTGGACAAGGCAGTAGTGCTCCGAGAGCAGGTGGGCAGGAGAGGAACTAGTCGATACGTCCTTTGTAATTATAGTTCCATGTTTCTTTTGTATTCGTTTCTTTGTACTATGAGCTGCAATAATAAAAAGACACTTATCTTTGAGATGTTTTCTTTCTTGTCCTTTTGTTTGGTTGATACTGAGTGGTCCCGGTTAAACTGTTGACTTGACCCTCATTTTTGAGATTTCTACTGGAGGGGACCCAGTGACCTCACACTGATGCCGACAGTGTGACTCGACCCTTGGAGGTGAGAGTGACAATTGGATCTCTTAGTAGTTACGTCGAGGCCTTACGACGTCATCCATGGCATGAATGCATCATTCATGTCAGGATTGACTGTATTAGGCAACAGATGTGGTTCATCCAGGGGATGAGACCGGGTTTCTCTTATCGGCAAAGAAGAAATCATAGCAGCTCTTGTGAGACTAAAGGAGGGGCAGTTCATCCAGGAGAGGATGAAGACTGCACAGTGCAGTAAGAAACAGGGAACCGGTGCCAGTCTTAGAGACTCGGGCGTGTTAAATGTTTCAATAAGAGGAAGCTTTAAATAGAGATGAGTCTGCGAAGCGGCAGACGCGGAGGCAGATCTAGGAGAGCAGCATGAGGTGTTGTACATCTTATCATGCTACAACCACCCACCTTAGTTATCCCCGCCAAGCTCAGGGAGCTGGAGGGTGGTGGAAGAATGCGGCTGCATGCGGTCAAGGAGTGTGACCCAATGGCTCTAGAAATGATTCAAGGGACAGTCTGTGTCCACTACTAGCTGTTGTAGTAACAGACGTCGATATGAATCATTCCTCGCTTTCACAAATCTTGTTCCAGAACTAGAGTTTCTGGTAAGCCGTGGACTTGACCCTCACATCTGGAGATACCTTGGTAGGATACTCGATAATCACACTTACGCCGACAGTGTGGTCAGACCCTCGAGGTGAGAGTTTCGGTTGGAATCTCTTAGTGACAGCGTCGAGGCCTTACGACGTTAGTTTGAGTATGGAATGGTAAATAACTGTTCATACTCAAATTGAAGGTTTTAGGCAAACGCCAGGATGGGTTTTCCTTGGTCCGCGAAAAGGAAACCCCAGGCAGCACGGGATAAACTCTTTCACGGGAGGGTGCGACTGATCACTCTTGAATCGTCCAACCTTACCCTCGTGGCAGCAGTCGTTTGAGTTCCAGTTCTAACAGGAATTGGAAACCCTTGGAGTTTGAGGATGGCGACCACGTTCTTATACAGGTCTCACCTTGACGAGGTTTATGGAGATGTGTCCAAGGCAGCAAGTTATCTCCAAGGTTCAGCGGACCTTTTTAGGTCCTCAGCTGGGTAGGCGGGGTGGTTTACCGCTTGACCCATTCACCGCAGTTGCACCAAGTGCACGACGACTTCCACGTATCTCAACTGAGGAGATACGTGCTCGACCCTTCGCATACCATCGTCCATGAGGAGCTGGACGATGGCGATGGGGTGTCTTTCATGGAGGTTCCAGTGGGGATTGAGGATCGACATGAGAAGATCCTACGAGGATGATCGATTCCTCGGGTGCACTTTCTTTGGCAGTACGGAACCTCCAGGTAAGCACATGAGAGCAGAAGGCTCAGATGCGTGCTCTGTACAGGTTTTGTGACCCTAGTTTGTGTTGAAGCTTTAAGGGGACGTAAATCCCTGAGGTGGGAGTAATGTAATGACCTGGAAATTTCAAGGAAGTTTTTTTCTTAATTTTCTTTGAAATTTTACAAGAACATAGTTTCTGAGAGTGCCTGATTCCGAGGCTCGGTGTGCTCGGAATTAATTTCCGAAGTTTGGCTCGGGTACGTTCAGTGAAGGAGCGAGCAGGAATTTCTATCTTTTGAACCGGTTCTCGGAATTGAAATCTGATTGCACTGATGAACTCGCAACGCCGGTAATCTCTTAAGAGAACCTTTACCATAGTTCCGTTTGTGCGGGAGGAGAAGTTAATTTTTGGGGTTTAATTAAAAAAGTGAATAAAATTGTTAAATCAAATTTTAACAATGTTAAGTGGTTAACTTCTCCCATGGGAAGTTGGTGGTGGGCCCACATCCATCCAACTTCCCATGTGTGGATATTTGAAAGGGTGGGGCCCACACGAACCCCCCCCCCACACCTTTTCAGATTCCTTAAACTTCCTAACCCTCTTAACCCCTCACATTCCAACTCCCCATTAACTCACATTCTTTAATATTTGACAACATGATTAATTAATGAGGTGAGTTATGTATGGTTTATTTGAATTTCAGTCTTTTGAAATTCTTGCCAACACTTTGCAATTAATTAATTAAACCAACTTAATTAATTATTTTGAGTGTTTGAATTCTTTTGAATTCATTTTTCCAACAATAAAAAGAGAGATTATATTCTTCTTTTTGGGTTGGCATAAACCTTGTGGGGAGAACAAAGGAGAGGAGAAGAACTCTTGGAAGATCACCAACCTCTCGAGGAAGAACGTTCCACGTTTCCGAAGAATGTGAAGCAACACCTCCGACCATCTTCAACCGGAGTAAGGAAGGGAAGCACCGCCGCCTAAAAAGTATACAGAGGGTGATGTCTCGGCTAGACTTCATCGAGCTCTTCTCCCACCAACCTAGACGGAACGACGCCCGACCTCCGCGGCACTTGTCTTCCGCGGGTCGTTGAAGAACTCCGTTCTTGAAGCCGAGGTAAGGGAATTTATTTTGGAATTCTCTTATCTTTTGAGAAAAAAACGACGAGCACGGACCAACCATTACCGGGTTGATCCTCTGATCGTCCGATCAATTGGTTGATGATTGAGGGTTTTTATTTATTTAATTGTTCGTGAATACAAACTTGGTGATGATCGTGGATTAAAACCCTTTTTTTTTCGAAGAACGCGATGGGGTCGGACCGAACAAACACCGTCGACCCTCCTCCTTTGTTTTTCGTGATGGTTTCTTGAGGATGATACGAGAAAACGTGGTGCCGTCACACCACGCGATTTATTGCGGATGATACGCGCGGCGCAGTTGCGCCGCGCCTTGGAATGAAATCCAAGAACGCGAAGCCATTGCATCACGTTGAAGAATGTCAAAGGCGCCGCGGCCGGAGAGGGGCTGCGGCGGAGGGAAGCGATGCCATCGCATCACGCCGAACGGCATAGGCCGCGTCCGGTTCCGGGCCGCGGTGGAGCAAGATGACCGGCGGCCGGCACCGGGCCGCCAGTGTCGGCGAAGGAAGGACCGGCTGTCGCCGGTCCATGCTGGCGAAACCGGCCGGCCAGTGCGGGCCGGCCGGGCAGTGGAGACCGGGGGAAATAATTTCCCATGGCCGATTCACCGTAGTTGCACCAGGTGCACGACGACTTCCACGTATCTCAACTGAGGAGATACATGCTCGACCCTTCGCATACCATCGACCATGAGGAGCTCGACGATGGCGATGGGGTGTCTTTCACGGAGGTTCCAGTGGGGATCGAGGATCGATAGGAGCAGATCCTACGAGGAAGATCGATTCCTTGGGTGCACTTTCTTTGGCAGTATGGAACCTCCAGGTAAGCACATGGGAGCGGAAGGCTCATATGCCTGCTCTGTACCGCTTTTGTGACCCTAGTTTGTGTTGAAGCTTTACGGGGACGTAAAGCCCTGAGGTGTGAGTAATGTAATGAACCAGAAATTTCAAGGAAATTTTTTTCTTAATTTTTTTTTTGGAATTTTACAATAACGTAGTTTCTGATGGTGCCTGATTCCGAGGCCCGATGTGCCCGGAATTAATTTCCGAAGTTTGGCTCGGGTACGTTCACTGAACGAGCAAGCAGGAATTTCTATCTTTTGAACCGGTGCTCGGAATTGACGATACGGAACTTTTGACATTCTCCGCCTGAGATTTGGATGCAGATGGATAGTGGCCGGGTTGGATCACACAGAAATCCAATCGAGCCCTTGGAACGGAAAAGATGATACCTTTCTGACAGAACGTCCGTTTGACGAATCGTCAGCGGCGTTGGTGATCTCATTGAGAAACGGTTCCTATGAGTATACCCTATGACTGTTCAGGCGGCCGACGTATCCATACACTAGGACCCTGACAACTAATTTCCGAATTTGTGCACGAAACACTAATTGTGTGTTTCTTTTCAAAGGTTTTCCCTTAAAACCGCTCAAACCAGGTCAGCTCTCCAGGTATAAACGTTTGACCGTGTCACAATGTTTATTTCAGGATTCCTTTTCACGGATGACCAGCTAGAGCCCAGAGGGATGTGCGTGCTGACAGCCTGTCGAGTGACGAGGCTTCGGTACAGGGCCCTCTTACAGTTGAGGCACCATCGGAGGCACCAGCGGTACTGCTACCCGTTGGGCCACCGATGCCACCAGCCCCAGTAGTAGGCGATGCACGACGCTTGAGCGCGCTGCACAAGTTCCAGTGCCAGAGGCCACCCAGGTTCTGGGGAGAGACAGACCTGCAGGCGGATGAGGGTTGGCTGGAGGCTGTGGTGAGAGTCTTCAGGCAAGTGGGGACGCCGGCAGACTTCATGGTGATCTTTGCTACTAGCCTCCTTCAGGCAGCAACAGGCAGGTGGTGGAGCCACTTGTTTCAGTTTTTCGTCGGGATGAACTTTGCATGGGAAGACTTTGAGACCTTCTTCAGGGTGGAGTTTGTGCCAGTAGCTCTACACCCCGAGCGTGTACAGGAGATTCTGCCCTTTCCGCGTGTTTTTCGATCAGTATCCGAGTCATCTGTGGGCAGTAGACAGATGATGCAGGGGTCCAGGAAGACCAAACTAGCAGTTGGACGATCTCGAGTTTTAGGACCGGTGGTGCGGGGCACCCGGGGTGGGAACAGAGCTAGGCATGCCAGAAGCAGGTTGTGTTACTCATGCGGCGGAAAGGGTCACCTGGCACGTGACTGTCCGACTCCACGTACAGTTGATCCACCGGCGTTGGAGGAGCCACCGAGCCAGAAGCAGCGACGAGTGCATGAGAAATAGCCGAGCAGTGGACAAGGTAGTAGAGCTCCGAGAGCAGGTGGGCAGGAGAGGAACTAGTGGATACATCCTTTGTACTTCTAGTTACATGTTGTTTTTGTATTCGTGTCATGGTACTATGAGCTGCAATAATAAAAAGACACTTATCTTTGTTTTCTTTCCTGTCCTTTTGTTTGGTTGATAATGAGTGGTCCTGGTTAAACTATTGACTTGACCCTCACTTTCGAGATTTCTACTATAGGGGACCCAGTGACCTCACACTGATGTCGACAGTGTGACTCGACCCTTGGAGGCGAGAGTGATAGTTGGATCTCTTAGTAGTTACGCTGAGGCCTTACGATGTCATCCATGGCATGAATGCATCATTCATGTCAGGATTGACTGTATTAGGCAACGAATGTGGTTTATCCAGGGGATGAGACCAAATTTCTCTTATCGGCAAAGAAGAAATCATAGCAGCTCTTGTGAGACTAAAGGAGGTCTAGGACATCCAAGAGAGGATGAAGACTGCATAGTGCAGTATGAAACAGGAAACCGGTGCCAGTATTAGAGACTCTGGCATGTTATAGAAGAGGAATCTTAAAGGATAGATGAGTCTACGAAGCAGTAGACGTGGAGGCAGAGCTAGGAGAGTATCATGAGTTGGTGTACATCCTAATGTTGTACAACCACACGCCTTAGTTATTCCTGCCAGGATCAGGGAGCTGGAGGGCGGAGGAAGAGTGCGGCTACATGAGGTCAAGGAGTGTGACCCAATGGCTCTAGAAATGATTCAAGGGACCGTCTGTGTCCACTACTAGCTGTTGTAGTAACGGACGTCGATGTGAATCATTTCTTGCTTTCACAAATCTTGTTCCAGACCTAGAGTTTTCAGTAAGCCGTGGACTTGACCCTCACGTCTGGAGATACCTTGGGAGGAGACTCTATAATCACAAATACACCGACGGTGTGGTCAGACCCTCGAGGTGAGAGTTTCGGATGGAATCTCTTGGTGACAGCATCGAGGCCTTACGACGTTAGTTTGAGTATGGAATGGGAAATAACTTTTCATACTCAAATTGACGGTTTTAGGCAAACGTCGGGATGGGTTTTCCTTGGTCGACAGAAAAGGAAACCCCAGACAGTGCAGGGTAACTCTGGCACAGGAGGGCGCGACCGATCACTCTTGAGTCGGTCAACCTTACCCTCGTGGTAGCAGCCTTTCGAGTTCCAGTTCTAACAGAAAATGGAGACCTCTGGAGTTTGAGGATGACGATCACATCCTTATACGGGTCTCACCTCGACGAGGTTTACGGAGATGTGGCCAAGGCGGCAAGTTATCTCCGGGGTTCAGCGGACCTACATAGGTCCCCATCTGGGTAGGCGGGGTCGTTTACCGCTTGACCCATTCACCGCAGTTGCACCATGTGCATGATGACTTCCACGTATCTCAACTGAGGAGATACGTGCTCGACCCTTCGCATACCATCGACCATGAGGAGATGGACGATGGTGATGGGGTGTCTTTCACGGAGATTCCAGTGGGGATCGAGGATCAACAGGAGCAGATCCTACGAGGACGATCGATTCCTCGGGTGCACTTTCTTTGGTAGTACGGAACCTCCAAGTAAGCACATGGGAGCGGACGGCTCAGATGCGTGCTCTGTACCGCTTTTGTGACCCTAGTTTGTGTTGAAGCTTTACGAGGAGGTAAAGCCTTGAGGTGGGAGTAATTTAAAGACCCAGAAATTTCAAGGAAATTTTTTTCTTAATTTTCTTTGTAATTTTACAAGAACGCAGTTTCTGACGGCACCTGATTCCGAGGCCCGGTGTGCCCGGAATTAATTTCCAAAGTTTGGCTCAGGTACATTCAGTGAACGAGCGAGCGGGAATTTCAATCTTTTGAACCGGTGCTCAGAATTGAAATCTGATTGCACCGATGAACACGAAACTCCGATAATCGCTTAAGAGAACATTTACCGTAGTTGCATTTGTGCGGGAGGAGAAGATAATTTTTGGGGTTTAATTCAAAAAGTGAATAAAATTGTTAAATCAAATTTTAACAATGTTAAGTGGTTAACTTCTCCCATGGGAAGTTGGTGGTGGGCCCACATCCATCCAACTTCCCATGTGTGGATATTTGAAAGGGTGGGGCCCACACGACCCCCCCCCCCCACCCACCTTTTCAAATTCCTTAAACTCAATAACCCTCTTAACCCCTCACATTCCAACTCCCCATTAACTCACATTCTTTAATATTTGAAAACTTGATTATTTAATGAGGTGAGTTAAGTATGGTTTATTTGAATTTCAATCTTTTGAAATTCTTGCCAACACTTTGCAATTAATTAATTAAACCAACTTAATTAATTATTTTGAGTGTTTGAATTCTTTTGAATTCATATTGCCAACATTAAAAAGAGAGATTATATTCTTCTTTTTGGGTTGGCATAAACCTTGTGGGGAGAACTAAGGAGAGGAGAAGAACTCTTGGAAGATCACCAACCTCTCGAGGAAGAACGTTCCACGTTTCCGAAGAACGTGAAGCAACACCTCTGACCATCTTCAATTGGAGTAAGGAAGGGAAGCACCGCCGCCTACAAAGTATACAGATGGTGACGTCTCGGCTCGACTTCACCGAGCTCTTCTCCCACCAACCTAGACGGAACGACGCCTGACCTTGGTGACGCTTGTCTTCTGCGGGTCGTTGAAGAACTCCGTTCTTGAAGCCGAGGTAGGGGAATTTATTTTGGAATTCTCTTGTCTTTTGAGAAAAAACGACGATCGCGGACCAACCAATACCGGGTTGATCCGTGGATCGTCCGATCAAGCGGTTGATGATTGAGTGTTTTTATTTATTTAATTGTTCGTGAATACAAACATGGTGATGATCGTGGATTAAATCCCTTTTTGTTATCGAATAACGCGAGGGGGTCGGACCGCACAAACATGGCCAACCCTCCTTCTTTTTTTTCGCGATGGTTTCTTGAGGATGATACGAGAAAATGTGGTGCTGTCGCACCATGCGATTTATTGCGGAAGATACGTGCGGCGCCGTCACGCCGCGCCGTGGAAAGAAATCCAAGAACGCGACGCCATCGCGTCGCGTCGAAGAAAGTAAAAGGCGCCGCGGTCGGAGCGGGGCCCCGGAGGAGGGAAGCGATGTCGTCACATCGCGCCGAACGGCATAGGCCACGGCCGGTTCCGGGCCCTGGCGGATCAAGATGACCGGCGGCCGGCACTGGGCCGCCGGTGTCGGCGAAGGAAGGATCGGCCGTCGCAGGTCCTTGCTGGCGAAACCGGCCGGCCAGTGCGGGCCGGCCGGGCAGTGGAGACCGGAGGAATTAATTTCCCCCGGCCGGGTCTCAAAAGCGGCCCCAATTAAGGGGTCGCGGATCTCAAGGGGGGGGGGGGGCTTTGCCCCCCGCGCGCGGCACCCGAACGGCGCCTAGGCCGCGCCGCCGTCCCGGTTCGCGCCGCCGCGCCGGACCGCGCCGTCGGGCCGGTTCGGGTTTTCCAAGAAGGGCCGGGTCGCCGCCCGGGGCGGGTCGACCCGGTTCGGCCGACCCAGGGGGGGGTCGGGCCGTGTCGGCCCGAGCCTAGACCCCCAGTTTCGGGCCACTTTTGGTCAAATGCCCGTATCTTGGGCTACGGGCCTCCAAACGACTCGCTGTTAGCGGCAACACGATCCTTGGATCGAGACGGTCATTTCGGTATACTATACCCATGGTACACCTTCCTTTTCGGGAGCCTACATGGTTAAAACTCCATAGTTAAGCGTTCTTGGCCTAGAGTAGTGATCAGGATGAGTGACCTCCTGGGAAGTTTCCCAGGGTGGGTGTGAGATGGAAAAGCCAATAACTCTAAGACCGAGTGTCCGATTGACGCGCCGTCTGTTGCGTTCAGTTCCTGTTGATGATACGGAACTTTTGGAATCCTCCGCCCGAGAATTGGATGCAGATGGATAGTGGCCGGGTTGGATCGCACCGAAATCCAACCGGGCCCCTGGAACGGAAAAGCTGATATCTTTCTGACAGAACGTCCGTTTGACGAACCGTCAGCGGCGATGGTGATCTCGTTGAGAAACGGTCCCTATGAGTATACCCTGTGAGAGTTCGGGGTAGAGTTGAGATACGGCCGGGTTTGGTTCGCTCCCGAAACCAACCGGGCCCCTGGGACGAAAAGGCTAATAACTCACAGACCGGGCGTCAGATTGACGCGCCGTCTGTTGTGTTGAGACCCCTATGACGAGGTGGTACATTGAGATACTTCTTCGTGGGACTTTGAGATACTTGGAGTATCGACCTGTAGCTCGTGGAGCGGACCCTCCCAGTGACGAGCCTGCGGAGTATGGAGACCGTGTAACTGGCTGAGACCTGACGACTGCTTGACCGACTCGACTTGGAGTGAGTCGACTAGCCCAGTGGACGGAGCACTACTTTCTGAGGTGCAGACCCATGGCGGACAGAGCACTACCTGTGTGACAGTGCAGACCCGCGGTACTCGTCCAGAGAGTACCTCTGCAGGCTACTAGGGGGTGTGCACTACTGTGTTTGGGTGACATACCTCGGCGGGAAGCACTACTGTGTCTGGGTGGCTGACCCGTGGTACTCGACACGAGGAGTACTTCAGCAGTCTTAGGTTAGTGAGCAGTACCTCAGAGTCGTGACAGGACCACTGTACACTCCAGAGACGGAGCTCTTCAGCAGTTACGGTTTCGATAATGAAAATTCTGGTTTGAGCTGAGACTTTTGACCAAATGTTTACCTCATGATTGAGATGGGTCACTTGATAACATATGTATCTGTATGGGCATATACCTGGGTAGTGGTTATCCGTTGATTTCACAATCCTTGTGTTTCCTCGTGATTGAGATGGGTTACTTGATAACTTAGGTATATGTATGGGCATATACCTAAGTAGAGGTTATCTGTTGAGATCTTATTTGTGGTTATCCTTGTTGGTTTTAGTGAGACCTTGAGGGTCTCAGGGTCTCTACTGAGTATCGTTATACTCACCCCTACACGGGCTATGCCTGCACCTCGTTGTGTTGGTTGCAGACGACGGGCAGTGCTGACGAAAGCCGAGTGTTCGAGGACTGGATGTTACTCGGAGGGGGACTACTCGACGAGTCAGTATCCGGAGGTGCACTTCATGGCGAGACGACACTCATAGGTGGTTGGTAGGCGATAGCATTGTGGAGGCTATCTGTACCTACCCTTCAGGTAGGATCCGTGGTGGACGATCCAGGAGCTACGTCAACTGTACCTACCCTTCAGGTAGGATCCGAGGAGGAATACCCAGGAGCCGCTTCCATCCCACCAGCTGTTGTCTTTTTCTGTTGTACTTTGTTCAGTTGTAGTTGTACTTTCTTTTGGGTTTGTATTCTGGCCCATTTTTCCTTTTAGCACTTCTCTTTGTACTTAGTGTTTACTTCTGCTTATACTCTGTCGTGTTTGTTTACTTTTATAAAGGCAATGCCTTCCTAGTTATCAGGATTTATGCCTTTGGTGCTAGTCGCCAGCCCATGGCCTATGGAAGGCGAGCTTGGGGTAGTCATGGCACGGGCCCTGAGGACGGGGGCATGTGGGTGGACCCTGGGGTGGGCCTCACGTGTCTGCGGGGGAAACTGGTGGTACCTGGTGGGCCTGGACCCAACAGCCATGTTAAGGCATGGTGGTTGTGCTGTCACTGGGACCTGGTTGTCACACGGATGGTAAAGGATCGTGCAATCATAATCCTTGATTAATTCGAACCATCTCCTTTATCTCATGTTCAATTCTTTCTGAGTGAATATATACTTCAAACTTTTGTGATCAGTATATATTTCACACTTCACTCCATACAAATTATGCCTCCATATTTTTAGAGCAAACATGAGAGCAGCTAATTCCAAATCTTGTGTAGGGTAATTTACCTCATGTGGTTTCAACTGACGTGAATCATAAGCAATTACCTGATCATTCTGCATTAGGACACAACCCAGTCCCTTCAACGAAGCATCACTATAGATAAAAAACTCACCATTTGTGGAAGGTAGTTCCAAAACTTGTGCATTCACCAATCTTCTTTTCAATTCCTGAAAACAATCATCACATTCTTTTGTCCAGAAGAACGTAACACCTTTTCGAGTTAACTTAGTCATTGGACTAGATAACTGTGCAATATTTTCAACAAACTACTGGTAGTAACCTACCAAACCAAGAAAACTACGAATCTCGATTATATTTGTGGGTCTTGGCCATTCTTCAACAGCTTTGGTTTTAGTAGGATCAACAGTTATGCCATTTTTTGAAGCAATGTGACCAAGGAATGAAATTTGTTGTAACCAAAACTCACACTTACTGAATTTCCCATATAGTTTCTTTTATTTAATGGTTTGCAAGACAACCCTTAAATGACTTCCCTGTTCCTCCTTACTTTTTTAATAAACAAAAATATCATCAATGAACACAACCACAAACTTATCCAAGAACTCATGAAAAATTATATTCATAAGATCCATGAATACAGTAGGTGCATTGGTTAACCCAAAAGGCATAACTACAAATTCATAATGGTCATATCTAGTACGATACGTGGTCTTCAAAATGTCTTATTCCTTAAATTTCAACCGATGGTACCCCAATCTCAAGTCAATATTCGAAAAATACTGAGCTCCCTGGAGCTGATCAAACAAGTCATCGATATGAGGCAAAGGATACTTGTTCTTAACAGTAATGTTATTCAATGCCCTGTAATCAATGCAAAGTCTCATTGAACCATCTTTCTTTTTAACAAACAAGATAGAAGAACCCCATGGTGATGTGCTAGGTTGAATGAAACCTTTATCTAATAACTCATGCAATTGCTTCTTTAACTCTAAAAGTTCAATTTGATCCATTCGATAAGGGGGTTTCAAAATTGGCTTAGCATCAGGAACTAAGTCAACAGTATATTCACCTTCTCAATCAGATATAATACTAGGCAAAACATCAGGGAAAAAATCAAGGTACTCATTTACCACTGGCACATCCTTAATCTGAATAGTTACTTTGTTTTCAACAATACGTGCAAGGTAACATTCATTTCCATATTTTACCAGTTTTTCGACTTCCTCATATGTTATCAAAAGAAAGGTTTTATTTTTGTACACAAAATGAAAATTATTCTAAAAAGAAACATCTTTAGTTCTGCAGTCAATCTTAGCATGATAAACATAAAGCCAATCAATGCCCATAATAACATCAAACTATACTAGAGGCAAAACAATAAGGTCTACAGGTAGATTCTTTCCACAGACAACGACATGAATGTTCTTATGTTTTCATTTTGTTTCTACATTTCCTATAAGTGTTTTTACCAAAAGTTAAGTATTCACATCATGAGATGGAATTCCCAATTTAAAAGAAAACTTCTCATAAATGAAAGAATGTGTAGACCCTGAATCAAAAAACACATTGGCATAATCTAAACAGACAAACAGTGTATCTGATACTACTTCAGTTGATGGACCAACTTCTGCTGAAGTAGTTTCAAAAGATTTCGCCACCCCTTTCTACTTATAGTCTGGATGCTTTCCCTTAGTATAGTTCTTCTCTGGACACTCATTTGCATAATTACCCATTTCAACACACTTAAAACATCTTACCGATGGCTTTTCATTGCCTGCTTGTTCATATTCCTTACAGTTACGGGAAATATGACCAGACTTACAACACTAGAAGCACATTCCATTCTTTGATAAAAATTCTCCGGGATTCTTTTTATCACACATCTCACAAGATGGATATTTAGTTTTCTTACCTCCAGGCTTCTTTGATTAATTCTTCCCCTTTTCCTACCAACTGGACCTCTTATATTGTTGTTTTTCAAAGAACACTTGATTATCAGCAAACTCCATTTCCACCTTCTCCTCACATCGAACAATTTTTTCATAACTTTTGAACTCACGATAGGCTAACACTCTTCGATATCATGGCTTTAGTCCTGAGTAAAATAGATTTATCTTACTATCAAGATCTCAGATGAAATTTGGTGCATACCTTTCCAGTTGAGTGAACTTTTCTTCATAAGCGGCCACTGAGTCATCTTCCTGCCTAAATTCCTGGAATTGTTTTCCATTCTATGATGAACCACCTTAGGAAAATATTTCTCAAGAAACATACCTTTGAATTCATCCCAATCAAGAGAATTAGTCTCCTCATTATCCTTGATATTTTTCACCATCGACCACCACTGATCAGCTTCACCTTCAAAATGTTAAACCGCAAGACTAACCTTTTGATGTTTTGAACAACCCATGACATCGAAAATATTTTCCAGTGCTTTGATCCATCCTTAAGCTAGCACATGGTTAGATGATCCTCTGAATGATGGGTGATGTTGCCTCATTAAATGCTCAACTACTGACATGTTCTTCTGTGGTTGATCTGGATGATCTCGTGCATGAATACCACCAGCATTTATAGACTGAGTCAACTGTGCCATCACAGTAACAAACTGTTCAGTTCTGATTCCGACCATCTGAGGTTGCTGATTTGGAAGGTTGTCTTCCTCCTGATGTCGTCCCAACATAGCTGCATTGTTTCCTCTGCGGAAAACCATTCTGAACATAGAATTAACTTAGGTGAAGAAACATGGTAATCTGGAAATGCTATATGATTTCAATATTAACATAAATTCCATTATCGATATTACTATAACAATACCCTAACACCTTTAGTTATCTAAACCGACCTTTGATACCAACTATAAGGACACGGCCTTAAACATTTCTTAGTATTGAATTAATTAAATAATTCACATTGTGGATCTTTTCAGGTTTAGAGTTTTAGAGCGTTAGGCCATAACTATTACATTTCAAAACACTACAAAGTATACACTTCTACTCAGTTTCCATTTTTTTACCAAACGTGAACTCTTAAAAATAGAGTCATGTCTAGTTCCATGTTTTAGATGGATTGACTTTTCCTTGATCCCATCCTTGACCCTTTTCCACATTATATCCTATGAAAAACATTTCAAAAACGTGGGATGAGCATAAAAAGCTCAGTAAGGGATACACAAAGAAGGAAAACTGTTAGATTTTCAAAACAACAAATAAACCATGAATAATTTATCATAAGTAATACTTTTGACCTTTTTTGAAGATGTAAATACTCTTTACTAGATAAAAGATCATTACTTACCCTTTTGTATCCAAAAGATTACCAAGAAACCCATACAAATAACACATAACATATAAAGGTAACTTGGGACATAAACATACTTAAATGGAATAACCATACCGTCGCCTTCCACACATATCATTAAATGGAATAGCCATACAACAGACTTACATAGCCAATGCATTCGAGGTTATAATGTAACCACTCGTCCTGGTATTCATGACACCACCCGTCATTTGGTTTATCACGTAACCACCCGTCAAATGTCCAAGTACCAACAAAAATCGTAACACATACAACAATTATAAAGGAAAGAAAGCATTTCCACATTTCAATCAAAATATATCACATAAGTATATTGACATAAAAAATCCATTTTCAAAACCATTTTCAATACCAAAATACATAAAAGAGTATATGGTATTTAATTTCCTTTAAAAACATTACGGCTTGTTGAGGAATCCAAAGATCAAATAATACTCGCGGCGGTGGAAAAGGTTGTTGTCACCGCGTACGTTAAAAGAAACATTCCTTTTTGTCGTTCAGTAAAATTTGTTTTAGAAAAATATTCCCTTTTAAAATTCAAGGGTATTTATACAGAGTATAAAATAAATTCATGTATTAAAACAAAATATGCCTCAATGAAAGTAGATTGAGACGAAGTCCCTTACCTCGTGTCCAACTTGACTCGATCATTCTTTAATATCCTTAATAATAAAATGATGTTAATTTCAACTTGATTAAGATCCTTTTTCAAGTTAATTATTCCTTTTATATCACTTATTACCATGTCATAAACATTATGTAATCATTTAAGTTTATAATGTTCTTTTTGTCGATATTTGGTACTTGAGTAAAAAATGAACACCTTATATTTACAAGTTGTCCATGTGGTCAACAGTTCATTATATACAGAATTAAATTCATCATTTAGATATCATATATATCATATATATCCAGTATATATGTGTATATATAATATTACATAACATTCGGAGATAAGAAATGAAATGCACCATTCATGGAGACAGTAAGTCGTACGTATGCATGAACACTACTTTCATTTCTATTTAATATTTTAATTGAAATAAAACATAATGATACAAAGGTATATTATAATTCCAGTATAACATCATATATAATATCATTAACCCTATCCTTTATATATCCCACATAAGGCATTAACTAATCACATCACTTTGAGGGGGTGGTTTTCCGCGCTTCCTCAAATGAGATTATCGTATTTACCCACTATGGAAACCATAAAGCTATGAAATAAATGGTAAGTACAGAATCATAAGAAAAAATAAACATAATATATATCATATATAATTACAGTTCCATCATAATGGCCACCATGAGAGGCTGTAAGATGTAATTGAATAATCATCGTTTCGTGAGGCGTTAGTTTTCCATCCACAGAAACATTATGTTCTTCGTCCATTAGATGGATGTGTGTGTAAGTGTAGTTTGAATCCTTATAATAACAAAATCCTAGTATATTGAGGATACTGGTGTGGTTACAAAAGGAAGGAAATAAAAAGAGTTTAAGGGTTGGAGAAGTAAAATACAAGAAAACATTTTAAGAGAAATTGTTACCATTAATTTGGGTAACTCCCTTTGGTTTGAACCAAAGGACTTCTTGAAGTTCCTTCTGCCTAAGGTAAGGCTTTTAGGAGGAGGACAAGGATGTAGGGAGCCTAATTGGCCAGATTTGGGATGACCCAAATGTCTTTAGAGGTGTGAACATAGAAGTGGTCTCCTTTTATAAGGGAGAGGAGGGGATCTTTAGGAAAGTGTGAAACTATTATTTTATTATATAAAGATATCCGGTTTCTAATGGTCCACAAATCATTATAGTCGATGATAAGATGAGTCATGGTCGAACTAAAATCATCCAATCAGAATTGGACATGTTTTGGAAAATATTTCAATCATCATCATCTTATTTATTTAAATGATTTATTAATGAGGTAAATACTGCATCATTATTATGTCATTAATAATTTAATTTATTCAATGTATAAAAATTATATAACAAATGCCATGATATAGGAAATAATTTTATCTTTACAAATAATATTTATAGTCGAAAATAGGAATTATATAACACCATATAAAAATTATGTACTAAAAGCATTTTGTTAATGTCAATTTTGCCTTTACATTAAATTAATTAATCTAAATTGTCATTTTCACTCCCAAGTGGATAAATGGGGTACCAAAATAGACTCAAAGAAACCCATGGTCGTTAATGACTCAACCAATAAGGTTTGGACAACTGTTAAGATACTTTTGAATTATTATAATATTACTTTTACCTTGAATTACTCTATTTACCTTTAACCGTGGTAAATAAAAGTCACAAGTTACTATTCGCCAAAAAATATTTTCATCTTATTGAACCACATTTTACTCCTTGATAAAAACCATGTATGTTTTATTTTTTAAATTCAATTCACAGAAGTGGTAAAATTTCATTTAAATGAAAATGTTAGTTTTTTAACTACCACTAAGTGGTTTCACTATTCATCAAAAATTGAATTTTTTCAACAAAAAAACTAAAAATTCAGCCTAAGATAAATTTGATATTCTGGATTCAAAAGTTATGTCAATTTTTTCAAATTCAAAACATAGAAGTGGCATTAATTAATTTAAAAATTCATTCCCACTGTTAAAACAAATAGCGTGATTTTACGAAACAATAACTGTCAAAAGATTGATACTTGTTTACTTCCAATTACAAAGTGAAATTAATTCCAATGACCAAAATTGGATTAAATGGTAAAAATATATTTTAATTTCACTTTAAAACCAATTAAAAAGATAATCTCACCATATAAATAAATTAGATTAAAAATCACTTTTGATTTTAAAATACAATATTTTTCACTATTCATTAAAAATGATATTTATCAGAAAAATTCCAAAAAATTGCAAAAAGTAAATTTTGATGTCCCCATTCTAAATAATGATTTTATTTGGTCAATTATAATGTATTAAATTGACCAAAACTATATTTAAAAATGGTTCTCCATTAAAAGGCGATAAATCGGCCTTTGAATGTAAATTATGCTTAAAATTAGATTTATTCACATTTTAAGCCTCTAAATTTTATTGGATAAATGTAAATATATTTAACAATCATGTATAATCATATTGTAGTTAGTATTGTTCATTCCCTCAAATACAATGTCTAGGAGTTAACTACCGTTTAAAATAATAATATTATATTATTAGTGTGCAACGTAAGATTCCAATGAGACTTGTTGTTGCGTATTGGGCACGCTGTCGAACATAGAAACCCCTTTAAAGTAAAATTAATATGTAATTCAAAAATATTAATAAGTATGAAAATATCTTATTATTCATTTACCTAGGATGTTACACATGGTCTTTATATTGAGTCATAAAATATAATATGTGGAAGTTAATGACAACACATGAAAAACGTGGAGACACGAAAAGGTAACCCTTACAAAGATCATAACATCTAAAGTAAGAATATATCAAGGAAGGTGTTATATGAAATAAATATATATACAAATAAAATAAAATATAATTCAATATCCAACAATCAGGGGGTATAATTCACAAAATCTTATAACAACAAAATCAACGAATATATCATATCACTAAATGAATGTAAAATGTGTTAAGAATTTTCTTATTGGTTTGGTAATATATGAATAAAAATAACATTTAATGAGATAATGAAATATAGTTTTTATATAAAATGGATAAATTTTATTTATGATAAACTAATTTAAAGGTTAATAAGTGAATCATTTCAAAAAATAATAGGGGCGTAATTATAAATATGTCTCAAGGAATAGAAATTAAGATAAATAACCCATACCTTAGATTCTCACTTTCTCAGACATAATTTAACTTATTATATAATAAAATAATACTCATTAATTGTATTTTGAAAAAAACTTATTCATGTTATTATAGTTTGTAGTAATCATTTATAATAATTTATTACAAATATATTACTTGTTTTTTGTTTTTTTTACCATCTATTTTTATTAATTTCAATTATTCATTGTCTATATTAGAATAAAAACATCATTTATCATTAAAAATTAATTATTTCATAATATATAAAATATTAAAGGTACCATAATTAAATTTCCAAAATTAATTATTAATTTCTGAGTGCATTTTTAGGGAATTATGTGTATGGTTCTCCAAAATGATGTCCATAATGCGCTTCTTTTGGATATTTTTAAAAAATAAATGTTGGAATATAAATATATATTTAAATATTAATATTAAAATTATAAAACAGAAATAAAATAATTATATACTTATTAATATAATATAATTCCAATAAGTATGTTTCTATAACATCTATGTTAAAAATTTATAGCAATGTTCTTTTAATTGATTCAACCAACCCAAAAAACATGGTATAATCAATGGATGGGTATGATTATGAAGTAATTTTACTAAAATTTAATTATTTAAAAAGTGTAATGATATGATTCAGATTTTATTAAGATGTTAAATCATAAATTCTATGAGTTATAACAATAATATAAATGAAATTTATTGATAATAATTAATTTCTTCCAACGAATAAATTATATCTTCTCTTGGAAGCCTTTTTTCTTCAGAAAAACTAAAGTATCATCTAGATGGAAGGTACCAAATAATGTATGGAATTATTATTAAGTAAATATGGTATATTTTTTAAATATTTATAATTTTTGGTGTGTCTACGAAGGGGTGGTGTAGGGGGTCCATTTATGAGTGGGAGGGGTGTCATTTTTCTAATTACTTGTTCATTACTATAAAAGGAATGTCGTACTCAATCCAAATGGATCCAAAATTGAGTAAAATTGACCGGGGCTGATATAATGGCCCATCATTTTTATACATTGATATTAAAACTATTTATAATAATATTCATTTCATAACATAATAAAACTTTCTAGAACCATATAGGTTTAGTTTATTTGGTAACTGGGAAATATGATCAACTAATTCATAAAACATCTATATCATCTCCCACTTATTTCTAAATTTCTAGAACCATTTTTTACACATCATACTTAACATATTTTTTAATACCTTGGGGAAGAATAAAAATAATAAAAGTTGTATATTAGATTCTCTGTAATGTTAATTAAGTGAGATAATATTATTATAAAGTCATAAAAACATGAAAAACACTTTCTCAAAATATATATTATGTATCAAATATCATGATGTCAAGTCATGATATAAATAATAGAAGCCAATAAAGAATCAAATAATATATTCCATGATTGAATAACTTAAGAAATAAAAATTTTGGAACACTAATAATCATACAAAATAGTTTCTACATGATTCAAGGATTATTGTCAAGCCCTTCATAGTGTACAAAGTCCTTTACGGATCAGAATACACTCCTCATTCTAGCCCTATATCATTGAATCGATTTAATTACCTGTTCTAATCCTTTTCATCTCATTAGTTTTTAATATATACCCAATTTATTTGAGGGTGATATTGATCCTAAATATCACATAATGAAAACCATATATATGTGTTCCATATTAACATAATTCATTCATCACGTCAGAACACCAAAAAATGAATGGTCTTCATAAACAACATTCCATTATAACATAACCCATGTATATTCTAGAAATATATTGAAGAGATAAATATTCTTTGATATAAATCTAGTATATCCACTTAATAAGGTGATAAACTAAAACCCATATTTACTTATAGGCTTTAGATATTTTGTGTAGTCCAATGATAAATTCCCTGGTGATGTTTTCCCATTTGTTCCCTGGTATGGGTAATGGTTGTAACAACCCCTTAGACTTCTCTATCTTAGCATTAACATGATGGAAAACCAAGAACTGGGAAACATAATCTAAAATATGTCTCTTTAGGCCATCCCAAAATAAATACTCTTTCAAGTCCTTATACATCTTTGTTCTTCCAGGATGAATAGGGAATGATGAACTATGAGACTCATCCAACAATTCCTTCATTAATTGCATTATGGGAGGAATATAAACATGTTTTCTGTATACAATTATTTCAGCACAATGAAGGATGAACACATGAAAAATTTTCAAATTCTTTTGAGGCTCTACATCTTCCTTTTGTTCCACCTTAATCACCATTTGAATATATTACAGATTATTCATTTGAAAAAGGTATTATATATCCATATTCTTTAAAATTTATAGATCAATAATTTTAAAATAATTAAATATTGGATATTTTTTTGATCCACATCAAAATAGGGTGGCATGGTCCTTTCAAATCAATTCATATTCCACCTTGTAATATTTCCCTTGGTGTTAATGTATTGAGTAGTCATAATCATTAATAAACTCTTAAAATACCCTATATTTCATATTCATCTCCTTTTGAGAGAAAATATATTTTAAAATATTATAATAAATATATATGTCATACCTTGATACATAATAATATTTCCTCCATATGTTTAATGCAATGATTACTGTGGGTAACTCCTAATAATAAGTTGGGTAATTTTCATTATGGATTTCAAATTGGGCATAAACTATCACCGTATCATTTTTCATGAAAATAAATCCCATACCATTGTTAATGCATCACTGTAGATCACAAACCATTCTCTAAAACATGTTTGAGTGAGTACAATTCATTTGACTAACCTTATTTTCATTCTGTTGAAATTATCTTCAAATTCTGCCATCCCTAACAAAGTTATTTCTTTTTTAGTAAACCTGGTTATTGGATTATATATTCATGTCAAATGTTACACTAAATGGTGATAATATCCAATAAAAGGCAGAAATACATAAATCCCAATTTCCTTTCATGATATAGGACAACATTAAATATCTTACATCTTTTCAGGATCCACAAATATACCCTATATTGAGATTATTTGACCCAGAAATGAAATATTATGATTGAAAAATTAATTCATGGAAAATTTTGTATAAATATTCTCCATTCTCAGGGTGTTTATTAAAATCCTAATGAATTCTTCATGTTCTTCCATTATCTTAAAATATATAATAATAAAATCTATTAATACTGCCACAAAATTATCAAGATAGTCTCTAAATACTCCATTCATTAAAACCATGAAGATATTGGGGGAATAAGTAAGACCAAAAGGAATAAATATAATTCATAGTCTTTATACCTTATACCGAATTCCATCTTTGATATATCCACCTTCTTAACCAGTAATTTGTGATATCTATAATGAAGATCAATTTTAAAAAAAATTTAATCTCTGCATATATGATAAATTAATTCATTAGTACAGTGGAGATTATATTTTTTCTTGATAGTGATCTTGTGAAGTAATCTGTATTCAATGAAAAGTATGATTGATCCATATTTATTTTTAACAAAATAGAATAGGTTTACCCCATGGTGATGCACAAGGGTGTACGAATCCCTTATCAATATTCTATTGGAGTTTCTTATTTAATTCAGTTAAATTAATTGGGTCCGTTCTACAAGAATTCATTGAAATATTCATTGTATCTTGAATGTGTTCTATTGAAAAATCAACATTGAAATTTGTTCTATGATTGAAAAATTCTTCTGGGAAAACATCAACAGACACCCTCACAATAGGGGTATCCTTAATAGTGAGTTTCTCTAAAAATATATAAGATATATATCATTTATTTATTGGAATTGAGACCTAAAATATGGAAGTTATTTCCACTAAAAGTTCATATTTATCCTTACATATATAGATGATCATAGATTCAATCATAATATGAAATTTGAATATTTCTTCCCTGAAAATTGATGTGATATCCATATAGAAAAATCCAATCCAAGATAAGAATCACATAGAACTAACTTAATGGAAGGATCAGAATATTTTCAAGAATCAAATTCCCTTAGCATCAACTGGAGATTAATTGTAAACTTCTGATGTGACCATTGTTCAATTACAATCGTTCACAGTTAAATCAACATCTAATTGTTTAGGTAATACAATGATACCAATAAAAACTCTTTAGAAATTATGAGTGGGTTGATCTATCATCAAATAATGTATTCTCTTCTTTAAATAGGATCGTAAGTTTGTATTTTACTACTTCATTATCGTACTCCACATCGCCAGAAGTGATCACATTTGATTTTCCTTTTCCATTGGCCTCAAGAGTTTTTTTATATTGATCATAATCGATAACCCTCAAATTTTGGCCTTGATTAGTGTAATGATAATTTTCCTTGCACTGGAAGTATTGATGTGTGGGAGGTTCATTTTATGTACCCTTTTCTCTATTTCGATCATTAGATATTTTTCTCATAAATTTAGTATTCATTGGTTCTGTGTCCTTCTTTCTTTCATTTAAAACATTAAATAACCCCTTTAATATAGTTTCTAATTTATTTGTTTCCAAATATTGAGCATAAATTAACGCTCATCTTTTTATCAATATAGTTCTCATTTTTTGCATTGAATTTTATTTTTATTTTCTTATCGAACCCATAATATTTATGGGTAACTCTGATCTCCATATCAACCTTGAGAGAACATTGAATGATTTCTTCATAACTAATAAATTCCCTTATGTATAATTCTCTTCAGGTAAATGTTTTAAGACAATGATGAATCTATCGACATTACATTTATGTTGGATGATAATTATGAAATATTACCTTGAAAGTCTTGTAAAATTTTCTCCATAGGTAGAAAATGTTTCATCATCCTTTTAAATAATATTGAGAAACTATTTCTCCATATTCATTCAATGAATATTAGGAAAGTAATTATTGAAAAATACGTTCAGAAACTCCTCTTGTTCTATAGATTAAATTTAATATAGGTGTCTTGTATTATTGATAAGATTACACTATTGATGTACTTCATATTTCAAGTGGTAGACTTCCAAAATTTATTTATCAGGTTTTGAACATTATATAATTGAAAATATCCATACAGTGGTTCTGATCCATTGTTCAGCCACTATTGTATTAGAAAACCCATTAAAAGAAGGTGTATGATGCCTCATTAAGGACTCAATCGAATTTAGTTCCCTCTTTTTATCATTTTGAAGCCCTACATGATTCATATCTTGATGGTTTTTTTTAGAAAAGAATTATGGTTTTTCAATACATATCCCATAACATTCCATTTCTCTATATGAGAATAATTTTATTTCTTATTTCATTTAGCTTTAACGTGGTTCCATCAGGTTTAATCCATTGAATACAACCAAAAAACATAGTTTTATCAAAACTAATCCTAATTGGAAAACCACATGATCTAGGTAAATTACATATAAAATTTCAATTTAGGAAACCTTAGGTTTTATCTAGGGGTATTTATGACTATTAAAAAAAACTAGAATTATAACCTATTCATAGACTTATCATTAGGGTTCTTACTATGATTTTATCATCCTATTTTCGGAAGTATAACTAAAACATTCTCTAATACCATATATTATGGCCCATACTTTTCATAAATAAATATTACCACTATTTAGAAAAATATTCATCACATAACATAAAAATTCATTTCAAAATTTCATAGGTTTAGTTTCTTATGTAAATGGAAAATATAAATAAATTTTTTTTTAAAACATCTTTATTGCCTTCTGCTTATTACTTCATAACTAGGACCAGTATTGAAATATAATAATTAATATATTTCTTCAGATCCTGGGGGAAAAAAATATAATAAAAGGGTGTGTTTGGATGCTTATTAAGGGTAATCAAGGGAGATAACATTATCATAAGGGAGTAAAAACATTAAAATAACTTTTAAAAAATATATCATGCATACCAATGATCCTGATCTCAATTCACGGGATAAATCATAGATGTTCATAATAAATCAGATAACACGTTCTACAATAGAATAACATAAGACATGGAATAATAGAATGCAAATAAGAAAATAAAATAATTTCTATATTAGTTAACGCTCATTACCAAGACCATAATAATGGAAAAATTTCTTTTCTTGAACTAAATTCACTCATCATTCGAGCCCTGTATTACTAAACTAAATATTCAAACCATTATAGTTCGTTCTATCTCATGATATATAAATTTTTACACAAATAATTTGGGGTAATTATAGGTCCCAGCCATCACATAATGAAAAATATAATTATGTGTTTCACCAGAACATAATCCATTCATAGTATCAGAACACATAAAAAGAAATGGGTTTCATAAAAATCATTCCATCATAACATAACCCATGGAACATAAATGGGTTTCACAAATTATTTGATTTGGTTCCCTAGAACTAAATTTTGTGTAATTTATAGTTTTAATACAAATAAAATCCTTCCCACATCATGATTGTTCTTATGTGTGACATTGAATGTGATAATGTCTCAATAATTATTGTCGTGCTGAATGGTCATTGCAATTCCCTGCTATGATGAGAACCCAGAAGTACAATGAAGCTATTATTAAATAAATGCATTATATTTGGACGATACCATTTTCTGGAAAAAAATGATACAGTATATCATTGGTGGTGACTCATAGGACTTTGAGGCAACTTATCGTGGTGTACTCCCTTGGTAATATCCAGTACGAAATTATGTGAACGAGTCCCTATAGTAAGAAATCTGCATTTAAGTTATTCATTGGATGTTCTTAAGTGCATACATGTGTATTATACAATAGAAATTAATATTATTATGAATTACTATTATGATTCATGTAATTTGATATATTGAGAAAAAAATGTGACAATAGATGTTCATGGAAAGTTATGATTTGTTGGGTGCTCCATGAGTAATAATACATTAATGAATAATGTGAGAAAGGATTGGTCCCTTATTTTTTAACGCAATTTGATATCTCAGGTCCTTCGATTGAAATGATATATCCCAAATAAGAACATTTCCATGGTGTTCTATAGGGATTTTAATTTTTTATAAAGTCAACGAAAGAGACATCGAGCACATAGGTTGATGGCACCAGCATACAACCAGCATGATAAGATATATCATCATAAAAGTAATATATTAAATATTAAGCATCTGTATGAGATATTATGTCATTAAAAAATTAACTACTTTATCTATGGGTGCCTTTTCATGTTTCTAAATTCTAACGATGGATTTTAGCCTGCATTACCTAATGGTATAGAGAAAAAATCCTAGAGGGTCACACAATAACTATTTCCAAAATCTCAGTTAAATAATAATATTCATATTTAATCAACAAAATGTTAATAAATATTATTCTCACATCTTGTTTAATAATAATTCATGATTACTTGAATGCATTTATTTCACAGTAGTTATTCCGTGGAATATAATGGGAGGTGAATATTTGATAAATGTTAATTTTTCTTATTTAGTGAATATAATATTTATTTATTTATTATCAAATAATGAGTTGAATTTTATTTAATAAATAATTGGTCATTACTCATGGCCTAATAAAAATTGTGGAGGAATGGTGAACCTATTTTAATGGTCTCGTGAGAAATAATAAATATTGAATATTATTTGATTAAATAATATTTATTTTAATTAGAAAGATTAACTCGAGTCAAGAAATAATAGTAATATTATTTTTGTTGCTGTTGCTGCTATTTGACAGGGGGTTCTATAGGGATTAATGTAAATAATAAAGGGGACTTTTGAAGTTTTTTATTTAACCATTTTAGTATATAAAAATTGTTATATTATTTTTCAATAGATCCATTTAATCTCTTTTTGGTTGTGAATAATGGATATGGATAATCTACTCAAGCCCTAGAGAGATAGCTTATCCAAGAATGATCCCATGAATAGATAGTGATCTCCCTCCACATCCGACTCTCAAGTTAATAGATATCCAGGAGAAGGATTTCAAGGCGGTTCTCAAGTTGATCAATGGTGAATGAATAAAGTTATAGGATCTATCATGAAATCACATGGAGGTTCCTATAGTGATGTTCGATGATTTTTGGAACATGGGAGTATCATCACAAGAGGTAATATTCTCTTGATTCCTATATGAAATGATTATACATGTAGATCTATTTTCAACTCTGTCAATAAAGAAATAATTGAAACAAGTTAGTTATTTAATAAACTAAATTGACTGTAAATAATATGTGATGATCCTCTATCTGGTTGATTTATTGCATCCCTTTTTTATATCCTTTGATTCAATTTCATATATCGTGATGTTTATCATTGAGTAAATCTTGGATTGATCATCGATCATGGAAAAAATAAAAGTTAGGAACGACCCATCGAATGCTTCAACATCACCCAGAAATTACAAGTAGTATCAAAGGGGTCACATTATTATTAATAAATAATTCAATATCAGTAATTAATTTAACCATATTTTTTATTTTGTTTTAAATTCATGATTATCTATTCATTTAATCTGATTTTTGAGATCAGAATCCTCCCCCATCATTTCTTGTAGATCTAATTGTTATCATTAATTTCATGAATGAAATAAAATCAAAGAACACATCCAGAGGTTCCAATAAGTTTAGCCAGATAACATAGGATTACATGACAGGTAACCAAAGTTACATTCCATGTACTTGTGTTCAATGCAATAGGAATTAATTTACAAATTAATCCAAACCATGTGTGTTGATTAAACACTGTGTATTTATTTCATAAACCACGTGTTAATTAGGATATGGTGGTTCATGCTAAACTAGATTACATACCATATAGCCCATGTACATAAAGTCAAGTATCTTTGAGTCATAGATGGGCCACATATTACCATAAACATCCTCTTAACTAGAAACCATTTAACAAGGAGGCCACATGCCTTGTAATAGATAACACACATCGTGTTATCCAATTTATTGATGCACAATTTACATGAAGAGTCCTAAGGAATGTTCCACATATTTGTGTTGAGATATTTACACAAAAAGTAGATAAGTATTTCTTGTTTTGTACATATAAATAATTATATATATTTAAACTATATTTATCATACTGTGTGAACCTTATCGACATGTGCTGTAATGTATCCATTAAGATTATATGGAATGCCATGTGATAGGTTTATTTATATATATATATAATTAATATCTACATAATTTTCAGTTCTGTATATCATGTATAATTCATATTAAAATATTTACTCTATATTCGTTAAAAAATTAAACGTAATAATAAAATCATATAACTAGTGTAATCATTAAGTTGATACTATATTTTATGAAAGTACATGATAATTCTTGTACTCTATATGTCAAAAAGAATAATCTTTATAGGAGTACAATATATTTGGGGTTGCTTCAGATGGTTATTAATCGTGTTTCCTTCAAGGTAAATTTATTTACATATTTAGTTTTTAATCAATTTTTTAAATTTCTTTAAAATTGTAATGGATGACAATATTTAGGAAATTCAGATGATAATTATGATAATAGAATAGTTTCATTAAAGATGATAACTAATTGGTTCGAGCTTGATTTATCTTAAATAATATTTATTATGAATTGAGTTCTGGTTTTATAAATGCATAATCAATTGCATGAATGTAGATCATCATGATCATAGACTTGATTAGTTTCATTTAAATTATAATAAAATTAAATTATTGGTTTTGGTTCCATATCTCCTCTTATTGTGTAAGGGCATGTATGCCCTTATTTTTTTATGTAAACCTTTTCACCTCACATTCGTGTCTGTAAAGGTATAGGTAATGGATGGAGCTCCCAATCTAGTTAAGGTGGTTCATTTTGGGTCGAGGAGATACCAATTCAAGAGAGATACATTAGTGGATAGGTGTAAAGCTGTAACATGAACCTTAATTGGTTGAATGTTTTTCCCCAGGTCAATGATTAGTTTATCAACCACTATATAAACAAACCATTAATATATTCTCTTGATCATACCACATTATTATTTTATTTTTATCAATTTTTAGGTTTATTTTGTTATAATAAATTTTTGTGACCACATTATTTAATTAAATTAATTGGAATGAAATATATAACTAAAATAAATTTCATTATGAGTAAATATTATCTCCTACATGGTTAATCACGTAAGTAAATCCACATAATATTAAAATCATGAAATAAAGATATTAATTTTGAATTTATGAAGAAAGGGTATGATCCCTCAATTACATATTTTAATTTAGTGTACCCTTCCATTCCTTCATCTAAAATATTACCATAGTTCAAAGATCCTAACCATACAAATTTTGGATTCTTTCATTATCGAGGAATTATAACTTGAGGTTTTTGGTAGACTTAACATAGTTCACACTAAGGGTTGACTATTGAATAATGACTTGGTGTAACTAAGATGAAAAGTTTGAGGAAATCCAATTAACGGATTTTAGGATTGTGAAGTCCATTGAACATATTAAGGAATTGTGAGTTAATGTAGTTGGAATTTTTAATGCCTACATAAAACAATTCACATTGCATGACCAACCAAATATGCGATAATGATAAGGTTAATATTGATCCTTTCCATTAGAATTTCCATGAAATAGGATATTCTGAAGCTAATGGTGAGGGTTGTTGGGTTTTGATAATATAGTGGGATACTAATATATATAATATTTACCTATTTATAAATATTTTATCAAATAACGTACTAAAATTCAGCACGTATTATTTATAAAAAAACTTTATATGACTTTAAACATATCACTTTGATCCATACTTGGTAAGGATAACCTTCTCACCAACATAAATTCCCAAGAGTGTCAATGGCACTTATGAATTATCCTTCACCATGAAAGGAAATTATATATGTTGGAATAAAATATTCCTGATTCACCTAGTAATGAGTAATGTGATTAAAAGTTATCACTCTATGAGAAACATTAGAACTATTTCACAGATGTTCAATGTTTCATGATATCATTAATGCCTAATGATCTTTTGAAGCATGAGGAGAACATTAATGCATATACCATGATGTCTCGCCTTTGGGATCTCTAAAAATAGAATGAGATACAAGAGAGATAAAGGATCTCCAATTCATTGATTACAAATAATCTTAGAGAGTATATGAAATTTAAGCCTCATGTAGTCGTTATTATTGGCTACATTGAATGATTAGACCTCCTAGGGACTAAATTTGATAATTAGTTGGGTACAGATGTCATCATTTTTTCACTTCCCAAGACCATAACCTGTTCTATTTTTAATTATTATTTGTGAAATAATGATAATAGTCTCTCATAATATCATAACTTGATTCTGCAAGTGGATAAGAACATGGGTTGTGATAAACTCGTGGTCCTTATGGTGAATGAGTAATGAAATGACAAGGAAATGGGACCCATGACTCATAATAAATATAAATCTTCTGAGCATCATCCTTCCAAGAAGTAGAAGATCTAGAAGCATGTGAAATAATATTAGGGAGTATGTTTTTCATGTGCCAATCCATGACACTAGAAGATGAATAACACCCAGAAGCAGGGGAATGATAAAGGTGTGTTCTTTATCGAGTGTATGCTTTCAATATATACACACTAGGTATTAGATATAGCTTTTTAGGGTCACATATATATATCCAAATGAAGGACCCAAGTAGATTTAGAAAAATTTATTGAAGAGAAGTGGATCTGAGAGCTGCAAATTGTGCGAGGTTGGATGCGCTAGCCATTGATGACAACCACCTTTCATTTCCAACAAAAATAATTTTGGTCTTAAAAGATTTTTATAATGTTCCTATGGTTACCAAGAAGATAATTTATGTATCATTACATGATGTAGATGGGTCTCTTTACATGGATTAAAATAAATTTAGTTTTTTTGATAAATAAAACATATGTTATGGTATAGAAAATATTAATAATGATCTATATTTTTTAAATTGGAAATACAAGTATTGAAATTCGTGTTTACACGACACATGTAACACACAAAAATGGCATCCCCATCATGGTTATATAAATGAGAATTGTTTATAAACTCAATAAATATGGTTATTTAGACTCATCTAAGCTAAAACCAATTGAAATATTCCATTCTTGTATGCAAGGAAAAATGAACAAACTATCCTTTGGTGGAAAAGTTGTAAGTTCAAAAGATACTCTAGGATTGGTACTCACATTTGTGGGAAGATAGATGTGGATATTCTTACATTATAAATTTTACTGATAACTTTACTAGGTATGGATATATGTACCTGATGAGGTTTAAGTCTGAGTCCATTGATAACTAAAAAGATTTCATGAATGGATTATAAAATAATCTTGTAATAGTGATAAGGAATCTTCAATTGGATCGAGTTGGTGAATAAATTAAATAAGAGTTTATTGACTTTATACAAAAAATTTGGATTCAATATCAACCCAATCCACATTACAGACCTTAGTGGAATGATGTTAGTGAAAGGAGAAACTATGACTTGGTAGATATGTTAAGGTCTATGGTGAGTCTTATAGATCGTCCATTGTAATTTTAGGGATATTAATTATAAAATGTGGCTGAGAAATTAAATGGAGTGACAAATAAAGAATAAAATGGAATTTCCTTCAAGATATATAGTGTATAGAACCCCTTTCTATTTCATAAATGTTTATAGGTTGAGATGTTTTTTTGAGACATTATCAGGGAACAAACTAGAACAATGTGTTCAAAAGTGTTTCTTTATATGGTTTCCAATGAAAACAAAGGAATATTACATATACATCCCTTTAGATAATAATGTGAATATACCTAGACATCAACCTTTCTTGAGAGGGATAACATCCTCAAAAAAAAATTGGGAGCAAGATTGACTTCAATGAAGTTGATTCCTAAGATATACAAGAGTAGTATAACAACATATTTTATAGGTTCTCATAGAAGAAGTTTCACCTAAAACATATGTATTGTGTAGGATTATAAGAGAGGTAAGAGAACTAGAGAGATAGAGTTTTCTAGTAACCAAATATAGTGACTCATTATTGGTTGACAATGATGAACCTCTAACATACAAGGAGGAAATATAGATCTTAAAAGCCTTAAGAATGAAAGAATAAATGAATTCTATGATGGATTCCATTTATCATAACCAAGTTTGTGTTCTGTTCAATGCACCAGTTGACTTCAATCTCATCGAATATAAATAGGTATTCAATAGATAACTAGACGTGGTAGGTAATTTAAATGGATATAAATAAATTCTAGTGGATAATGGTTTCAAACAACATTATGTAATTGACTACGATGAATCCTTTTAACAAATTTCTATATTTAAGTCCATCAGAATTATACTTTCTGTTGAAGATTACCATGAATATGATATTTGGAAAATGGATTTCAAAACAACAGTTCTCAAATGGAACCTTCAAGAACATTTATATATAAAAATCCAGAATTTTTTGTTTCTCTGGGTAATTTCAAAAGGATTTTCAAGTTTTATTGATCCATTTAAGGATTGAAGAAATCATCTAGGCCATGTAAATTTCAATTCAATGAGTCTATAAAATTATTTGTATCATTAATAAATAATATGAGTCTCATTTTTACAATATGTTTATTGAAAATGTGTTTGATATCCTAGTAGAATATTTTGTTGACATATTACTTTTTATAAATGATATAACTGTCTTATAAATTTTGAAGAACAAGTTAAACTAGTGTTTCTCCATGAATGACATAGGGGAAATAACCTATATTATAGGGATCAAGATAATTTTTTATTGATCAATATAGATTATTGTACTAATTGAGTGGATATACATTGACAATATACTAAATATATTTTTATGCAACAATTCAAGAGAGGATTGGTTCAAATGTCATGTGGTTTACATATTTTTAAGAAAATGTGTCCTTAGACGCAATATGAGAAAGACTGAATTAGTAAGATCCCAAGAACTTTAGTGATAGGATGAATCATGGTTTTCAGGTTATTTACTAGAATTTATGTTTCATATGCATTGATAATGATATAATGATATTAAGATCATCCATGTTAATGAAATCGATAATATATTAAGGTTGTCCTTATGTGTATATGAAGAACAAATGATATGTTCCTGTTGTATGGACGATATGAGGAGATTGTCATAATGGGTTATAATAATGCTAGTTTTCAAAAATATCAGACTCACCTAAAGACATATTCTGGATATCTTTTCTGTCTCAATAGAGGATCTCTGAGTGGGAATTGTTCAATAAAGCCAGTTTTCATTGATTCTATAGCAGATTCTCAGTATATGGCTTTTTATGATGCATCCTTAAAATCTCTTTGGATGTGGTAATTATTTCAGGATCATGATGTGCTACCTAGCATTAAAGACCCTATCATATTGTATGGTGATAATACTGTAGTGGTGGCTCTTTCAAAAGTGCTAAGGTCACACCATCAGTGAATGCATATAATCTAGAAATATCACCTCGTGAAGAATTTTTATCAAATGGGTGAAGTTGTATTAATAAGAGTATCGATGGAAGTGAATGTGGATGACCCCTTGACTAAAGGTCTATATCAATTCAATCATGAGTATTATGTGAGAGCAATAAAACTAAAAGCTGTTGTTAGTTGGATCTAGTGAAAGTGGGAGTATGTTCGATTCAGTTCTCGAGAAATAACTTTTGTGCACATTAAGATAACCTATATTCACAGTTTACAATATTAATAAACTTTATATCGTATCATAATTTTTATAATTCTTAACTTATTATGTGATAATGTCCTAAGTTTGGCAATTTTACTGAAATGTCAGTGCAGTTACCCACTATAATAATAACCCAGAAGTTCTAAATCACTATTCATAAATATATGTTCTATAGTCGGATGATGTCATCTTAGGGACACAAATAACATAGTCAATCATGGTTGGAGACTTATAGGACTTTGAGGAGCCTTCTAATGGTGTACTCCCTTGGTAATATCTTATAGAATATTATGACAATGAGAATATCTAGAAGGAAATCCACATTTGTATGTGTCCTTGGATGTTCCAATCTGCAGATGTGTGTATCGTTCCATAGAAATTAATATTATTATTAATGAGTATTAGGATTCATGTGATTTTATTTATTGATGAAAACCATGCGAATAAATATTTTCATTGAGGTTAGATAAGTTGGGTACAACTCGGGGAATATTTCATTAGTGAATAATAAGATAAATGATTTGTCCCCTGTACTGTTTAAGAGAAGTTGATATCATGGGACCTTTGATGGAAATGGTGTGGCATAAATAAATCAATGGATATGATGTTTTTAAAGAAAGTTATTTTTTTGTAATTCAGTGAAAGAGACAATGACCACATAGGTTGATGGCACCATCATGAAACCTGCTAGATAAGAGATATCATGATAAAGGGATTATATTAAATATTAAGCATATGTATGATGTATTATGACATTATGGAATTAACTTCATTATTTATGGGTGTCTTGGCATGTTTATAGATTTTGGCCTTTGAATTTTGGATACTTTGCCTAATGCCACTAAAAAAGTGGCCTAGAGGGCCACACACTAAGTATATCCAGAATATCATTTAAATAGTAATATTATTATTTATAATTTAACAATTTGAATACATATTATTCCCGCATGTGGTATAATAATTATTCATTTTTTCTTGATTTCATTTATTCTATCACTAGTTATTAATGAAAATATAATGTCATCTGAATATTTAAAAAATATTTATTTTTTATTTAGTGAATATAATATTTATTAATTTATTTATTGGGAAATAATTTAGTGATATTAATTTAATAAATAAATATTCATTATTCATGTCCCGATAAATATTTTTTAGTGGCGGACAGAGTTTTATTGTATCATGAGAAAAATTAAATATTGAATATTGTTTGATTAAATAATATTTAATTTAATTCACAACTTAAGCTCGTGTAGAGAAATAATGATATTATTATTATTTATTAAAAATGGTGTTCTGATGGGAATAAATAAATAATAAATAAAAATTGTGAAATTATTTTATTTAACCCAGGTAGTATATAAACCCAGTTATATTAATTTCAAATTGACCATGTTCATTTATTTTGGTTGTGCATAATAGATTTTGAGAACCCTCCCAAGCCCTAGAGAGCACCCTTCTCCAATAGTGCTCCCAATAACGGAGAGTGATCTTCCTCAACCTCCCACTCTAATATCAAGAGAGAACTAGGAGAATCATTTGAGATCATTTCATGAAGATATCATAGGTGGATGATGCAAGTAGTGGGATCATCTATGCTAGAACCTAGAGACTCCTATGATGATATTTGGAGATTGGTGGAACACGTCTATATTGCTGCTAGAGAGAATATGTTCTTGATTCCTACAACTCAACAAAAAAATCACAGTTCTATTATCATATCCATAAATTAAGAAATAATTCCAAAAGTATATTTTTTTAATTAGTTAAATTTATTATAAATAAAATGTTATGATCTTCTCTCATGTTTCATAATTCTATCCCTTTTTTATATTCTTTTATTAAATTTTATAGACCAAAATTTTTATCATTCGGTAAATATAGAATTGATAATTGATCATGGAGAAAATCAAAGTTTGGTATGACCCATCACACACTTCAATTGCGCCCATAACCTATATATTTGTGCCTCAAAAATGTAATTCATTCATCATATTAGAACCCATAAAATTAATGAGTTTCATAAACATCATTTCATCATAACAAAACCATTATAAAAAAATGGATTTCCTAAACATCATTACATCATAACCATAAAACAACTATAGGAAGAATAGGGACTGTATCATTGAAAAATATCCCTATTAATGAAAAATAATCATTAAATAATGTCATCATATATGGAAAATAATTTTTAGATACCACATGAAAATAAATCTTAGGGAAAATACACTTTCTACATTGTAATTTTATCTATTCCTAAAATTATATAAAATATTAAAATAAAACATTTTCTTTGAAAATAACACCATAATATTGTTAGATATGCTTGATGGTATTTAATTAATCATGAAATAAACGAAATTACATTCTGTATATGTTTAAAAAAATTCCTCTCAAATGTTTTCTTGAAAATTCCCACAGTTACCTCGTAAGCAAAATTATAAATTGATTCTTTTAGAACTGTTTTGTAAAAATTCACACATTGGTAAAAATGACATTAAATTTTTTTGATGAATAGTAATCCTATTATGAAAAACATTTTCAAGGAAGATGTACATGGATGATAAATACTCATGAGAGGATAATTATATAATAACAATCCTGAATAAAAAATAGAATTTGAAATTAACCCTTACCTTAGGTCTGATTTCCTTTACACATACCCAAAAATCCTATATAATGGTTTATAAAATGATATAAAATTATTAAATAAATATATTCGTATTTATGCTATCATATATATCATCTTATCACATTTTTGTCAATAATATTTCATTATTTCCCTTCTTTTGGGGGTCAAATACATTATTTTTCTATACATGTTTTATCATATAAGTCATGGATATTATGAATATGATATAGTTATTTCATTTTAGGAATTATTTAAAGTAATATATATCTTATTTATTCATTATATACATTTATATAATCATTCTTAAATGGTGACTATGGAAAATGAATCGGATCACGCTGTAGAGACAGTAAGCCATGCGTACGCACAAGAAATGTTATCATTCCCTTTAATGGTGAAATGGTAAATAATTGGATGATATATATTTTTCACATATTCAATATAATTTTAATGTTATTATATATATATATATATATTATTTTCAGAGTTATACCCATCCAAATAAAGAAGTGATGAAATACATATTACACTGTGACATGGAGACAGTAAGTTGTATGTACACATATGTGATGATGTATATTTTTGTATGATGGATAATTAGTTGTTTCATAATAATAATAACACCTAATAATATAGATAATACTAGATTTATTACTTTAGAATAGAAACCACACATGAATAGGAAGTGTAAAAAGATATAGTCATCAAATAGTGGGTAAAGAAGACTATCTCTTCTTCAGAAACCTTATATTGTATCTCCGCTTAAGGACACTACAGTTGTTATTTTGAGAATAAAAGAATCTCTATAATGTGTCTTTGTGGGTTTATAATTTAATTTTTTAGGGTATTTCTGATCATTAAGGCTCAATGTGATGTGAATAAGTGAGGAAGGAGGTTCCCTTTATAATTGAGGTGAGGGGCACATTTAGAATTTCTAAGAATATTAATTTATAATAAACTCAATATCCATATAAATACCTTAACATGTAATTTATTTGAATCTAATATGCTAAAAGTTTTTAATATAATCAACCAATACTTTTAAGAAATTTTTTGTTTTATTCTAAACATTATCATTTGGATTAACCCTTAGTTAACCAATTCAAAGTTTAACTCAGGTAACAAAATATTCAATAATAAATGTTTTATATTTTTTGTAAATGATTTAAATTATACCTTAAATGAATAATTTAAATATTTGTAGACTATATTATAACTATTTGCTATTTTCAAATATGTTTTATGATATCTGAGTAATTTAAGAAAATATTATTTTCATTAAATACAATTAGTGTCAATTTCAAAACAATTCATTACTTGGACTTTTAAAAATATTAATATAACTAGTTAAAATCGAAAAAAATATATTTTATTATATCCCTAAGAGGTCAATGTCGTGTATAAAATTATATGATTACATTACTTATATAAAATTATATTATTTTTATTATTTTTTAATAACATTAATTTTATCTTTCAATTAACAAAATAATTACAACATCATCATTGTGTAATTATTTTATATACTTATTTTCACTATAATATAAAAATATTATAAAATGATAAACCTAAATCATCTATATTTTATAATAATATTTATATTATAATATATCATTTGGGTGACCTGGTATTAAAATGATATAGTATTTAAAAAATGAATATTGCATTTTTAATTTTTATTAAATAATATATTATAAATATCCTAATATCATCTAAGTGGCCAAAAAAGACAACAATAAATTTAAATCATGAATTTTATTTATTATGATAAAAATTAACATTTTAATTCATTCATAACGAACCTTTTTCCTCTTTTGTAAAAAGGTATATTTTACAAAATGAAAGTGACATTTTTTGACTTTTTTTCATTTAAATATTATATTAGTCAATTTTATATAAAAGTTCACATTAAACAACTAAATTTAGGTCCTTATGTATTAAGTGTCGAATTATGTTTTTACCATAAATTTTGGGTAGGTGTTGGGGTCCTTTTAATGTTTTATAATTTTTTAAAACTAAATCACTCAATTTACCATTTTCTATGAAAACATACTTTACTAAGCTTATTATTCATGTTGGACAAAAAAACGGACTTATTAAGTAAATTTTCAAAGTTTGAATCCAAATTATGAATCCAATTTATTTATATGAAAACATATATTTTTTATAATTTATTTTAAAATAAAATCGGTATAATAGCATGAAAAAATATTTTTCAGAAAAAAATGAAATTTTAAAACATAAAATGTTTTTATAATAATTCAATTTAAAAATCATTTTAAATAACCATAAATTATTATTTATTAAATTAAAATAAACTAATTAAAATTTAAAAGTATACCACAACATAATTTTAAACTTTATATACATTAATATAAAATATAATTTTAAATACAAATAATTATTTTCATTATTCCTTAAAAGTTTTCATAAAATTATAAAAAAGGAACATTTTAAGAAAATATTGAATTTATTAATTCAAAAGATAATTTTCCAAAATCCTTTCTGTATATCTTCTAAATATTAAAATTCACTCATAATCACAAGAGAAACTAATTTTTGTAGAAAACTTATTTTTTGAAGAATAAAATGATTTTATAGAAAATTGTGTGATCATTTTCTAAACACATACCAATACTTTTTATTGAGTTATAAATTTATATTTATTCCATAAATTATTTTATCATATTTGTTCCCACAAATTTAATGATACCATTATAATGAACATATAATACTTATGTGGTTCGTTTATATTAATGGTTGCACACAACATAAGCTATTTATGAGTTAAAATTATTTAAAGATAAATACTTCATAAAATATTTTGGTTGTTACAGATAGATAATTATACATATTAACCTCTTTCAACAATTTATATAATAATTTTTTAAATATTTTATGACCATATGTATACTTTTAATCATTTATTATGATTTCAAATCATTTTTAGGGTTATTCAAGTAATTTAATATTAAAAATATTAAAATAATAATATAAATCATGATTTTATATTTAGATAATTACTCATACTTCATAAATATGTATACAATTAAATAAAAATAATAATTAACCACACCATTATCAGATTAAATGTGCTTGAAGTCATTTATTTTACTTTGGTCCTGCTTGCATAAGCATTTCAGCAACACTGCATTTGAATTTGGATAAATTGATGTACAATTATAAGAAATTTAGAAATACATAAAATTAATTTTTTATCAATCATGTGTATCATTACATTCAATCCTATACCTATACTTATTTAAATATTATCATAAATCCTCCCATTTTTACTTTTCCAATGTTTCTAATACACTGTGTCGGTACAATTTACAGTTTTCATATTTTTCAAGAAATAAAATATAATTTATTTTAAATGGATAATATTGTGAATATATAATCATGATATTTTTCAATTAATTTATTGAAATAAATATCATTAAAAAATTATTAGTGTATACCTCAGGGTGATGTTATAAAAGTTACAATCATTGCAAAAAACAATACTATTTACTATTTATATAAAAATAAACTTTTCTAGAGAAATACTGAAATTTTCCTATAAGATAAATTTGAAATGATATGTAAAAAAATTAATTTCATTTTATTAAATTAAAATAATAAAAATTAGAAATTTAATTCTGAATAAATTAATATACTACACAGAGAAATACTTTATTATGAAAATATTTTGTTTTCATTGAAAAGTCATATTCTTGTTTCACAAAAAAATAAAAAAAAATTATCATAATAAATTTAATTATAAATCCACAATTTCCAAAAAAAATATCCATTTATAATATATCCACCAATTAAATAAAAATTCATGTTCGAGAGATATATCAAATATTTAAATAAATCATTTTTAATATCTTGAAGTATACATATTCATTTTACATATAAAATAAGAATATAATTGACCTTATAATATCTTTTGATGTAAAAAATTTACATTGTTACATTTAAAAAATAAAATTTTCTTCAATAAATTCATAACATGAATATTAGTAAAACATAAGATTTATTTATTTTTAAAAGTAATCGGTTGTTTTTGAATGAGTATCAGTTATGAAGGAAACTGTATGAGTGAATTATATCCATGAACCCTGTGAGAAACATAACCTATAAAACATGGAGATTTTAATATCTACTATTGTATAATTTAAGGTTAATTTAAATAAATTTAGGGGAATCAAATCTTGGAATGTGTGCATTGGATTATTGAACTCAATAATGGTGTTCTTTTTTGTTGTGAAAGTGTAATAATTCATTGAGTCCTTCGAAAAAAAATTGATAAGTCATATGAACGGGAGAAGAATATGAAATTGGGTTTCAAAATGGAATTTTACAAGGATATCACGTAATAGGGAGTGTGTGTGTGTGTGCGAAAAAATAGGTCTCTGAATAAGAGTCAAGATCAATATGTGAGATAGTTATACAAAGATGATTCCATGACCTGGTTATTATAAATAAACAAGATGGATGCCTCCTATTAGAGGGACTATGTTCAAAATTTTCAATAATAAAGGTTTTGATAAGTTAAATTCTCAATTAATTGTTGAATAAAAATATTAATTATATTAACGACTAATAAATTAGATTGATATGATGGGTAATGTTGAAATTAATTGAAGAAGGGGATCAGGATTCTACGGTGTGCACCCACTCAATGTCAAAGCTACAATTGGTTCAGAATCTGGAGTGCTCCTAATTTTTTTCTTGAGTTCGAGAGGCCTTTTGCCAAAGCTGGGACAGAGTTGTTTCAATGATTCCCATACATATATGGAATTCACATAGGTTCGGGGAAAGGGTTAAAAAATATTTCATGTATTTTGAGATTAAAAAGAATAATGTTCTCGTTACTGCTGTTCTAGAACACAAACAAAACCTGAGAAAAACACAACAATTCTCTTACAGGATCAAAATACAGGAGTCCATGCAAGCGGCACCAACTAATAAGAATATCTGTATCTTTTAGAAAAGAAAAGATGTGGTGTATCTGATTCAGGCGAGGGACTGGTTAATTTTGATGAAAGTGAGGAAGGGCCAATATTCTTTCTTTATTTCCTTTGATTATTGGAGTTGTGATAGTATGAGAAGAGAAAATCTATGGAAATAGTTTCATGCTTTAAACCCAGGAGATAATCCATGTATAGTAGGGACGACATCAACATCATCACTAAACCAGCTATGAAAAAGGGATGAGGGGAGTTTCCATGTTTAGCTAGCACGGACATTGTCCAGTTTATGGAATGCAAGGATGTATGGAAATGGGGTACGTCGGGGATCCATTCACATGGTGTACTAACCAAATATTTGATAGACTATGTTGGTTCCTGAATGATCGATACCTCACTAACATACATTTTATCATCACGTTAATGAACTCCAAGGTTAACCACAAAGTATGAAAGATTTCTGATCCCTCACCATTTTGGTTATCTCTAGTCCCTAGGGAGGCATATCCAGGACAGTTCAGATATTATGAAAACTGGACGCACCATCTTGAGTTTTATCATCTAGTAAGGACATAATGGGAGAACAGGCGCAAGGTAACCACTGGGTGGCTATTCATAACTAGCACAGGTGGCTCAAACAGGGGCATCAGGCATGGGAAGGCATCCTACCCCCTATCGACCAAGAGATGGATAACCTCGGATGAGTGATAGAGCTCATGGAAGGTGACCTAGAGGGATTCCTAGAGGATGTGATTTTTTAGAATATTTCATTCTAGAATAACGGTCTGGTAGAGATGACTCTCAGCCAAGAACGTACGGCCTGGGGATGATCAATGATAAAGTTGTTGCATGAGGGAGATACGAACACAAATTTTTCCAATGCATGCATCAAGGTGAAGAGACGGATGATAAATCTAAATATCATGCTTCAGGATGAATCTTATATAGATAATATTCATCTTGTGGGTGGAATGTCTTTTTCTTCCTTTGATGATATTATTACTGGTTGCAACACGCGGATGGTCGACAGGTACCCGAGAGGAAGTGCTGATCTGTGGGATGTAATTCTCAACAATGTTTCTTCTCGGTACATCACCTTCTTGGAAGAGATCCTAGATGAGTCTGAGATCCATATGTCCATTATGTGTCTTGAATTAGATAGTGATCCATGGCTGAATTGTTTCCTATAATTGTATTACAGAGATTTTTGGGAAGTTTTCAAGGAAGACATCGTTTCTATTGTTCGGGACTTCTTTTGAGGAGGAGTTCCCCCATGTGTTTCTAGTGCCATGAATCTTTTCCTAATCCAGAAAGTGAAGTCAACCTCCTCTCTTCTCCTTTATCACACAGCGAGCATTTGAAATTTCCCATATAAGGTTTCAGAGAGCATAATCAACACGTGTCTAGCCATGTGTCTTCCCCAGTGAATATCTTTTGAGCAATATGGTTTCATAAGGGGGCGATCAATCCAATGGAGATCACTCGGGCACAGGAGATGTTCATTGACTTGAATTACAAGACCCATGGCTCCAACATGGTCATGAAACTGGACATGAGCCAGGAGTATGACAGATTGGAATGGGTTTTTTCAATAGGGTCCTAGATTGCATGGGTATATCTCCCTGGGTCGCAAACATTCTTTTCTGATGGTTTATCTCGCTGTGGATGGATGTATCATTCATCGGGAAAATCCATATATTCTTCAAGGAAAAATGTGGCCTTCAGCAATGTGATCCTATTTCCTCAAGTATTTTCATTCTTATGTCGGAGACTCTTATAAGGCTTCTAAACATAGGGATTTTCAATGGTAGTATTCTTCATTTCTAAAGGAAAAGGAACCTGTCTTACATTTCTCATCTGATTTTTGTGGACAACACAATTTTCTTCTTCAATTGAGGGAGGTGATCTGAATAGGACATTAATAGGATCCTAATGGAATATTTCTACTATAGTGGGAAGTTGATCAACCATTCAAAAAGTATCATGTACAACTCCCATAAATGCACGGAGAGTTGGGTAGCAGCCCTATACAGTATAATGGAAATACAATCAGGCTCTTTACTTATAGAGTTCTTGGGTTTTCCAATCTATTCATGTTGACTGCATGTTCGATACTATTATCAGGTTGTGAGTAGGATCACTTTCTAGGTTCTCAACACGAAAAATCACTTTCTATCTTTTGGGGGGAACTTCTCTCTCATCAATTGCGTTCTAGATGTTATATCAGTGCTTTCATTGGATTATACCTCAGTCCCAAAGGGGGTTATCAAAGCCATTGACATGATATTGAAAGGATTTCTCTAGGATGCACTTACGAAAGGGAAGAGGCAATTGGTCACTTGGGGTATAATGGCTCGACCTATCCATGAAGGGGGAATTAATCTTAGGACCATCTAGGGCACTGTGCAGTGCATACATGCCTTACTGGTTTGGGAGATTGTCGGGAATCAGTCACTCTGGGAAAATATCATGCAACAGAACTACACTAGCATCCTTGAATCTAAATTTGTCCAAGGATCCCCCTTCTGTAATATGATATGTTCCATAGTTTCATTTTTTCATCAGCACTCTCATTGGCTCGTGGGAGATGGAAGTATACTCTTCTGGAAAAGAAACAGGGTGGCATTCATGATGGGTTACCTAGGGTGTTGATCCCCCATGATTACATTCAAGGAGGTGAGCTCATATCTGGATTTCATAACAAAAGTTCTAGACAAGATCCAAAAAGTAATCATTGAATCTATCCTCATCAACTCGGAGCTGGAAAAGTGTGTGTTTACCCAATCTCAATCTGGAAAGTTCACCAAAAAGGACATCAACAAGATCTATACCCCTAAGGTGCATCAAGAAACCTGGTATGATATAATGTGGTGTAGTAAAATATGAACCAAATACAATTTGCTTTTCTAGAAATTAATGATCTTGGTGATACCATCCAACGAGAGCATCATGAAAATGGAAATCGGTCTCTCCTTCTGGTGTTAGTGTTGTCGCAACAAATGTGAAGGGGAAAAAATCATACATTCTCTGTTAGAGAGTGGCCTTATAATGTGTGTTAGTTATTTGAAATCTTTATAGTGGTATCCACTAATGATCTCCTTTGATCATCGTTCTTTGAGAGATGGTTTCAGGAAACACCGGATAAAGTTATAGAGAAGATGGCATATTCGGTGGTCCTTAGTGCTGGGTGTTGGTGCCTCTAGAAAGACCGTAACAATGCTATATTCGAGGGAATTAAATCAACGAGGAGGACCATAATTGTGCGTACAAAATGTATTCTTATCTTTATGGTTACCCTTCTCAAGGATTAGCAGGAATCCCCCTCCATGCGGATGTGGCAGGCATGTCTGGACCTGGCTTCACCCAGGGATGGTATGTGAAGGTAGTGGGTAAGATGGAGTCCCCCAACAAATGTTCTTAATCTAAACACATATGTATCTTGTATCTCAAGTACCATGCGAGGTGGAGGAGTGATTCGTAACTTGGGAGGGAGTTTGATCCTATCATTCATTGCCCATTTCAATAATGGAAACACTATTTAGGCGGAGTACAGGGAACATATCACAGGGCTCAATCTGTGTAATCAAAAAAATGTAACCATCTCCCATGTGGAAACTGACTTGAGTATCATCCCTGACTCCCTACTGGACAAGGGCTATATCCCATGGTCTTTTAGGTATAGCATCCAGAGATGTAAATAACTCCTGAGGAGCAGAATTCTTGTTACACGCACGTAGAGACAGGGGAATAAAGTTGTGGATCACCTGGCTTCCCTTGTCACTCATGGCTCTGATGTTGTCTTCCTTACCAAGTCACCTACTTGAAGTGTGGTGGTGTAAATTCAATTTGAGGGTATTCCCTAGGTCTCCACAATTTTACACCCCCTAGGCCTGGTGTTGTTTTTTGTTCTCAAGATCTGTGATGTCTTGTATTATCTCCTGTTAATAAATTTATAATAATAATGATGATCAGATTATTTTATATAACGAATCAAGGAAGATTGAAAATTAAAATGGAGTGAATATCTTAAGAGAGAGGAATTTAAAATTTTATATTCTGTCATTATCATCATTTATCTAGTAAAATATTCTTACACATTAGTTAACTAAAGATTTAAATAGGATAGGAAGTCATAGCTATAAGTAAACATTATTGAGAGAAATCACTTGAGGATATGTGATCTCTCATGTGTAGGGTAACTTGATTAACATAAATAATTCATTATTTCATTATGGCGTTTCTATATTGTTTTCATTGTTTTCAAAAAAAATATTTTTAATATAGACATTTATAAGATTTAGGATATTATATGAACAATTAGTTAATATAGATTTTTCATAATCGGAAATCCTCTATTCATGATACTTTTTGAAACATGATTAATTTAGGGTATCCATAGAAGAGTTATGATGATATTCTACTCAGTGAAGTAGGATGTATAAAATTAAAACAAAGAATGAAGAGGTTTCATATGAATTCAGTGATACATGAATATAGATATGAATGGAAGACATTGTCCATATGGTAATTCAATAAATATAACCCAATAGTTCTCTATTTACATAATAAAATTTAATTACAAAATAAAAATTCAAACATTTTAGTCATCCAGACTCATAGAGGCTTGATAGTGCCAACATAGTGTATTATATACCCCAAGGTATTGACAGAATCCCACAATTCATATATCTCATCCCATTGCTTCAAAAACAATTCAATGCATATAAAAAACATTTCTTAGTAGAGATAAAATTTCGGGATGTTTCATGAATGAACCTATTAGAATAGTGTAAATAAAAATAAAAATAAAAAATAATCCCACAAATGGTGATGGAAGGTGGTAAAAAATTTATCTTAAATAAGGGTGTTCAAAAAGTAGTAAAAACATCGAAATATTCACCTTATTTCTTAAGGAAACAAACTCAATACAATGTTATTTGTGTGGTAACATTCTTTTAGATGGATTTCAAGAAAAAATAGACAAGGCAAATCTATTAAAACAAAATAAGATTAAATAATTCTATATGTTAGAATTTTATACAATATTTTAAATAATGAGGGATTAGGTCATAAGGATGATCATTAAAAAAAGTGATTTCCCTGTTGATTCCTTTTTTAGTGAGCCCATCAACCATAGAGTTAGCTTCCTGATACACATGCGTGATGATGTAGTTGAAACTCAAGAGGGAGGTGATAAATTCCAACAATTTAGCTATATGAATCCAGGACAAATTTATCACCCCATTTTTAATATCATGCACCACATTGGTAGAGTCACTTTGAAATCAGAGGTCATCTAAGCCTCTAAGGTGAGCATAGTGGAAAACATGAAAAACGCTGAGCATTTAGCCCGCAAGAAAAGTTGATATTGAACAAGTGATGCAGAAACAATCTAGGACATTACCAATGTGATATCTATAAATATATACACATGATACATGTCTTGGGTTACCTTTTGATCCTTCATTAATATTGGTTTTCATCCAAACTTATAGAGGGATCTTTCATAAATCATCAAAGTGACCTGGATGTTATTTGAATTTCCCAGGCACTTTTATTTTCCAGATTATCCTGATTTCTGACATAGTATTGTATTACTGACCTGACTGAAGCTTTTTGGTCTCCTTGGCTAATGAGATAGGGCATGTGAGAGTTTCCTATATGTGGAAACGAGTATGCCCATGCAGGAGATCGTTACGGCTAGACCAAATTATATGAATAAGTTCTGTTTTAGTGGTTAGGAGAATAATCTTGAGTGGAGAAGTGATATGTACTATTGTATATAACTGAAGTCCAGCAGTAACATTAACACATTCAAGGATATGAACATCAAATAAATCATTTAGTTAATTCCATAAATATGAGGCAGTGGGCCATGACATGAATAAATGTGTTATTACCTTCCTATATTGATTATAGAACATATATATAGAAGATAAGATAATAACATTATATTGTAAGAAATCATCATTAGCTAAATTATGATTCACAAGTCTCCAAATCAGGGTCATCCAGGAACTCCGAATCAAAGGCTTTTCAAAATATATGAGCTAGGAAAACTCATTATCTGGTTCAAAATTTTATTGATACAAATATTTGGAATCAAGATTCCAATTTTTATAATGATCCTAGAATAAATTATCTTTGTTATGGGAGAAATATAATCATTAAGGAGGTCGATATGTTTCTGAGACTTATCCATGTTGTAAAGAGACAAGATTTTCTGAAAAGAATCAACTATATCTATAGGGATATGTTTTGGATGTAATGAATATATAAGGGGTAGATATTCCAATTATCAGTCCATAAAATAGAATATTACTCCCTATAATAAATCCATCATAAATAGAGACAATATTAGCATAAGAGTATTTTATTGCTGGAAAAATGGAATATCCCATATAACAATCAGAGATCCTTTTTAATTAAGTAGTGAATAATTTTCTTGAGAAAGATGAGAGCCACCGAGTCACTTGTGAGATGGTTCTAAGTGAACGTGGAATTAATCACCTCAATAAATAATTTTATGTTTTTAATTTGTAAGCCTCCCTTTTCAAGGGGTTTTTAATATTTACTCTATGAAATATTTACTAATTTCCTTTCATGAATGTTGCTACTCAACACAAGAAATATTGTTGTAGATGGTGAGATGAGTGATCAATGAAGTGTGACATTTATAAATCAAAAAGGAATTAACAATGTTATAAATAATAGTGTGATTAACCATAAAAATTATTCCAACCATGAAAAGGGATTTCCTTTTCCATTAAGAATGATGTTTCTTGATATGATCCACACTTTTTTGAAAGTGTGTGGCCTTTGTTCTCCCCAAGAAGAGAAGAACTACTATTTATTGCATTGGAATAGATCCTTATAAAACATTTAATCCCATCATGAATTTATATCACCTATCTTTTGGGATTATCTTTATAAAATAAATAAATGATTTTTTCTAATTAATAGCCTAACCTGAAACCTCTTCCTAGTGAGTGAGCTTTTTCATTATGTTTTTCATATTTCATTTAGTACCTTACAAAAGAAGTATAATGTCATTAGTATACAAGGGATGAGTAGAAACTTAAAAATTTAATAAGGCTAGGATTTTTTATAGAATACTATGAACCATCATATGTGTGAGAATTATACCCAAGTAATATTTATCAAAGGCTAAAAGGATGGAATAGAGGGTATCATCATGCCTAACACACTTTACGAAAGTGGAAAATAACATCGTGGGACCATTAATGAGAATATAAATATTAAAGAATCTAAAAGATCTTTAACCCAATTCAGAAATATTTCATTGAAGCTGAATCCATGAAGCACCTTAATGATGAATCCACAATCCATTTTTTCAAAATATATTCTAATATCTAGCTTAAAATTAATACATCCACCCCTTCTAGATTTACAAAGGATGTTCACATATTCTGAGGTCATTCTTATAAAATCATGTATGGTCCTTCCATTCAAAAAACCAAATTGGTTCTAGGACATAATATTTCTAGAAATTATGGTGTGTCTATTGGAGATGAGTTTGGTAATAATTTAATATATTATGTTTATGAGAGAAATATTTTTGAAGAGATGAATGACAAATTCATTTTCAACCATGAGAACGAGTGTGAATAATTTTCCATTAAATCCATGTGGTAGGATAACTTTAGAGAAGAAGTATTTAACCAACATGAAAACGTCCAAGTGAGTAACATCCCAATAAGTTTGAAATAAGGCTTTAGTGAATCATTATGGTCCCAGAGGAATATAAGGTTTAAGGCTAAAAATTGCTTCATGAATCTCAGAATCAAGTGAAATACTCATGAGTCTAGTATTATCTTCATCACTAACCCCTCTTGTAATGATGCCTTCCTAATGGTATTTATTGATCTTAGGACTACTGAAAATATGTCCAATGTAATATACAATATTATCAGAAAGTGACTCCTCATTGTCAAGAATTATAACTACATCCCTCATTATGGGGAGAGGTATAAAAGTTTTTTTGGTTCTTTGGATGAAATTATATCATTGGGTTCTTCTATCCCCATCCATTAACCATTTAACTTTAAAGGCCTCCTTTTAATTTTTGACTTTAATAGAGAGAACTGAATTCAGCTTAGTAGAGAGGTATATTTATTATAGAATATTCTCCTCAAAATTGAAGAATGTGGTCTCCCATTGGATCTGGTTGAGATGTTCCTCCAAATAATCAATTTATTTCTTTATATTTAATTATCTATTTTTGCACTAACTCTTTATACTATACTTTAAATTCATTAAATTCCTGATTATTGAATAAGAATCATTTCCACCATGACTATAAGTATATAAATGAGTCACTAGAATACTAATATCAGGGTGAGAACATAATCAGTTTTTCAGTAACTTTTTGGAGAAGTTAAACCACTAAATACCCAGGTCAGTCATAGAATTATATTGTTTTTATAACACAATCATACACAATTAAATAAGTTTATATCATAAATTTCAATAACACCTATATTAATAACATTTCAACATAAATGAATAAAATAATTATAGATATAATTTTATCTATTTTTTTATGTTTAAATGTCATTATAGTTTCAAAATTCCAACACCGTCTACATACAAAACATAGATAATGTTGGGAATCTAATAAATTATTCAGTGTGGAACTATTGAAATTATAGAAGATTTATGTGAAACATTTTGGGATGATTTAAATTATGTCACTATAAATATAGTAATACACAAAAAGAAATTAAATTATTAATATCAATGTCTATGGGAGCATTGATACATAATATCTATTGATGAGTTATTGGGAAACAAGGAAGAGATGAAATCCCAAGGGAAAAAAAATAATTCCCATACACAAAATTTCTAACCAAATTTGGTAATCACATAATATCTTGTATCAGTGGAATTTTATCACAAGTTAATAGAAGTTGAGATAAAAATAATAATTTTAGTTCAACTAATTTCTAATAGGTGATAAATTAAGTTGAGTTGTTATGTATGTGATTATCACATGGAGTGATCTCAATATAAACTATTTTCATGTATTGATCACACACCAAATGATATTTGACCAAAATTAAAAAAATGAGGATAAATGTTTATAGTTGAAGGATTGGATATTTATAATATTAAAGTATGACTAAAGGTTATTAAAATTAAAGGAGTAAAATCTTTTTCATCACTATATAGAAGACTCTTAGAAAAATCTTTTTAATTACTTATTTATTATGTGCATGATTAGTTATTTTATTATTTTGGTTTAAGTGATTTGATGTTGATAAGAACTTTTAATACTTGAATGAATTGATCACTAGCTAATTATCTCTATGGAACTTAATATTTCACTATATTAACCACATTATAAATGAAATTTTAGGATGGATGGATTAATGAGAGATAAAATTTATCTTCTTCTCTTGATATTGGAATAAGTGATTTTGAAGAATGAAATTATACTAACTCAATAAACACATACATTACAAATGTAGAAAATTAAATTCTATGGGTAAAATTAGGAGAAGAAACCTTACATAGATATGTGGTTATACTAAGTAGCCTTATATTTTGTCTACAGAACACTCATGAGATTGAGTGATCATAATAGTATAGATTTAAGAAATTAAACTACAAGTAGTTTCATACATCAAAATTGACACAACACACTCTAATATGTTCTTATTGATTTCTTAAAACTTTATTTTCTGATCATGCACACATTTACAACCAAATTTACCTTTCTTGTTTCTTTTTAAACTTTTTATTTCACAAAATTCTAATCACAAATTCCATTTTTTACTCTTTTACATGATTTAAATATAAGTGGAATATTATTGCTAACTTAAAAAAAATTTCTATATTTATATAACCTATGATACTTCTATTAAATTTTATATATATAACTTTTGGACTTAAATAATAATTTCATATTAATTATAAAAAAATCATGAATAGGTTTTTGTAGATCCTATAGATTAATGTAGTACATACATCAAAATAAAAACTCTTCAAAATTGTATGTGCCCCTGAAAAATCCAAGAAAAATTATGAATTTGATGGAATGACTGTACATAACCTGTTGATATTTGAGTAAGTGTTCATCAATCCCACTTAATAATTTTGAGGAGCTAATAATTAGCGAGTTAAAGAAAACAATTGTCCTAATTTAATTATAATATTGATCAATTATATACCATAATGGAGTAGTTAAACATTTTTAGTTATAATTTTAAAATTTCTCTTGTTTATATACTTTTTGGTTTTGGATATAGAAATGGGTCAGTAGGTTCTAATCATTATTGGATTACCAATTTAAGCAGACCGAGGAACATGGATTGTATACCAAAATAAAAAATACTATATTTTGAGTTAGGGAAAACAAATAATATATGAAATTATTTAATTAAATTACTAAAATAAATCTTTTAAAAGACTAATGTGGATATTCTAAAAGAAATCATGAAAAACGTTGAGAATTATTTATTAAGAGAACACCCTCTTAAAGTGTAGTTATCAGGTGAAAATTTTTAATTGATGGATAAAGAAGATGATTAAAATGGTTTCATAGTTTATTATTATTTTTTAATAATTATTTTATATAATTTATTTGGAATAGTTAGGACTCTACAAAATCCTTTACTTCCATCAATTAATGTTCAACCTATATTTTAATTTAAGACACCATCATCCACTTTGAGACATGTATTTTTTGGTATAAAAAGCACCCTTACGGTGATTATTTAATTATGGATTGAAATGTAATAGAGGATACTATAAAATTATAATAATAATAATGCATATGATATTTTTATCAAGGTCTATCTTAGTCCTCATGAAAAGTGGTTTAATGGAACATGTGCAAGAAATTTCATATGAATTAAGAGATTAATAAATGGGTTGAATGCCATATAATGATAAATTAAAATATGAATGATGTTGTAAGATTATTGTTTTTATAAATTTCTTGATTATAGAATAATTTACCCCATATCTTATAGATCTTTGGTATGTACAATCAAGGTAGTACAAAATATGGAGGTACTTCACTGATAACAACTTACAATAATGACATAACTTCCACTATAATAGTAATAGGTTGTAGAGTATTCATTCATTATATAAGGTTAAATAAAAATATTTTTGAGGATAAATATACCCTACCATTTATTGATCAAATATTTTATAGGCTTTCAAGTGATGGTTTATATTTTATTGTAGATGGGTATTCATGGTGTAAAAAATTTGATATTTCTATTGAATATTATGATAAAACTATATTCATGTGACAATAGAGAATATATTTTATCTAAGAATATATTTGGACTATGTTGGGAGGTAAAAAAAATTGGGGGTCTATAATGGCCTTATTCTTATACATGGTGGATAAATTTATAAAAAAATTATATTACTTCTATATTATTGCTAAAAATTTGTATATTTTTTCATAAGTATATTTCATTGGAAATCATGATTTTTAGAGAAGATAATATATTGTTATACTATAAAAGGATACACATTATTGTACATGGAGTAATTTTATTATGGTACAAAAATATAAACAATGGGATATAGGTTAGTAGATAATATACCACTTCCATCATTATTCAATGAATGTAAAAGATTTTAGGGACTTTATGATTTTTATTAGAGGTTAATAAAATATCCATATTAAATATATTGAATCATTTGATCTATACATGTTAAGGATTAAGAATTCTATTTTGATATACCTTCCATGGAACACTTCAATTTTCTGATAGAAATACTAATTTTTGTACCCATCATAATGATACCTAATTGGAATATTCCTTTTGAAAATTGTGTGATTCTAATGATATTATTATTAGATAAACACTATGATAATGAAAATAGAAGAAACATAATTTTATCCAGTAATCAAGTACATATATAAATAAATCTCAAATGAATTGTTAAACTAATAAAAAATTATTTTCATTTACCAGTTTTGTAGAGATAAATTTATATCATGCATATATTTAATAGTCATTATATACACCAATCACTCATTATTAAAGTGTTTAATAGTAAGAAAATATGTAACTAAATATTATCCATTGGGTATTATTACTGTATGGGTTTGATTAGAAAATAAAAGATAATAGGGGAGTTGATAATTCAGTAGTGGATTACTTGTTACTGATGGAAGGAAGGGAGTAGACTGATTCCACTCCCACTAGGGGAACTTGTTTGGATGAGTAATTAATTATATTATAGATAAAAAAATCTACTATGATTTTAGAACACATTAAATTGTATAGCTATAGGAATAATTCTGAAAATAAATCTAACAATTATAGGATAGATGTTTTAAATATATTTGATATTATCCTTATGATGAACCCCTATTATTTAAACATAGTGTTTAAGAAATTATTATAATATACATACCAAAAGTGTATGTTTCATTTATATTAAAAATTAACCACACCTTTAATACTATATTAAATTTTTAATGATATAATAATAAATTTTATGTTCTTCAATGAGGGTTTCACATGCCCACTATTCTCATGGTTTAAATGGAATTTTATAAAGCATGTGAAAAATGTTAAAGAGGTATTATAAAATGTAGAATAAAATATATTTAATGGTTATTTATATTGATAATTTATATATTTGATATATGGGGTATTCATTGTATGGAATTGTTATCTAAATCATATCAAAATGAGTACATCATAGTTGGATATAAATATATTTCTAAATGGGTTTTAGAGATTTCATTTCCTAAAAATACATGATTATTTGTTATCAAATTTATGAGGAAAACTTATTTTTTGATTTAAAATGACTAAATGAATAATTGTTCTAATATATATTATACTTCTAGAATAATAAATTCAAGGGTTTAATGGAAATATACAGTTGTCTACACATGATCAGAACAACTTTCACCCTTATAATTATAGTAAAGACAAATTTTAAATGTATTATGTTGAATCAATAATTAAAAATATTATTACAGTTTTACGGAATAATTGGTCTATCAAATATTATAATTCTTTAAAAGATTAAAAGGCTTCCTCCAAGACCCATATAGAAAGGTCAAATTAATAATTATTAATTACTATCTATTTTAGAATTTAAATTTTGAATAAAAAAATTAAGAAGTAAAAAAATTTAACATGGATTTGGAAAGTGCTAGAAAAATAAAATTTTCAGTTGAGTGAGATGGTAGAGTAATGAATGTAATTTAATGAGAATTATAGAATATTCAAGAAAAAAAATAAATGACTAATTAATTCAAATGTATAATATAGTTAATTAAAGAATCGATAGAATATTTATGTTTTTTCATAATAAAATGGAATTAAAATTATTATTTCTATTTAAAATAATGAATGTGAACACATATAAATTAATATTAATAATAGTCTCATTGTAAAAACTATAATGTTTTAATAAACAGAGGTTAAAATTTTATATCGAAGGATACTCTCTAGAGGGAAAATCACATCAACTTTGAACGAGTGATAGAATAAATATGTATGGATGATGATAATAAACTTATCACTCTTGGGAGGAAACCCAAGATCAAGTTTTTTGTTTTAATTTCATGGGTGAGTTTTTTTTGTTTACCATATCTTTCATCTAATGATTAATTGAAATTTATTCGGTTTTATTGAAATATCGCACATAGTAATTGGCATGTGATGAAAAAAACCCATGAGAATTAATGGATATAATTTTAAATAGATATTAGAGTATTCTACAATTCCTTAAATTTTTATTTTATTCAAAAAATTATTGAATATTCTATTTATGTGAATTTTTATTCTTGAATAACATTGATGTAATATTAGTAAAGATTAGGGTGTTTGTTTGGTTAACACAGAAGTGGTATTAATTTCTATAATGAATGAAGATACCTGATTAATTGGAATCACATGTTTTTCTATTTTGAAATATAAATTTATAGAATTTTATTGAGTTGTGTATGAGTGAATTTTTAGTTGGAATAAATCTATGCTACGAAAAATTGATATAAGACAATTGGTTTTTTTAATGATTTTTTTTCGAAATTCCACCCTAAACATACAAACATGATGTTATTTTTATATTGGATTGTTATGAGCATGTTGTAACTAAATTTATTGAATCTTCACTTTAAATATCCTAAATTTGTGTAAAAAATAAAAAAGCAATGTGGTGTGTGTGAACAAAGTTGAATGATAATGTGGATAGAGGAAACTGAAATTCCCAAATTAATAAGAGTAAATTTTTAAAATCTTTATATTTGTACAGGTATGTAATATAAAATAAAAATAAACGGTTTAGTTGATTAATATTTTGAGTACTAGAGGGTAAGGAATATTATATTTCATCTAAAATGGAAAATTCAAAAAAAATAATCTTATTCTTTTTGAGTTTATTAATGTTATTACCCATTTTAATAAATATGGTGAATTAATTTCCTAAATTATTGACAAAATATACATAAGGGTTAGTAAAATATCAAATGTAATAAAATTAAATTATTCTAATTTGACATATTTTTCTATGTAGATTTGATACTTAAAATTGGTGTTTTAATTGAAAAATTACATAAAGTGAGTTAATTTTTAAAAAAATATTTTTTATGAGTGATTTATTAATTTAGATATGAATTATTCATTATCTTATTAATTTCATGTGAATAGTGAACACATTGAAATTTTTAATAATTTTTTGAAAATTTAGAAAATTCCAAATTTTTTCTCAAGATTCCTTTTTTGTATTTTTAAAATTTTATATACACACAAAAAATACACTATAATAAATATTAAAAAATTCATAAATATATTTATTTTGTTTTTGTTTTTATTTTTATTTTCATTTTATATAATTTCATTAGTTAGGTAAATAAAAACATAATATTAGTTATATATATATACATTTATATTAGTTATAAAAATATAGACTTATATATATTACATTATATATAATTTTTTATGTGTTTTTATAAATTCAAAACAATTTATTTTATCATTATTATATCTTTTGTTTTAAAATTTATGATATTTTATTTTTATTTTCAATATCATAATTTTCATTGAAAATAAAACTTAAAAAAGTAATAATAAATCATGCTTTATAGTAGAGATCCTTGGGGATCTGATCAGGCCTTTACAAAGAGTTTTTCAAGCCACCTAAAATATAGTATTATTGGGCATGTCATGTATTTATGAGGATTATGTTGTTCCTAGTAATGGATTATATTATTTTTTAATAGATTGGTTTCATGGTTTTTTTGTAATCAATCATTCAGTGTTATTGATCTGGCTATGCAATGTTAGGGAGTCGACCACAAATGAATAAATTAAAGGCACCTCAATAGTTGACTTAATAGTTTATAGAGAAGAAGAAAACATGTGGAAATGGTTTTTTTTTGTTCATGGATCATATTTTATTCCATTATTATTAATCTAGTTTTATGTACCATTATTGATCACTACATTAAAAAGAAGATTATATCACTCACTGCATAATTATTAGATATGATATGAATAATAGAGGATTAATAGTTATATAATAATAATTTCTAGATAGATCTCCTATTTACTATTAATACATAGAAATTAAATATAATTCATGGATAAGGTGAGTCCTTCAGAAAGAATTATTTTTATTTAGACACTATTCAATATATGTCAATAGATCTACTCAATTGAATATTATTTCTTGAGTAACGAATTATTGATGAAATGTGTTAAATCTAGAAGCTGAAGGGATTGTAGGTATGTGTTTTTTACTCTGTGAGAATGGAACTTCATGAGACCTGATCACATGAAAAGGTTCTTTCGGATACCTGAAGATGTAATTTAGGTTTTTTTAGAGGTCTTTTGATGTTCAACATGCACTATATAAAAGGTTACTTTTTATGCATGATTTTAGGGTGTTATTACCGAATTTTTCTGAAGGGAAGAGAATGAATCTCAACTTTTTTATGTTCTTGTTCCAGTAGTAAATATTTATGTTTGAAAATGTATTTTATAGTGGTATAAAATTGGTTTTATGAATGATATTTGTTGAGATATACTCTACAATAAATTTTTAATATCATTTAAATAAGATATGATAATATATTATATAATTCTATAAGAGAATTTTTTTATAGGTGGTATTAGTTATTCTAAAAGGGGATGGATAATAGGGATCAATAATATGAATATGGGTGTTAATTTAGGTTACATCAATAAAATTTTTATAGGTTGAAATTAAGACCCTCACATAACTTAATGAACAATTAGTTTAGGTTTGAAACAAAGGTTATGTATTCATACAGTCCTGAGGAGATGTGTGAAAGTACACTTTTTTATTTTTAATAAATTTATTTATATTAATAATCATGTAATTAAAACATTATAATTTGGTTTTTTTAAAAAAATTAGGAATCATTCATTGTATTTAAGTGGTTTGGGAAACTATTAATATTTACTTTGAATCATTTAAAATATGAGACAGTGTATAATGAAAATTTAGTACACAATTTCGGTATCCCTGAAAGGTAACTATTCATCAACATAAATTATCCCAAAAACATAATTTTTCATTTATTGAATTCCTGATATTTTTTGTAATTAATTTATTGTTAATTCTGAAAATTTTATTTGGCATCTATCATGGTAAAAAATATAGTTTTATTTTAATATATTGTATTCTATCAATATAATTAAAAATACGTGTTTGTTAAATTACATGTAAATATTATATATTAATTTTTTTGTATTATAATTATAAAGTATTTAATTTTCAAATATAAACATTTGAAAATGGTAATATTATGGTTGGTGTTTCATGAGTGATATATGTGTTCCTAGAAATGAACATATTTGGTTATTATTATATTTTTTATTATAATAAAAATTAATTTTTGTTGTTTTTATAGATATTATTATTAGTGATATAATAATTTTAATATTATAATACATAATTTTCTAAAGGAGGGACTCCACCCCCTCCCCTATTTCATTTGAAGGAGACCAATGATCATGTGGAGTGGGAAAAATATCATCTTCAATGTTTATATTCTCTTCTATTTTGCATATAAAATTCAGTTTTTTATTTTCTCTCTCTTTTCAATTCTTTTTCTCCCTCTAATTCACTTTTTCCACTCATATTTCTCTTAAAATGATGTTCATAACAAGTTTGGGTTCTTTAATGTCATGGTAAATCCTATAATGTTTAAATGGATTTTAGCATCAAAATTATTCAAACATTTATCAATATCCTCTCTAGCCTCGATCAACAAATACATCAAGGTTTCATTAACATTCTTGTGGGTGTATAATTAAAAATACATTTTTTAGTCTTATATTGATGATTGGTATTTATAAATTTTGTTTTTTCCTATAAAATACATCTATAATTTCTTTATGATTGTTTCTCTTACATTTCTCATGATTCTTTTGTCAAACTAATTTTAAAATAAGGTAACACTATTCAATCACTATATAAAATTATTTGTATTCATTTTTTACTCATAATGTGTCTGATGAAATGTATTTGAGTTTTATTTAATCATAAATGGATTTTTAAATATTTTATGTAATGAAATTTTATTTATATTAATTTTTAACCTAAATGGTGTTCGATTATTACATTTAAAATTATTTCTTTGATGCAGAAAATGTATTTTATGAAATATTATTAAAACTACTTTGAACTCAAATGAGTTCATAAATGACATTTTCTATGTGTTTAATTATTATAAAGAAATTTTTATGGTTTTAAATTATTTTATGATTTATAATGTATTTTTTGGAAGAAATTAATTCATTATTAATTTTTTTATGCTCTCTTCATGCTACCCCATCTATTGTGGATAATTGATTTGATTTTAGATGTTAAATATTTTGAAATAATTTGATAAAGGTTTTATTGATTGAGATTTTTGGGTATCTTGGGTGACTTTTCATGCAATTTTATATTTCATGAATGACTGTTAAACTAGGTATCACTTTAGATTAACTAGTGTTCTTTAGTAATAATTTCACGATAACATGGGTGTTATCTTCTGATGAGTCCATGAGGATGAGTCGGGGTCTATGTCAATTTTTCTACACCATAGGGTGAAATTTATTTCCATGAGAACGGTCATAAATTTTATCCATAGGCTTGTGGTTCATAAAATATATTTTGATTTTATTTATTATGTGTCTTACTTATGATTATGGTTTATTTTTTTGGGTCCATTTATTTCTTATATGTGTTATGAAATTTTTTTATGTGTTTCATTTGGATTTTTATTTGTTTGTTTTATACCAATTCTTATTTTCAAAATAATGTAGATTGGTTATAATGAGTTGAAAAGTGTTAAAATGTTTTTCTTAACAAAAACAATATCAAAATATATTTATAACCAAATTTCAAACAATCATTTTGAGTTTTTATTATAAAAGGACAAACATATATTCATGGTGGTATCCTACTACTTATTATCTTGCAGTCTAGATTCACACCTATGTGTGTATGTATCCTTGTGTTTATTTGTTTGTATTATAGGTATAACAAAAATTTATCCTTATTAATGAATGGATTCTGGATTTCCAATTAGAATATAGATGTGGTAAAAGATGGAATACTAGTTCAAGACAGATGGATTAGTATTCTGGTTAGTATGTTGAAATATTTTCTTATATATACTATACTGTATGATGATTAATATTTTTTATGGATATCACCACTACCTGATTATAAGAGACAAATAAATGTTTTTGATAAAATTTTGTATTGTAAGGAGTCTATTTAGTGTGAATAATGGGGTTGAGGATTTGATCACTACATAAAGAACTCATGAAAAAGAATGTGTCCTTATAAGGTTATAATTTACTAAAAATGTTTTGGGTGTATTTTTTGACCAATAAAGCCAAGATGTTTCTACACTATATAGTGTAGTTAATGGGATTATATATTATATAATACATGTTATCCAATATTTTTTCTATCTAGCTCGCATCATGATCATCAATGTAGTGTCAATGGTGGAATTTTTCACCTATTATAATATATGTAGTGATCTGTTTTCATTCACATGAGGATTAATAAATATGATGTGTTACATGTATGTTGTAAAGATGATAATTGAAGGAGTTATAATTGTTTAGATATACATGAGATGAAAACATTATAGTGTGTAATGACCATTTAAAATTTTAGAGATCAGTACACATAATATTTGAGATTAATTCAGTGACTTTAAAGAGGTGAAATGTTTTATTTAGTTTCTAATGTGAAAGATATGTTCTTTATTTGATAATAAAATTTATTAAATGGTAGGAATGATACATGAAATATTTTTTATTGATTTTTTATACCTGAAACGAAATTTATAGAAGTTTAAAATCATAAACATGGATATAGATGTTTTAAAGAATAAATCAGGGAGAAAATAAAGAGATGTATCTAACGTGAAGGGACAAATTGCACTAACATTTGGGGTATCAAATTAGATAATAACAATATATTATTTTTGGGAGGTCACTAATATTCATGTCACATCATCATAGTAATATTTATTTATTGAATAAAGGAATAGAAACAATGGATGTTATAACATAAAAATAAAATATTTGGATTTAATGTGGATAGTGAAACTACTTCAAGGGAGGATAATGTAATGAAACTATATTACTTCATACAAATGCTTTATATTTTTGATGAATTGGAAATAAAAATTTTATAGTTATGGTTATATGTTCTATAAATGATAGTGATCACACTATATTTAACATTTAAATAGATCTTTTCACTTGAGAATCAATTACAACAATCAAATATGAAAAAATAGAAAAGTAGGCCTATGAGATAATTCTATCCTACAGTGAACTTCATAAATTTATTATATTAGTCAGATAATCCCCTTTTTTGTTTCAATATATTATATGGAATAAATTACTATAGTTTGTGTGGACTGAATCATTTTTCTATATGGACTGTACAATCTACAAAATCATATAACACTGTGGGCAAGTACCCACACCCAGTTCATTGGAACAAATTGACATAATACAATACAAATGGTTATAACATAAAGGTATGGTATATTTTTTAAAATACACTAATAAGGATGTGAACAATATTTAATAATAAGGATCATAATAAAATATCAAATACATTCAATTCCAATTATTGAGTAATCCTAAATAAAAAACCTAAACGACTCTGTGAGAGATTGAATAATATAGATCTACAATATCATATTTTAGAAACCCCTTTAATAAATTGGATTTTATGATTACCAAATTTCAATATTATTTTATAATTTTTCCTTTCCTGGATAAATTTTGTTATAAGAATTTATGGGGAAAATGATGTATTGTAGTTAATTGATAGTTAGATTTTATTTTATTTTTATTAATGTTTCTTAAAGATTTTATTTATTGATCGCTGATAATTATTCCATTGTTTGATTGATGAATTGATACATGAATTTCATCTTGAGTGCTAGAGTGAACTGAATTTTAATTTTAGTGATGATATTTATTGATAGTGTGAATATGAAATTACAAAAAATAGAATAAAACAATCTAGTAATACTAATGTGGCTTAATTATTACCCTATAAGGAATCATGATATTGAGAGTAGGTAGTTAATTTAATTAATGATGTGATTGAAGTAGAATGTTATTTTTTCAAATTAATTGTGCAAAAATAACTAATCACTACAATAAATTCTAATCTACTACTTAAAAACCCCCAATATTCATCAATGGATTTTTTAAGTTCCCAGTTTAATATTATTCATTCATAAAAAATTTCATAAGTATTCAAAATAATAATAATTAAATTGGAATACATGAAATACATCACACCCACCCACACAAATTTTATTTTCTTTTTTACAAAATTTAATCATTAGATTAACCTAGTCCATCCTCATTTATATGACATTATAATCACCAATAACATGAATTACCTAACCATGTGTGACTGAATGATATGGTATACACCATACATAATACATAAAAAGTTTCATGAAACACCAAATTCAAGCTCAATAGTGTATTACATTCAAATAATATTAAATCGTAATATATAGTTTTAACCTTAAAACATAATACAAACCATGTCAAAACGATTTTATCTATTACATAAGTGAGTATCTCACCCAATCAAGTTTTTATTGTAATCCAAACTCCACTTTTAAGGTAAAAGTGAGTAACCCCAGGAGAAAACAATGTTATTGAAGGAAAACTTAATCTTATTGTCATGTTTAACTTTAAGGAGATTCTAGGAGAGAGATGTTACCGGTGTTTCTGGATCATCCTAAATGAAGTCTTCGAAGTGGCATTTCAATCTAACCCATGCTTTCATGAAATCCTCTTGGTTGATTATAACTCTATTGAAGCCTCTAACTAAGATTAAATTCAGTTTGGCTAACCAATCCCTCTGATCTCTATTGGTGGCTAGCAGAATGGACCTTAACATAATCTTTTCACCATATTATTTGGAATCATTAATCACAAGGTATTCCTCCTTCATTAATTCTTCGAAATGTAGAAGCAGCTCCACTGGTTAAGCAGCTACGCTTCCTTGATCTTGTAGGACAATCTATACGGAATTAGACTTAGAGGCTGTAGCCTTTGCACCAACTGTATTACCCTTAGAAATGGGAGTACCATCTGTCACTTGGGCCTTCAACTTCCTGCCAGATCAGGTCTTCATTAGAGAAGTCGGATAAGAGTAGTCCTTTCGTCCTTTCTTGCCTCCTCGCCGTCCCTTTCTCCTCCTTGTACTATAGGCATCACACCCTTGAAATTCTTGAGCACTAAATCCTAAAATATTATAGATAAGTCATCCCCAGACTCCTCCAATGGATTAACCTGCTTTTTATTGAAGTATTCCACCAGGTATGACTCCTGAGCAAGCCCTTTGTTCTCTATACTCTCAAAACGGTTACTCAATTTCATAGATGGCACCACTCTTCTCGGTCTTGAAATGATCAAAGGATTGGTCTCAACCTAGGGGCCCTCACTTCAAGTTTCATCAATCCCTTTACGTACAACCTCTATAGAAGAGCAGATCTTACGAAATTCACCTTCATTTACTGGCCTTCGGATCACCACTCCCCTATTAAAAAAATCAGCAGCATCCTTAGCCACACCATGTTCAGTAAGACCCACCAAACCATGAACAACAGGTGAGAGAAAACCCAAATCATTCCTGAAATAATTGAAGATAGTATGAACCAAGGGGTTACTCCCTGGAGGATCACATTGAAGTCTCTTTACCATGTATGAGACCAAGCCTACATTCACACCAGTCAGACCTTCAGGAACAGGAGAAGCAACATCCTGATTCCCACCAGCAGCATTAGGGGAGGAACATGCACCCCCTCCATCGATACTTTATTCATCTGCATGCTAGGAATAAACGGTCGCGCCTACAGCCGAAGGGGAACAGAACTGTTTGAATAATCCAAGCTAAGAGATAAATGACAACTGGAATGAAGATGGCTGAGACAAAAACATGAACTACAAAAATCAAACCAATTTTTGACGACCACTGATTGTTGATAACGGAGTTCTTCACCAACATCAACCTAAACAATGTCCACCGGAGGTTTTGAAATAACGACTTCCACACAGATGCGTGGAGAAATAAGGTGAGAAAGGGAGCAAGAATGCTCATCGAAAGCTGGTAACCTCCCAATGAGGTTACCCAGTATCTTAAGAATGGCGGGATTTTGGAAAGGAAGATGTATATAAGGGACATTTGCCCAAATTTCTGCGATAGAGGAGTCTCATTTCCAGTGGAACTCGTAACTCAATCCGAACAGGAAGAAGCGGGAGCCATCGCAAGATTGCATGCCTTTGGACCATGCGGAAGCCAGGTCATTAGCACATTCTAAGCGAAGAAGAAAGTGATGAGGATCCATATGTCTAACCACAATTTGGTTCTTCAGGGGCCAGGATCTATTTATGAACCTGTCAAAGTGGTCGAGGGAAGGCTGACGATGACTAAAGCTGGTGACAAGAGATCACCCATTGAGAGACGAAGCCTCCGAGAACTCCTAAAGATAGATCGAAAGAGAAGGATCACCAAAGTAGAAGTCCATGACTTTAGGGATAAAGAGGATTTAGGGAAAATCTGGGAGAAATAAAGGATTAGTGAAAGGTGAGAACACTAGATGAGGGAGGGGGAAAGCTGGGCAGCCATCGTCGCTGCTCGAAGGGCGAGCGTACAGCTAGGGAACCATGCAAGGACCCAAAGTCTATAGGTAACCATATATAATTACATCTCACATATAATTCAATACCCAATATCACCATAAATAATCATTCTCAAAATAAAAATGATTATGAATATACAACCATCAAATTTTCCATAAAATAACCGCAACCTTATTCTATAGGGTTTAATTTCCCATTGTGAGATAGAAACATCACAACATTAAGTTGACTGATTTAAATAGACCATACCATATCCTATAAATTAATAATAAATTTTATTACATTCCAACATATAGAGTCCCCACACTTCATAAATAAACACTAGTTGAAGTGTTATTGAACACTATATTAAGGGTCTTTAGGACCCATTCCCAATTTTTGTATAACAAATTGAGGGGTACCTAACCCCATAATTTACATAATTTTTACACATACCCACCATATAGTCATATTGGGGATCGATTCTTGTGTATAGAAAATAAATTTTTTGAATCACTACAGCACAGTCACTAAAATAATAATTATTCATTTGGGATCACACATCAACCCATTCATAAAATCCCCTCTAGGGGAAATGGGATCACTTCATCATGTCCCATCATCTCTATTATAATTTAACAAACCATATCATCATTAATTTAATACTATAAAATAAAAAACTACCACAACCAAGTTACAGTATATCATACTAATAAGTAAGTTAACTCATTTTTTAAATCAATATCTAATGAGATCGCACTTACTAGCTCAGCTCCTACTATTAATCATTTTTTCAAATGGAATCAGATAAAAAAAAATATTTTTTTCCAAATTAGTAATCCCACTGAGAATTTATAAGTAACCATTTAATGACTCCCACATCATATGAATCCATGATCTATAAGGAATACCCGTTTTAGTAAAAAATGTGAGAGAATCATGAGAAATGTTTCATCAAACATTCATGTTTAATCACATTAACAGTCTCTGATGTTGGTAATGATAATTTCCCATCTCTCCAAACTCATTAAGAGTTTTTATATTGTCATGCCACAAAATATTTAACACTAATATTGATCATAAGTAATTTCATAAAATAATATTTTTATCTAAAATTAGTTATCAATACAAGGTATTAAAGATATAATCATTTTCTTGGGTCTTACTGAGAGATCTTTATATGTTGTAAAGACAAAAACTTTTTCCAAACCTCAAAGTTTCACATTCATGTACAAAATATTGTTTTTAAAAAACTTGTTTTCATAGGAAATAAAAATGACTAAAATGAGGAATTTTTATTATTATACTCTAGAAAATTAACATTATGGTGATATTGAAATTTTTTCATCTTGATTCATCAATAATTTTGGTGTCCAAATATTTAAAATGTAAAAAACACCCTAAAATATTTTCAATTTGAATTAATGACATCGTCATATCTATATATATAATATGAGTAAAAAATATATTTTAATTTTCCAAAATAAACACCAATAAAAAATATTATATTTTTCTCAATATCACTCATTAAATAGAGAGAACATATAGTTTCATGTGTGTATGATCCAAGAACTCCTGAAACTCACTCGGAAACCAATATATGTCGTGTTTTGGGTAGCTTCTTCCATGTGTAGGGAAGGTGACCATATTTTTTTTAAATATCCTAGTACCATCACTTTACTAACCATACCATCCTTTATGTCTTGTTATTTTATATTTTTTGGGTCAAGACCCTACCTACATGTAAATTTCCCCCATTATCCCTAACAAGGGTACCCCCATAAGCATTTACACATAAAAAAATTGGTGGAGTGTTTTTTCTATAACAATTTATATAAATTTCCAATATTTATGTTTCAATTAAAAATGAATTGAAATTTTTAATTGGATCATGACATAGAAAATTCCATGAAAATTTTTTTTTCCCATTTTAAATACACTCTATTTTTATCATAAAATTTTTATCTGTTGAATTCCAAATTTATATTTATTGAAATAATTAGAAATTTTTTGGGGTAAAATTTTCATTCTGATTAGGTTAAATGGATATCATGTTTGGGAGGTAAAATTGCTCATGACGTTGAATCTATATTGGACTCGACAAAGGGACTTGCATTACTATATGTGTCATACATTATTATTCCAAGAATGGATTGGGATGAGATTATTACATTTATAAAAATAGATATTTTTATAATTTAATTAAGTTTTCTGAAAACATATTTATCAGTGAAAGTTATTAATAATGGTTGTGCATGTGAGAGGATTGTAGTATAATTACACATTTACCCATGTTTTAATTTTAAATAATTAACCCCATCCACTCTATTTATTTTTATTTTTAACTATTTTATGGGTTTGGATATGGATTGGAAATTTTTTTCACTAAATTGATTTGTTTCCTTAAACATTTCAAAACATTTTAAATAAGGAATAATTTCATAAAAATATATATAATAAGTTTCTCTTATATTTTTTATTCCACATTGTAGTGTTTTATTCTTACTATTAAAATACCATTTTGTAAATTAAATAATTTTTCTTCTCTAATAATTTTTTTTTAATTTAGTTTTTTTGTTATAAAATATGTTTGGATAAGATGTTGAGTTTTTTCATTCTAAAAATTTTCTTAGGAATAATGTTTCCATGATGATAAGTTTTCAAATTGAAGAGAAGTTATCAATTTAAAAAATATAACTCTTACATCTATTATTAAATTTTTTTAAATAATTTTTATAATTAAAATTCATCAAAATATGTTTTATATAATGATTTATTAAATTTTAAATCACATTAATGATTCTGACATAGCTTATGGAGATCAGGTTGTGTGGTTTATGAGATAAAAAATTTAATATCCAAATCTAATTGTCAAGGGATATTATTATTAGGATTAAATATAATCTATAAACTCATATAAGTCATTTTTATCTAGTATATATACTACCCTAACTGTCTATTGACCATAATTTGGCTTTGATACAATGATTAATGTATAGTTTTATGATTTAATGTTTCATATTTAACCTAGAGATCATTTGATTCTAATCATTGTTATTATGTTTTCATCCATAGTGTTCAGAGGTTATAAAATTATGGAATAATATTTTAAATGATTTAAATATAATTAATTAATATTTAAATGGTAGATAATATTTATCTTTCATTATCATATAGTTTTTTATAAAAAATGTTTTCTTACTCACTTCATTTTGTTCTGGAATCACTCAACAAACCCCACCATTTTTTATAACATCTTTTTTTTTCTCATTCATTATTCAATCATAGTAAGGGTTATTTAAAAATAATTACTACTAAATATAACAAACAATGATGGATAAAGTAAAAAAGAATAGTAAAAATTATAAATTGTTTTATAATGGGTGTGAAAACACTCATTAAAATAGAATCACTGTTGAAAAGGAAATTATTTTTTTCAACCCATTTTAGGTAATTTTATATTTAATATTTTATTTTATTTCTTATTATTCTTCCTATTATTATTTATTATTTTTCCTTACTCACATATAATCTTTTGGGTCAAAAATTAAAATAAATTATCATTATGATATATCCCTCATTTCATTTTGGATTTTAAAATTGTAAATCTTCTTTATTTTTTTCTAATAACTAATCATTTAACACCTTCTCATCAATATATTTGTATTTTGTTATAAGAATTATTACATATAAATTCTATCTTAGGATGCCTTATTTTTATCATACAATGATGACATAAACACTCCTATATGATCATTAACTACTAATTGCGTAGATTGCGGAACAATATCCAAAAATAACCATAATTACTGTTATATAATAATGTATGAAAATATTAACTGATATATAACAATGAATTCATTAAAACATAATAGTCGTGGTAAATTTATAAAGATGTTTATAAACCCTTGATATTCTACAAAAAATAAAAAAAACCTAAACCCACCATTTATAATGATTTGATGAAGATATGAAGAGAAGATAAAGTTGAATTTCATAACAAGAAAAGTGAAATGGATGAGCTAAATATCTAAATTTATAATATGATCACTTAGAAAAAAGAGTACAAAAAAATATTGAATTGACCATAAGAACTATTATAGGTGAATAAAAATTTATTTACTCTTCAAGTTTGTGATAGTGACATTTGGGAGATAGAGGATGCTTTAGAAACAACTAATTCATTGTATACCCATTCTAAAAGTTATTTTTTAAAAAAATTTCCTTGAAGAAAAGTAGATAATAATTATATCTTATGATGAATAAATTGTCATTATAGCTAAAAGACACATGGGAGGCCACACATGGTGTATGGAAATATTAATAAATAAAGTATGAAACTATTATACAGCTAGGTTAGATACATGTGGAATATGACACACACATTCAATATCTTTATGATCTAATTTATAAAATCAAATTGATATCTAGTTGATTTGCTATAATTACCATTAAATAATCACTTAACTATATTGTTCTTCAAGATAAATAGGAAGATGGAAGAACCCTATATTCTATTTCAATCCCACTATACTCTATGAACATCATTGAGGTACTGAAGATCAATTTCTCAAGATTTAATAACTGTTATAATAATGATGATGAATTATAGGTGAGTATATAAGATACCAAGATGTGGTGGATAAAAATAAGCAATCCACACATCGCTATATTTTTTATGATCTTTATAATGGTTTAGTTTTAGAAAGTTTTAATATAGTTTTTAAGGGGTGAAATCCCAGTTTAGTTTTCTATATTTTTATTTTTTATGTTCAGTATCTTAATTATGTTTAATTTTTCTTATTTTATTTGTATAGGTGTATAGTAATCTGGACGAATAATATTTATCTTATTAAAGTAGTTCTCTAAAATGTACACATAATTGTCATTCATTCCCAATGATTTTTATATTATTAGTCCTATTATAAATTTAGGCATGTTCATTTATTATATTTTAAGGTCGCATTTAGGATAATAAAAATTTTAAGTGTGAAAACAGGATAAAATATTTGGGTAGATTTTTTAGAATATTTATCATCATGTGTGTATTATTTATTTATTTATTTCAAAAAATATTAAAATAAAAAAACAAAAATATCCAAAACAATACATAAAATTGATATTGTCATATAATTACTAATTCCATGGGACTTATTAAAAATGCATGTTTTATTTTTTTTCAAATCTCATTGGAGGCACGTGAAGAATGATAAATATTTTTATTACTAGTTGATTTTCATAAAAATTATATTATTTAATGATATAATTTCTTTTACCGTTAGAAAATATTGATATTTTGACACTACTTTTCATGATATGTTTTATAATAAATTGTGTTATTCATTTTATCCCAACAACTTACTCAAAACTATGACTTAGAAAACATTTCCAACCCACATAAAGGTACAATCATGTTATGTAATTTATTTCATTTAATAAGAATACTTTTTCCATATATTAAATTTATAACAGATCAATTTATAATTATTCCACTTTAAACTATGTGTTTCTACATGATTTCCAACAATTTTATGGATGAAAAATATTAAAAAAAACAAAAAAAAAAGTATCCAACTAGATGAATTTTAAAACATAAATCAAACGGAGATATGTAGGTTGTGGGTATAATTTTTTTATTTTGGTAATACGTAAGTTAGTGATTTTTGAAATTTTATAGAAAATGATGAAGAATAGTTTTAATAGAAATGTACTAGGTAAGAAGAAATGTTTTAAATAAACTAAATATTCTAAATAAAGTATTTAAATTATATATTTTAATGTTTTTCACATAGAAAATTGGAAAATAAAATTGAACATGATGGGTTCTAAGTCTCAATGTTCTTCTTTCACATTCTGCTTGTCTCTCTTCTTACAATTCTTATAATTTCACTTATTTTTGTACTCTACTTATCTTTATCATTCCTTATTCCCATCAAATTCATCCATTTATTTTCTCATTATTACCTTGATTTTAGTGTTTTCCTATATTGAATCATTATATTTAGTTTTTGGCTTTATCCACTTTTTCTGGTGATTTTCTTATGGTAGTCCATTATAGTCATGGATCTCATAAACCCTCTACCCCTAATCTAACTTCTTGAATGATCATTATTGTAGAGACCTGAAGCTTATCGTACATGGACATTACATTACTTTTGCGGAATACTTAGTACATAACAAAAACACACACTAAAGGATCGTAATAGTTTAGTGTCTTTGGAAACTCGGAACGTAATCTTCTAATCGTGGTGAAAGATCTTCAATATCTCCCATAAAGATCTTCCCCTTTTTTTTACCTAAAAACCTTTCTTTATATCCTGGGGAAAAGAAAACATAAAAGGGTGAGCTCAAATGCTCAGTAAGGGTAAACAAAAGAAATATCAATCACATCATATACATAAGAACATTGCCTTTGGAAATCTTAACCTGCAAAAGAGCTCATAATATCATAACATGGGATAAATCATAGAAGTGAAAATGAGATCACCATAATCATAACACGAAACTGAAAACTTTGTGTCATGCACACATAATCATGTAAAATCATTTCTTGTTAGTCATGACTCATTGCCAAGACTATCTTAGTGGACAAAGTCCCTTTCTGAATCGAGTAACCCTCGTTTCAGTCCTGTTTCACTGAACCGGTATAACCTACCGTTCTAGCCCTGTCTATCTCATGAGATATAAAATCTTTACCCAATGCATTGGAGGGAGATATATGTCCCACCCATCTTATAATGAATCCTTTCTTATGTGTGCCACATAATCATAAAACATACATCATCGCATAACACATGTAACAAAAATAGGATTCTTGAAACATCATGACATCATAAATCAATTCATATAAGATAATGGAATTCATAAAAATAATTCCATCACAAAATGATCAAATCAATGTAATAATAGGGATAAAAACAGAACCCTTTATTATCTTAGATGTAAAATAATTTTGATAAAACACTTGAACTTCATTCCTGAGGAAAATATCCTTTCTTCTTCAAAAACATTTTTCCTTTCATAACATGTCATACAACTTTAAAATAAAAGAAGTTGATTAAGAATAAACTTGAAAACTTGTAAAGGAATATTCTTGGAAATAATGTTTTAGAAATCCATTCATGCCGTATAAGTTAAAAAAACATTCTTCGTACTTTTGTCGGAAAAGTCAAAAAAGTACCTCGTACGAAAAAAACAACAAAAGATTCCTTTCATATTCTTTACTAAAAACTCACCGAAGGGTAAAATTGGATTTAAACTATGGTAAGTGGATGGAAACAATATTACATATTGAGGGAACATGGATGTGGATGATAAAATACACCCCAGTAAATACTTACGAATAAACAATCTCGGATAAAAATGAGATTGTGGTATTTTCCCTTACCTTATGTCCGACTTGCTTTGTAAGTGTCTGAACCTCCTGTATAATGATTTAAATCATGTTATTGACTTATTCCAGAATCATATTCATTGTTATGATATCATATATGGTTCACTTATGACATTATATTACCCGTTCTTTTGTAAATTCCATGTTAAAGAAGCATTTTGGGTAAAATCGTTTCATTCATCGTAGGTGTTTTGACTTGTTGTTCTTGACATCATTATTACTTATATCATGATTTACATACTTCCAGAATATAAAATATGATTTATATATCATATATATTCAGTATATAAATATATATATATATATATATAATAGATAGATAAATAAAATGAAAAACACCGTTCATGGAAACGGTAGTCCGTATGTACGCATGAACGCTGTTTTACTTTCCTTATTGTCTTGAAATGGAAGTAAGTAGATGACATACATATATATATATATATACATAAATCCAGTAGCTTTATAATGTGATAGATTTCATTATTATTTCTTATATATACTTTATAATCATTCTTAAATGGTTAACATGGAGAATGAATCTCATCGCGTCTTGGAGACGGTAGTCCGTACGTACGCACGAGCGATGATATCATTTCCATAAATATTGAACTGAATTGAAGTGTATTATACAATATATCAGAATCAATATGATGTTGTAATAACTATGTATAGTTATTCTTTACACCATTATATCCATCCATGTAAGGTGGTGGTGGAAAATAGATTACACCACGGCGTGGAGACGGTATTCCGTACGTACGCACGCGCGGTGATTTCTTTTTCCGTAGGATGGATAGATAGTGAAATAGGGTTGTTTCATACTTATAATAACATATCAGTATATGAGTGATACTGATGTTATTACTTCATAATGAAACAACCTAAGAAGAAGAAGTGGAAGAAGAAATAAAGATGAAAGAATTGGTAACGGTAATTACCTCTTCTTTGAAGCGCCTCTTTGAGACCTCCTCTTAGGGCACTAAAATTGGTCTTTGAGGAAGACCAGAACCTCTAGGATGTTTCTAGGGAAGTGGAGAAGAGATTTTGTCAGGGGTTGGCCGAGCTTGAGTGCTCAAATTGGTGTGAGGAGGAGGGGGAGGAGGTGTCCTTTTATAAGGGATGAGAGGGGCACCTTAGGAATATCTCAAAATATTATTTTATATTAAAGTCAAAATCGGTTTATAATGGTTCCAAAGGGTCTTATTTAGAAGCTAAAGTGGGGATGGGTCTAAATCCTATCAACCAATAGGATTTAGACAAGTTTAGGGTATTATTTTAACCTTATCAATTAGATTTAACTCTAAGTTAATTAATTTAACTTTTACCGTGTCTTTTTGTTTTCTTTCACTATATGGTTAATACACTTACTATAACATGCCAAAAGAACCCAAAATTGTTTATTATTAATATATATATCCTTATCTAAGTCATTTGGCCGAACCTTAGATTTTTAGGAATTAAATAACAATTAGTAATATAATATTTGATTTAAAAACTATTTTTTGTCAATTTTGACACTATTTGATATATGATTTTTTTGAAAGTCATAACAGACTTATATGTTCGAACCAAGTTGATTAAATAAACACTAATATATCATAGTAACCTATAAAATTAGTGGAATTCATAAAAATCCTCAAATTACATTTATTTTGGTGTTTATAACATCAATTATGCCAATATTTCATTAATAAGATAATTACTGCATCATCATTGTGTCATAAATAAATTGAATTATTTAATGTCTAAAAATTACAAATAAAATACCATTATGTAGGAAATCTTTTTAGCTTTCTAATGAATATTTATAGTCGAATTTAGCTTATGTATAACCCCATATTAAAAATGATTTACTTATTAAACTTTGATTTTAACTATTTTAACCCTTCTTTAAATAAATTAATAATAAATGTCCTAATCTAATCCAAGTGGGCCTAAATGGTCATATTTTATTCCTAAGTTTGTTTTTGGTCGAATTACACTTGTACAATAGAATTAGGACATGTGTTAGGGTAATATTAATATCATATTTACCCTTAGTTACCCTATTTACTATTAACCGCGGTAAAAAAGGTAAAAAGTTACTATTCACCAAAAAATTATTTTTATCTAATTGAACCACATTTTACTTACTAACATCAACCGTGTCTGTCGGATTTTTGAAATTCTATTCACAGAAGCGGTAAAATTAAGTTTTATGAAAAATTCAGTTTTTTTAACTACAACTTAGTAGTTTCACTATTCATCAAAAATTGATGTTTTTCAGAACAATGCCAAAATTTCATCCTAAGCTATATTTCATATTCCGAATTCAAAAATGAAATCTATTTTACCAAATTCATAACATAGAGGTTTCATTAATTAATTTTATAATTAAATCCTGCTGTTAAAATAAATAGCGTGTTTTTAGGAAACAATATATATCAAAAGATTGACACTTGATTATGTCTGGTTTAAATGTGAAATTAAAACCAATGACCAACATTGTATTAAATTGTAAAAATATATTCTAAATATACTTTAAAACCACTCAAATTAATAATTTATCACTATTAATTATTTCGATTAAAAAAGTTGTTTTTAATTATAATTTAGTAATTTTCACTATTCATCAGAATATGAAATTTATCCGAAAAGAACCAAAATTTCACCTTAGGCTAAATTCGATACTCCGAATCCAAGAATGAAGTTCATTTTGAAAAATAAGATTTAAAGAATTTTAAAAAGTGGTTATTACTATTCATAACGGCTAGTTTTAATAATATTTTAATAGCACATCGTTGTTTAGTGAAACTCGGTATTGCGTATTACACACGCTATCGAGGAAGGTCGCGATTGCGTGTAATGCAAGGCAAGACAAGGATGCGTGTTGTGCAAGATCCTTTTGGTGTAGCGTACAACACAAGACATTAATAAAATTAAAAAGAATAGTTTTCATAAAATCTCGGGCTGTTACATTCTACCCCCCTTAAAATGAATTTCGCCCTTGAAATTCGTCGGGGTTATAAATGGTTTACTATTCGAAAGTTTCTTTAATAGAAACCCACATCGTAAAAAGGAATATCAAAACCAATATTTAAAATCAAAAGTATGAAACTTAACGGTTACCCAAATAAACTAATCATTGGGTTTCCACATAGGTGAAAATATGGATATGGAAGAGAAATCTAACCCTCGTGTTCTGATAGAGAGTGGTAGAGAACATGGCTATGGAAAATCCAGTAATCACAAATCCATAGATTTGTGATGATATAAGGTACCATCTGATTCATCAGGTATAAGATCACTAGGACAACATTTTTGGTTTTCAAGATCATTTCCCCTAAAGTTGAAAATTTGAATTTTAATAAATACTTACTTTATTTTGGTACAATCTCACTGTTGTTCGTGCCTTGAACAATTTCCACTTCATATCTTAAATAAATGAAGTTGAATTTGTTATTCGTGAAGTGTTAGCAGATCATGTGATAGAATGACGGGTCATTCCATCTGTCTCAAACAAAAGGTTAGCAAAAATTATATGCATAAATCGATCTATAGTGAGATTAGTCATATATGGTTCCTAAAATGGACTTATACCTCATATATCATACTGCTTAATATAATAAAACTACTTTCTACTAAACAGGGACTTCCTGTAGGCCAGTGGTAGGCGATAAAGGCCAGTCGCACTTCGGTTGTGGGTTCGATTCCCACAGCCTTGTCCGAAGCGATGGGCTGTCGCCCGTCCTGCAGGTTGTCCTTTTTCCAAAACTATATAACATCCCATCAATAATATCAAAAAAACAAACAATACTAACTTATTTCCAACATAATTCATTCCAATCTTTAGGCTTATCCATAATACTGCAGTCGACTCTCATAATATAGTGAAAACGATTACCAGAGATTTAACACCATCGCCGATCCCCATATATCATAAGATATGTTTTGTTGGTCACATTCCAAACATTCAAAGTCCTTAATCGTGTATTTTCTTGAATACCTTAGTGAAAACATGAATGCAGTTAAAAGTTAACACTTTTCACATACCAAAATCCTCAAAATTCTATATACTCAAACTTAGTCCTTATATCAATCATGAGCTCATGAATACTGTTAAACATTTTATTTTCTCGTTTTCCCTTCATTATGCGCATAATATCTCAATCACTTTGAATACCACATTAGATCAATACATAAATATTCCAATATTCCATGATACAACATTATTTTAGAATCCCATTACATAAACACTTAATCATACCACCACATCATTGTCATATTCAACATTGCCAATAGTGATCGCATGTGACTTCCCTTTGTCCTTTGCCTTCAGTGGTTGCTCATGTTGATCATCACTAACCCTTGGATTAGGGCATTTATTAGCATAATGCCCCATTTCATTGCACTTGAAGCATTGAAGTGTTGGTTGTACGTTCTCTGCAGTGTTTGATTTATTCACTTAATTAGAATCCCTTTTTCCATTACTTCGACACTCAGCTGCTCGATGACCTTCTTTTCCACACTTAAAACATTTTCGAGTCCCTTTAAGACAATCTCCACCATGATTCTTTCCACACTTTGTGCATAAGGAAACATTCATCTTCTTTTCACCATTATTCTGAGATTTCTCCTTGAACTCCATCTTTCGTTTCTTGTCAAACCCATGAGATGGATATGTAACACCAACTTCCATTTCTACCTTGATAGCACAACGCACAATTTCTTCATAGCTACTGAAGTCTCTTATAGCTAATTCCCTTCGAAGACTTGGTTTTAAGCCACTGAAAAATCGATCAACTTTACTTTCAGGTTGGATGATAATACCAGAAGTGTACCTTGCAAGTCTTGTAAAATTTGCTTCATAGGTACCAACAGATTCATCATCCCTTTGCTTCAGTTCAAGAAACTCTTTCTCCATCTTTGTTCGGAGAATACGAGGGAAGTACTTATTGAAAAATAAGTTCTTGAACTCGTCCCATTCCATAGACTCAATTTCATCCCTTTGCCTCGTATTCTTAATAAGATTCCACCATTGATCAGCATCTCCTTCCAAACGATACACTGCTAGGATGACTTTATCATGTTCAGAACATTGAAGAACTGAAAATATCTTTTCAGTAGTACTAATCCATTGTTCAGCAACTAATGGATCAGTAGACCCGCTGAAAGAAGGTGGACGCTGCCTCATGAAGGATTCAACAGAATGTTGCTCCTTCATTTGCTCGTTTGGAAGTCCTTCATGATTCATAGCTTCAGAAAGTTGTGTGAGCATGGCTACAAGATTTTGCATTCCAGCTCCCATATCGTTTGGTTGCTCAGGGGGACAATCATTGCATTGCCCATCACATTCCGCATTAACACGGTTCCTTCGGGTTCCAGCCATCGTCTAAAACCCAAAAGAATAGTATGAGAGGCAAAAATCATGCTAGGGAAAACAACATAATAAAGGGGTAGTACCCTCAATATATAACATCTTAGGTTAAATTCGAAGATCGTTAGCGCAATTCTAGGACTATAACCTATACGTATACTTAACCATAGAGACATCCCTAGACATACCTTAGAAATATCTTTAGGGATCTCACTAACGTTTTCGCATCCTAGTTTCCAAAGGTTGACTAAACCTTTCCTCTGATACCAACTGTAGAGACCCGAAGCTTATCGTACATGGAAATTACATTACTTTTGCGGAATACTTAGTACATAACAAAAACACACACTAAAGGATCGTAATAGTTTAGTGTCTTTGGAAACTCGGAACGTAATCTTCTAATCGTGGTGAAAGATCTTCAATATCTCCCATAAAGATCTTCCCCTTTTTTTTACCTAAAAACCTTTCTTTATATCCTGGGGAAAAGAAAACATAAAAGGGTGAGCTCAAATGCTCAGTAAGGTTAAACAAAAGAAATATCAATCACATCATATACATAAGAACATTGCCTTTGGAAATCTTAACCTGCAAAAGAGCTCATAATATCATAACATGGGATAAATCATAGAAGTGAAAATGAGATCACCATAATCATAACACGAAACTTAAAACTTTGTGGCATGCACACATAATCATGGAAAATCATTTCTTGTTAGTCATGACTCATTGCCAAGACTATCTTAGTGGACAAAGTCCCTTTCTGAATCGAGTAACCCTCGTTTCAGTCCTGTTTCACTGAACCGGTATAACCTACCGTTCCAGCCCTGTCTATCTCATGAGATATAAAATCTTTACCCAATGCATTGGAGGGAGATATAGGTCCCACCCATCTTATAATGAATCCTTTCTTATGTGTGCCACATAATCATAAAACATACATCATCGCATAACACATGTAACAAAAATAGGATTCTTGAAACATCATGACATCATAAATCAATTCATATAAGATAATGGAATTCATAAAAATAATTCCATCACAACATGATCAAATCAATGTAATAATAGGGATAAAAACATAACCCTTTATTATCTTAGATGTAAAATAATTTTGATAAAACACTTGAACTTCATTCCTGAGGAAAATATCCTTTCTTCTTCAAAAACATTTTTCCTCTCATAACATGTCATACAACTTTAAAATAAAAGAAGTTGATTAAGAATAAACTTGAAAACTTGTAAAGGAATATTCTTGGAAATAATGTTTTAGAAATCCATTCATGCCGTATAAGTTAAAAAAACATTCTTCGTACTTTTGTCGGAAAAGTCAAAAAAGTACCTCGTACGAAAAAAACAACAAAAGATTCCTTTCATATTCTTTACTAAAAACTCACCGAAGGGTAAAATTGGATTTAAACTATGGTAATTGGATGGAAACAATATTACATATTGAGGGAACATGGATGTGGATGATAAAATACACCCCAGTAAATACTTACGAATAAACAATCTCGGATAAAAATGAGATTGTGGTATTTTCCCTTACCTTATGTCCGACTTGCATTGTAAGTGTCCGAACCTCCTGTATAATGATTTAAATCATGTTATTGACTTATTCCAGAATCATATTCATTGTTATGATATCATATATGGTTCACTTATGACATTATATTACCCGTTCTTTTGTAAATTCCATGTTAAAGAAGCATTTTGGGTAAAATCGTTTCATTCATCGTAGGTGTTTTGACTTGTTGTTCTTGACATCATTATTACTTATATCATGATTTTCTTACTTCCAGAATATAAAATATGATTTATATATCATATATATTCAATATATATATATATATAATAGATAGATAAATAAAATGAAAAACACCGTTCATGGAGACGGTAGTCCGTACGTACGCATGAATGCTGTTTTACTTTCCTTATTGTCTTGAAATGGAAGTAAGTAGATGACATACATATATATATATATATATAAATCCAGTAGCTTTATAATGTCATATATTTCATTATTATTTCTTATATATACTTTATAATCATTCTTAAATGGTTAACATGGGGATTGAATCTCATCGCGTCGTGGAGACGGTAGTCCGTACGTACGCACGAGCGATGATATCATTTCCATAAATATTGAACTGAATTGAAGTGGATTATACAATATATCAGAATCAATATGATGTTGTAATAACTATGTATAGTTATTCTTTACACCATTATACCCATCCATGTAAGGTGGTGGTGGAAAATAGATTACACCACGGCGTGGAGACGGTATTCCGTACGTACGCACGCGCGGTGATTTCTTTTTCCGTAGGATGGATAGATAGTGAAATAGGGTTGTTTCATACTTATAATAACATATCAGTATATGATTGATACTGATGTTATTACTTCATAATGAAACAACCTAAGAAGAAGAAGTGGAAGAAGAAATAAAGATGAAAGAATTGGTAACGGTAATTACCTCTTCTTTGAAGCGCCTCTTTGAGACCTCCTCTTAGGGCACCAAAATTGGTCTTTGAGGAAGACCAGAACCTCTAGGATGTTTCTAGGGAAGTGGAGAAGAGATTTTGTCAGGGGTTGGCCGAGCTTGAGTGCTCAAATTGGTGTGAGGAGGAGGGGGAGGAGGTGTCCTTTTATAAGGGAGGAGAGGGGTACCTTAGGAATATCTCAAAATATTATTTTATATTAAAGTCAAAATCGGTTTATAATGGTTACAAAGGGTCTTATTTAGAATATAAAGTGGGGATGGGTCTAAATCCTATCAACCAATAGGATTTAGACAAGTTTAGGGTATTATTTTAACCTTATCAATTAGATTTAACTCTAAGTTAATTAATTTAACTTTTACCGTGTCTTTTTGTTTTCTTTCACTATATGGTTAATACACTTACTATAACATGCCAAACGAACCCCAAATTGTTTATTATTAATATATATATCCGTATCTAAGTCATTTGGCCGAACCTTAGATTTTTAGGAATTAAATAAAAATTAGTAATATAATATTTGATTTAAAAACTATTTTTTGTCAATTTTGACACTATTTGATATATGATTTTTGTGAAAGTCATAACAGAATTATATGTTCGAACCAAGTTGATTAAATCAACACTAAGATATCATAGTAACCTAGAAAATTAGTGGAATTCATAAAAAGTCTCAAATTACATTTATTTTGGTGTTTATAATATCAATTATGCCAATATTTCATTAATAAGATAATTACTGCATCATCATTGTGTCATAAATAAATTAAATTATTTAATGTCTAAAAATTACAAATAAAATACCATTATGTAGGAAATCGTTTTAGATTTCTAATGAATATTTATAGTCGAATTTATCTTATCTATAACCCCATATTAAAAATGATTTACTTATTAAACTTTGATTTTAACTATTTTAACCCTTCTTTAAATAAATTAATAATAAATGTCCTAATCTAATCCAAGTGGGCCTAAATGGTAATATTTTATTCCTAAGTTTGTTTTTGGTCGAATTACACTTTTCCAATAGAATTAGTACATGTGTTAGGGTAATATTAATATCATATTTACCCTTAGTTACCCTATTTACTATTAACCGCGGTAAAAAAGGTAAAAAGTTACTATTCACCAAAAAATTATTTTTATCTCATTGAACCACATTTTACTTACTGACATCAACTGTGTCCGTCGGATTTTTGAAATTCCATTCACAGAAGCGGTAAAATTAAGTTTTATGAAAAATTCAGTTTTTTTAACTACCACTTAGTAGTTTCACTATTCATCAAAAATTGATGTTTTTCAGAACAATGCCAAAATTTAATCCTAAGCTATATTTCATATTCCGAATTCAAAAATGAAATGTATTTTACCAAATTCATAACATAGAAGTTGCATTAATTAATTTTATAATTAAATCCTGCTGTTAAAATAAATAGCGTGTTTTTAGGAAACAATATATATCAAAAGATTGACACTTGATTATGTCTGGTTTAAATGTGAAATTACAACCAATGACCAACATTGTATTAAATTGTAAAAATATATTCTAAATATACTTTAAAACCACTCAAATTAATAATTTATCACTATTAATTATTTCGATTAAAAAAGTTGTTTTTAATTATAATTTAGTAATTTTCACTATTCATCAGAATATGAAAGTTATCCGAAAAGTACCAAAATTTCACCTTAGGCTACATTCGATACTCCGAATCCAAGAATGAAGTTCATTTTGAAAAATAAGATTTACAGAATTTTAAAAAGTGGTTATTACTATTCATAACGGCTAGTTTTAATAATATTTTAATAGCACATCGTTGTTTAGTGAAACTCGGTATTGCATATTACACACGCTATCGAGGAAGGTCGCGATTGCGTGTAATGCAAGGCAAGACAAGGATGCGTGTTGTGCAAGATCCTTTTGGTGTAGCATACAACACAAGACATTAATAAAATTAAAAAGAATAGTTTTCATAAAATCTCGGGCTGTTACAATTATATCCCACATCCTTAGTTAGTATTGATGTTTTTCTAGTGCTTCATTATTCTGAAATTTTTTTTCATATTGTTTTCCCTTTGGGTGACTTTAATTCATTCATTTTTTGTTCATATTTGTGTTTTATTCATTTTCCACTTATGGATTAATTCTGTTATTTGGGTTGTTCTTACGATTATAGAACCCATTTATTCCACCCCTTATCTTTGTCCATGAACCATCACACTAAATCTCACAATTGTTTTATTGTAATATTTTTTATATGTTCTTTTATAGTGACCCGCGATTCTCATAAATATATATTACAACTATTTATATGAATATTCATTAAATTTCATAGAACATAAATTGTGATCATAAAGGTATTGTTCATTAGGATACTAGACACAAAATATTCTTATTTCATGAAATATATTAAATTTATTTTTTTAATATCATCCCATGTATTACTCTTCTTAGACATACTTAAACCCATTATTCATAACCAGGGAAAAGGAAACATAAGGAAGGGTGAGATTATATTCCCAGTTTGGGTAAAAAAGGGTGATATAAACATTTCTTGATCATTGGGGTACAATATGATGATAATAACATTTGTAAATCATACCCTGCATATCGAAGATCATAATCATGAGTCTTGGAATAGTGATTAGAATCTCATAATACATGGATCCTAAGGAAATCATATAGCATGAGACATGAGCGCATTTCATTATTATAATATGTGGAATTGTGGAGTAGACAAAATCATATAAAATAACTTCCATAGTAGTAAAATCTTACTATCAAGGATGTCATAATAGAATGGATTCAATCCACAACCCATTATAATAGTCATGGTTCAATCCCAAGGTCATCATAATAGAAAACTTTTCTTAATGAATCAGGTTCACTCCTCATTCTAGTCATGTTCATCTCATAAGTGTTGGAGTGAAATATAGGTCCCACAATAACATAATGAAAATCATGTGTATGTATGACAGATTATCATAAAAATTTCATCATATCATGACATGTATAAAATATACTGATTTCATAATCATTACAGCATTTCATCGTATCATAACCCACGAAAATAAGTTGGTTTCATATGTATTTCCACATGGTCTAACCCATGAAAGAGAAAACGGTTTTGTAAAAATCATCAAATCTTTTACCAAAACCATATAGAGAAAGAATAATAATGGTATCCTTGGATCATATCCCTTGTAATTAATAAGTAACATCAATAGATGTCATATTAGATGGAAAGTAATTTTAAAATATCTTTTAAAAAATTTCTAGAGGAAAATAATGTTTTTTTAAAGTCAAAATTTTAAAATTAATATTTATAAAACATATTGAAAATCCAAATATTTTAAATTAAACATTGAAACTTATAAATGAATATTTAAAATTAATTTAAACATTTCTTGAGAAAAATATCCTTTCCACTATAAAAAATAGTTTTATAACATCAAACATTTTGAAAGTAACCATAAAACCTTATTAAGAAGTATTTAAATAAAATAATGTTCATGATGGTGGAAAATTCCATTCGTTCTAGGCACATTAAAATAAATATTCCTTTCACATTTTTCATAAAATCTAAATGGGAATTATTCGGAAAAGACATGAATATTCCTTTCAAAAAAATTAAACATTAAAAAATCAATAAAAATATATTTAAAAGCTTACTTTAATCATTTTTTAAAAAAACTTAATTCTTTTAAAAAACATGGTTTTGGAATAAAAAGGATTTTAGAACCTAGAAGTAAATAACAATTTTATTATTAAAAACATTATTTTATTATATAGAGAAAATAAAGAGAGAGAAATAAATGATAAACCTTTATTTTGACGAAATTTAAATATTAAAACAATAATCTTGGGTTTTATTAGATATGGATCATAATATTTCATCATTAGAAACGTAATCATAAACAATCCATATAAACTATGAGACCATTTCATAAAACTCTTACCACTTTGGTATCATTGAATCATAGAAACCATGAATGGATAATGTTAAATTAATCATAAAATATTATGAGCATAAATAAATTGAAAATATTTCCTATAAAATGACAAGTATATACACCTCATAAAAAAATATATGTGTATAAAAAACATATATCTCAAAGAAGGAAAATTGAGACTAAAAGCCAATATTTCTTGGGTGTATTTTGAACAATAAACCCCATGAAATAGATATGTAAATATGGATATATAGTTCCCCGTAATATTTATGCTAATAAATATAAAACACATTCATTTATAGTATATGAATCATATATAATAAACAATTGGTGAATATTTCATATATCTCACAGATATAAAAGTGATATGAACAATCTCTTACCACTATAGTAAACAATTTAATGGTATTCCCAATAAAGAATAATTTAAATTGAGAAATTAAATATCATTTAAATATTTATATTCATGATATGACTTTTTAAAGGGTAATTATATACCCCACACAAAAAAGTGAGTAGTAAATTTTTATATTTCTTTATAAATATAAGAGATTCGAATCCCTTACCATAAGTCTCAAATTCAATAATAAGCATTAAAAACTCCTATATAAAAATATCATTTAATTATAAATATATTAAATAAATAATTTATCATTAAAAATAGGATTTAATTATTCCCATTTATTAATCATTTATCAATAATTCCATGTTAAAATCATGTTTTGAGTAAAAACATCTTCTTTTTTGTATCTTTTGATTTTTTTTATCATATTAATTTGATAATGGTTAAAAAAAATCAGAATTTTACCAATGAAATATATATAAAATTTATTTAGTATATTTTTATTTATAATAATCAATAAAATTTATAGATAGAAAAATAAATTCCTTGTTCATGGGTATGGTAGGCCATACACACACAAGAAATTTTTTTCCATTTTCTTGATAGAAAGATAGAAATAAGTTTAAATGGTATATTATTAACATTTAAAAATAATTTATATTTTATATATATCACATATTTTTATTGAAACATATCCTTATTACCCATCATGTAAAATATATGTGAATAATGAATCACATCGCTTCACGAGGTGGTAGTCCATCGTACACACAAACAACGTTATTGTATCCCCTACTAAATAGAGAGTATGAAGGTATATATGATATAATAATTAATAAAGAATAATTATGTTAAAATATCATATATATTCATTTAAAATATCAATTTTATGATCCATGTAAATCATGAATGAAAAACACAACACATCGGTACATGAGGCAGTGTTCCACTGTATACACGAGAGAAGATATTATTTTATGAATGGGTTTTAAGGTAAGTGTGTATAGGTGGTATTATAATTATATAGTTATAATAATATCATAAATTTCTTAAATAAACTTTAAATGAATATTTATATATAACTATGAGAGGTGGTGTTGGAAAACAAATAATATTGGCTAGTGAGGAGGTTGTCTACCAAACACACAAATGATTATTTCATATCCCATTTGCTAGAATAAGAGATGGATATAGTTCATTACCATAACATTAAAAAATCATTATATGAAATATAATAATATTATTATATAATATGGGTTTGTAAAAGATAAAATTAGGTGGAGGAATATATAAAAAAATGTTGTGTTTGGGACTTTACCTATTCTTGAGATAACTTCTTTTTTTCTACACCTTAGAGAATCTTGGGACAGCTTTATAATAATACAAAGTATTATAGGATGATAATAAGTAATTAATTGATTTATATGGTAATTTATTATCATAACCAATGGTTTTTGTAAAGTTGAATAGGAGAATATAGTGGGTGGCCTTTTATATGTGAGTGAGTGGGACACTTGTAATATATGAAACAAAAGATGTACTTATGTTTTTCACTGGAAAAAGACTAGAAAATGGAACATTAAAAATCCTTGAATATATATGGTCTAATATTTCCATGAAAAGGGTATTTAAAATTTTTTGGGTAATTTTACACCCTTATATTTTTTTAACCCCCATTGCACATTTTTACCTTAACTATAGTAAATAATTTTTACTGTTTTTATTATTCATTATGGTAAAAAAACTAACTTATTATTTAAATTAAATTACTATGATTAAAAATTTGGAATCAACTTTTCCAAAACACGTTAATATAATTGAAATTTTTTAATTTAAAAGTAATCCTACAGTCGTGACAGTAAAGAGTTTATCCAAAGAGAAAATGTTCAAAAGATCAATAAATTTTTATAAAAACATTTAATGAGAAATTTATTCCAATGAACTAAATTGGATAAATATATTTAAAACTAAACTTATTTTAACTTTAAAACCATCTTAATTTTTTTTTTTTTTTTATTACTTTAAATGAAATAAAAATTATTTATAAAATCCATTATTTCTCAGTATTCATTGAAAATTGAACTTCTCAAAAAAAAAATCACAAAATATCCCTAACATAATTATTAAATTTTGATTTAAAAATATGTGTTTGTTTTTTAAAATTAATTTTCAACAAATGTAAAGAGTTCATTTTTATATAAGTGAAAATGTAAATAAAACTACTTTTCAGAAGAAAAAATATACTTGTAAGCATAAAAATGGATTTATTCTTATCTCATGCCTATAAAACATATAAGGTGAATGTTAAATATGTTATAGAATATGTAATATAAAAATTTGATAAAAATAAATTAAAAAAGTTATTTTTATAATTTATTGAATAAAACAATGTTTGTGAACAAAAAAATAGTTTAAAAAAAAATATTTAATTTTAAATTTTTATTTATTTTAATCTATAATAAATTTATCATAAAAGATTTCATTTTATATAAAAGTGTGAATCATATATTTTAATTATTTATTTTATCATACTCATACATTCCCTTCCAACACATAGGTTAAAACTACCATATTGAATAATAATTCTTTAATAATATGTAACATTTTTTTAAACTTGGTGTTGCGTGTAATAAAATATATAGAAAAGAATATATTAATTTTAAACATTCATTTAAAAAAACTTGGTGTGTTAAATATTTTCCCACCCAGACATTATTAACATGTTCATGGTATAAAAGGTTTAGATTTTAAAAAATTCTTTGTGGGAAACCCACATTGTAAAAAAAAGGTTAAATAAACATTCCACCTCATAAGAGATAATGGGACGTGCGAATTTCTTATAGAATAAAAAATAATAGATTTAAAAATAATAGAAATTATTTGGGAGGTCAAAACATGGAAATAGTAGTGAAGACTGAAACCCAAATACTAATGGTGAGTGATAGAGAACATGGTCTAGAGAAACCTAATGACTACAAAGAAATAAATCAACGAGATGTGAAAAAGTAAATTAATATAATGAGAAATAACTGTAATAGGATAAAATTTTATTTCGAGATAATTTTCTTAAAGTTATATATTATTATTGAGAATGTATACTTACATTATTTCATTCAATTTCATAAGCACAATTTCATCATTTGGTTATTCTTAAATCAATTTCACTTCATTATTTAATCGAGGAAATGAATATTATTTTTTATTTCAAAAGAACTAGTGGGGAATAATATCAATAAAATAATGATAAGTAATTACTTATTTCTCAATATATTGTCAAAAACTAAATTTTTATCAATGGTAATACAATATTCCTAAATCATCATATGGTGAAATAATAACGTAGTTATTAAAACCACATACAAAGTCAAACATAATACAACAACAAATAATTAACATTTATGGTCTTCTATGTTTGGATGAAATTGAAAAAAAATTATTAGAAATAACGTCACTAAATTATCAAAATAAAATTATCATTATCCGATTAAACATATGATGTAGCACTCAATTTCCCATACCAAATATATGAATACATTAGTAATATATACTTTTGAATATTTTAAATGACCATAATTACCAAAAAAAGACTCAATTAAAACAAACATACTTCCTCATCCCTTGAATAAGATTATATATTATTTAATACATTCCATAAATCGAATAATTTTCTTAACTACAAAAAATAGCATAAAGCAGTTTTTCAACAAATATTTTATCTATTTTGAGGTGATCAATCATATAAAATTTATTTGATATATATCAATCAGATAATTATCCAAAATAAACACCATTTTTATGACATCAAGAACATATTAAGGGTCGTCTTTCCATAATAAAAATATTACCATTCCATTGCATCACTTTTAGGCCATAATTATTATTTAACATATTATTTCAACTCTTTAATTAAAAACTAATGTTTAAAAATCCATTGATGCTTCATGATTATAATAACCAATGAAAAAAGGAAAAAAAATTATTCAAAGCCCAAAAACTAAATAAATCATTATTTTTACTTTATTCATACACCATTAACTAGGCTTCTTCACCTTTTTCCTCAATAATTATTTTCTTCCATGTGTAATTTGTAGTCTCTTTATCATTATCAACATAATCATTACTTATACATCATTTCTAGTTTTCTTTATTACCATTCCCTAAATGATATCGATTCACATAATACCCATACTTTCCATATTTTAATCATTCAACATTTCATAAATTTGGGAGACCATTATGCCCATCCATTTTTTAACCAAACATTTCATTTCCTCTAAAATCACTTTCTTTGTGTCCTTTTTTTAATCAAAATATCATACCATTCTTCTTAGACATTCCCTTGGTTTCTTATTCCCCCATTCTTGACATATTGAAAATATATTAATTTTTCTACCCTGGTCTCCACCACCCTATATCTTAATAAACTATATTTTTCTCGCCATCGGTGTGCCTGATATCTAGTTAAGGTCCATTTTTCTAATCATATATCATAATAACTGATAAAAAATGTTCTGTATATCATTCACTCTAGTAATTATCAAATTTGGTTACACATCAACACATTTTCTATCACATTCAATGTTAATCCATTTCATTCTAGCTCTCAGCATTGACAAAAACCAAAAAACATAGTGTGAGTAACAATATTCGTAGAGGGAAACATCATAATCATGAAATATCACATATCATATTTCTAAATGATGACACATTATTTTTAATAAATGACAAATTATGTTTATCATAGTTCATTAATAGTCTACATTTATTTAAATCCATCATGATGGTTCAAAAATTGTTTGTGAATTTCCAAATTATATCCCATGGGAGTATCAGATCAGGTGTGCATCAATACCCATTATCATAAGCCAGTTGATTATCAAGTATATATCAATGCACCCTTTTGGGTTTCTTACCCCTATGTGCCTATGATCCAAAGAGATATCCAATTTTAGTATCCAGATATGGATTTAATTTCATGTAATCTAGTAAATCTATCCTTTACCAAAATTCCATGACATTTTCTTATACTTCGACTCATCCTACTGGTTATCCTCAAAAATTTTATTATAAATCCACCTATATTTTTCTAAACAGAAATTAAATTTTTAAATAAACCTTTCCTATGATACCAAGTATAGCGTACAAGAATAAAAATACAGAGATCTTATAGCTTTTTAGATGAATATTCATTAGATTACAACACTTGATGACTATAATGTTACAGTACCTTGAGAGACTATACCCGAAATATTATTATTTATCAAAATATCAATAATATCTATGATAAGATCTTCTCACATATTACTGGTAAGAAACCAGTTTTTCACTCAGTTATGATTCCATTAAAATTTGTTTTAATTCTTTATTTTGGACCAAATATGGATGCCTAATGAGTTAGTGAAGGTTCTGAGGGTGTTTGAGTTTTTTTATACGCAAAAACAGAAATCTTTTTGGGAAAACTAGGTATGGTTCATTGTTTGTAGTAACAAATGTGGGAAGGTTGTATGGTTAGATAAAACTATGCCTGTTGAGTCTTTTTGGAAATATCCTTACCACATGGTTAGCAAATGGATTCCCAAACTATGTGGAACAACTGTGTGAGTTCCCCTTTTTCCTAGTTACTCATTCATGGTTTGCACACGGTTTTTAAAATCATGCGAACAAACTATACACATGATATTTTATGGGTTATTTTACTATTTTTTCCTTAATGATCTTGTTTAGTCCCCTCCTCCCTCCTAATCAGAATTCTTCTTTGATTATACACCATTTCAACCGATTTTGATCTTTTTGAAGGCCTAAGATAAGTATCAAGTGATATCCATCGTATAATATCTAATAGAGATTTTTTTAATCACATTTGGAGTCCAAAGGTATGTAATCAAGTTTTTTTATGCCTTTCTTCTTCTATCTTACGCTCAACCTAGTTATCGAGGTGTGAGAATTGTTTTTTCTTTTTCTCAGATCTACTTCATTCTAAGATGAATAAGACACCGATATCAGGATATGAGAGTTGTAAAACACATGGTTTTGTGTTCTATAACTCATCCCTCATGTTCATTAATTTTATAATTGTCCTGTGGGGCCCACCGATTTCAACGGGTTCCATTTATAAAATTTATATGTCATTCTTATAATCCCTAGAACTGTATGGTTATGCTGTTTCAAAATCTGTTATTATTCATAGTGGTTACACCCAAAACTCATAGTATTTCATATATAATGTTATGCATTAATTATCATTTAGTGCTTCGACACATTTGTTCCCCCATTCAAGTGTTCTTTGGATTGACCTTCCTAAAGGCATGCTTTTCTATATTAAATGGTGTGTTTTAAATTGTGAATCACGTAATGGAAAGTATTCCCACCACTTGACCTACCTACATTAAGTTATTTAATTTGATAATTAAATGTGAAATGGGAATTGTAAAGTATACAAAGGATATGACTTGGTCATATTGGTAAATGAATTATAGGTTGCATGTAGGCAAAACCCCTTTCTAATTTAATAGATGTTAGAGTAAAAAAACTTGATTATTGAAAATTATTAATTAAATTAAATGAATGGTTTCATGATACATTTCCTTGTAACACTAATAAAAGCAAAGGCTTGAACAAAATGGTCTTATTGATTAATTATGAATTAATTAAATGGTTTCATGCTACCTGGCCTATTAGCATTAATTAAAGGCAAGTCTTGAACCAAATGAAATTATATATGACTTAATTATCAAATAAGAGTTTCCTGACTCAGTCCCACCGTGGATTATTATATGGGAATGTCATGAGCCCTCGGGAATCCCATTCTAATTCAAAGATACAAATTTATTGGTTGGACCCACCTATAACAAAATCATTGTCTATTTATGGAAGCTCAGTATGACACCATAGGATCCCTCACATAGTATTAAATGATGCCTGGGATACACTCCTTGGATCTATCATTGACAAGTAGTTTCCATGATTAAATCCCATAGCATCCAGTATTTTCATTGACCATTTTACCTTGGATGAACTCCTTGGACTTGGTAGGCATGTAATTGTGGAATGTGTTGGATTATGCTCCTTGGATTACTCTTTAACCCATTAGCCATGTTTGAGTTATTACTAAGTTGGAGACTTTTTAGGTCTATCTTTCCTTGGTTATTACCTAGGAAATTCATTATTAAATATCATTACTGGTTTGCTCACTACAAATTAGAGCCTTCACTATTGATTACAAGTGTATTATTTATTAACTTGTAATAATCATATATTGGATTAGTTATATGTTTAGACACCAGTTGAGATCTCAAGTAGGTACATAGTTATATAGTTACATTATGATGCTTTAATTTATATATGAATTCATTCACGCTGTTATAATTCCATTACATGGGCCGGAGGTTATAGACACCATTGGTGGAGGCCCACTGAGATTTACTACACACCCCCTCTCAGAACTGTTTGGTACCCAGAGTATATTACATGAATGCATCTGTTGATAAAGGGAAGTGGACAACTACAAAAACATTATTGCATGCTAATTTGGATGGATCTGGATATCATATGACCAAGAAAGATCTCGACATTCTTGGGAGAGTCTATTGATTTCATTTATTGTTTTATGGAACATGATATTTCTATTGTTCTGTAACCATGTTTTCTAGTTTTATAGATACAAGACATATCATCATGACCTATTCCAATTATTTCAGTTATTAATAATATTTTTACAATTTTTTTTTGTGTGAATTATGCTCATTTATATTTCTTCCACTATTTAGCTATTTTTATATAAATTTTTTAACACTCTACTAATGAGGGAATATTCATCCCATGGACACAACATTGGCTATCACTGCTAGTCAGCATCCTCTGGCATTTTGGGATATGCACTTAAGGCCATGTGGCCCACCATGCTTAGGGCACTTATTAAGTGGAATCCATGTATGGGATGTCACAAAGTGGTATCAAAGGATAGTTTATTGCATTACTATTTAGAGATAATAGATTGAATATTAGAAGCACTGTGGGACTTGGTCATAAGTCATGCTTGGGCGTCACGAACCTTGGTTCAAGGTAAAAGCCATGATTTATAACATATAATTGTTATTCTATTTTTCCTATTACAGCGCACATTATTTCTCCATTGGATGGTGCACATGTTGTGTGGTGTTGTTGATTTTTCATCTAATTGAGATTCAATTTTATCCTTGGATCGATGATACCAAAGTAAAGAGAATTGTTACATGCATCATTATAGGCTCCTAGAATTATAATTTCATGCATATTGACATTCTATTTATGTTCATTCCACTACCATTAATTTTTTGCTATGCATGTGATTTTTGAGTGAGTTTGCGATAGTAATCTAATGATTTTATTACTCTTTGGGGTGATTATTTCATTGCATGTCCAAATTCATGAGGTATATTGGACCTCATGGGTTTATATGTCTAAATTACAGAGTCAAGCCATTATTCTATAAATAAATGGTTTTTAATCCATTGAGGAAGTGTGTGGGAGCTGATTCAATGGGAATGGCTGTGCATTATAATGTGAATCATTGCATATAATTTTAAATGTTTTTACCTCCTAATCTCACCCTGTCATGTTTATGAAAGGAAAATTACTGAACCGAATAAAATAATTTAAAATGAATTGAAACTTATATGTGACCACTTACTGATAAATTTTCGTTTAAGTATGTATTTGGTGTAGTATACATTGATTAGTGTGTTTTCTTATATTCACCATCAGCAAGTGATGTGATCTTTCAACTTAAAGATTGTTTTGAGGTGTGTTTTTGGCAATTATAGGCAAATTATACCATGAAGTCCTCGTATCATATGCCAGGAAGGTGGTGACGATCATGCTCTAGATGTGCTGGGACCTGAGCTGCAAGTCATGTTGGAGTTGGTGGCATAGATCCAACTACATTGTGCCTTTTTTATGTGAATGGTTTATTTAAATTCATTTATTTATATTAAAATTGTTTCCCTATGAGCCTTATCCTTATTAATATTTGGGTCATATGTTACCATGGTTTATTTTATGTTAAACCCCCCCTTTTACCCCTCACCTGTGTGTGAGATAAATGCATATGTAATGGATGGGTCTCCCAAACTAGTGGAGGAGGCTCCCTTTAGGTGAGGAGGAGAAACCCATCCTAGGAGATACAAAGGTGGGAAGGTGGGAAGCTAGAAAAACTAACCCAAATGGTTCAAGGTGTTTTCTCCCATATTCCTAGGTTTAATTCATCAATCTCTATATAAAATAACTAATATAACAAGATCATGATCATTCCATTTATTTTATTTCTATCAGTTGTGTGGTTTATTTGTTGTCGGTGTGTTTTCATGATCACACAATTAATGAATTAAACAATCATTCGAGATGGAACTAAAATAAGATCATATTTTGTGTAAATATTATCTTAGACATGGTAAATAACATAATTATATTCCACTTATTACTAAAAATCAATTATGTAATATAATAAAATTGAAATTTACGTATAAGGATAAAATCCCTCAAGGAAATATTATGTCGTTATATCCTTCTAATAGAATTGAACCATAATTCAAATTGCGTAACCTACCCTACTTGGGGAGATTTCAATTATCAAGGAATTAAATTAGAGGTTTTGGGAATACATGAATTGGTTCATATCAAGGGATGACTACCACAGCAAGACTTGGTGTGACCAAGAGGAAAATTTTGATGAAATCCAAAATAAAAGGATTTTAGGATTGGGGAGTCCACCTAGAGGATCAAGGAGTGATAAGTTAATGAATTTGGAATTTGGAATGACTACCTACAACCATTAAAGTTACATGACCAACCCTAGTTGGTGTAATGTGAATGGAAATATAGATCATTCCGACTAAAATATTCAAGTAATATAATATTCTAAAGTCAATGGTGAGGGATATTGGATTTTAATAAAATAGTCGGATACTAATAAGTATTAATTTTATTATTTGTATTAGTTTTATAATGATAAATTACTAAATATTTGATCATATTAATTTGTAAAAATGATAATAAAATCACATGAATCATATCATTTCGAACCATAATCGAGAAGCAAAACCTTTCGACTATGACCAATTTTCAGTAGTGGAAGACACATTTACGTGTCATCCTTCTCCACGAGAGGAAATTGTATGTACTGAAGCATATTATTCCAGTTGTGCCTAGAAAAGAGGAAGGTGATGAAACGTATCTCTCTATATGAATAATTTAGATGATTCCAAATATTTCCAATGTTTCATGCTATCACCAAGTCAAATGAGCTCTTGAAGAATCATGAAAACATGGACACATATATAATGATGTATCACCTTAAGGATCTATATCAAGAGAAGGTGAGACAAGAGAGATATAAGATCACTAATGATTTTTTTACAACTGAACTTAGAGAATCATTACTAGGTGGGCCTCATGTAGTCATGATTATTGGATACATTAAGTACTTGGATATCTTATATATTATTTTTCCGGATGAGATGTGTATATATCTCATTCTATCATCACATCCCAAGATATTATCTAAATTTATTATCAATTACAACCTGAGAAACAATGAGAAAATTCTATCATAATATCAGACCATTATTCTCCAGGTAGATAAGGACAAGGGGTGTGACAAACCCACAATTTTTATAATGAATTTGAAAATGAAGGACAAGGAATGGGTACAAGGATTTGTAAATGGTTTGAATCCCATGAGGACCATCCCTTTAAAATGGTAAAGATCTTGAGGCAGGGAATGGAATGGGAGGTAGTATGTTTTTTATGTTGATTATCAGGACACTGGAAGATGAACTACACCCAGAATCATGGGTACACTAAAGGTGCATTTTTTATCGAATGTAATATTTCTATTTCAACACATTTGTTATTATATATAGCATGTGGGGCTCACATGTGTATTCTAATGCAGAAACCAATTAGATTTAGACATATTTCTATAGGATAGGTGGATCTTCAAGCTACCAATGGTGCAAGGATGGTTGGGTTTCCATTGGTGATTATCATCAATCATTACTAACTGGGATGCTTTTGGTTTTACATAACTGTTATTATGTCCCGAGTGTTACCAAGAATATAATTTCTATATCATGATTTGATATGGTTGGTTTTAATATCATGTTTTAAAATAAGGGTTTTTTATTTTATAGTAATAACATATTTTATGGTATGGAGCATTTAAATAATGTTTTTTATGTATAAATTTAGAAAAACCATGTTTTTGAAATCGATAATGAAAAAAACATACATTACCCATCAAAAAATAGTTGTGGAATCACCTACTCAGTTATGTAGATGAGAAGCACTTAAAAACTATCTTCCAAGATGTTTATTGAGACTATAATAAGATGAAACCACGTGATAGATATCATGAGTTTTTACAATGTAAAATGACCCAGCCACCTTTTGGTAGATAGGGGGAAAGGGCCAGAGAGCTTCTAGGATTGGTACACACAGATGTGAGTGGAAAATTTCTAGTAGGAGATATATGTGGATATACTTACTTCATTAGTTTTATTGATTATTTTAGTAGATATGGATATATCTAATTAATGAGGTAAAGTCATATTCCTTGTATAAATTTATGAAATTCAATAATGAAGTAGAGAATCAACTTGGTAAGAAGATAAAGAAGCGTTGATTAGATCAAGGTAGAGAATATTTGAACAAATAGTTCATTAGCCTTTTACAGGAGACTTGGATTCTATATCAAATAACATTTCTTTATACACCATTGTGGAATAGTGTTTCTGAATTGAATAACCACTCCTTGTTAGACATGGTGAGGTCGATGATGAGTCATGAAGATCTTCCATTATCTTTTTAGGGGAAATGCATTACAAATTGTAGCATACACATTAGACCGATTACCAACTAAGGTGGAAAATGGAATTCCCTTTGTGTTATGATATGGAATAAAATCCATTTTTTCACACACACATGTATGGGGATTTTTTTTGTTTGTCATGACCTTATTAGGAAACAAACTAGCACCCCCAGGAACGAGGTGTGTATTTATAAGATATCCTAAAAAATGAAACGGTATTACACATATAACACTTAAGATAAGAATGTGAATGTCACCAGAAAAGCTGCCTTTCTTGATAGGGATTACATCCTTAAAATTGATAGTGGGAGAAAAATTTACGTTAAAAAATTTGATGCTCAAAATATACAGGAGTTGGTACAAGAATATGTTCCAAAGGCCACTGCGGAAGAGGTTCTAGAAACACAAGTATTTCATAGGAGATCAAGAGTGGTAAGGGAACCAGAGTGATTTGGATTTCCAGTCACCGAGAAGAGTGAATCATATTTGTTGGACAGTGATGAACCTATCTCCTACAAGGAATCTATAAAGAGATCAAGAGCTGTAATATGGGTAGAGGCTATGAATTCCGAGATGGATTCCATATATCAAAAGAATTTATGGATTTTTTTGATTATCTGGTTGATTTGAATCTTGTTGGATGAAAATGGGGTTTCAAGAGAAATCTAGACATAGATGGTCAAGTAAGAACCTATAAATAAAGGCCACTGGCTAAAGGATTCAGACAACCTCAATGAACTAACAATAATTAATCCTTCTCACTAGTTCCTATGTTTAAATCCATAATAATCATACTTTTCATAGCAGCTTACCCTGACTACTAGATTTAGAATATGGATGTCAAAATAGAATTCCTTAACGGGAACCTTTAGGAATATGTCTATAAGAAAAAACTAGAAGGGTTTCTAACACTATGTGAAGCCAAACAGGTTTTCAAGTTGTAGAAATCCATTTAGGGATTAAATCATGAATCCATATCCGAGAATATTTTATTTAATAAACCCATAAAGGAATTTGGTTTCATTAAGAATGAATGTAATCCATGTGTTTTTAATCTGTTTAATGGGAATGTGATCATTATCCTATTATTATATATTGAATAAATATTACTTATTCGAAACGATGTACTAGTCTTAAAGTTTGTTAAGGATTGGTTGAACAAGTGTTTCTCTAAGAAGGACTTGGGGGAAGCATCCTGCATTTGAGGGATCAAGATAATTCTTGATAGATCCTAGGGGATATATAGACTAAGTTAAGGTACATATATTGGCAATATGCTAAAGATATTTAGAATGGAACAATCCAAGAGGGTATTGGTTCTAGTGCCACATGGATTATTTCCTTCTAAGAGAATGCGTCCTCAGACACAATAGGATAAAGATAGGATGAGTAAGATAACTTATGCTTCTTCTATATTATTCATCATGTATTCCATTTTATGTAACATGTTTGATGTTTCCTATGCACTAATAATGGTAGGAAAATATCTAGAAGATCCCGGATAACTGCATTGGACTACTATTAAGACTATCCTTAAGTATCTGAGAAGAGCTAAGGATATCTTCTTGGTTTACGGAAGAGATGAGGAGCTTATCATCAGTGGGTATGATGATACCAGTTTTTAGATAGATTAGAATGATCTAAATTTTCAATTAGGATATGTTTTTTGTCTCAATAGAGTAGCTGTATGTTGGAAGAGTTCAAAGCAGAAAGTTCTCTCCAATTCTACAGTGGTGTCCAAATATATAGATCTTTCTGATGCATCCAAGGAAGTCGTCTGGATTCGGAAATTTTTCCAGGATCATGATGAGGTTCCTAGTATTATAGACTATATCAAATTGTATTGTGATAATACTACCGTGGTGGCTCTTACAAAATAACCCAAGGTCACATCAACGGACCAATCACATTCTCCAAAACAATAACATCTTCAGGGATTTCTATCAAAGGGGAGAAGTTGGAGTGATGAGAGTGTCTATATAAGAGAACATTCTAGACCCCATGACAAAATTCCTATCCTAGTAGAAGTTTAAATATCATTTGAGAGCTAGCGGGTTAATGGTTTTTAGCAGTTGGCTCTAGTCCAAGTGGGAGTCTGTTTAATTTGGTGGCCCAGAACCAACAACTTTTTACTTTATGAAAACTTGTATTAATGTATTTTAATATTAATAAAAACATTATCATAGCTTTATTGTTATTTTTTGTGAAATTCTGTGTGATAATGTCCTAAATAAAGTTGGTTCACTAATGGTTCATAGAAGATACCTCCTATGATGATAACCCGTAAGTTCCATAACACTATTCTTGAATATATGTTCTATGGACAGAAGATGTTATTTAAGGGACATAAGTAATATATGCTATTTGGGGGTAAGGAATCATAAAATATTTAGAAACTGTCTCATGGTGTATGGCCTTGGTTATATCTATGAGGATATTATGATTATGGGGCCCACCCAGAGGAAATCAACATTTCATAGTGTTGTTGGATGTTCTCATCTGCGAATATGTGTGTTGGTCCTTATACATTAAGATTATTATTAATGCATATTACAACTTGTGTAAATAGATTTATTGATAAAAACTATGATGATACAATGTTCAAAGTAATATAATATATTTTGGGTGTGTCACGAGTAATACTTTATTAATATATTATTTGAGAAATGATTTTTCCTTTCTGTTTCATAACATGAGTTGATATATTAGGCCCTTTGATGGAAATTATATTGCCTAAATAAATCCATGTTCATGGTGAGGAATGGAAAAGATCAATACTAGGAGGTCCAAGAAATATTAATCAAGCATATGGGTTGATGACACTAGCATTCCATCGATTTCATCCGAGATATCGCAACCAAGGGATTACATTACACGGTAATCATTCTTATGAGGTGACAAGTCATTGCGGTGTTAAATTCTCTATCAATGGGAACCTGGTCATGTTTCTGGACACTAACCTTGGAATCTAGGAAGGATCCACCTAATTCCACTGAGAAATTTTCCTAGAGGATCACACACTAATTGTATCGAATAATCTGAGTTCAATATTCATTTAACTAGTTGAATACACATTATTCCTGGTTGTTGTTTAATAATTATTCTTTGATTCCTGATGTAATTTATTTCAAAGATATTTATTTGAGAGAATATATTGTGTGAGAAATAACATATTAATTAGAGAATAATTTATTTATATTAATTTGATAAATAAATATTCATTATTCAAGGTCTAATAAATGTGGTAGAGGAAATAATAAAAATGGAAAAAAAAATGTACCTATCATGTATATTAATATACATGCCGTGAAGTTTTTATAGGGTTTTGTGAGAAATAATTTTATTTAAATAATTAAATAATTTTAGGTGTAATTAAATTTGTGTATCTTAGGGGATAACAATATTTAAATGTTATTATTAGACATGGGTTATTAATATGGATTAAATGAAATGAATAGATGCATTTGGGTAATTAATTCATTTTATTATTATAAGTAATATAAATCCCAATTACATTTTTCTCATTAGATCTATCCATTCATTGTATTTGTGCACAATAGATTGAGAGAAATCTCTCAATCCAAGAGAGAATTATTTCCTCTTATAATGCTCTCATGTTACGAGATAGAGACTCCTACACCGGATCAATGAGAGCACATTGGAAGCCACTCTCAAGGTGATCAAAGGCAGACATAACAAGAGAAGGATCTTCCACACTATCCCCTAGTGATCCCTTTAGTGATATCTAGAGATAGGTGGATCATGTGTGGATCGCCACTGGTGGAATCCTACACATGGATTTTTCGATGCAACAACAGATCACATTGGATTGTGACCGAAAGAATCAATGAAGAAATAATTCCTTAAAGTCAATTATTTTATTTTAATTAAATTAATTAAAACCAAAATATTATGATCATTTATATTGTTTCGGGACTTTTCAATTTCCTTCTTCTTTCTTCATTCAATTTCGAAGATCTTGGATTTTATTATCATGAAGGATCTCAGTTTGATCATTGTTAATTATTAAATTAATGTTGGGTACACCCATCCACGTGCTTCTACTATGCCTAGAACCTACAAGTCAAACCTACAAGAGTTAAACTCCAGGCACCACCTATGGAACTTGATCTGGGAATCGGTTCCCATGGTCTTGATAGTTTCCTATGTCTACTGTAGTATATGTCTGGTTCTCTATATCTTGCACCTACGATGTATGATTTGACTTGTGTGTTCCAATAGAAACATCCTTCTACCATCTCAGTGGATGGTAGTCCACAGGCTACTGAGTCTTGGATAGAGGTCTCTTGATCTATATTTAATCATCTTGATATGCCTCCAGAGTGGAAGGTCATGATTTCTACATAAATGATTTTGGATTTGGCCAAGCGCCGGTTGGATGTGATTACCCAGGCAAGATGTCTTTAGGGAATGTTATGGGTTGATTTCCAAATTCCTTATATGATCAATTATTTCCTCAGACACTGAGTTACGATAGAGCAAAATATTTCAGTAATATTCTTTAGGGTTCTATTCTATTTATGGAGTATTAGGCACATTTTATGGAGTTATAATGCTTTTAACATCTTCTCTTTAGTTTTTGAGATTTTTCATTCTAGATGTCCCAAATATGGTATTATATAGGGCATTTGTACACAGATGAATGTCTTTAGCCTACCTACATTTTATAAGATTGTCAATCAAGCTCTTATCCATGAGCGCAGCCTGAGGGATGATAATACCATCGAGTATAGAGAATCAATACCGTGGCAGGCCAGTAGTTCTCTCGATGGCAAGAAATGTTCCCTCAAGGTTTACCTTCTGGGTAGTGACAACAAATGTACATGATTTTATTTCTCCATGGTGTTTCATCATTTTGGATGACAGGGGAATCAGAAGCCTCAGTGTGATAGGGACCCAATGGAGTGTCTGTCAAGTGGTTGTATGGGGCATCTTCCAAGATTATTCAGGAACATTCCACCAGATTCATGTGAAAAATGATTTTTGATAGCTCCACATTAAACAGCGGGTTGTTTTGTGCCATGTCATGAGGGTAGGTGGAATGGAACTAGACGGACAAGCTGATGATGTAGTTATGGTCATGGTACCCAACCCCCTTATCACCAGCATCGTCATCAGACCAGTTTTGATCATGGTGGTCTAGTAGTAACACATGGATGTGGTTCAGGCCAATTGCAGGCACCATAGCTGATACATGAGGATTAGTCTATGGGACCCTCTAAAATACGAGGAAATACTCTGGTGGAATATACTATAGTATATACATTATTTGATATAGGTGAATCATAATCGTTAATCTCTGTATCATTCGTGGAATGTCTTGAACTATATATATAGTAATATTATAGTGTAATGGCCCTAGATATGCTGTTAGAGGTATGAACTGAGGGAATACACTAGTGTAGCAACAATCCCCTTGGGTTAGGAAGTTACACATACTTATGGGACCTCTTTGTTCCTGATATAAGGTATTCTATGTTATTCTTGGTAGAGATTGTTTAGTTTGGTATAACCCCATTGTAGACATTTATTTCTATAGGGTATATTTTTTTTATCACTAGATGCCATTAGTTATCTACATAAGGGTGAGTGTGATGTACAGTCTTATAGAGAGGGACCAAAAAAACAGTGTATAGTTACATTGATTGCCAAAATTGAAAATATCTTCATGGAGGATCAGGGTTTATGAATAAATTATTTCCCTCCTATAGTGGATTGTTTTAAGGATGTATTTCCCAATGATTTTTTTGGCTTACATCCTCAGAAAGAGGTAGAATTTATAATCGATCTTGTTCTAGGATAATCTCTAGTGTCCATTTCTCGGTACATGATAGAACCTACAGAGCATCAATAGCTCATGAAGCAATTATATTATTTAGAGACCAAAGGTTTTATATGGCCTAGTACATCCTCTGGGGATCAACCATTCATTTCACCAGGATGGAGGATGGACCATACATCTATGTGTTAATTATAGATGGTTAAACATGGTTATGATCCAAAATCTATATCCACTACTTTGAATAGATGATTTATTCAACCAGATCTGATGATATAGGGTCCTCTATAAGATCAACCTAAGATCGGGTTATCATCAGGAGTGAGTAAGGCCACCATAGATATCATGTACATATTTCTATAGCAAGTATGGTCTATATAAGTACCTAGTTATTTCCTTCAATCTTATGAATATGCCCACTATCTCCATAACTCTAATGGTTTTGTTTTTCCATCCCTATCTCAACTCATTTTTCATAGTCTTTTTAGAAGACATCATTGGGTATTCTCACACTTATAGTTACAATTCCAATAATATTGATATCATAGTGATTACGCTGAGAGAGCACCTGATTTATTCCAAGCATGATAAGTTCTACTTATGGATTGAAAAGATTCACTTCTTGGGACATGTTATATCAAAATTAGAAGAATCTATTGACTCAAAAAAGTTTATTTTGATAGTTTCTTGGGAGCATCCCAAGAACATGTTTGATATAAAAAAAATTCATGGGGATGGTTTAATATTATAGGAATTTTATATAGGACTACCTACATATTGATTAAACTCTTATTGGCCTTAAAAAAAGGTTGTTAAGTTCTTATGGTCAGTAGCGTGTGAGAAATATTTTCAAGGGCTAAAAGAGAGGATTTTCTCATCAGATATTCTAATTATTCCAGATCCAATAATAGGTCATACAGTCTTCTATGATTCATCTATAATTGTCCTATATCTATTACTGATTTAGGAGGATAGAGTCGTTGCATACGAATCTGGGAAATTGAGGCCTCATGAGAGAAACTATTCGACACATGACCTTGTACATCTAACTGTTGTCCATGCCTTATTTTGGTAGAGAAAATATACGTTATGTTAGTGCCTTATAGTGTACAAGGTTCACAAGAGCCTCCCATATATATTTACTCAGTGCGACATGATCTTCATATAGTAGATATGGGATGAATATCTATAATACTTTGATTTTGATATTACTTACACTCATGGAATGGGAAATTTGGTTGCAGATGCAATAAGTTGGAAAACTCAAACACAGGCCCTCTGAGAAGCATGTGATTGGTGGAAGTTATTGGATCTTTTTTTGAGCTTAATCTATACTTTCATTATAGTCATGAGTAGTCTTACCTCTCATATTTAACAGTTACCACTTACCTCATTGAGAAGGTGAAGAGTAGATAATTTTCATGTCCTGAAGGTTTGGTTCTCTGTGATAGTATATCAGGAGATAACCAGCATCTTGAATTGTATATGGAAAAAAGATTACATCTTATGTATATATGGATGTGTATGGGTTCGTATAGATTTGAGAGAGGAGTTGATTTGTGAGTCCCATGCTTCTCATTGGGTAGTTCATATAGGCATCTACAAAAATCTATTGAGATATGTGATGCCAGTATTGGTGTCCTAGGATATAACATCATATTGTAGTCTTTATCCGTAGGTTTTCCACCGACCAGTAGGTGCAGACGGAGCACGGGAGACCTGCATACTTGCTACAAACACTTCGAGTCTCAGAATAAAAATGATTTGATTTTTCAATGGTTTTTTATTCAGCCTTCCACGGTCTATGAGGGTTAGTGAAGATGTATGGGTTGTTTTTGACCGACTAACAAAGGCAACTCATTTAATTCTTTTTTGGGTGTCTTTTTTAGTTGATGAGATGGGGAAAATGTATGTTTGTGAGATCATAAGACTACATGGGGTCCCATGTACTATCATTTAAGATAGGGATTCTTGTTTCATGTCACAGTTCTGGCAGGGATTGTAGAAAACTATGGGAACATAGATAATTCTGAGAACAAATTTTCACCATCAAACTGGTGGACAATCAGAATGGACAATACACGTTCTAGGTGTGATGATAAAAGAATGTTTCCTTGATTTTAGTTATTCTAGGGAAAATCATATCCCTCTCATTCAGTTGTCCTATAATAAAATATTTCAAGATACAATTCAGAGATATCCCTTTGAGACCTTATATGGCAGGTCACGTCGTTCACCTTTGTGCTGGCTGGAGGTAGGTGAGGCCACACTACTATTCCCTCATATCATTTAGGAGACATCAGATACGGTTTGGAGGATCATAAAGCATATGACTACTACTCCTTCTAGATTAAAATAATTTGTCGATCACCATTGGTGACCTCTACATTTCGATGTCAGGGATCGTCTTTTTCTTCAGTTATCACCAAGGATTGGTCATAGTCGATTTCGAAATCAAGGGAGTCTATAACCTCATTATATAAGTCCATATGATATTTTGGAGCAATTAGGGATGGTAGACTATTGATTTCTAAAACCTTAGAGGTACCATGACATGCACGAAGCCTTCCACATTTCATAGCTTCCCCAGTATCATGTCGACCCATCACATAATTTTGATCCAGAGGAAGTTGAGTTTGTTGTCGATTCTACCATTGAGGAGAATCCAGTACACATTATTGATTGGATAATGAAGGCTCTCTGAGGTCGTTCCATATCCCTAGTATGAGTTCTATGGAAACATTTCTAGTTGTAAGTCGAGACTTGGGAGGGCGAGGGTGACGTACATGCCCAATGGCTAGAGTGCATTTTATATATTATTTCTCTACCCAAGTAAGGTGAACTCAGGGACAATTTATTTTAAGGGGGTATGACAGTAAGAACCTATTTTTTCACTCAGGTATGGATCTTTGGAATTTCGGATTAAATATTTATTTTTGACCTAATATAGTTCCTTAATTAGTTAGTGAAGGTTATGAGGGTGTTGGGGGTTTTTTCGGAGCCTAGAAAACAACTTGTATTGGGAGAACTAAGTCTAGAACATGGTTTATAGTGAACCATATGGGAAGGTTATGCATTTAGATCAAACTGTGATAGTGGTTTCTTTTGGACAGAGCCTAACCGCATAGTTGGTGCATGGTTTCCCTCACCAAACAGCCTAACTGTGTGAGTTCCCCATTTTCCTAGGTACTCATGCATGGTTTGAGCATGGTTTTTCCAACCAGGTGGACAAACAGTGAACAAGAAATTTTATGGGTAATTTTACTTTTTTTCACTTAATGATCCTATTATGTCAACTCCTTCTTTCTAATCATAATTCTTATGGAATTATCCTCCATTTTTCAAAATTTTGAACTTTTTAAGGCCTAAGCTAGGGACCAAGATATATCTTTCATCCTGGATATGATCATGCTTTTATTTGTCATGTTGTATGCCCAATGGTAATTACTCGGGTCCATTTGAGCCTTTATTCTTCTCTCCTTATCTAGACATAGTTATCAAGTTTTGATCATTTTTTCTTTTTTCAAATATTTATTCTGTTCAATGCTGAATCATAGGCCAAAATTGAAGTATTATAATTGTAAAACCTTAAGGTAGGTGGTATATAACTTATCCATCATGTTCATTGATTTTGTAATTGCCTTGTGGGGCCCAACGATTTCATTGGCTGTCATTTATAGAATGTATATTCCATGATTATAATCATTAGTACTTTATGGTTATTCTATTTTTAAAATAAGTGGTTATTTTTTGGTCGTTACACCCACAATTCCTAACATCCAATGTAGGATATTATTCCATAATTGTCATTTAGTGCTTTGACACATTTGAGCCACAGCTTGGGTGTGCCTTGGATTTACCTTCCTAATGGAAAGATTTCCGACATTAAATGGTCTCTTATAAATTTTGAATCAAAAAATGTAATGTACCATGTATTCCCACCACTTGACTCACCTTAGGTAAGTGATTCATTTTTCTAATTAAATGGTAAATGGGAATTGGAAAGTACAATAATTATATTACATGGCCTTAAATGTAAATGAATAATAAGTTTCTTTTCCATAGAACTCATTACCACATTAATGGAAGGTAGAGGAATGATCCTTGATTATTGAATAATATTAAATGGATTAAATGAATTGTTTCATTTTTCAAGGCCTTTTCACATTAATGAAATGAAAGTCTTGAAACAACTGTACATATTGAAAAATTATGAACTGATTAAAGGTTTTCATGAAAATATTCATATTTACACTAATGAATGGAAAGGAATTAACCAATTAAAATTATGAATGACTTCATTATCAAATAAGAGTGGAGTAACTTGATCATTATTTGGATCGTTATTGAGGAATTCCTTGAGCACTTGAGAACCCCATTATGATTCAAGGATACGACTTGAATAGGTTAGAACTCACCAAGAACCCGATCCTTGTCTATTCTAGGATGCTCAATATGACACCATAGCATCCCCCACATAGTATTAAAGGATGAATTGGATACACACCCTGGATAAGTCCTTGAAAATTTGGTTATATTGTTAATGAAAATATGACCCAATATTTTCTTCATCCCCTTCTCCCTTGGATGAATTCTTTAGACTCATTAAGAATATCATTGTGGGATACCATGGATTATTCTCCTTTGATTCCACTCGTACCCTATAGCCAGGCTATAGTTATTAATGAGTTAGATACCATTTAGTTCTATGTTTCATTGGTTATTACCTTGGAAATTCATTATTAAATATCATCATAGGTTTTATCATTATATCATGGAACCTTCACAATTTCTTACAAGTGGCTTATTTATAAACTAGTATTCAATTATTGAATTAGTTATATTTTTAGACACCAACTGAGAGCTGAAGTAGTAGATTGGGTATTTAGTTACATTTTATTGATTTACATTATATATGAATGCTTTCACACTATTATAATTTTTTACATGGTTCGGAGGTTATAGACAATATAGGTGGTGGACCACTGAGATTTATCTCACACCCTATATGGGTGTAGTTTGGTACCCATCGTTGATTACATTAATGTAGATATTGATAAAGGGGTGTGTGTGGCATCGAACAAATGACTATTTGCTGTTTAGGATTGATCATGATATAATATTACTAGTTTAGAGATTGAGATTCTTGTAATACTCTTTTGATTTCCATTATTCTTTTGTGGAACATGTTGTTCCTATTTTCTTGTATTCATGGTTTCTAGTTTTCTATATACAAGGCATATCATCATCACTTATTCCAGTTATTTATATTATTATTACTATTTCCTCTATTTCTATTTTTCCTTCTATTTACTTATATTGCTTCCACAATTTATCTATTATTATATTTAATTGTTGTGCTATACTCTCATAATGAGGGAATACTCTCCCAATGGACACACACTAGGCCCTTACTGCCAGTCGGAAACCTCTAGTGATTGGGGATATGTGCTTAAGGCCATGTGTCCTACAAGGATTGAGGCACTTATTATGTGGAATCTGGGTTCAAGATGTGACACTACACTTCATAGACATACCCTAATCTAAACCATATTTCATAACATGGGGAAAAGAAACATAATAAAAGAATATCTCAGATTCTTCATAAGGGTAAACAAGGTAGATATCAACATAACAAGACCATAATGGTATGAGAACATGATAATAACATTTGAAAACCATACACTTCATATCAAATATAATAATCACGAGTCAGGGAAAAAATATTAGTAGTTCATAATACATACATCATAAGGAAATAAAATAACATGAGACATTATAGAATAACATTGGTATAAGACATTGAATTGTGTCATAAAAAATCATAGAAAATAATTACCATAGTAGTCATGGATCACTTATGTTTCTATAATGGTGGAAGGTGTTCACTCCCCAAACAATCATAGTAGTCAACTTTCACTCTCACTACCATCATAGCGGACAAGTACCTTACTGAACTGGGTTCAATTCCCATTCTTTTCAGGTCTATCTAATGAGAAATAAATAATTTCTCAAAGAATTGGAAGATGATATAGGTCCCACCTATCACACAATGAAAATCAAATTTATGTTTTCCCCAATATCATAAAACATTAATCATATCATAAGCCATAAAATGAAATGGGATTCATAAATTTTTCATCATATCACACCCTTTGAAGAAGTTATAGGTTTCATAATATTTGTAAGAACCCAGACCTTCTATTCTGGCATGTTTTTCCTTTTTCTAGAGTTTTGATAAAAGAGGAGTTTTGAGAAATTTTTCAAGTACATGTCATGTACTTTATGAGTACACACTGTGTACTTTGTTTCCATAGGAGGACATGTGATGGTCGTGTCATGGACACACACATGATCATATGGGGTGACATGGAGGCCTCCCAATGTAAAGTACAAAAATAGTAAGTAAACGTCATGTACTCCAAAATTACACGTCGTGTATTTGCTTTTCATTAAACGCATCGGGGTCACTTCTAACGGACATAACCATCTTCTTTTAGGTCTCATTCATCCAAGGGAACCCGTATGGCTGCGGATCTTTGACAAACCCTCAAGCCTATGTCTATCCTCCGAATCGAACTCTGTAGGTTGTGTTGCCATCGCAACGGTGAGTTCTCTCTTCTCCTAGATCATCATTTTCCAATTTCTCATATTTCGTGAGTTATCATGGATTGACCATTTTGTGAATTTTCATATATCTATGGCTATCTAAGATGATTCAATCCTCATGGTTCAAGTCTCTTGAACTCCTAACTCTGAGGTAGGGGGTTTGTGCCATTCCATTCTAATCCTTTGAGTATTATGTGAAAATTCCCCCAATACCCTTGAACGGGGTATTGCGGGTTTGTCGTTTTACCCCTATTGTTTTCCTGACATGCTTTTATGAATGTGTAAATTTCATTTTGATATGAATAGGGTTTATTATTTTGATTTATATTTTTTTCTCATGCATGTTCTGTTTACGACTGTTTGGTCCTATTTAGCCTGTTTGGCTACCTTGTCTGTTTTACATGCCTGTTGCTATTGTATGGAGAGTTTGTTTTCTGACATTCTTGATATGTGGTAGACTGTTTAGCCAAGTAGTTCTATTGGTTTACTTTGGCTATATTACACTGATATTCTCATTGACCTACACAGGGTCGTGAGAACCTGGTATAGTAGGCTATAAGGGGGTATTAACCGAGTGAGCATCCTAAAAGAGCCTAGAACCACCTAGGTCTATAAGGGGAATTTACCAAGTGAGATTCATCATAGATTCCTTCATTACTATAGACTATAGAGGGATTGATTATGGCAGCTTCATCATAGAGTCTTTGTTTGAATTGAACGACCTGGGCTATAAGGGGAATAGACTAAGTGAGCTTCCTCAGAGAGTCCTAGACCTCAGGGATATAAGGGGAATTGAAATGTGAGATTCATGAGAGAGTCCTTAACTACCTTAGACTGTGTGGGGAATGGACTGTGTGATCTTCCTCAGAGAGTCTGGATTTACTTAAATTATAGCGGAATGGATTGTTTGAGCTTACTCAGAGAGTCTTCCTTTACCTTTGAGTATGAGGGGATAGACTGTGAGCGCTTCCTCTGAAATTCTTATTAAATTCCTTTGTCATAACCAGAAGGGTTGGGTTGTGTGTACTACCCAGAGGGTTTTCTATACTTCTTAGATGAGACCAGAGGGGATGGCTTCGAGTACTTACTAGAGGGTTACCTGTTAGAGATTTAGTTGTTGTTACATTACTAATTGATATTGAACTGTGGATTGCTTACTACTGAGCACTTTCATGTTTACTACTTTATATACATTTACCTTCCATATATTCACTGACTACTAGGCACAGATCTTCAAATGGTTTCATACTGAAATTTAGTCTCACATCCTATTTGGGTCATTCTTTTGTGCCCAAATAGATTATATTGTTGTTGGTATAGATAAGGGAAAGCATCTTCAAATTTAGGTACTTGACTTGTTGTGGAGCTGGAGAGCATGGGACCAAGCTATGGCTTGCGATGCTGAAGATTTTATCTACTTTATTTTTCACTTTTTTTAGTAGTTGTATTTCAGCATTGTGACTATTTGGGTTGTTTTCGTAGACATTTGTATTGTTCATCATTTTATATATATGTTCTCTAGTTTATACATTCATTCATCTGCTGTTACTATTGTATGCCATTATTACTACTTCCGCTCTTGTATGTATTTTTCTTACTTCCGAAGTGTACTCTTCCAATGATGGAATAGTTTCCCCACTATCACACTGAAGGCCCTCGCTGCTAGTTGGCAGCCTCTCATGTTCGGGGAAATTCGCTTGAGCCCATGTGACAAACCGGGTATGGAGCGCCTCTGGGTGGCTTCCAGAACCAGGATGTTACAAAGTGGTATTAGAGGAATTATATTCTCTTTATTTACTATTTGGATCCTTTATCTAGGGATAGGATGGAATCGGAACATGGTAGTAAGTTGTGCTCAGTTGTAGCTAACCCATGTATAGGGAGAAGATAATCTACCTCATTTATTGCAATTTCTATGGGTTTTTCAAGTTTATGGTTGATCTGATTTTCACTGATGGGTGACTCACATGTATTTTGTTGTTAGTTTTGATGATATATAGGTTCTATTTTAGTCGCAACCTGATGATATGAGGGTATTCCATCTCATGCATCATATAGGAACTTGATAGAAATCACATGTCATTCATTTTTTTCATGCCATCTAAGATGTATTAGATATTGCATGTGGTTGTGATAGTTGTCTTCATAGAAATAACTTCTGTTTGATAAGGTATTGTTTGTGTAGAGTTTTTCTAGAATGAATGCCAAACATTGGTTCTTGAGGTGTTATGGGCCCTCATGGGTCGGAATTTGGTTGATCATTGCACTTTTATATTGTTTAAAACATGTATAGGATGAAAAACAATGATTCGCAGGGAGTATGGGCCCTCACGGATCGGAATTTTGAACTTTCAATGTTTGTTTCAGTGTTTTTCTGTGTTCTGGAGTAGTTTATGAGGCTTACTGTCTAGAAAAACCAAGAATAAACGTTGTGTAATGTTAAGTACATGCCATGTGTTCTTCTGTTTGGGAAGAAACAATTTTTCTTAGGTACACACCATGTACTTTATGTACACTCCATGTAGTCTCTAACCATGTCGTAGGCCGTGTGGGCAGAGACACAGGATGGGAAAAGTCTAGTGGAAACACATCGTGTCTTTGCTGAACACGCCGTGTAGTATAATCCTAGGAACCTGGTCATGTAGGTAACACCACGGGTCAGTGAAGTCTCTTCTTAAACACGTTGTGTCCATCTTGAACACACTGTGTAATCTGACTCAGGTACCTGGAAATGTCAGGAAAAAACATGGGGTCAGTGTTATCCCTTCACGTACATGTCGTGTCTGTCAGGAACATGCCGTGTAGTTTGAGCCATGTGTCTGATCGTGTCACTAACAACGTGGGCCAGGTGAAGCTTGTCTAGTGCACATTGTGTCTTCCATGAACACTCCGTGTAGTCTTGTCTTAGGAGAGCCATGTGGCTTAACTGTGTATAAGGACTCGGGCAGGGGAAGAGGATTCAAGTACAAGTTGTGTGTGAGGTGGACACTCCATGTGTTTGGTGTGTTACATGACCAGTTGTGATGGGAGTACATTACCATGTGAATGGATTAAGGGAACACGCCATCTCGGGGAAATACACATGTTGTAGTCATGTTTTTCTTAACTTGAATTGTTTCTTTCTCTGGTTTTCTTCTTGTGCCTTCTGTCTTCAGCCCTTTATAATCTTGAATCTAAATGTGTGTTTCACCTTGTAGATTCATGCCACCTAGATGTCCTCCGGTTGACCGCCAGTTGCAGGGCAGTGATCAGACGCCTTATATGGATGATCAGGGGCTTCTTGTAGATCATCCTGTTGTTTCAGCCTTGGCACCAGTAGTTATACCAGTTGCAAGAACCGATGCACAATTTAGGGAGGGTTTTCTGAGGATGAGGTAGACCTTCTAGGGAGCACCACCTTGTACCCCGTCGATGACAAATTTTACATGGGTTTTCCAGTAGCAGCATCCTCCCACCTTCTCAAGGGAAGGAGGACCACATGATGCAGTGTCGTGTCTCAAAGCCACGCTGATGATCTTCGAGCATATCGAGGTACCACCAGAGATAAGAGGGAAGAGTATGACCTACATGCTCTAAGACACTGCCAAGAGGTGGTGGGATGTCATCTCTCAGGTGGGATGCCACCAGAATATGGCTTGAGAGGAGTTCCATCATATCTTTTATCATTACTACTACCCGGAGATCATGATAGTCGATCGATCACGGGAGTTCATGATCCTGGATCAGGGTACTCTTTCTATGATTGAGTATTCCTACCGCTTCAAGGAGCTGCATAATATAATGCATATTCCAATAGGTGATGAGTTGTTCCTAGAGAAGAAATTTGAGGATGGTATCATGTAAGAGATTCGTTCCCAGGTGACCACCATTAGGTAGACATAGATATCCTCTATCGTCGACCAGGCACTGATTATGGAGTGAAATCTAAGGGATTCTTGAGCTGTGAGCCAGGGCGGTTTGGCATCCAGAGTTAGTGATCCAACAGATGATAGAAGGAAGCGCTGTAGGGAAGCTATATGGGGAGATTAGAGTAGTCAGGATGTATCTTCTGTTAGCTAGATGGTGTGCTACTAGTGTGGGAGAAGCAGGCATAGGAGGCCACGTTGCCCGAGAGACCCAGTGGAGTGCCAATCTTACGGTAATATGGTTCACCTTCAATGCTTTTGTCAGTTCTTCTCACCAGTAGCTGGTGACAGGGGTTCTTCTATGACTCCTCATTCAGAATTTGTGCCACCAACATGTCACTAGTCTGGGAACTGGAGTTCTTCGAGCCGTTCTGGCCGAGGTGGAGGTCGTGGCCATGGCATCCAGTTGCACGGTTTTCAGTGAAATCTAGGTGGGTCATCATACATTTGTCAGGAAAGGTTAGAGGGCCTCGGTATAGGCTAGACGTTTGCAGTGGAACAGACCCAACAGGAGCAGGATCTCGGACCTTCTACCATTCGAGGTACGATATTAGAAGCCTCAGTCTTAGAATCTACTCTTTTTGATACAGGGGCTTCTTATAGATTTATATATGTTGCTGTCATGGAGAACATTGGGATCTGTATCTTTTCTTCTTCTGTTATTTGGACACTAGACACTCTGTTGGGGACAAGAAAATCTGGTGTATGTTAGTGCATGGAGTTCCCTCTGGAGGTTGGTGGGAGTCACTTCCTTTGGGATTGTTATGTTCTAGAGATGAAAGGATATGATGTCATTATCAGAATGGACTTTCCAGTTCCCTTCTAAGAAGTCGTCGACTATTATAGATGTAGGGTGAGATTCATATCACCAGAGGGTGGATCTTTTCTTTATAAGGGCGAGTGGGATGTCCAGGTGACCAGAGAGGGCCTAGAGCATCATGGGTTAGGAGCAGTTATATCGCAGATTGCTAGTATTTATCTGGATGACCAGGGGACTTTACAAATGGACTTTCCCCCAGTGGTGGATCGTTTCACGGTCGTATTTTCAGTGTACATTTTAGGTTTGCCTCCAGAGTGTGAGGTAGAATTTTCTATTGAGCTTGTGCCAGGAGCAGCATCAGTTTCTATTACCCTTTATAGGATGGCCACACCCAGGTTTCAGGAGCTCAAGAAGTAGTTTGAGGATTTGAAGGAAAAGGGTTTCATCCGACCCAGTACTTTTCCTTGGGGTTCACCTATCCTGTTTTTGAAGAAGGCAGACGGTACCCATAGGCTGTGTGTGGATTATCAGAATTTGAAGTAGTTGACAGTCAAGAACCAATATCCCTTGCCGAGGATTGATGACCTCTTTGATTAGCTTCGAGAAGCCCAAGTGTTCTTGAAGATCGATTTGATGTTCAGTTATCATCAGTTGCACATTAGACCATCTGATATACCTCTTACGACTTTCCGGAGTAGGTATGGTTTATACAAGTATATGGTTATTCCGTTCAGTCTCACAAATGTGTCAAAGGATTTTATGGAACTGATGAACCGAGTATTCCATCAATATTAGGATTCCTTCGCGGTTTTCTTCATGGAGGATATCCTGGTTTACTCTCACACTCGACACGATCATGCCACACATCTTGATACAGTTTTGAGTACACTGAGGGATCATCAGTTATATGCTAATCTCTCAAAGTGCCACTTTTGGATGGACCATATTCACTTCTTAGGTCACGTTATTTCAGATACATGAGTATTATTTGACCTAGAGAAAGTGAGAACTGTAGTTTCCTGGGATCATATGAAGAAAATCATTGAGGTGTGGAGTTTACTAGGGATGGATGGATACTACAGAAATTTTATACAGGACATGTCACGCTTAGAAGCACCACTGAAGGGTCTGAATAAGAAGGGTGTGAAGTTCTTATGGTCATATTCTTGTGATTTCTCCTTTCAAGAGATAAAGGGGAGGTTGACTTCATCACTGATACTAGTCATTTTAGATTCATCCAAGAGATATACTGTGTATTGTGATGATTCAAGTGTCGAGCTGGGAGCTGTGCTTATGCAGGGAGATGGAGTCGTTGTGTATGAGCCTCGGTAGTTGAGGCCACGTGAGATGAATTACCCGACACACGATATGGAGTTGGAAGCTGTTGTTCATGCCTTACGCTATTTGAGACACTATCTTATGTGAGGGAATATTGTGTTTTTCAGCAACCACAAAAGTCTCAAGTACATCTTCACTCAGCATGATCTGAATTTGAGATAGTGCAGGTGGGTCGAGTACCTACAATCCTTTGATTTCGATCTTGCCAATATTCCTAGGAAAGGCAATGAAGTGGATGATGCGTTGAGCATAAGGACTTAAATATAGGCAGTTCAAGAGACCAGCAGTGAGTGGAAGCTTATGGGTCTGTTCTCTGAGATGAAATTATTGGTGCAAGATATTCAGGGGCATACGTTTCATTCTTTTGTAGCTGTTACCTTTAATCTTCTTGACCATGTACAAATGAAAAAGCTATCTGATTCTAAAGGCCTAGTTCTACAAGAATGCATGTCAAGAGAGGACCCTATTCCTGGGTGGACCAAGGGAGATAATGAAATCTATCATTTCCAGGGATGTGTATGGGTGCCATCATATATACCCGAGGAGCTAATGTGGGACTTTCATTCCTTTGTTTGGGCAGTTCATCCTAGCTTCACCAAGATGTATTGTGTTCTACGCCATCATTATTGATGGCCTGGAATGAAGAGGGACGTTTTTGGTTTCGTCATGAGGTGATCCACTTGTCAGCAGGCTAAGGCAGAGCCTCAGCGACTAGTAGGGATTTTACAACTGTTACACATTCCTGAGTGGAAGTGGAATGATGTTTTTATGGACTTCGTGACTGGTTTACCGAGGTATCCCCATGGGAATGACATAGTTTGGGTTGTCATTGACAGACTCACGAAGTTTTATCACTTCTTGATGATCAAGGAGACCTTCAGTAATGATGAGATGGGGTGGTTGTACATCCAAGAGATCGTACGTCTTCATGGAGTTCCACACTCCATTGTTTCATACAGGGATGCCCATTTTACTTCTTGGGTCTGGCAGGGGCTTCATAAGGCTTTGGGTGCACAAGTACTTTTTAGTACAGCTTACCAACCCCAGACATATGTCATGTTCGAGCGCACGATTTAGGTGCTTCAAGACATGATCCGAGCAGGTATTCCGGATTTTAGAGGTTCTTGGGAGAAGCATATACCTCTTGTAGAGTTTTCGTACAATAATAGTTTACAATAAACTATCATGATGGCACCCTATAAGGCTTTGTATGGTTGGCCAAGTCGATCACCCTTATGTTGGCTGGAGGCAGGAGAGGCAGCTTGCTAGGACCTCGTCTTGTTCTGGAGACCACAGAGCAGATAGAGTTGATTCGGAAGAGAATGGATACTTCACAGTCTCTTCAGAAGTCTTATGTTGATCATCATAGATGATCTATGGAGTTCGAGGTCAGGGATCAGGTTTTCCTACGTTTCACATCGAGGATGGGACATAAGTGGATTAGGAAGCAGGGTAATCTTTTTGCAAGGTATGTCGGCCCGTTTGAGGTGTTGGAGAGAGTTCGGCTGGTGGCCTATCTGTTGAAGTTACCACAGAGGTACCAAGCTATGCCTAACGTTTTCCACGTTTCTCAGCTCTGACGTTACTTTTCAGACCTGTCTCCTGATTTCCAACCCAAGGAATTCAAGTTGGAGGTGGATGCATATTTCGAGGAACACCCTATCCCGATTTTTGATCGAAGTACGAAGGTTCTCCATGGCTACTATGTTCCTCTAGTACGAGTGCTATGGCAGCACAGACGGGTTCAGGATGAGACTTGGGAAATGGAGGCTGATGTACGCGCACAGTGGCTAGAGCTGTTTGGGGATTCTTCTTCTATGCCATGCTAGGAAAATTCAGAGATGAATTTATTTATGGGGGAAATTTTATAAGAACTTGTACCTTATTTTCAGGTATGTTTTTCCTTTTTCTAAAGTTTTTTAGAAATGTAGGCTTTTTTGTAATTTTTTCAAGTACATGTCGTGTACTTTATGAGTACACTTTGTGTACACTGTTTCTGTAGGAGGTCGTGTACTGGCCGGGTCATGTCCACACAAATAGTCGTGTTGGGTGACGTGTAGGCCGCCTAAAGAGGAGTACAGAAACAGTAACTATAGGTCATGTTCTCCAAATATACACGCCGTTTATTTTGTTTTTTTTCATTAAATGCATCGGGGTCATGTCTAATGGGAAGAACCACCTTCTTTTAGGTTACGTTCATCCGAGAGAACCCATACGGCCGTGGATCTTCGACAAACCCCCAAGCCTCCATCTGTCCTTTGAATAGAACTCTGTCAGTTGCGTTAGATTCACATCGGTGAGTTCTCTCTTCTCCTAGAGCATCGTTTTCCTATTTCCCATATTTCATGAGTTATCGTGGGTTGATAATTTTGTGTTTTTTCTTATATCTATGGAGTTTTAAGATGACTCAAGCCTTGGGGTTCAATTTTCTCGATCTCCTAACCCTGAGGTAGGTGTTTCCTACCTTTCTGTTCGATGTCTTTCAATATTATGGGAAAATTCCACCAATACCCTTGAACGTGGTATTGTGTGTTTACCATATTACCCCTGTTGTTTTCCTGACATGCTTGTATGACTATGTAGAGGTAATTTGGATATGAATAGGGTTGATTTCTATGCTTTGGATATTTTCCCTTCCATGTTCTGTTTACGATCATTTGGTCATGTTTAGCCAATTTGGCTGCCTTGCCAGTTTTCCATGCCTATTGCTGTAGGATGGAGAGTTTGTTTTCTGACATGCTTTATATGTGGTAGACTATTTATCCAATTAGTTCTTGTAGGTTTAATTTGGCTATATTACACTCCAATGCTCATTTACATACACAGGGCCATAATAACCTTGTGTATTAGGCTATAAGGGGGATTGACCGAGTGAGCATCCTCAGAGAGACTTGAACCATCTGGGGATATAAGGGGAATTAACTGAGAGAGCTTTCTCGAACAGTCCTTGATTACTTTAGACTGTAAGTGGATTGACTGTATGATCATCCTTAGATAGTCTTTGTTTTAATTGTACGACATGGGATATAAGGGGAATTGACCGAGTGAGATTCCTCAGAGAGTCCTAGACCTCAGAGATATAAGGGGAATTGACATGTGAGATTTCTCAGAGAGTACTTGACTACATTATACGATGCGGGTAACAGATTGTGTGAGCTTCCTCAAAGAGTCTTGCATTACCTAAACTATTTGGGGAATGGACTGTGTGATCTTCCTTATAGAGTATTTCTTTACCTTTTCTTATGGGGGGATAGACTATGAGTGCTTCCCCCGAGAGTCTTATTAAATTCCTATAATATAACTATAGGGGTTAGACTATGTTTAATACCCATAGGGTTGTCTATACATATTAGATGGGACCATAGGTGGTGTCTTTGAGTACTTCCCAGAGGGTTACCTATTTGAGATTTAGTTATTGTTTCACTACTCTGCTTTATATTGAACACTGGATTGCTTACTGCTGATCACTTTCCAGTTAACTACTTTCTGTACTTTTACCTACCATATATTAACTGACTATTAGGCATAGATCTTCGGGTGGTTTCCTACTGGGATTTAGTCTCACACCCTGTTTGGTTCATGCTTTTGGGCCCAAACATATTATATTGTTGCAGGTATAGATAAGGGAAAGCGCCTTTCTACTTTAGGTACATAACTTTTTGTGGAGCTAGAGAGCATGGGAACAAGCCATAACTTGTGATAAAAACGATTTTATCTTATTTCTTTTTCATTTTGGTTTCCTGTTGTATTCTATCATTGTGACTATTTTGGCTATTTTAGTATACATATGTATCATGAATCATTATATATATATGTTCTCCAGTTTATACTTTCAGTCTTATGCTTTTACTACTATGTGTCATTATTACTGCTTTTGTTGTTATATGTATTTTTTTTACAAAAAAGGTGGTGTCTCAGTCACGGAACAAGACACAATTTATTATTAAACCGAGAAAGGGGGTTACATGATTCTGAATTAAGGGACTTTTTTACAATCCCTTTCATAAAGAGGAAGAAGCTCAACAGGCAGATCCACCTTCCTAGTGAGATCATGGATGATACCCATATGAGCCATAGTGTTAGCAACCTTGTTTTCCTCTTGAAAGGTGGGTGTGGCAATGTAGTTGATCTCCATGAGAGAGGACAAGCATCTCATCCAGAGAGTGGTGAGATGCTAGGATAGATGTAATTCCCCATTCTATAAATCTTGAACAATAGTGGATGAGTTTTTTTCAATTCAGATGTTATTCCATCCCTTTTGCCTAATGAAGTCCACAGTGTGAATCAATCCCATCATTTTCGCCTACAAGGAGGAGGTCGTACCACAGTTACCAATGAAGAATCCATGGAATCTCCCATTAGAGTCCCGGAATATCGCTCCATAACCAGGAGGTCCATGATTTCCTTTGGAAGATCCATCAACATTTACATTAATCCACCCTGGAAGCAGGTTTTTCTTGAAAACTTCAAAGGTGCGCTTCGGTTTCCTGTAGATACCATAAACTCTGAGCTGATGAAGGATCTTGAAATCACCAACCGAGTTGTCACAATAGGATTTTTGAATAGAAGCAGTATCCTTGATGGCCATTCAGATTCGCGTATGATCTTCATTAATGTTGAATGAGTAGTTGTTATAAATAATGGCATTCTGATCATACCAATTCACGTATAAGAGCTCTTACACTGCTTCTAAGAAGTGATTTTTTATTTTCTGTGAAGAACTTATCTCCACACAGTTCTTTATTTGATTACTAATTGAGCTTGAATGTAACCATCGGTAGCTAAACAAGTCATTAATATAATTCTAAAGCACTGAAGCAGTAGCACAAGACAAAAATAGCTGGTTAGCATCTTCCCTGTGCTGATGGAAAAAATAACATTTAGAAAAAAGTTGTATTCCAAAAGATTAAAGACAGAATTCTATGGGAACAAGATTATGGGCAATACGCCAAACAAGATTAATTCTCGAGTGCTTAATCCAGTTCTTATTAAAGTACTTTAACCAAACAAAACTGTTATCGAGATTAGTAATATTATGATTGTAAAAAACTTTTGAGACAAGGATCCCATTTGGAGCAGGTTCCCAAATAAGTAAATCATCATTAACATAGGAATATTTATCATTAATATGAATGATGTTATCAGGTAGGTCGTAACAACCAGATAGCATGATATCATTGATAGTACAATTTGTGTAAACCGGATTGGAGTTAGCAGGTAACATAGTGATGATAGGAGCTCCAGTCCAATTATCCAACCAAAAATTTATGGAAGAGTCAACACAAACCATCCACCTATAGTTGGCCATAATTTGATAAAACGATTGTCTAATGGAGGGACAAATGGACGATTGGACATTGTTAAAATTTCCTTTCTTACGATTGTCATTAAATATGTTTTTATGGAAGGAGATGGAATCAGAGTTGTTATTGATCAATCTCTAGGTGAGGCTATCTTGTAGACCATCGTTAAAGTGCCGAAGATTTTTAATACCAATAACACCTTTATCCATCTACTTGCAACAGGTAGCGCATGGTATGGTCACAATATTTCTTTCAAGAATGCTACCAGTCCAAATAAAATTCTTGATGTCGAAAATATTTTTTTAGACGACCAATAGTCCATTTATAGATCATCAGATATTAGACCAACTTTGACACAATAATAGATTTCACCAAACAGATCCTTCCCTCCATGGAGAGGGATTTACCCTTCCATGAGGAGAGTGTCACGACCCGTCCTCGGGGCCCATTCCATGACTACCCCAAGCCTTCCTTCCATAGGCCAAGGGGTGGAGACTAGCTCCAAAGGCGTAAATTCTGATAAAAGGGAAGGCATTACCTTTATATAAGAAAAAACACCATAGAGTACGCAAGATGAAGTAAATACTATGTAAACTGAGTACAAAAGTAAGTGATGAAAAATAAATGGGTTAGAAAACAAACCCAACTGAAAGTACAGTACAACTGAAAAGAAAGTACAACAACATTAAAGTAAATATGCAACCACCGAGTCATCCTATGGATATCCCACCTGAAGGGTGGGTATAGATGGTCTCAATGTCTCCTCTGGTCCGGTCGTCCGCTCTGTGTACCTACGGCCTAATAGTCTACCTCCAGGTACCGTCACGCTCCACAATCCTCAACCACGATCAGCGTTGTCCGTCATCTGCAACCAACACAATGTAGTGCGGGCATAGCTCGTGCAGGGGTGAGTATACGATACTCAGTAGGGACCCCGAGAAACCCGAAGGTCTCCCAGAATCAACAAAGGATAAACCACAAAGGAAGGATATAAAAACGAATTATCAACCAACTCTACTTAGTTATATTCCCATATATATACCTAAGTCATCATTTCCAGTTCCGCTCCAACTCACGAGCCCAAGTACAACCCAGTCCACACAGGAAAACACAACCCAATCCACATAGGAAAGCAAGTCAACCATATCAATGATAATGATAGAATGTCAAGACTCAGCTCACACAGGTATAATACTCACGAAGAGGGGTGGAGATGATAGATGTAGCCTCTAAATCATCTCCCCTGTCGAACCCACGTAGGATCCAGGTACATAAGTCGTCGCTGTCGAACCCACGTAGGATCCTAGAATAGTAACCATCGCTGCCAAACCCACGTAGGATCCAAGTACAGACGTAATCACTGCCAAACCCATGGAGGATCCAAGTACAGCCATCCTTGCTGAAGAACCCTCGTAGGATCCATCTACAGTCGTCATCGTCTTCGCAGTCACATCCAGCTCTAGGGTTCCCGCACACAGCACGCTCAATTCCAGGAGGGTCCGCTCCACCAGCCAAGGGGTCGATACATCAACTGTCAAGAATTCCAGAGTTGATGTATCACAAAGTTCTGTCTCATCAATTGGAACTAAACGCGACAGATGACGCATCAATCGAACGCCCGGTCTGAGAGATATTGGCTTTTTCGTCCCAGGGGCCCGGTAGGTTTTTAATCTTAAACCAACCCAACCGTACTCCAGCTATGTCCAAACCTCAAGGGGAGTAATCCAAAAAACCCATCTCACTAATAGGAATTAAACGTAACTGATGGCACATCATTCGTACGTCCAGTCGTTAAGTTATAGGCATTTCCGCTCCAAGGGCCTGGTTGGTTTCAGGTTGGAACCAAACCAGCTATACCCAAACTTCGTCGAAACCTCAAATGTAATATACCGAAACGCCCGTCCCGATCCCATAATCCCAATGCAATAGACGGTGCGTCGATTGGAGGTCTGTAGCCCATGAATTGGGCATTTGAACGAACCTATACGAAAATAGGGGGTTTGGGCCCGGTTCGACCCGGCCCAATAACCCCTGGGTCAACCCAAACTGGGACGACCCGACCCGGGTCCAGGTCCGGCCCATTTGGGTGCGGCCCGGCCCGGCCCGGCGTGGGTGGCCATGCCCACGTGGATTGCGGCCTGACTCGGAAGCTGGTCGTGGCTCAGCAGTCGGCCGAGCGGGGTGCGAAGGGGGGGGGGGGGCAACGCCCCCTATTTCCGAAACGGCGGACACTAGGGGGTCCACCCTATGTGTTGTCTGGGGGTTTCAACCCCCCGGTTTTTCTGTAAACGGCCGGCAATTATGGACGGCCGGTTGAGCTGCCACGGGACCTGCGGGGGTACCCCCTCCCAGAGCACCGGTGGCCGGTTGTTCGGCTGCCCCTGCTGGACCACCGCGGCCCTTCTTCGACCTATGCGACATGATGGCATTTTGTCCCTCCATCGCAGCCCGCTCTGGCCACAGCCTCCCTCGGGATCTCCGGCGCGGCGCGACGGCACCGTGTACCACCGTCGTGGCACTCTCTAGCCGTGGTTTCCTTCTTTCTCACGCAGTGCAACGGCACCACGCCACCTTCACTATAAAGTTCAATGAGGGTCAATAAATAAAAGGGCATGAGGATTGGCCATGTTTGTGCGGTCCGATCTCCTCCTATTATGACGATAACAAGCGGCCATATTTAAATTCACGTAGATTGTTAAATAAAACATGATCTAAGGTAACCCCTACCTCAAAGGAAGTTTGCGGTTGTCAAGCGCTGCAGATGTTGGCATCGTTTCCGTCGTCGTCGGCATCTCCTTGCTTGTCTCAAAGGAAGAGGAGGATGGAGAAAACATGAACTGCCAATTCGATGTTCTTCATTAGAGAATTATCATTCTTTATTGAAGTGTAGACGTTCTTCGTGGGAATATGAAGTTCTTCATAAACTAGATCTCTCTCTCCTATAATCCCCAACACAACAAGATCACCAAAATTAAATAAGGTTCTTCTTATTTTATTTTACTTTGCAAGCATTTCAGAATTTGAAATTTCAAAACACTAGATCAATTAATTAAAGTGGTGTGTAGGAAATATTGAAGAGGAGAGAGGGGGGAGTTACACAATTAAAGGATACCAAAAAAATGATGGGAGGTTGCCATGTATTTATCATGGGAGTTAAAAGTTGTTAAGGGTTATGGAATGTGAAAAGGTGGGGGCTCCTGTGGGCCCCACCTCCTTCATAACCACACATGGGAAGTTGGGTAATTGTGGGACCCACAAACCACTTCCGATGAGAGTGTTTTAACTTCCAAGGATAATAAAATAAAATTGTACACAATTTTATTTACTTCTCACTTAAACCTCAAAATTTAACTTCTTCTCCCGAGCAAACGCATCAACGGTAAAAGTCATCTTAAGAAAATACCGGCAATGTGAGTTCATCGGTGCCCTCGGATTTCAATTCCAAACACTAGTTCAAATGATAGAAAAACACGCTCGTTCGTTCACTAAACGTACCTGAGATAAACTTCAGAAATTGATTCCAGGCACACTGGGCCTCGAAATTCGGTATCGTCAGAAACTATGTACTCATAAAATCTCAAAGAATTTAAGAGAAACTTTTCCTTCAAATTTAACGGTCTTTAAATTACTCCCACCTCAGGTATTTATGTCCCCATAAAGATACATCAAATACTAGGGAAACAAATGAGGGTACTTTGCATGCATCTGAGCCTCCCGCTCCCATGTGTTCTCCTGGAGGTTCCCGTGCTGCCACCTGATGCGCACTAGAGGAATCGAACATCCACGTAGGACCCTCTCCTATCGATCCTTGATCTCCACTGGGAATTCCACAAATTTCACCTTGTCATCGATGTCCAGCTCCCCGTGTTCAATGATATGCGTCAGGTCGTGCACGTATCTCCTCAGCTGAGATACGTGGAAGACATCATGCACCCAATGAAACTGAGGTGGAAGAGCCAGGCGATAAGCCACCACGCCTATCGTACTGAGAACCTGGAATGGTTCAATGAAGCACATAGATAACTTACCACCCCGAACAAATCATTGTAGTCCACATCAAGGTGAGACCCATAAGAAAACGTGGTCACCATCCTCGAACTCTAGTGGTCTCCACCTCCTGTCAGCATAGGACTTATGTCGGCTCTGATCAGTCCTCATCTGCTCCTGGATGATTTGAACCTTCTTTGTTGTGGCACGGACTATCTCTGGTCCTATAAGTGCTGACTCCCTAAGGTCTGTCCAGCACAGGGGTGATCTGTAAGGTCGGTCGTACAATACCTCGTATGGTGTCATCCCAATGGTGGAGTGGTAGCTGTTATTGTATGCAAACTCTACCAATGGTAGGTGATCCTCCCAACTATGACCAAAGTCAAGGACATATGCATGGAGCATTTCCTCGAGAGTCTAAATGGTCCTCTTCGTATGACCATCCTTCTGAGGGTTAAAGGTGGTGCTCAGGCGTATCAGTGTCCCAAATGCCTCTTACAACCCCTTCCAAATCTAGGAATTAATGTGAGCATCTCAATTGGAGATGATAGATGATGGAACACCATGAATCCATACGATCTCTTGAACGTAGAGACGCCCCAAGCTCTCTACTGATCCCTTCTCTCTGATGGGTAAGAAGTGGGCCGACTTGGTGAGTCGGTCTACGATCCCCCATATGGGGTCGTGTCCTCTGAAAGTACGTGGAAGCTTTGTCACAAAATCCATAGATATCTCATCCCACTTCCACTCCGGAACCTCTAAGGGATGTAACAATCATGTTGGTACCGGGTGCTCCGCCTTCACCTACTGGCAGGTGAGACATCGTGAAACAAACTCTACCACAACCTTCTTAATACCCGGCCACCAGTGATGTCATCTGAAATTCTGGTACATCTTCACTACACTAGGATGTACCACCAATGGGGAAGTGTGGAACTCTCTCAGATCCTCCTCCTGTAATGCAGCTAGTACCATGGTACGTCCCATGAAAAGGACGACGTTCTCTCCTCTTACAGAAAATCCATCAGGTGCATGTCCTGAGGATATCTGTGCACGTAACATGTCAATGTCAAAGTCCCCACACTGTGCCTCTCAGACCCTCTAAATAAGTGAAGGAGTGACTTTGAATGACTGTATAAAGGCTGCTCCATCTCTATCCAAGAAGGATATCCGCAATGCGGCTAGCTGCTACGTCACCTCTCCAAGTAGTAAGATGCCCGACCTCCTGCTGAGAGCATCAGCTACTACGTTCCCCTTCCCAGGAGAATAGACTCTCTCAAATTCATAGTCTTTGAGGAACTCGAGCCATCACTGCTTTCTCAGGTTCAGGTCCTTCTGTGAGAAGATGTACATGAGACTCTGGTGGACAGAGTAGATTGTAAAGTGCTCGCCCATCAGACAGTGCCACCACATCTTCAAGTCGAAGGCCACTACTGCTAACTCCAGTTCAAGGGTAGAATAGTTCTGCTCATGCTTCCTCAACTATCATGAACCATAAGCGATCACTAACCGCTCCTGCATCCGGACACACCCGAGTCGGGTCCCTGATGCATCGCAGTAAACTACGTACTCTACTCCCTCCTCTAACAGCCTCAAGATTGGTGCACTGTTCAGTCCATGTCCCAGCTCCTCGAAGCTCTACTAACATCAATCTAACCACACGAAGGGTTTACCATTCTTCGTTAAAGCTGGAAGCGGTGCTGCATTTCTGGAAGAGTCTATCAAAAATTTCCGATAGTACCTAGACAGACCTAGGAAACTCCACACCTCTATCATGCTCCTTGGTGGCTCCCAAGCTAGTACTACCTCGATCTTTGAAGGATCCACCACAAATCCCACCATAGAGATGATGTGCCCCAAGAAGTGGACCTCTTGAATCCATAATTGACACTTCGATAGTTTACCATAAATTCGGTGCTCTCAGAGTGTATCCAGTACAACCCGCAAGTGGTAGGCGTGCACCTCCTCAGTAGTCGAGTAAATCAATATGTCATTGATGAAGACTACGACAAATCGATTGAGGTAAGGTTGGAATATCCTATTCATGAGACTCATGAACACTGCAGGAGCATTAAGTATGCTGAAAGTCATAACCAAGAACTCATATTGGCCATACCGATACATGATGGTCGTCTTCTGCACATCCTCATCTCGAACTCTGAGCTAATGATAGTCTGACCTGAGGTCTATCTTCGAGAACCAGCGTGCTCCCTTGAGCTGATCGAAGAGGTCGTCAATCCTCTGATGTGGATACTTGTTCTTTACAGTCACCTGATTCAGGAGACGATAGTCGACACACAGTCGCAAGCTCTCATCGGCCTTCTTGGAGAAGAAATTCAGGGAAGCCCAGGGTGAAACACTGGGTTGAATGAATCCCTTGCACTATAAGTCCTCCAGCTGTACCCGTAGCTCTCGAAGCTCAGCGGGAGCCATCTGATATGCTGGATTAGATATCGGGGCTGTCCCGAGGTACATGTCAATATAGAAGTCTACCTCTCTGTGAGGAGGTATTCCTAGAATGTCGTTAGGAAAAACGTCTGCATACAGATCCACCACAACCGGAAAACTCGGACTTCACACATCAAGGGCTCCTAGGATGAGACTAGCCGACTGATGGATGATCGGCTATTCTCTCCACTGCATGAGTCCATCATGTGCCGCAAAGGCTCCCTTCTCACCAGTGAAGGTGAATCTACTCCCATCGGTGCTGACACATCGCACCTTGTGCCTAATACATTCAATATGAGCATGGACTGTAGATAACCAATCCATGCCCATGATAACGTCGTAGGGATCGACGCTGCTACAAGAAGATCACATCCGAAGCACTCACCTCCTAGAGTAAGCTCACACTGCCAGAACCAGTGCGTAATCATCGAGTCTACTCTCGTAGGAGTCTCTAGCCGTAAGGATCGAGCCAACTGCTCCGTCAGAATATTCGAGCTCCGAACAAGGGCAGCGGCAATGAAAGAATAACTCGCACTTCTGTCTATAAGAACTGCAGTAAGGGTGGTGTATACATAAATAGTACCTCGAATCATCTCGGGTGCACCGTGGTCATAGGCCACCACTGCCTAAAGCTGAGTCTTCCTCTAATACCAATTTGTCATGACCCGTCCTCAGGGCCCATGCCGTGACTTCCCCAAGACCGCTGTTTCCCCTCGAAATTTCGGGATGACCTCCTTGATGGGAGGTTCAATCATTCTGATCGATTTCTAATGGGTTTTTTCATAGAACCGGAAACATCCAATGATTCTACATCCATTTGGACCTACTTTCCAAAGGTAGGTGCTCATTAGTTTGTGGACTGATTAGGCTTAGGAATTTGCATTGGTCAAGAGGATGGGAGGTCAGACTCATCACACCTTTTTGAGGGGAATTATTGTCAACTCCGAGACTCTCTTTATAGATTTATGTTATGTTCATGAATCGTTATTACATTATCATATATAAAATGAGTTTTCCTTTAGATCTGACAATCATTGATCGATACGTTGGAAATTTAGAGAATCTTTTATATGTATTCGATGTTATTCACTTATAAAGAATCATCTGTATTTGTTAGAGATTCTTAGTCAATGGTATCCTTTGATACATAAAAGTATCGTGGTCCTTATGATGACCATACTGGTTTTCAAGCCACTCGGTGGGCCACTTGAAGGTTATTATCATTCAGCAGGACATGAATTATTTTAGAGTTGGGATCGAACCCGCAGATGGGCTACCTATGTATCCTTTGTTTATAAAAGGAATCAGAACCCACATAGTTCGAGTAAGGTGGTATGATGTTTATGATTGATAGATCAAAGAAGGATGTCATAATTACTTTTACACTCTAAGCTCACGTGAGTCATGCTCGGTGTGAGAAACAAGAGGTATTGGTAAAATTCAGACAATTGTGCCATGAAAGAAGAAATCATAAGAAATAATGTGGGGCTTATGTATGTATGACTGCCCAGATAAATGAAGATTAGGATTTACTTCAGGAAATAAATCCAGGAACAGGGTCCATAAAGGTATATGTGCTTCATGGAGATTTGAATACTCTAACATGGCGCTTACTACTGAAAAGGAGGCCCAAATTAGGAGAGGACATATGATTGGGTCTTACTCTTGAAAAGGAATCCCAGATCAAAGGTAAATTAGGACTGGTTAAGAGAGATTATGACTGGGGCTTACTCCTGAAAAGGAGGCCCAGATTAGGGGACTGGGGCTTACTTCTGAAAAGGAGGCCCAGATTAGGGGACTGGGGAATACTCCTAAATAGGATTCCTAGGTTAATGAGTTCTCTCACTGTAAATGTTGAGGTTGAATGAATGAAATCTCAATCTTTATTGACATAAAAAATTTGTAAACCACTATATTTGGAGAGTTATTCCACATAATTACATTCAGATAAGGATGTCAAATCAAGATATCGGGACATAAATGTCTTTGAAGTGTTTCTTGAAGAATGAATCTTTAATAGGAGAGGTGGAATGAAATAAGAGTGGTGAAATGGGCAAGAAGGGCACCCATGGAGGCAGAGGCACGCAAGTCCTGGCAGGCGTGAAAGTACTGCATGCGCGCGCAAGTCCCGGTCGCGCAGGTATACCTATGCGACACATAGGTACTTACGCAATGGTTAACCAGCAGGGTAATACTTGAGCGACTCTTGGTTAAAGCCTTTAGAATCATCTTGAGATTCTTCCAGAAGAGGGGCGTGCAAGTTCTATTGAAGAAGTAAGGCAGCGTGCAAGTGTGTCCATTTCCCTTAAGGGCTGGCCACTCAGGCGCGCAAGTGTTGATGAGTTTAAACACTTATGCCTTCCTCCCCCTCTTTAGATAATCCGTTCTAGGTAATAAATTACCTTATAAGTGTTTTGTAAGCTTTGAGAAGAGACTAGGGCACCGGGAGCTCAAATCTGAGTTTCTGGAAAAATTCCCTCCTTTCAAATGGGGGCCCACAGGGTCTATGTATATGCATGAGAAGACCCCGGGTGGTTATCACATAGGTTGCGCAAGTCACTTGCGCAACCATTATGCGTTGCGCAAGTGGACTTGCACGACTATGAGGGAACTTGCGCGACCTATGGGAAATGTGCTCTTTGTTCATCCCTTTGTCGATTTTTGATGTTTTCCTCAAAGGCTGAATCAATTTGTACTAAGTCATTTCCCTTTACATTCTTTTAGACAATGTGACGAAAAATGATCATCAACAAAAGTCCCCCCTCAGAGTTGGATCCGAATGAAATGAGGATGTGACTCTGAGGAAAAGAAGAAAACTGAATGAAAAGTGGCACACAAGTGTTGATGGCGCAGAGGGCGGCGCGCAAGTGTGTGTCACGCAAGGCCTGGCATGCAGGGGTACGGCCTTTAGTCATGCAGGGTACGACGCACAGGGTTCTAGCTGCATCTATAAATAGAGGGCCTCACTTTCGTACAAAGCATCCGGATTTCTAGATTTCATACCTTCAAGCTCTTGCCGTGCAGGTCACCTTAGCCGCGCAGGTTACTCTGTTTTTCGATGTTTCTTTTCTATCGCGCTACTGTATAGGTATTTGGACTTGCGTGGTGATACATGAGCGCCAAAAACGTGCGTGTCTCATCCATACTTGCGCGTCAAAATTATACTTGCGCGCCTTAATTCCTTTGCCATTTTTTTTAAATTTCTTCACAAAGATTATGAAAAAATCAATCAATTTAAGAGTTAATTTATTCAACTGTTTTGCAGATTTAATGGCTCCCAAGAGAATCGAAATGGCAGATGGACTGGCTAGAAAACAGATTGATGACATGATGAACATTTTTGTCCATGATTACTATGATATCTGCGACAACACTCTCCCAGATTTGGCTGAGTACTTGATGAAATATCATCTTAATTTCCCACAGAGCATCTACCTGCCTCTATATGGTCATGGTAATCTGCAAGGATTCAATGTTCCAAATGAAAAGAATTATATGCCTAAGATGCTGCTACACTACTACTCCTCTATTTCGGTTATGTTGTGCATTAAGAGAAACAACAATGGTGTGAACTTTCAAATTCTTCCTCCATGTCATTTATTTGCAAATATGAAAATGGAAAACCCATGGGTTGAAATGTTTTCCACTGCCGGTTGGTGGAGAGAAGACAAACATGGCATTAGAGAAATATCTGAAAATAGTACTCTCTCCAAATGGATCTTTACACCCAATTCTTCATTCTCAAATCCATGTATCCATCTTCCAAGTATCTTGGATAGAAACAGAGTCACTGTTTTGATCAGCAGAAAAGTTTCTCAAACCGCACTCAAGAACATTCTTTACAATTGTTCCAATAATAGCTCGTATCATTGCATCTCTTATAGTATCCAGTTGAATGAACAAATTCCAGGTTGCTTCTGTTGAAGCTCGAGATGTCGTAAATAAAATTAAGAGTTATGTTGGATGCCTTTTGTAATTCTTGAAAAAGAGAATAGACTCCAGTCTGTGGATGTATTTCTATCTCTTGTGCATCAATGAAAAACATGCTCTCCTTCAATCATTTGTGCTTGCATTTTCTTTATAACTGCATTAAATTTTACCTAAGACAATGGGCCTAGTAAGCATAGTTTTATTTTTACTATGATTAATGTAAATAACCCTATAAACTTTGAATCTTTTAATTGCTCAGTATTACCTAAATCATACAAAATGTATGTTTAGTGAGAGGGAACTTGACTTTTATTCAGAGTTCCCTTGTCTTTTGTGGGCAGTTTAAAGTCATGCATGTCGGACATAAAGAGGCTAATGTTTAAGGTCAAAATAGCTTTGAACGAATGAATTAGAATTGACTCAATTCATTTAAAATTCATCTAAAAAAATTGTACCATACTCAAGTATAAGAGAAAATATGTAAGCTATGACTTACGAATATTTGAATCTGAGGAATGACATGAAAAAGAGATAAAAGGAATTAGAAGAATCAGTTCCCAAGAATGATGTTACCATTATTTAAAAAATCCGTTATGGGGTTGAATTATGCAGGGCCACCAAAGGGCATTGGCTATATAGTTAAATAAATAGTATCTTTTGGCTAAGAAGTCTGTTATGTAGACTATTTATGCAAGGCCGCCTATGGGCACGTGATGCATAGTCAGGCAAAAGAACTCTTAAAAATTTACCTTCTTAGTGCCAAAAACCAGTGAAAGTTTATGGAGATTCATATTTTCCAAAGTATAGAGTTTTCTGTATGGAAAGAGGTACTTTTAATATGGAAAATATATTTCCAAACGAGATTATCGAAGAACATGATGTATATTACTCCAATGAAGGTCTGAACCAAACGTAGGGAAGGAAAATATAAACCATATACTTGAATACTTTCATATCATGAAAAAGGATATGGGACAAATATGTTATGGATGGTTGTTATTGCAGATCCTTACATACTGTCATTTAAGAAAAATAAGGACAAAAGAGGCATTCTTCCCAAGAATGATGTTACCACTATCCGAAAAAACCCATTAGGGGGTTGAATTATGCAGGGAAACCTAAGGGCATTGGCTGCATAGTCAGATAATAGTATCATTTGGTTATCAAGTCTTTTATGTAGACTGTTTATGCAAGTCCACCTATGGGCACGTGCTGCACAGTCAGGCAAAAGAATTCTCAGAAGTTTGACATTTTTGTGACCTAGAAGTCATGAAAAGGGATTATGAAAATCTGAAAATATATAAGGTTTGGATTATGACACATAAATATGGGTATTGTTAAATGTATATAGAGACACACAGATCAATGCTAACCATAATAATGTTTTGGCTGGGTCCTGAATTGAAATGTTGGACTTCACTACGTATCCCATAAGAATGGGAATCAAGCTCATACATAGTCCTTAAATTACATTTTAACGTCATGTGGGACAAAAGGATTAGAGATCATAGTTTAGGGTCATAGAGCTTGGACCATTGTAATAAATACACAGTGTGTGTTTTCATAAGGAATTTTTAGCCAGGGAACTAAAAGTGGAATTTGAGGTTAGGCCCAAAGACTTGGGGTTGGATTCTAGGTACACTCGAACGTTCCTACGTATCCCCTAAGGATGGGAATCAAGCCTACATAGTTCTAGAAATACCCTCTGTATAAATTTGGTTCGTACATGTGAAGGGTGAAAGGGGATTTTAGTACAATGATGGTTTAACCCAAGATAAATGGATTGGGAGTTGCCATGTATGCACGTAGTCTTTGAAAAGAAACATGATTGAAAAATCAATGTAAATAATGGTTCCCTATCAGGTGAGGGTATCAAAGAATATTTTAGTTTATTGTCATACACGAAAAAAATGTTGTATAGTTTAACGGCATATAGCAAGGACGGAAGTGAACCAATGTAATGATATTGATTCTAGGGGCAGTCTCACGAATTAAATTGTATGAGATGGAGATGAACCGATGTGAAGAGATTGGTTTTGGGCTTGAACCTTAGGAGGTTGCCTACATACCCATCCTGGAAGGCAAGGATCAAAGTCCGCGTAGTTCAATTAAAGAATGAATTAATCATCAAGATGTTCTTGGGGACAACGACCTAAAAAATGATGTTGTTGGGACTTACACATGGTTAGCGGCCCAGAGAGAGTGTTATGGTTGATGTTTTTTCTAAGATCACGTGAGTCATACTCGGTGTGAGAAACAAGAGGTAACAACAACCTTAACGATGCATAGTTTAATGTCATGTAGGACATATAAAGGGACTATGCAGCTTAAAGTCTTGCAGTTAGGACTATTGGTTCTACATAGTTTAGTGTCATGTAGCAGGGAAAAAGTACAGTTTAATGTCATGTAGGATGTATCATGGACTTTCTATATAGTTTAACATCATGTAGTTAGGACGATGGGGACGATATAGTTTAACGTCATGTTGGACGAAATGGGTACTGTGTAGTTTTATGTCATGTAGTGAGGAAAAAAGAGTACACCATTTAACTTCATGTTGGACGTATTAGGGCCTTTTTCACAGTTTAGCATCATTTTGGATGAAAGTGCGAATAGTTTAAGGTCATATGCATGGACTATTGATGAGGCAGTTTAACGTCTTACTGGACGGTGGTGTAGTTTAAGGTCAAACAGGACCTTTGATGATTATGTAGTTTAATGTCTTTCCAGACGTAAGGTACTTTTATACAGTTTAACATCAAGTAGTTAGGACTTCACAGTTTAATGTCTTACTGGACGCGAGGGACTTGCAAATATTTTACAGTCATATGTATGGACCATTGCTATATAGTTTAACATCATATAGCAAGGAAAATGAAGGTGACATAGTTTAACTTCATGTGGGACGTATGTGAACATAGTTTAGGGTCATATGCTTGGACCGTTGATGATGATGTTTAAGGACATACAGGACCTAGTTGCAGTTTAAGGACATACTGGACAATTTAGGGATCTTTTTCATAGCTTAACGTCGTGTGAGATGAAAGTAAAAATAGTTTAAGGTCAAATGTATGGACCATTTATGTATATTTTAATGTCATATTGCAAGGACAATGAAGGTGACATAGTTTAACGTCTTTTGGGACGAATGTAAAAATAGTTTAAGGTCATATGTAAGCACCATTGCTGTATAGTTTAACGTCATATTGCAAGGAAAATGAAGGTGACACAGTTTAACGTCATGTGGGACGAAGGTACCAATAGTTTAAGGTCATATGTATGGACCATTGTTGTATAGTTTAATGTCATATAGAAAGGACAATGAAGGTGACACAGTATAATGTCATGTTGGACGTATGTTAAAATAGTTTATGGTCATATTCATAGACCGTTGGTGTATAGTTTAATGTCATATAGCAAGGACAATGAAGGTTTTGTGTTTATACAAAATACTTCTTCAAAAATCTGGCATTGGTTGGAGTTGTGATGAGTTCTCCATCCATCGAGATTAATGAATAAGCTCCATTGGAGTAGACCCTATGTATTGAATAAGGTCCTTCACATTTTGGCTCGAGCTTGGGAGGTTTCTTTCCAGGTATCATTGGAGTTCTAATAACTAATACCAATTCTCCCTGAGTGAATGAACGAAGATGGACTTTTTTGTTAAAAGCTCGTGTTATTCGATTCTGAAAGACTTCCAAGTGGTGAAAAGTGCACAATATTATCTCATCTAACCATTCCAATTCATTCAATCTCTTTTGAGATTTTTCATCTTTAGATGATTGATCACAAATGGTACCTCTGAGTGAGGGTAGTTGATCTTCAATGGGAAATACGGCTTCCGTTCCATATACCAATGAATATGGAGTTGACTGAGTTGCAGTGCAGGTGGTAGTCCGATAAGCCCATAAAGCATGAAATAGTTTATCAGGCCATGACCTCTTATCTTTATCCACCATCTTGTGTAGTATATTTGAAAGATTCTTGTTATAGGCTTCTATCTGGTCATTGGCCGCTGCATGATACTGAGATGAATGGTTGGATTTGATGTTGTATTTTTTATACAACTTCTTCACCTCGGATGAACAGAAGTTGGTGCCATTGTCTGTCAATATTGTATGAGAGACACCAAATCTGGTAATGTTTCTAGACTTGATGAAGCTAACAACGCATTTAGAACTGACTTCCTTGAGAGGTATTGCCCCTGCCCATTTGGCAAATAAGTCAGTAGTAGTAAGAATGTACTTAAACTTCTTGGCTATAGCTGAAGTGTAAGGTCCCACCACATCCATTCCACATGTGGAAAATGGCCATGAGTATTTAGCTATATAAAGCAACTCCAGAGGTTGATGAATGAAGTTGGCATGTACTTGGCATGAATGACACTTCTTTGTGAAATCTACACAATCTTCTATCATTGAAGGCCAAAAGTATCCAAGCCTTCGAATCTGATCAGACAGTCTATGTCCAGACTGGTGGGCACCAGAGACTCCTGCATGCACTTCTTTCAACACATCCATTGTCTCTTCACCATCAATGCATCTGAAGAGAACTCCATCAAAACCACGTTTGTAGAAAATTTTCTCTAGGAGATTTGGGCTATCATAAAAAGTAAAATAGACCACACGTCACTGGATTTTTTCTTTCTCAGCGCTATCAGGTGGAAGTGTTCCATTTTGAAGGTATTCCCTGATAGGTGACATCCATCCTGTAGTATTACCATACGGTTTGGGAATGGGACTAATTTCATTAATTTCCTATGTTCTGATTCGAACATAAGGTGAAATTGCACGACGGTGGGCAATACTGATGGTTGTCTCGTCCCGATTTGGATCTGCCATAACTGTTGCTAAATTAGCCAGTGCATCAGCTTGAGCATTTTGTGATCTTGGGAAATAAGAAAATGTCGATTCCAAAGGGAATTCCTCCATTAACTCTCTGATGTAATCATACAAAGGGATTAGTTCTTCTTTTCTGATGGCATAATCCCCATTGACTTATTTGATTACCAGGTCTGATTCACCTTTCACCTTTAAGTGATTCACTTGTGCATGAAGTGATAATTCCAAGCCTACAATGAGAGCTTGGTATTCTACTTAATTATTGGTACCACCTTCCGACAATAATAAGGAATAAGGTAACACTTCCTTTTCTGGAGAAATGGGCACAATTCCTAAGCCAACTTTGTTGAATTTAGGATTTTCCATTTTCCTCCCTGTTGGACTTCTAGAAGCACTATCAAAATACATTTCCCATGCCTGAGGACTTTATTGAATAGAGAATAATTCCTCATTAGGGAGTTAAATATCTGAATATGTGTCTTCCACTAAAGGGTGTTCATCCAGGAAATCAGCCAGAGCTTGTCCCTTTATCTCCTTTTGAGACACATACTAAATTTCGAATTGCTATAAAATAACTTCCCACCTTTCCATACGTCCTGTAAGCATTGGACGACTAAGTAATAATTTGAGCGGGTTATTAAGAGATACCAATTGGACCTCGTGATGTTTCAGGTAGTGTCTCAACTTCTAAACTGCAAAGATTAATGCCAGGCAGCACTTCTCAATACTTGAATACCAGGTTTCTACTTCAAGGATAGTTCGACTGAGATAGTAGAGGCTGTTTTCATTCCCAGCATCATTCTTTTGAGCCAGAAAGGCACCCAATCATCGCTCTAGAGCTGTCACATAGAGGATAATTGGTCTTCCTTCAACAGGTGGCATGAGTACCAGTGGACTCAAGAGGTATTTCTTGAGAATATCGAATGCTTTTTGACATTTTTTAGTCCATTGGTATGTGAATCCCTTCTTCATCAATTTGGTGAAGGGTAAATGTTTTCCTACTAAATTTGCGATGAAACGACGGATATAGGATAAGTGTCCTTGAAGTCCTCTTAATTCATTCAAATTTTGAGGAGGTGACATACCAAGGATTGACTTGGCCTTCTCAGGATCGACTTCAATACCACGATGGCGTACAACAAAGCTAAGAAAGTTTCCTGAGGTTACCCCAAAAGCACATTTCAAGGGTTTCATCTTCAAATTATATTGCCGAAGCTTGCAGAATATGACTTCCAAATCAGCCAAGTGATTAGAACTTTGTTTGGATTTATGTACCTAATCGTCTACATAGCATTCAACAAACTTCCCTAAGAAGGGTTTAAAGATACGATGCATGGAACGCTGATAAGTTGCACTTGCATTCTTTTAGCCAAAGGGCATTACCTGGTAGAAAAACACACCCTGAGGGGCTCTGAAGGCTGTAGATTCCTCATCTTCTGGGGCCATTCAGATCTGATTATATCCAGAATATCCATCCATGAAGGAAAGTGCTTCATAGCCAGCTGTTGCATCAATTAAAAGTTCTATAATTTAAACTGGGAAATCATCCTTAGGACAATGCCGATTACGATCTTTGAAATCGATGCAAACTCTAATTTGTCCGTTCTTATTCGTTACAGGGACAATATTATCCAACTACTTGGGATATTGAACTTCTCTGATGAAGTTAGCTTTGATAAGCATATCCACTTCAGATTCAATTTTGGGAGCATAAGTTGGGTGTGTTCTTCTCGAGGTTTGATTAAATCCTTAATGTTCTTCTGGTAAACCCAAATGATGAGTAGCAACATCGGGATCAAGCCCGGGCATTTCTATATAGTTCCAGGAAAATATATCTCTATTTTTCTATAGAAAAGAAATATACATCTCTTTCTCTTCAAGATTCATGGCCGCACTAATTAAAGTGGGGTGTTGATCTTCTTTTGTACCCAGATTTATTTCTCTGAGTTCATCCACAGTGGTAGAGATACCCTCTTCAAATGCTGGAGGAGCTAATCTGAGATCTTCCTCTTCTTCTTAATCATGTGTTATTTTTTTTGTTTCTACTTGAATAGTAGATGATAAATTAGAATTTTCATGATCATAAGAGATGTCAAAATTTTCATATCTTGAAGAAGAAGCTTCCATTTACGACCCTATTGATGATGAAGGGACTTCTTTGGGTAATAAAGAGGAGTTGGTGGATTGAGAATCGACATCATTGTTCACCTTAGATGTTGCTATAACTTCTTCTGGACTAATTGGTGAAGCATAGACTTGTTGGGTTTCAACAGATCAAATGAAGATGTCACCATTTGTGATTTCATCACTACTTGGTAGATTACCAATTTCTCCCATGTTGTCTAGCTCAATTGTCATAATTGACAAGATGGATCTTTCTATAAGAGTATTTTGATTTGGGTCTATCTTGTAAATTTGACTACTAGGCATAACATAATCTGTACTCACATGTGTAAATGGATTTACTAGAATTTTCTCCAAACCATATGGAGCATTAACTTTGGTAATCTCCTTTGTTGTGGATTTCTCCCTTCCCTTCATGTGATAGAATTCCGCCTCAATGTATTGAGACTCACATGTCTTGAACGAGGCCTTATCACCATAAAATGTCCCAACTTGACCATCAAAACAATATTTGAGACATTGACGGTATGATGAAGGGATAGCCGCATGTTGATGTAGGCAGGGTCTTCCAAGCAAGAAGTTAAAGGCTGAGTCTTGATCAACAACCATGAAATCTGAATTGGATACAAGATCTCCAAATTGAGTTTTGAGTGTAACTTTGCCCAGTGGTTCTTGTTCATTTTTATCATATCCTTGTAAAATCATGGTAGAAGGATACAAATCAGATTCTGTGAGGCCAAATCGACAAAGTGTACGAATGGGCATGAGGTTGACTCCTGAACCATTGTCAATGAATGTTCTTCAGACGTCTATGCCATTGACCTTTCCAAACAAGTACAATGGTCTAATATTTCCATGCACAACATCATCTTCATCTTCATCAGTAAAAGATATTGTTGCATGGAATTCTGCATGATTATTATCTATGTGATGGACTTCAGCTGTAGCAATTTCAGTTTCAAACTCTTGAGGACTTGACAAAGCCTCGATGAGTGCTTCCCGAAGATCTTTTGACAAATTAAGAGAATCCAGAATTGATAACTTGGCTGGTACTTGGGCCAAGTGTTTCAATATATCATACTTTTGATCCAGAGGTCTGCATTTCCCAATAGGAATATGTGGTTTAGCAGGTACCTTGGAAGTATATGCTTTGGAAGTTGATTCATCTTGTATCAGGATAGGAGTTGGAAATATTCCTGGTTTTGGAAGATTAGACCAATTAGATTCATTTACATGATGAGATGAATAATATGGAACCTTCAACCGATCTTCCAAAATAACTATGCCAGGACTGAATTTTATATTGGTAGAAGAACATTCTTGTTCTTACTGAGCTCACTGAAGGGTTCTACCACGAGTTTCTGCTGCATACACATTTCTAGCTGGGGTAGAATTGGAATAGTGTCTTTTGAATGATCCACGTCTTCCCCTATATCCTGAGCCCCTTGAACTTCCTCTGATTCCCCTGTTTGATACAGGAAATTCAGGCTCATTGAAATCGAAACTGTGACTGGCATCTGGATCTGTTAATTGAATCATATTAATAGAACCAAAGATTAACTCTTCTTCTGATGAAGACTCTGCCTGATTAGCCTATTTAGGTTGTGCCGTTTGGTGGGGCGGTGCCTGTGGCTTTGAAGTAGATGGCTTGAAGTCCGCCATAGTCAAAGACAACATAGGTTTTGACACATACCCATCTTCTTTAGATTCTTTTTCTTTCTTTGAATCATGCTGTTTCTTTGAGGATGTTCCCTCTGACGAAGAGGGTTTTTTTGCAACATTCATGGAAGAAGACACAATTGGTTTCTTTAATTGTGTCCGCAAAATAGCATGAGTTCATTTTATTGTCTTTATGACTATCCAATCATCATACTTCTGTGCATTTTTGCTTTTGACTACTTTCCATTCACCTTCCTCCTCTGGAACTATAGCAGTAACACATGCTACCTGAGCTAAAGAGCCTTTCCGTTTGACTTGTCCCAAGTCGACCATATTTTTTAGGAGGTCTTTGAAGACAAAACACTCCTGGATGGGATGCCCCAACATTTGATGAAAATGTAAATAATTGGGATGGTCTTCATTTCCTTTCTTATTTGGCCTCTTAGGCATTGGTAATTGAACTAAATTGTTTTCGAGAGCCGAAATGAAATATCCAGGAACATTTTCATTTCGGAAAGAGTATGTTTTCCTCCTACGATCCTCAAATTGTTTTCAAATTTGATCTCTTTGATCGTTTGGACAAAATGGCAATTGTTGTTGGCTCTCAAGAGGTGAATCCCTTCGAGAAGATGATGGTTTTGAGGTAGAAATAGGTACAGGTGCTTGTTTAAGCATAACTGTAGCAGTTTCTACTTTACCCATTCTCCTTCCTGGAGCTGATGGAATTACACGAGATTTAGCCTTAGCCTGTATAAGGGAATCATTAATCTGCTGAGCGGTTGAAGTAAGGTCTCGAGACCATCCTGTGTATTTTAGAGGGATTAATGGCGTCCCTAATTCGTCACGTAGATTTTCCACACATATTTGCAATAATTCTTCTTGAGGGAATGCTAAGCTCAAGGAATATGTTAATCCCTTCCAGTGAGCAATGAAATCAGAGACCCTTTCATTCTCCCTTTGCTTACAGTTTGTAATATCGAAAACTGTTGTCTTTGGAAAAGTTTAGCTGAACTGAAGGAGGAATTTTTGGCGAAGATCCTCCCATCCAGTAATTGACTAGGATTGCAAGCTTGTATACCAGACAAAAACTGGTCCTTGCAAGGTTTTCAAGAAGAATCTGAGTTTCACTGCTTCTTGCTGCTCCGGAGATCCCATCATAGGATCACAACAAGACACATAATGCATCAAATGTTGTTCAAGATCACCAAATCCATTGAAAATACGGAATACAGGTTTCCCAAAACTGGATGGAGGAGAGATTGAATCTACCCATTCAGGGTAAACATTCTTTTCTAGTTGAACTTGGACATGTTTCCCTTCCACAGTTTCTAACCGAGCTGTTAATGAATCAATAGTAGTTAATAAATTTTGAGAAACATCTGGTTGAACTTGGACTTGGGTAGGTGCAATGACTGGAGCTTGGAAGGATGTGGTGGTTGGTGTTGTAACTAATGGTAGCACTGCCAACTATTGTTGCACTTGACCAGTAGGATTAGACCTGTGAGGGTGTACTGATAGAGGAGGATATTCTTGATCCATCTCAGTAGCTGCAACAAATTCCTTTGGCTGACTGACTCCAGCATTATTAAGAATAAGTCTACTCTGAAGTAGTTTTGCATTCAACCTTCTTAATTCCTTCATTTCTTCCTCCTGTTTTACAAACTGTTTCTCTAGTGAGAGCGATTGACCTTCTCCAGAGGAAGGATATGTTACCTGGTTCTTTCCCTTCCCTTTTTTGGATCCTTTGAAGAGGGGGAAGTGGGTTAATCGAAGGATTAACTAGGTTCTAAGTAATCCTTAGATTTCGTGTACGCACACCTTCTTCATTTGTGTCGGTGCATACATCTTCTTGAGCAGGAACCTCTTCATATGAGTTCCCTGAGTGAGCCTCATCTGGTGGATCAGCAATAATGGCATTGATGAAATTGATTGATGCATAACTCATCGCATCCCTTATATCATCATTTTTGTGATATTTTCTTCTTCCATGTCTTTGATGAGACATTGCCTTTTATTGATTCGATCCCTCATGAACTTCTTGACGAACCGTAATTTGGAGGGAATCTCCTGATAATTTGGATCTTCATTCCTCTTGAGGCTTCTTCCCCAATCAAGAAAAGACCGACTTTCTCCGAGGAGGGGATTGGTGATTTGAAAAATTCCCCAGTCCGGTGGACTGGGGCTGTTCCTTCTCAATTCCTCGAATATTATTTGTTGATTCCGGGGGTTGGTTTAAAAGAGTCCCCAGTCTAGCGAGCTGGGTGGCTCTTGACATGTTATGTATGAGACTTTCTTAAAAGCTCTCCTGATCTTCCGAACCTTAGTCCGGAAATTAGCTGGATTCATTAACCTGTATCAACTTTTATCACCCAGTTCAAAATACAAATGGATGATTTCTGACACTTCTGTCACTTGGTGACGTGCTTGCTCCAAACGAGAGGCCTGTTCAATATTCTTGTTTGTTTGATGCAAGAGTAATTCAAAAAATTGTTCTCTGTATTATTGATTTTGATAGGAACTAGTTGAATCCTATTCTTGGGAAAGCTTTTGATTACAAACAAAACCCATTAACTGTGGTCGGCAATGGGCAATAACATTGCATGATACCATTTTTAGCAGGCTTTACTGACTGGAGAGCACCGTGAAATGCAGTGCTCCATGAACACCCCATCCTCTGACATGAATAGCAGATGGGGCATTGGAAATTAACTAACGCAATCTTCATAGTGCTCCAAAGCATGAATGTTGAAGGGCTCTCTGCTGCTTTTCAGCCTTCGGATATCAAGAGACTGATAGAGATGCCAAATCAATTTGACGTTATAACCCTTCTATTATCCTAATATTATTTTCATATTCATCATAAGATAATACTTTCTTTTTCAACTGACAAAGAGTTTTCCATATGTTTAGATGAATAATATGAATTTCATCTTCCGTCAACATTTCTGGAATGTCATACTAGGAGTCAGCCAGAGGCCAAAACATGACTGGCACTTCACCTTTCACCAGTTGTTTTCTCTTGTTCAGTATTTCCTCTTTATCATTTGATAAAGATTCTTCTACCTGATTTGACCAGAGTTGCTGTTTCCTTGTTGCTTCATTGGATTCAACAGGATTGGTAGAGAAATCATTGATCAAACTAGAAGATGCATGACTTAGGGGTGGTTCGGAGAATGACCTACACCCTGGGATATCATCTGATTGAGAAAGTATTTTTCCTGCTATCGATGAAGCATCAGACATGACTGGTTTCGCATTTGAAATTTCCATAAGATAAGAGGGCTTTCTCGGCACTACATTGTCCACTGGATCATTTTCCGGGCAATGTGCATCACTACTGCGGAGAGGACTTTCGCATCAAAATTCATCATCATCGGGAGGACCACCATAATGGGTTACAGAAAAAAAATTAGATCTCTTTCTCCTTGGTCTTCTGAACACACAGAGGGTTTCTTGTGGCTCTCATCTGAAGATGAAACATCGAGATCGACCGAATTGTCATGAAGCAAGCCATCATGAGGAAGTGTCTGTTGAAGGCCTTCGGAATTATTGTTCCCACTTTTGGGAAATGACGGAGTAAAATATTGAATTTGAATAGATAATTGTCTGAGGGCTTCAAAAACTCCAGTATCGAGCAAAGCCTTGTTACATATTGGCTCTTGATCTCCTGACTGTGCTGGGCAGGTCTTTTTCGTAGACACCTTCTTACTCACTTTGGAAACCACTTGCTGACGAAAGTGGCTGCTCTGAGCAGGTGTATGTGCCTAATCAGGAACGATGGTCAAGTTAGGCTGACGATCTCTACTCAAATCAGGTGTATGTTCCTGACTTGGTTGTCCGTATGATATGGGGGAGTATGCCCCACAACCCTCTAGGACTGGAACAGTTGTGTGTGTCTGTTCCAGAGTGAATTTTTGATGTGTCACTCCACTAGTAGGGATAGATTTATGTGTCTTTCCCTAAGATGCCACTGAAGTTGTTATAATATCCTAGCAGGCATCCAGAATATGAGCAGGGATTTGATTCTGCTCTTTCACCATTGATAGAATATATTTGGTGACTTCAGCTACCGGAATGGAAATATACGTCCATTTCGGGCTTGGAGTAGGTGTATGTGCCTACTCTTGTCCTCATTTTTCTATCAGTGAATCCTGACAGTACACAAGTGTGGGGGCGGAGAGTTGAGTCTGCCTCCTATTTGTTGTCGGGGATTTCCGGCTAACTTCTCTGAATGCTAACAAGTGAGACTGTTGGTAGGCTTGATTAGTACTAGCAGGTGTATGTGGCTGCTGATTACACTTTGCCAAACGTAGTTGACGAGATCCATCATATGTAGTCAGACAAGCCTTCTGACTAGCTGATGATTTATAAACAGGTGTATGTTCATGCCTATAGTACTCCGCCGGAATTGCCTGGCGGGGTTGGCGTGATACTGCCAGACGAGTCTACTGGACAGCGGAATTAAAACAGTCATGTGTGTGTGCCTGCTCATTTCTTTCCACAAATTTAGGTTGGTGGACTTCCCCGGAGATGGCAGAGATGAGAACCTGCTCACTGTTAACCGGACTTCGCCTCTGGAGATTTGTCTTGCCTGCTCGGGTTCGAGGCACCTAAGCCGAACGCCTGGAGTCGGTACCCTCATCATGTTGAGGGCGCACTGCCGCATGAGTCTGGCTGCGATGGTTGGTGGGAGCCCTCAGGAAGGACTCCTGTTTGTTTGAATTAAGGCCCTAAATGACCTGATCATTCACTTCCCCAGAATAAGGGAGTGAATGGTGATTGCATTCCGGGGATAATGACCTGAAATGGTTGGAGACGGTAGTCAGCACTACCTGCTTCTTGATCACTGGTCATCGTTGTCCAGATGACCGATGTGAGTTGTTCACTTGGAGGGCTTGTCAGGCATCCTCAATAGATGGGATGGTACCGTGTTGACGGTACTCCTTATCCAGTGCGTTTGATACCCACCATTGAAGATGCTGAGTAGGTGATATCGTCCTCAGAGTGGACAATGATCAAGCAGGAGTAGCAGCAGTGGCATTTGCAGCAGCAGTATTCACAGGTGTGAACTTGGGGGCAGCCATTCTAGAAATGCAGAAGATCTTTGAAAAGAGTGCCTCTATGATATAACAGACGTAATCAAGATAAATTCAGCCACTACATCTTTTGGATGAGCACATATGTTAATGATTGTTTTTGTTGGCCCTCTTATTGAGTTTTAAATAGGGGCCTAACAAATAGGTAAAACATCATTTTAACTTGGTTAAGGATTCATGACGGGTTCACCATTTTTGTTTCCCCTCGGAATTTTGGGATGACCCCCTTGATGGGAGGTTCAAACATTCAGATCGGTTTCTAACGGGTTTGTTTATAGAACCGGAAACATCCAATGATTCCACATCCATTTGGACCTACTTTCCAAACGTAGGTGCTCATTAGTTTGTGGACTGATGAGGATTAGGAATTTTTATTGGTCGAGAGAATGGGAGGTCGGACTCATCATACCTTTTTTAGGGGAATTATTGTCTACTTCGGGACTCTCTTTATAGATTTAAGTTATGTTTGTGAATCCTTATTTCATTACCAAGTATAAAATGGGTTTTCCTTTAGATCTGACAATCAATGATCGATACATAGGAAATTTAGAGAATCTTTTATATGTATTCGAGGTTCTTCACTGATAAATAATCATCTATATTTGTTAGAGATTCTAAGTCCATGGTATCCCTTGATACATAAAAGTCTCTTGGTCCTTATGATGACCATACTGGTTTTAAAGCCACTCAGTGTGGCACTTGAAGTTTATTGTCATTCAGAAGAACATGAATTATATCAGAGTTGGGATCGAACCCGCAGATGGGATACCTACGTATACTTTGTTTATAAAACGAATAAGACCCCACGTAGTTCGATTAAGGGAGTATGATGTTTATGATTGATGTCTCAAAGAAGGATGTCATAATTACTTTTACACTCTACGCTCACGTGGGTCATGCTCGGTGTGTGAAACAAGAGGTATTGGTAAAAATCAGACAATTGTTCCATGAAAGATGCAATCATAATAAATAATGTAGGTCTTATGTATGTGTGACTGCCCAGATAAATGAAGATTAGGATTTACTTCAGGGAAGAAATCCAGGAACAGGGTCCATAAAGGTATATGTGCTTCATGGAGATTTGAATACTCTAACTTGGGGCTTACTCCTAAAAAGGAGGCACAAATTAGGAGAGGAATTATGATTGGGTTTTACTCCTGAAAAGGAATCCCATATCAAAGGTAAATTAGGACTGGTTATGAGAAATTTTGACTGGGTCTTACTCCTGAAAAGGAGGCCCAGGTTAATAGACTTGGAAAATTAAGGGACTGGGGATTACTTCTGAAAAGGAGGCCCATATTTGGGGACTGGGGATTACTCCTGAAAAGGAGGCCCAGATTAGGGGAATAGGGCATACTCCTAAGGAGGATGCCCAGGTTAATGAGTTCTCTCATTGTAAATGATGAGGTCTAATGAATGAAATATCAATATTTAGTGACATAAAGATGCGTAAATCACTAGATTTTGAGAGTTATTCCACAGAATTCCTTTCAGATAATGATGTCAAATCAAGAAATCATGGCATAAATGGCTTTTAAGAGTGTCTTGAAGACTAAATCGGGAATAGGAGAGGTGGAATGAAATAAGAGGGGTGAAATGGGCAAGAAGGGCACCCATGGAGGCAGAGGCGCGCAAGTCCTGGCAGGCGCGCAAGTACTGTGTGGGCGCGCAAGTCCCGGTCGCGCATGTATACCTGCACGACACATAGGTACATGCACGACGGTTAACCTGCAGGGTAATACTTGAGCGACTCTTGGTTAACACCTTTAGAATCATCTTGAGATTCTTCCAGATGAGGGGCGTGCAGGTTCTATTGAAGGAGTAAGGCGGCGCACAAGTGTGTCCATTTCCCTTAAGGGTTGGCCACTCAGGCGTGCAAGTGTTGATGAGTTAAAACACTTAGGCCTTCCTCCACCTCTTTAGTTCTTCCATTCTAGGTAATGAATTACCTTAGAAGTGTTTCGGATGCTTTGAGAAGAGACTAGGGCGCCAGGAGCTCATATCTGAGTTTCTGGAATAATTCCCTCCTTTCAAATGGGGGGCCCACAGGGTCTATTTATAGGCAGGAGAAGACCCCGGGCGGTTATCACTTAGGTCGCGCAAGTCACTTGCGCGACAATTATGCATCGTGCAAGTGGACTTGCGCGACCTATTGGCCATGTTCTATTTGTTCATATCTTTGTCGATTTTTGATGTTTTCTTCAAAGGTTGAATCAATTTGTACTAAGTCATTTCACTTTACATTCTTTTAGACAGTGTGACGAAAAAGGAGCATCAACAACCGCCTTCCTTAGGTCAGGGGCTGGAGACTAGAACCAAAATCATAAATCCCGATAAAAGGGAATGCATTGCCTTTATATAAGAAAACAAACACCACAGAGTATGAAAGCTGAATTAAACACTAAGTAAACTGAGTACAAAAGTTAGTGCTGAAAAGTAAATGGGCCCGAATACAAACCCAACTGAAAGTATAGTACAATTGAAAAGAAAGTACATCAGTATTAAAGTAAATATGGAACCACTAAGTCATCCTCTGGTTATCCCACCTGAAGGGTGGGTACATGTGGTCTCCTTGTCTCCTCGGGTCTGGTCGTCCACTCCGTGTACGTCCTGCCTGATATTCCACCTCTGGGTACCGTCACGCTCCACAAACCTCAACCATGATCAGCGATGTATGTCGTCTTCAACCTACACAACGTAGTGCGGGCATAGCCCGTGCAGGGGAGATTATACAATATTCAGTAGGGACCCCGAGACCCCCGAAGGTCTCCCAGAATCCACAAAGGATAAACCACAAAGGAAGGATACAAACACGAAGTATTAACCAACTCTACTTAGGTATATGCCCATACATATACCTACGTCATCATTTCTAGTTCGGCTCCAAATAACGAACCCATGTACAACACAGTCCACACATGAAAACACAACCCAATCCACACAGGAAAGCAAGTAAACCATATCGATGATAATGATTGAATGTCAAGACTCATCTCACACAGGTATACTACTCACAAAGAGGGGTGGAGATGATAGATGTAGCCTCTGAATCATCTCCCCTATCGAACCCACGTAGATCCAAGTACAGAAGTCATCGCTGCCAAACCCACATAGGATCCTAGTACATTAACAATCATTGTCGAACCCATGTAGGATCCTTGTACAGACTTCATCGCTGCCGAACCCACAGAGGATCCAAGTACAGTCTTCCTCACTGCTGAACCCACGTAAGATCCAAGTGCAGTCGTCATCGTCGTCGCAGTCGCAGCCAGCTCTATGGTTCCCACACACAAAACACTCGATTCCAGGAGGTTCTGCTCCACGAGCCAAGGGGTCGATACATCAACTATCACGATGTCCAATGTTGATGTATCACAAAGTTCTGTCTCATCAATAGAAACTCAACGCGACAGTCGGCACGTCAATCAGACGCCCGGTCTGAGAGACATTGGCCTTTTCATCCCAGGGGCCCGGTTGGTTTTTAATCTTAATCTAACCCAACCATACCCCTGCTACATCCAAACCACATGTGGAGTAAGCCAAAATAACCATCTCACTAATAGGAATTCAACATAACTGACGGCACGTCATTCAGACGTCCGGTCGTTAAGTTATATGTGTTTCCACTCTAAGGGCCCGGTTGGTTTCGGGTTCAAACCAACCCCATCATACACAAACGTCATCGAAACCTCATGTGTAGTATACTTAAAGGACCATCTTGATCCAAGGATTCCAACGCAACTGAAGGTGCGTCGATCAGAGGTCCATATCCAAAGATATGGGCGTTTGAAAAAACCTATCCGAATATAGGGGGTATGGAAAGATTAAAGAGGAGAGAGAGGACAGTTACACAATTAAAGGATACCAAAAAAAATAATGGGAAGTTGCCATGTATTTATCATGGGAGTTCAAAGGGGTTAAGGGTTATGGAATGTGAAAATTTGGGGACTCGTTTGGCCCCCACATCCCTCATAACCACACATTTGAAGTTGGGTGATTGTGGGCCCCACCAACAACATCCCATGACATAGTTTTAACTTCCATGGATAATAAAATAAAATTGTACACAATTTTATTTACTTCTCACTTAAACCCCAAAATTTAACTTCTTCTCCCGAGCAAATGCATCAACAGTAAAAGTCATCTTCAGAAAATACCGGCGCTGTGAGTTCATCAGTGCCCTCGGATTTCAATTCCGAGCACCGGTGAAAAAGATAGAAAAACCCGCTCATTCGTTCACTGAACATACCCGAGCTAAACTTCGGAAATTGATTCCATACACACCGGGCCTTGGAATTAGGTGCCGTCAAAAACTTCGTACTCGTAAAATCACAAAGAATTTAAGAAAACAATTTCCTTGAAATTTACATGTCTTTACAAAGAGCTTTTTGACCATTTGTTCTACAATGTTTGAAAAAAAATTGTTTTAGGCCTTCCCCAAATAATAGGCACCCCAAGGTAGTTGAAGGGGAAGGATCCATCCTTGATATTAAGACAATTGACGATGTCATTTTTTCTATTAGGGGAATTTTTTTTCCAAACTAGACAAACGATTTCCCCCATCTAATAAATTGACTAGAGAGATCTTCATAATGGGTCAAGGCATTTTAAAGATTTTGAATATTTCTTATCACCTTTTAAGAAAATAATTATGTCATCTGTATTAAAAAGATGTGTAGGAACACATAAATTTCTAGCCTCCTAAATAGGTTTATGTTTGTTTTGATTATCCAGGTTGGTGAGAAGCCTACTAAGATAATCTTCGGCTGTGAAAACAATGAGCGCAGATAAAGGATCACCTTGTCGGACACCCTTGGTACATTTGAAGCATCCCTTAGGAGATCCATTCACAAGAACAGAAATAGAGGCCGAATTGAACATGGAATTGATTATACTAATGAAAATATCACTAAAACCGAAGGCTCCCAAAACATTGATTATAAATCTCTTGTCAATGGTGTTAAAGTATTTCTTAATATCAAGTTTAATGGAAACATTACCTCCTAAGTTTGCTTTGTTCAAAGTGTTGGTGCATTCTGAGGCAAGACAAATGAAATCTTGGATGTTCCTTCCTTTTATTAAACCAAATTCATTCCATAAAATAATTTTTTGGCAAAGAGAAGAAAGTCTATTGGAAGGCAGTTTAGTGATAATTTTATAGAGAGTTAATAAGCGCTATGGGATAGAAAAGTTGAATTTCAGAAGCATTGTCAACTTCAGTGGTTAAATTAAGGAATTGGGCATTGAGACCATGAGGTTGAACCCCAATAGAGAATAAAGATTTCACATCTTGTCACACAACCATATTAATGACATCCCAATGATGTTTTAATAAACCATTATTAAAACTATCGGGGGCCGTAGCAGTACCAGGGTTAAGGGTGAAGACAATGTCTTTTACTTCATGGTCAAGAGGGATGCTTAAAAGAGAGCAGTTATCTTCTTCATTCACAAGGATTGGAATGAACTCAGGGTAAAGGATTTTATTAATTCTGGTACCATTAAATATGTTTTCAAAGTAGCTAACCACACGGGTAGTAATGGCTTCCTCTATTTCCAAGAGGATGTCATTTTCTTTCAGGAAGGAAAGGGGATGAAAAAAACTCCTCGTTATTTGAAGAGAGTTATAAAACATAGAATTTATCTGAACATTATAAATCCATTTTTATTTAAAAATTTGTTTTCTAATGTTTTCTTTTAATACAATGAGAGGGTTTAGTTTGAGAGCAGTTTTAACTTCATCTTGAGGGTCAGTAGAAAAATCAGAGAAAGTAGAGTTTTGCTGAATTTGGGATAGCACATTTTCAATTTTAGATATGTCATTGTCAATTTTCTTGTATTTTTTGTTACACCAACCCTTAATGCAATGCTTGAGGTGCTTTAATTTAGTAACACAAGGAAAAGAATCTTCGTGATGGCTCATAGACTCCCAACTATTTTTTATTATATTAGCACAATTTAAGTCCGAAGGCCAAGAATTGTTAAATCTAAAAGGATGAATGGTTTTCAACTATTTAGATCTCCGACTGACAAGAATAGGTTGATGATCAGAATTATTCTTGGGTAAGGTAATGCTAGAGATGGTGTCCCAATATTCTAGAGCATGAGTGTTAGCAATAGCCCTATCCAGTTTTCTTGCAACTACCCTATTGTAGTGTCTTCTGTACGTTGTGTACATGGAACCGGTGAGATTGATCACTAAGAGATTGAAATTTTCCATAGAACTTCTAAACTCTCTCGAAGAAATGGAGGAGAAGGAATGACCAATTTTCTCACTAGAGGTAAGAATAGATTTAAATCACCTAACACAAACAAGGGGTCATGAGAGTTGAGGGATAAATCAACAAGATATTTCCAAAGGGAACTACGATCTTGATATCTATTTTTGGCGTATATCATCATAAAAATATTATTCCTACCATCTAGAGAAAATTTTCAAGTTAACATTTTCTCAGTAGAAAATATAACACTAAAATTTTGTAAAGAGTCATGATAAAATAACCAAAGAGATTCAATAGGCGACCCAATTTTGCAAGAACCTTGATAAGTATAACCATAAACACATAAATGTATAAACTTTAATGAGAAATTGATTTTTGGTTCAGTAATAGAAATTTTTTTAGGATTGTGCATCAAAATAAATCTTTTAAGAGTAGAAAAAGTTGTAGGGCTCACAACGCCCTGACAGTTCCAAAAAAGGCAATCCATTAAAAACATTTCTTGGAGATAGAGCACCCTTTTTTCTTTCTGGATACACCTAAGCCCCTATTCCTTTGTGATATTCTGACACTTTGCGGAGGAGGATGATTGGATTGCTTAACCTATTCATTCATATGAGAAACATGAATTTCCTTAACATTACCTCTAAGACGAATAATCTAAATTTTTTTAGGTGTTTCCAGAATATCAGGTGGACAATTATGGATAACCTTTGATGACAATGAAGGATTTTATTTACGGTTAATAGGGTCATGTCCAGTGGGTTGTGATTCCACTCCTACTGGCATTTCATTTTGATAATCCATATTGGATACAGGACTCTTATTGGGAGAAATCGGTGTGTGCAATGTTAGTGTAGGTTCACTAACAAGATGGAGGTTTTCTTGATGAGAACCATTGGAATTTTAATCCAATGGATCTAAAAAGGTTTCTGTTCCTTTAATTATTTGAGCTGTAGAACCCCTATTTTTTAAATATTTATTGATGAATTGGGAGAATTTATAATAGGGGTACCTGATGTTTTTTCCAGCATAGCTGAAATATCAGCCACCAAAGGGGAACTTTCATCTGCTACTTAGTGTGCCATTTCCAGAGGCATGCACTAGCCAAGCACCAGAGTCTCACAGGCCGACGCACTATCAAACAATTGTCCAGCACCATCTAGAGCATCATAAAACTCATGTTTTCAATTCATGACCTATTTCATATCCATATTGTCTCCTTTCAGATTACCATTGGAGAAATCCAAGACCTTAATATGAGCAGCAAACACTGGGATTGTAGGAGTTTGAGTTTTCTTACAAACATCCAGAACAATCTGTTCAATATCAACTGTCATGAGCAGATCAACCTCCAAATTCTCCTCAGTTTCTAAAATATCTACAAATATTTTTCCCGAGTTTTCTCCCGGAAAGGTGGGCTTCTTCATCCAAAATTCCAATTTCTTCTTGGAGACTTCGCGAGGGTTCTCATCCATTTTATTTTTCTACTTACGGACTTCCATCCAACCATCATCATTTGGCTGAGAAACCTGCTTCTTGACAATCCTATATTTGAGAAATGAGTGTTATACAATCTTACAGAACTCATAATAAGGAGGAATGCATTCATATTCTGTTCAGAACTCAGTTTTCAATCCATTTTCATTGAAAAGTATGTTCTATGAGAGCTTGTCTATAATGTCAACCTCCACCATGACTCCAGCATACAATCCAATTTCAACATTGAGGGTTCTTTGATCAATTTTCAGAGGAGTTCCAATACATGAGAAAATGTCGTTCAATATCTTCGGATGCCAAAAATACAAGTTAATCCCATGATGCCTAACCCAGATTTTCACCATTGTGTTCCAGGCATTGTTTGGGTTGAACATGTAATCCCATTCAAATATGCAAAACACTCCTAGTTTGGGATGAGATTCCCAATTATCCAAGCATTATCAAGAGCATCCTTCGGTTTTAAAATCATATGGAAATAACCTTTTCCAATTGGAATGATTTTCCAATATACAAAGCCCCATACGTGCGCAATTCTAGACTTTGAATATGCATTTGAAAAGGGTGTATCTACTTTTATATATGAAATGCGACCCATCAGCGAAAACATACAGTGATGCGAGCGTTCATGGAGAGCATCTGGATCTGCCTCTACCATATATCTTCCATCTTCCAGTCTCTTGCATAGAGGAACCCTCGTCGAGGATGAATCTGAACCTTTGAGTGCATCCAGGAAGAATATGACATTAGGATTCTCGAGCAGAAGGGTTTCAACCGAATTCATTTTGGAAGCCAGACCTTCAATAGCATTTTCCCATTCAGGATCAAAACCGGTCATTAGTAAATGAGGGATGAGAATCAAAGAGAATTCTTTGTGCGACGAGGCAGAAACCTAGACGTTGTTTAGGGGTCAAAATCTCAATCTATTTAAGGATATTTTCTGAAATAAAGAAGGATCGACTAATGATGAGGTCATAGTTTCCCCACTATCACACCCAAGGCCCTCACTGCTAGTCAGTATCCTTTGCCGTTCGGGGAAATGCGTTTGAGGCCATGTGACCAACCGGGTACGGGGCACCTCTGGGTGGCTTCTAGAACCAGGACATTCTAATATTTTTATCATCTCATCATATCATAACCCATTAATAGAAGTGGGTTTAACAATAATTTCCATATGGTGTAACCCATGGAATAGAATTAGGCTTTATAAGTGTCAACCCATCTTAAACAAAAACCATTCATAGAATGAATAAGAATGGTATCCTAGGATCATATCCCTAGATAGGCATTGTTAATATCAACACATGTCATCTAGGAATGAATTTTTTTTGAAGATATTTCAAAAACATTCATGAGGAAAATATCTTTTACTAGAAAATCAATTTTTAAAACAAAAAAACCATAAATCATTTTGACAATATTTTTCATTGAAAATAAACATTAAAACATATAAATGATTATTTTAAAATCATTTATATAATTACTTATGTAAAATAAAATTTCCACTATGAAAAAAAATATTAACATAATAAGTTTTGAAAATCCTTTTACTTGAAAACCACAAGATAAAATATAATGGAATATTCAATAAAAATAATGGTAATTATAATAGATTACCATGTAGTAAATCTTAAATCAAATATTCCTTTCACATTATCGATAAAATAAAAATGGGAATTAATTAAAAAAAGACATAAATATTAATTTCATAAAATTAAAGAAAATAAAAAAAGAAAAACATTTTAACAAATAAATCATTTGGAGAATGTAAAAAAATTTTTTTGAAAAATTAGTTTTTGAAGGAAAACTGTTTTCAACCAAAGAAAAAAATAATGAGGATTTTTATTCAAATTATAATTTTTGTCCCATTATTATATTAATTAAGTAAAATTATGTGAAAAACATATTTTCATGAAATAAAAAAAATAATCCTAAAATTAATGATATTATTAGGAGATGGATAGTAAGATTTAATCTTCAAAAACATAATCATAAACAATCCTAATTAATGATTATATCATATCCTAAGACTCTTAACGCATTGGTATCATTGAATTGAAATCCCCAAGAAATAATAACATTAAATGAAACTCAATATATCATGGTAACAAATAAATTCATGATATTACAAGTCAGTGTGGTTGTATATAAACCTCATAAAAGAAGATAGGATCACAACATGAAATGAGTTTAAAAAAAAGTAAAATTTATACAAATATCATTTACCACTTATATCTCAAGTAAACTATAAAACTCATAGAAGATATTTCCTAAACTTTTTATTCAATTACCCACAATTTTAGTTATAATAAATATAAAACATATTAATTGATAGTATATTCACCATAGTTAAGAATAAAGTGGTAAATATGACATGTATCTCACATATATAAAGGTGAGATGAAAAATCTTTTACCACATTAGTAATTTTTTAAAAATTAATCCCTAAAAATAATAACACAAAATATAACACTAAATATAATTAAAATAAATAGTTCAATGATATAATATGTAAAATATTCAGTATATACATCACCAAAAATAAATAAGTGTAAAATTTTCATGTCTCCCAAAAATAAAAGAGAGATTCGGGATACCATACCTTATGTTTTGACATCCTTCATAAATATTAAAAACTAATATATAATAAATATAATTTTATTATACATATATTAAAGAAAAAACTCATATGTATCATACCATATATGATTTACTTAAGACCTTTGTTTCCTATGGAAATGGAGATGACCTTGTTTGCTTAAGGTTCAAACATTCCAATCGGTTTCTAACGGGTTTGTTCGTAGAACTGAAAACATCCAATGATTCTATATCCATTTGGACCTACATTCCAAAGGTATGTGCTCATTAGTTATAGACCAATGAGGCTTAAGAAGTTTCATTGGTCGAGAGAATGGGAGGTCGGACTCATCACACCTTTTTGGGGGGAATTATTGTCTACTCCGGGACTCTCTTTGTCGATTTAAATTATGTTCGTGAATCCTTATTACACTACCAAGTATGAAAATGAGATTTCTTGAAGATCTGACAATAACTGATTAATATGTATGAGATTTAGATAATCTTTTATATGTACTTGAGGTTTTCCATCAATAGAGAATCATCTATATTTTAAGATATTCTTAGTCAATGGTATCCTTCAACAAATTATATAAATATCTCTTGGTCATTTTGATAACCATACTGGTTTTAAATCCCCTCAGCGGGATACATGGAGTTTATTGTCATTCAGAAGGACATGGAGTATTTCAGAGATGGGATCGTACCCGCAGATGGGCTACCTACGTATCCTTGTTAGAAATGGAATCAGAACCCACGTAATTTGGGAATTAAGATATAGTTTAACGTCATATGGGGCAGATGATAATTAATGGATGATGGGCTTGAACCTCAGAAAGGCTTTCTACGTACTCCACTTTTAAGGTAGAGATGAAAGTCCACATAGTTCGGTTGGGAATTTTGGGACTTACGTATGATTAAAGGCCTAAAGAGATGTGTCATGGTTACTTTTACACTATAAGATCACATGAGTCATGCTCAGTGTGAGAAACAAGAGGTATCAGTAAACCTGACCATTTGTGCCACTAAATATGAGGTCACAAGGAATGATATGGGGCTTATGTATGTATGATTTCCCAAATAGATAAAGATCAGGACTTACTTTAGAGAAGAAGCCCGGGAACAAGGTCCATAAAGGTATATGTGCTTTATGGAGATTTAGATACTCTAACATTGGGATTACTCTTAAGGAGGATGCCCAAATTAGGAGGGGACATGTAATTGGGTTTTATTCCTAAAATTGAAGCCCAAATCAAAAAAAAGTTAAGACTGTTTAAGAGAAATTATGACTGGGGCTTATTCCTGAGAAGGAGGCCCAGGTTAAAGGGACTTGAGAACTAGGGATTACTCTTGAGAAGGAGGCCCCGGTTAAGGGAATTTGGGATTTGGGGATTACTCCTAAAGAGGATGCCCATATTTGGGAACTTAAGGCCTACTCTGAAGAAGGATTCCCAAATTAGCGAACTTCGATTGGGGCTTACTCCAGAAAGGGAGGCCCAAGTTAGGAAATTATGACTGGGTCTTACTCTTGAAAAGGAGGCCCAGGTTAGTGAAATTAAGACCGGGGATTACTCTTGAAAAGGATGCCCAAGTTAGGAAATTATTATTGGGGCTTACTCCGGAAAAGGAGGCACAGGTTAATGATCTTATCATCATAAAAGATGAGGTTTAATGAATGAAATCTCTAACCTTTGTGACATAAAGATATGTAAATCACTAGGTTTTGAGTGATGTTCCACAGAATTTCTTTTAGATAAGGAAGCCAACCAAGAAATCATTCCATAAATGGATTTGAAGAGGATTCTGGAGACTAAATCATGAAGAGGAGATGTAGATTTGAAGAAAAGAGATGAATGGACAAGAGGGACACCCAAAAAAGGTAGGCACACAGGTCCTGTTTGGGCGCACAGGTCCTGGTCGCACAGGTATACCTGCGCCACACTTGTTTACTTGCGTGTCGGTCAACCAATAGGGTTATACTTGAGTGATCCTTTGCTCAAGCCTTTAGTATCATCTCTAAAGTCCTATGAAACGGTGGTGCGCAAGTTCCGTTGAAGGTATAAGGCGACGCACAACTGTGACCATTTCTCATAATTTCTAGACACTTAGACGCGCATGTGTTGATGAATTTCAACACTTAGGCCTTGTTCCCACTCTTTAGATCTTCCATTCTAGGTAAAAAATTACCTTATAACTGTTCGGAAGACTTCAAGAAGAGACTAGGGCGCCGAGAGCTGAAATATGAGTTTTTGGATCTTTCGTCCCCCAAATGGGGGGCCCACAAGGGGTATTTATAGGCTATTGAAGACCCTGGGTGAAAATAAAATAGGGCGCACAGGTCACCTGCATGCCCAAAATGTAGTGCACAGGTATACCTACGTGACCATAATGGAAATTGTGCGGCCCATGTTCAATGAAATCATTGTTCATGCCTTTGTCGATTTTTGATGTTTCTTCAAAGGATGAATCACTTTGGGTTCCACGTATTTGCCTTTTCTTTTTTTAGACTCTATGAGGGAAAATAGCGTCAACAGAAGTCCCCCCTTATAGTTGGATCCGAAAGAAAGGAGGATGTGAATCTCAGGTAAAGAAGAAAATCAAGGAATTGCGGCGCGTAAGTTTTGAGAACGCAGATAACGGCGCGAAGGTGAGAGGCTAGCAGACTTCAGCGCACAGGTGTGCAGCCTGGCCTATAAATATGTGGTCATTCTTGCGCAAAGAACCCGGGTTTCAAAGAACATCGCTCTCACCGTGCAGGTTCCTCTCTTCATGCAAGTTTAATAAATTTCCATGTTTTCATTTCTTATATTCGTGTCACGCTGCTACAGAGGTATTTTGACCTGTGTGGTGATACCTGCTCTCCAAAAACCTGCGCGACACAGTTACACTTGCGCGCCAAAATTGGACCTGCGCGGCTTAATGTCTTATCCATTTTTTCACATTTCTTTACAAATTTTATGAAAACTCTACTCACTTAAGAGTTAATTATTCAACATTTGTGTAGATTAATTGGATCCTAGAAAAATTATAATGGCTAATGAACTGGATAGCAAGAGGATTGATGACATGATGAATGTTGTTGGCCATGTTTACTATGAGATCTGCGACAGCACTCTCCCGGATGTGTCAAAATTCTAGAAGAAGTATCATGTTAATTTCCCACAGAGCATCTACTTGATTCTGTATGGGCATAGTCATCTGTAAGGAGACAACATTCTAGATGCAAAGAACTATATGTCAGAGATGTAGCTGCACTGCTAATCCTCTATTTTGGTTATGCTGTTAATTAATAGCAACAACAATGATGCGAACTTTCAATTTTTTTCTCCATGACATTTCATTACAGATATGAAAATGGTAAACCATGGGCGGATATGTTTTCTGTTGACGGTTGATAGAGAAAAGACTATCATGACATTAGAAACAATATCTAAAAAGAGTACTCTCTCCAAATGGCTCTTTACTTCTAATGCTCCATTCTCAAATCCATGTATCCATATTCCAAGTCTCTTGGAAAGAAACATAGTCACTATTTGATCAGCATAAAGTTTTCTCAAACCACACTCTAGAACATTCTTTTACAATTGTTCCTATAAGATTCGGTATCCCTGCTTCTCTTATTGTATCCAGTTGAATGAATGAATCCCATGTGGCTGCTGATGAAGCTCGGGATTACATAAATCAGATGAAGAGTTATGTTGAAATCCACTTGTAATTTTTTGAAAAGATAAGAGAATCCAATCTTTGGATATCCTTCTAACTCTTTTGCATCAAATGAAAAACACTTTCATCTTCAATAATTTGTGCATTCCTTCTTTTTCTACATTTATTAAATTTTTACCAAATCCAATGGGCCTAGAAAGAATAGTTTCATTTTTTGATAGGATTATAAAAATAACCATACAAACTATGAATCTTTTTAATTGCTCAGTATTACCTAAATCATACAATGTATAAGTTTAGTGAGCTGGGACTTGAATTTTGTTCAGAGTTCCCTTTTCTTTTGTTGGAATTTTAAAGTCATGCACGTCGGACAAAAAAAGGACAGTGTTTATGGTCGAAATAGCTTTGACCGAATGTATTAAATTTGACTAAATTCATTGATAATTGCTTTGAAAATATATTACCACACTCAAGTATGGGGGAAAACATGTAAACTATGACTTAAGAAATTTTTAATCTGAGGAATGATACGAAAAATGGATAAAAGGCATTAGAAGAATTATCTTCCATGAATGAAGCTACCACTATTTAAAAAACCCATTAGGGGGTTCAATTATGCAGGTCCGCTTAAGGGTATTGGATGCATAGTCAAATAATATCATCTTTTGGCTGGCAGGTCCGTTGTGAAGACTACTTATGCAAGGCCATTGAAGGGCCGGTGCTGCATAGTCAGGAAAAAGAACTCTCAGAAATTTACTTTTCTACTGATAAAAATCTAGTGGATGTTTATGGAGATTCATATTTTCCAAAGCTTATAGTTTTCTGTGTGGAGAGAGGTACTTGAATATGGAGAAGATATTTCCAATCAAGATTGTCTAAGAACTGGATAAATGCCACTCTTGTGATGGTTTGACCCAAATGTAGGGAATGGAAATATAAACCATAGATTTGAATACGTTTATATCATGAAAAATAGTATGGGATAAATATGTTAAGGATGGATATTTTTGTGGATCCCTACATATTGTCATTAAGACCAATAAGGAAAAAAAGAGGTTTTTCTCCCATGAATGAAGTTACCACTATTTGAAAAACCCGTTAGGGGGTTGAATTATGTCGGGCCTCCTAAGGGAATTAGATGTATAGTCAAATAATAGAATCTTTTGGCTGACAGGTCCATTATGTAGACTACTTATACAATGCTGCCTAAGGGCACATGCTGCATAGTCAGGAAAAATAACTCTCAGGTATCAGGCATTTTGTGACTAGATGTTAAGAAAAGGGTTATAGAGATCAGGAAGTATTTAAAGTTAGGAGTATGACACAAGAAAAATGAGTATTGTCCAATGCATGAAGGAAATACACAGACCAATGCTAACCATAATCATCTTGTGGCTGGGTCCTAGATTATGGTGTTGGACTTCACTACGTATCCCATAAGGATGGGAATCAAGCCAAATGTAGTTCATGAAATACAATTTAATGTTATGTAGGACGAGAGTGTAGAAGATCTTAGTTTAGGGTCATAGATCTCGGACCATAATAAGGAATACACATTGTGTGTTTTATAATACTGATGTGAATGTAGACCAGGGTTTTCATACCACATTCATGTTTTCATAGGGGGGATTTTAGCCAAGGGACTAAAAGTGAAATTTGGGGTTAGGCCCAAAGACTTGGGGCTGGATTCGAGGGATGCTCGAACATTCCTACGTATCCCATTAGGATGGGAATCAAGCCGCCCGTAGTTCTTGAAATACCCTTTGTATAGATTTGGTTCGTACATATGAAGGGTGAAAGGGGACTTTAGTTCATTTATGGTTTTACCCATAATTAAAGGTGTAGGCATTGCCACGTATGCACGTAGTCTTTGGAATATAACATGATTAGAGATCAATATAAATATTAATTCCCTCTCAGGTGAGGGTGTCAAAGAATGTTGTAGTTTATTGTCGTACAGGACAAAAAGTCAAAATAGTTTAACGTCATATAGCAAGGATGATGGTGAACCAATGTAAAAAAATTGGTTCTGGGGGTGGCTTCATGAATCAACATCATATGAGATGGAGGTGAACCGATGTGAAGAGATTGGTTTTCAGCTTGAACCTCGGAAGTTTGCCTACATACCCAGCCTAGATGGCAAGGATCAATGTTTGCATAGTTTGATTAAAGAATGAATTGGTAATCAAGTTGTTCTTGAGGACAACGTCCTAAAAAATAGTGTCGGGATATACACATTGTTAGCGGCCCTGAGAGGGTGTTACGATTGAAGTTTACTCTAAGCTCAAGTGATTCATACTCGGTGTGAGAAACAAGAGATAGCAACAACCTTAACGATGCACAATTTAATGTCATGTTAGACATATGAAGGGACGATACAGTTTAAAGTCTTGCAGTGAGGACTATAGGTGCTGTACAATTTAGTGTCATGTAACAGGGACAAACTACAGTTTAACATTTTGTAGGATGTATTAAGGGACTTTGTTTAGTTTTATGTCATATAGGACGAATGAGAAGTACAGTTTAATGTCATGTAGGACAAATATAGGGACACAGTTTAACGTCATGTTGGACGTGAACACTGTTTTGCATCATGTTGGACAATAAGGGTGTTTTAAAGTTTAGCATACTATAGCTAAGATGATGGGGAAAGTACAGTTTAACGTCATGCTGGATAAAAGGGGGACTGTGTAGTTTAATGTCATGCAGTAAGGACAAAAGAGGGGATGTATAGTTTAACTTCATATAGCAAGGATGACATAATTTAACATCGTATTGGACGTAAGTGCGAATAGTTTTAGGTCATATGCATGGACCCGCGATTATGTAGTTTAACGTCTTGCTGGACGTAAGGGACTTCTGTACAGTTTAGCGTTATGTAGATTGGACATCATAATTTAGTGTCATGTTAGACGTAAGGGACTATGTATTTTAATGTCTTGCAGCAAGGAAAACACCGTTTAATGTGATTTTGGATGATAGGGTATTTGTGTTACAAAAAATACTTCTTCAACAATATTGTATTGGTTGGAGTCTTAATGAGTTCTCCATCCATTAAGATTAAAGAATAAGCTCCATTGGAGTAGACTTTATGTATTGAGTAAGGTCCTTCCCACTTTGGATCATGCTTGGGATGTTTCTTTCCTGGTATCATTGGAGTTCTGAGAACCAATAACAATTCTCCATGAATGAATGAACGAAGACTAACTTTTTTGTTGAAAGCTCGTGCTATTTGATTCTGATAGAATTCCAAGTGGTGCAAGGTGCACAATCTTATCTCATCTAATCATTCAAATTCATCCAATCACTTTTAAGATTGTTCATTTGTAGATGATTGATCACAAATGGGTACCCTGAGTGAGGATAATTGAACCTCAATGGTCAAGAATGCTTCGGTTCCATATACCCATGATTGTGGAGTTGAGAGTGTTGTAGTGCGGGTGGTGGTCCGATAAGCCCATAAAGCATGATTGAGTTTATCAGGCCAGGATTTCTTATCATTATCCACCATCTTTTGTGGTATATTTGAAAGAGTATTTTTGAAGGCTTATATTTTTCCATTGGCCGTTGCATGATACCGAGATGAATGGTTGGATTTGATGTTGTATTCTTGATACAACTTTCGTACCTCGAATGAACAGAAGTTGGTGCCATTGTCAATCAATAAGGTATGAGGGACACAAAATCTGGTAATGATTTTAGACTTGATGAAGCTAACAGTGGTTTTAGAACTAACTTCTTTGAGAGTTATTTCCTCTGCCCATTTGTAAAAGAAGTTAGTATCAGTAAGAATGTACTTAAACTGCTTGGATGTAGCTGAAGGGTAATGTCCCACTACATCCATTCCCCATGTAGAAAATGGCCATGATTATTTAGTTGTATGAAGCAACTCTGGGGGTTGATTAATGAAGTTGGAACATACTTGGAAAAAATGAAACTTCTTTGTGAAATCAACACAATGTTGTATCATTGAAGGCCAAAAGTATCCAAGCCTTTGAATTTGATCAAATAGTCTATGTCCATACTGGTATGCACCACAGACTCCTGCATGTACTTCTTTCATGACAACTACTGTCTCATCACCATAAATTCATCTGAAGATAACTCCATCAAAACCTATTTTGTAGAGGATTTTTTCTAGGTGATCAGGACTATCATAAAGGGTAAAATTGACCACACGTCGGCGGATTTGTTCTTTCCCAGCTCTATTAGGTGGAAGGGTTCCATTTTGAATGTATTCCCGGGAAGGTGTCATCCATCCAGTAGTATGACCATATGGTTCAGAAATGGGACTAATTTCATTGATTTTTTCTATTCTGATTTGAACATAAGGTGACATTGTATGACGGTGGGAAATACTGATGGTTGTCTCATTCTGATTTGGATCTTCCAGAGTTGTGGCTATATTAGCCAATGCATCAGCTTAAGCATTTTGTGATCGCGGTACATAATTAAATGTCGGTTTGGAAGGAAATTCCTCCATTAACTCTCTGACGTAATCATACAAAGGGATTAGTTCTTATTTTTTGATTGCATAATCCCCATTGACTTGTTTTATTACCAGGTTCGAATCACCTTTCACCTTTAAGTGATTCACTTGTGCTTGAAGCGCCAACTCTAATACTACGATAAGAGATTGATATTCTACTTCATTATTTGTACCGCCTTTCCAAAATAAGAATGAATAAGGTAGCACTTATTTTAATGGGGAAATAATTACAATTCCTAATCCAACTTTTTTGAATTTAGGATCTTCCATTTTCATCCCTGTTGGACTTCTGGAAGCACCATCAAAGTACATTTCCCTTGTTTGAGGATTATCATTAACTGAAAAGTCTTCTTCATCAGGAAGTTCAATATCTAAAGGTTTATATTCCGTTGAAAGGTGTTCATCAACGAAATCAGCCAGGGCTTGGCCCTTTATTTCTTTTTGAGACACATACTGGATATCAAATTTCTATAAAATAACTGCCCACCTTGCCAGACATCATGTAATCATCGGACGACTAAGGATGAATTTGAGCATGTTATTGCGAGATACCAATTGGACCTCATGATGTTTCAGGTAGTGTCTCAACATCTAAACTGCAAAGATTAATGCTAGGCAGCACTTTTCAATACTTGAATATCGGGTTTCTGCTTCATGCATCGTCTGACTGAGATAGTAAAGGCTGTTTTCATTCCCATCATCATTCATCTGGGAAAGGAAGGCATCCAATGATCACTCTAAGGCTGTCACATAAAGAATATGTGTTCATCCTTCAACAGGTGGCATTAATACTGGTGGACTCAAGAGATATGTTTTTGAGAATATCAAATGTTTCATGACATTCTTTAGTCCACTTGTAGGTGACTCCCTTCTTCATTAATTTTGTGAAAGGTAAACTTTTGCCTGCCTGATAGGCGATGAAACGCCGAATATAGGCTAAGTGTCCTTGAAGTCCTCTCAATTCATCCAAATTTCGAGGAGGGGACTTAACAAGGATTGACATTTTCTTTTCAAGATCAACTTCGATACCACGATGGCGTACAACAAAGCCGAGAAATTTTCCTGAGGTTATCGCAAAAGTACATTTCAAGGGGTTCATCTTCAAATTTTGTTGTCGAAGTTTGTGGAATATGATTTCCAAATCATCCAAGTGATTAGAATTTTGTTTGGATTTAACCACCAAATCTTCCACATAACATTCAACAAATATCTCTAAAAAGTGTTTGAAGATATGGTGCATGGAACATTGATATGTTGCGCCTGCATTCTTCATTCCAAAGGGCATTACCCGATAGCAAAACACACACTAAGGGGCTCTGAAAGCTATAGATTCTTCATCTTTTGGAGCCATTCAGATTTGATTATATCCGTAATATCCATCCATGAAGGAAAGTGCTTCATAGATAGTTGTTGCATTAATCAACAGTATTATAATCAGAACTGGAAAATCATCCATCGGACAACTCCAATTAAGATCTCTGAAATCAATGCAAACTCTAATTTGTCCATTCTTATTTTTTACAGGGTCAATATTAGCCTACCATTTGGGATATTGAACTTCTCTGACAAAGTTATCTTTGATTATCTTTTCCAATTCATCTTCAATTTTAGAAGCATAAGTGGGGTGTGTTCTTCTTGCAGTTTTCTTAAATCCTCAATGTTCTTATGGAAAACCCAAATGATGAGTAAAAACATCAAGATCAAGCCCTGGAATTTCTATATAATTCCAAGAAAATATTTCTTGATTTTGCTTTAAAAATGAAATATATGTATCTTTCTCTTCATGATTCATGTTCGCACTAATTAAAGTAGGACGTGGATCTTCTTTTGTACCCAGATTTATTTATCTGATTTCATCCATAGTAGTGGAGATGCCCTCTTCAAAAGATTGAGGAGCATACCTGAAATCTTCCTATTTTTCTTCAACATGTGTTACTTCTTCTGTATCTACATGCATAGTAGATGATGAAGCAAAATTTTCATGATCAGGAGAGATTCTAAAATTTGAAAATCTTGGATAATAGTCTTCCATTTCTGACCCTATTGATGGTGAAGGGTCTTCCTTGTGTAATAAGGAGGAGATGAAGGATTAAAAATCAACATCATCATTCACCTCTGACAATGCTATAATTTCTTCTGGCCTTGTTGGTGAAGTATAGACTTTCTAGATTTCAGCGGTTGAAATGAAGACATCTCTATTTGAGCTTTCACCATTGCTTGGTGAATCGCCACTTTCTCCCATGATGTCTGGCTTGATTATTGTAATTAACATTATGGAAGATTCCATAATAGTATTTGGATTCGGGTCTATCCTATTAATTTTACTGATAGGCAACACATAATATGTACTCACATGTGTGAATGGGTTTACTGAAATCTTTTCCAAACATTATGGAGCATTAATTTTGGTGACCTCCTTTGTCATGGATTTCTCCTTCGCTTCCATGTGATAGAATTCTGCCTTAATGTATTGAGACTCACATGTTTTGAATGGGACCTAATCACCATAAAATGTCCCAATTTGACCATTGAAACAATTTTTGAGACATTGATGGTACGATGAAGGGATATCTGCATGGTTATGTATCCAAGGTCTTCCCAGAAAAACATTGAAAGCTGTATCGGGATCAATAACCATGAAATCGGAATTGGATATAGGGTCTCTAAACTGAGTTCTGATTGTAATATATCCCAGTTATTCTTTTCCATTTTTATCATATCCTTGCAACATTAGAGTAGATATAGATAAATCGGATTCTCTGAGGCCCAATCGACGAAGTGTACGAATGAGGATGAGGTTGGCTCCTGAACCATTATCAATGAAAGCTCTTCGAATGTCCACACCATTGACCTTTCCAGATAAGTACAAAGGAATAATATGTACATGCACGACATCACCTTCATCTTCATCTGTAAATGATATCACTGCACGGAATTCTGCAGGATCATTATCTACATGGCAGACTTTAGCTGTGGAAATTTCAGTTTCGAACTCCTGAGGACATAGAAAATCCTCAATGAGTGCCTCCCGAAGATCCTTGGATAGATTCAAGGCATCTATAATTGATAACTTGGCCGGTACTTGGGAAAATTCTTCAAGACATCATATTTTTGATCCAAAGGTCTGCATTTCCCAATAAGAACATGTGGTTTCACAGGTGCCTTAGAAGTTTGATGCTTTGGATGTAGATGCATCTTGTATCGGGGTAGGAGTTAGAAATACTCCTAGGTTTGGGAGACTAAAACGAATAGGCCTATTTACTTACTGAGAGGATGAAGGTGGAACCTCTAACTGATCCTCCAGAATAATTGTGCCAGGACTGAATCTGCTATTCAGGGAAGAATTTGCTTGTTCTTGTTGTGCCCGCTGAAGGAATCTGCCATGAATTTCTGCTGCATACACAATTTTAGCAGGGGTAGAATTGGAATAGTGGTTTTTGGGATATCCACGGCTTCCTCTGCATCCCAGACCTCTGTAAATCTCTCTAATTCCTCTGTTTGATATAGGGAACACAGGCTCATCATGATCGAATCTATGACTGGCATAAGGATCCGTTAAATGAATCATATTAATAGAACCAAAAATCAACTCTTTATATGATGAAGATTCTACCTGATTATACATTTTAGGTTGTTTCGTTTGGTGTGGTGGTGCCCGTGGCTTTGAAGTAGATGGCATAAAATCTGCTTGAGTCAAAGACAACATGGGCTTTGACATGATTTCATCTTCTTCTGATTGTTCATCTTTCTTCAAATTATACCACCCCTTCGAATATTTTCCCTCTAATGAAGAGGGTTTTTATGTGGCATTAATAGCAGAATACATAATTGGTTTCTTCAATTACATTGGAAAAATGGCATGAGTTCGGTTGATCATTTGCCTGACCATCTAATCATCAAATTTCTACGCATTCTTGTTTTTGACTTCCTGCCACTCGCCTTATTCCTCTAAATCTGTAGCAGTAACGCATGCTACCTGAGCTGAAGATCCATTCAATTTGACTTGTCCTAAGTCCACCATCATTGGCAAGAAGTCTTCGAAGACAAAACACTCCTGAATGGGATTCCCCAACATCTGATGAAATGGAAAGCAGTTGGTACGGTCTTCATATCCTTCTTTGTTAGGCCTTTTGGGCCTTGGAAACTGAACCAAGTTATTTTCTAGAGCCAAAATGAAGTAACCAGGAACATGTTCATTTTGGAAAGAGTATACTTTTATCTTCATATCCAAAAATTTTCTATGTCCTTGATCTCTTTGATCATCTTGATGAAATGGCCTCTTTTGTTGATGCTTAGGAGGTGGAACCCTATGATAAGATGAATGTTTTGAATTAGAAGCATGTATAGGTGCATTCTTAATCCTAACTGTATAAGTCTCTACTTTACCCATTCTACTTCCTGGAGCTTATGGAATTACATGAGTTTTTATCCTTAGTCTTCATAAGGGATTCTTCAATCTACTGAGCGATCGAAGTAAGGTCTCAAAACCATCTTGTGTATTTCACAGGGATCAATGGTGTGCGTAATTCATCACACAAATTTTCCACATAGATTGGGAACAACTCTTCTTGAGGGAGTGCTATTCCAAAGGAATATGTTAATCCCTTCCAGCAAGCAGTGAAATCTAAAACCCTTTCATTATCCCTTTGCTTACAATTTGTATGATCAAAAACTATTATCTTTGAAAAGTTAAACTGAATTGAAGAAGGAATCGTTGACGGCGATCCTCCCATCCGGTAATTGACCGGGATTGAAATCTTGTAGACTTGAAAAAAGCATTCCCTTGTAATGACTGTAAAAAATAGCTGATCTTAACTTCTTCTTTTTGCTGAGGGGTTCCCATCACAGGATCGCAATGAGAAACGAAATGTGTTAAGTGTTGCTCTGGGTCTCCCGAACCATTAACTATTGGGAATGTGGTACTTTCATAATTTTATGGGGGAGGAATAACATCAACCCAATTAGGGTAATCTCTCTTCTCTGGTTGAATCTGTGCAGACATTTGCTCCATAGCTTCCAACCGAGCTCTTAATGACTCAATGGTAGTTATTAACTTTTGAGAAACATCTGGTTGATCTTGGAACTGAGTAGGTACAATAACTGGAGCTTGTATATATGTGGTGGTTGGTGCTGCAACTGAGGATAACACCACCGGTTATTGTTGCACCTAACCCATAGGATTATACCTATAAGGGTGTACTGGTAAATGAAGATACTCTTGATCCATCTTAGTAACCACAACAAATTCCCTTAGCAGACTGACTCCAGCACGCTTAGGAGGAATACTACCTTGAAGTAGTTTTGCATTCAACCTCCATAATTCCTTCAATTGTTCCACTTGTACTGCGAAGATTTGCTCTAGTGAGAGTGATTCGCCTTATCTAGAGGAAGGTTATGTAACCTGATTATTTCCTTTCCCGTTTTTAGGTGCCTTTCGGAGAGAGGGAAGTTGGTTATTTGAATGAATACTTAGATTCTGGGTAAGCCATTGATTTCGTGTATGCACACCTTCTTCATTTGTGTCTGTGTGTACAACCTCTTGAGAAAGAACTTCCTCATCTGATCTCTCTAAGTGAGCCTCATGTTCTAGAGGATAAAAAACAACAGCATTGATGACATTAATTGATGCATAAGGAATTGCATCCCTTCTATCGGCATTTCTGCGATACTGTCTTTTTCTATGTCCCAGATGAGACACTGCCTTTTGTTGAGTTGATCTCTCAGGAAATTCTTGACAAACCGTAACTTGAAGAGAATCTACTGATAATTTGTCTCTTCGTTCCTCTAGGGGCTTCTTCCCTAATCGAGAGAATACTACCTTTCTCTGCAGAAGAGATTGAGGATTTGAAAAAGTCCCCAGTCTGGTGGACTTGGGTTGTACATGTTGTTTCTACTCAACTCATCAAATCTTATTTGTTGATTCCGAGGGTTGGGTTAAAAGAGTCCCCAGTCTGGAAAGCTGGGGTGGTTCTTGAGCTGCTACATATGAGACTTTCAAGAAAGCTCTTCAGATCTTGTGTACATTAGTTTGGAAATTGGCTGGATGCATCAACCTACATCCACTCAAATCACCTAGCTCAAATGACCATTGGATGACTTCTGACACATATCTCACTTGAAGATGTGCTCGCTCTAAACGAGAATATTTTTCGATATTCTCATTGGCCTGATACAAGAGTAATTCGACATCTAATTCTCTGTATGCCTGATTTTGAGAAGAACTAGTTGAGTCATTTTCTTGAGTGATCCTTTGATTAAAAACAAAGTCAATTAGATGTGGTCGACCATGGGCAATAATATTGCATGAGACCATTTTTGACAGGCTTTGTTGGCTGGAGAGTACATTGAAATTTAGTGCTCCATGGACACCCCATCCCCTGATATGAATACCAGATATGGAATTAGCAGTTATCTAGCGCAATATTCTTAATGTGCCAAGTCATGAATGTTTAAGGGCTCTCTGCTGGTTTTCAGCCTTCGGATATCGAGAAACTAAGAGAGAGGAAAAATCAATTTAGTTTTGTAACCCTTATATTATATGGAAATGATTTTCATATTCATCATAAGATAATATTTTATTTTTCAATTGATAAAGAGTTTTCCACATGTTGAGATGAATATCATGAATACAATCTTCCATTAACATCTCTGGAATGTCATACTGAGAGTCAGCCAAAGGCCAAAACATAACAGGCAGTTCACCTTTCCCCAGATGTTTTCTCATATTCATCACTTTATCTTTATCATTAAATGAAAATTATTCTAACTAATTAGACCAAATATGGTGCTTCTTTGATTCTTAATCAGATTCAACAGTATTGGTAGAGAATTCATTTATCAAACTAGAAGATGAATGACCCAGGGGTGGTTCGGAGAATGACCTACACCTCGGGTTATCATTTGATTTAGAAAGTATTTCACCAGATAGTGGTAAAGAATTGTACATGATTGGAATTACATTTTAAAGTTCCTCAAGATAAGAGGGAATTCTCATTACTAGAGTGTTCATTGGATAAATTTCCATGAAATATGAATTACTACTGCAAATAAGACTTTCATATCTAAATTCATCATCATGGGGAGGACCACCATGGTGGGTTGCTGAAAAAGATGAAACCTCTTGCTCCTTATTCTTCTGGTCACGTAGAGGGTTATCCTAGATCTCATAAAAATATGATACTTCTAGATCAACCGAACTGTCATGAAGCAAGCCTTCATGAGGAAGTGTCTGATGCAGACTTTCAGAATTAATGTCCCCACTATTGGGAAATGAGAGAGTAGAATCTTGAGTTGCAACAGAAAATTGTCTGAGTGCATCAAGAACTCCAGCATTGAGCAAGGCCTTATTACAGATTGGATCTTTATTTCTTGACTGTGCTAGATGGGTCTTTTTCTTAGATTCCTTCTTATTGACTATGGGAACCACCTGTTGATGAAAGTGGTTATTATGGGCAGGTGTATGTTCTTGCTCAGGAGAAATAGTCAGGTTAGGCTAATTATCTCCATTCGAATCAGGTGTGTGTGCCTGACTTGATTGTAAATATGGTATGGGGGAGTATTCCCCCACCACCCACTTGGACTAGAACAGAGGTGTGTATCTGTTCCGGAGTGATCTGTTGATGTGTCACTCTACTGGTAGGGACAAATTTGCATTTCATTGGCTGTGATGCTACTGAAGCTGTTATAATATTCTGGCAGGCATCCAGAATATGAGCATGGATTTACTTCTTCTCTTTCACGATCATCAGAATGTGCTTGGTGACATCAGCTACTAGAAAGGGAATATACATCCATTACGTGCATGGAGTAGGTGTGTGTTCCTTCTCTTTCCCTCCTTTTCCTGTCAGTGAGTTCTGACAGTAATTATGTGTGGGGGTAGAGAGTTGAGTCTACTCCAATTTTGTCATCGGGGCTTCCTGACTGACTTCTCTGAGTGATACCAAACGAGACTGTTGGTAGGCCTGATCAATACTATCATGTGTTTGTGCCTAATGATTGCACTCTGCCGAACATGTTTGATGAACTTCCTTCAATACTGGCAGACGAGACTGCTGGAAGGATTGATGTGTGTAAGCAGGTGTATGTGCCTGTTTACCAGTTGTCAACACATTGGGTTGGCGGGCTTCATCATATGTAGTCATATGAGCCTGCTGACTAGATAATTATTTTTAAACACGTGTCTGTTCCAGTCTATAGTACACCGCCGGAATTGCCTGGCAGGAATGGTGTGTTGCTGCCAGACGAGTTAGCTGGACAGTGGGATTAGAATGGATGGGTGTGTGTTCCCGTTCTTTGCTTTCCACCAAGTTTGGTTGGTGGAATTTTCCTGAAATGGAAGAGATAAGAAACTACCCATTGTTGACCGGTCTTCACCTCTGGTGGTTCGTCTTGCCTGGTTGAGTTCGTGTAACCTGATCCAAATGCCTGGAGATGACACCCTCATCATATTGAGGGTGCACTACTGCATGAGTCTGGCGGCGATTGTTGGTGGGAGCCCTCGGGAAGGACTCCTATCTCCTTGAATTAAGGCCTTGAGTGACAATCTCATTCAGCTCTTCATAATAAGGGAGGGACTGGTGATTGAATTCCGGGGATAACTACCTGAAATAGTTGGAAACGGTGGTTGGCACCACCTGTTTCTTGATCACTGGTCGTCGCTGTCCGGTCAACCAAGGTGAATTATTGACTTGGAGGGCTTGTCGAGCGGCCTCCAGAGTCGGAATGGTGCCATGTTGATGGTATTCCTTAACCATTTAATTTGATACCAAGGGTTGAAGATGATGATTAGGTGATATAGTCCTCATAATGGACGACGATCCAGCAGGAGTAGGAGAAGGGGTATTCACAACAGAGGCATTCACAAGTGTGAACTTAAGAGAATCCATTTCTGTAACGCAGAAGATCGTGGAAAAGAGTGCATATTTGATATAACAGACATAATGATGATAAGTTTGACCACTACATCTTTTGGATGAGAACATATGATATTGATTGTTTTGTTGTCCCTCTCATTGAGTTTAAATAGGGGCATAACAAATAAGTAAAACATCATTTTAACTTGGTTAAAGATTCATGTCGGGTTCACCATTTTTTTTCCTCTAGAAATGGGGATGACCTTTTTTGCTTAAGGTTCAAACATTCCAATCGGTTTCTAACGGGTTTTTTCATAGAACTGGACACATCCAATGATTCAATATCCATTTGGACATACTTTCCAAAGGTAGGTTCTCATCAGTTATGGACTGATGAGGCTTAAGAATTTGCATTGGTCGAGAAGATGGGAGGTCGGAATCATCACACCTTTTTGGGGGGAATTATTATCTACTCTGAGACTCTCTTTATAGATTTAATTTATGTTCGTGAATCCCTATTACACTACCAAGTATTAAAATGAGCTTTCCTTAATATCTGACAATCAATTATTAATATGTATGAGATTTAGAAAATATTTTATATGTATTTGAGGTTCTTCATCGATAGAGAATAATCTGTATTTGTTAGATATTCTTAGTCAATGGTATCCTTCAACACATTATATAAAGATCTCTTGGTCATTATGATAACCACACTGGTTTTAAAGCCACTCAGCAGGGCACTTTAAGTTTATTATCGTTCAAAAGGACATGGAGTATTTCAGAGTTGGGATTGTACCCGCAGATGGGCTACCTATGTATCCTTTTTAGAAAAGGAATCAGAACCCACGTAGTTCGGGAATTAAGATATAGTTTAATTTCATATGGGACGGATGAGAATTAAGGGGTGATGGGCTTGAACCTCAGTAAGGCTTTCTACATACTCCACCTTTGAGTTAGAGATCAAAGTCCACATAGTTATATTGGGAATTGTGGGACTTACGTATGATTAATGGCCCAAAGAGATGTGTCGTGGTTACTTTTACACTCTAAGCTCGTATGAGTCATTCTCGGTGTGAGAAACAGTAGGTATCCATAAACCTGAATATTTGTGCCACGAAATATGTGGTCACAAGGAATTATTTGGGGCTTATGTACATTGGAATACCCAAATAGATAAAGATTGGGACTTACTTTAGAGAAGAAGCATGAGAACATGGTCCATAACGGTATATGTTCTTTATGGAGATTTGTATACTCTATCTTGGGGCTTACTATTGAGGAGGATGCCTAAATTAAGAGGGGACTTGTGATTGGGTTTTATTCTTGTGACGGAAGCCGAAATCAAAATATGTTTAGACTAGTTAAGGGAAATTATGACCATGGCTTATTCTTGAGAAGGAGGCCTAGGTTAAATGGACTTGAGAACTAGGGAATACTCTTGAGAAGGAGGCCCAGGTTAAGGGAATTTAGGATTTGGGGCTTACCCGTATGTAGGATGCCCATATTTGGGAACATGGGGCTTACTCCTAAGAAGGATGCCCAAATTAGGGGACTTGGGCTGGGGATTACTCCTGAAAAGGAGCCCCTGGTTAGGAAATTATGACTGTGGATTATTCCTAAAAAGGAGGCCCATGTTAGGGAAATTATTACTGGGGATTAATCTTGAAAAGGAGGCCCGGGTTAGGAAATTATGACTGGGTCATACTGTTGAAAAAGAGGCCCAGGTTAATGATCTTCTCATCTTAAAAGATGAGGTTTAATGAATGAAATATCTAACCTTTGTGACATAATGATATCTAAATCACTAGGTTTTGAGAGATGTTCCATAGAATTCCATTCAGATAAGGACTCCAACCAAGGAATCATGCGATAAATGGATTTAAAGAGGATTACGAATGCTGAATCTTGAAGAGGATATGTAGATTTGACGAAAAGAGATGAATGGACAAGAGGGACACCCAAAATGAGATAGGCACGCAGGTCATATTTGGTTGCACAGGTCCTGGTCGTGCAGGTATTCCAGCGCGACACTTGGTTACTTGCATGTCGGTCAACCCATAGGGCAATACATGATCGAGCCTTTGCTCAAGCCATTAGTATCATATCTTAATTCTTCTGAATGGGTGGTGCATAAGTTTTGCTGAAGGGATAAGGCGGCGCGCAAGTGTGACCATTTCCCATAAGAGCTAGACACTTAGGCGCACATGTGATGATGAATTTCAAAACTTAGGCCATGTTCCCCCTCTTTGGATCTTCTATTCTAGGTAAGAAATTACCTTTAAGGTGTTCGGAAGACTTCAAGAAGAGACTAGGGCGTCGAGAGCTGAAATATGCGTTTCTGGATCTTTCTTCCCTGAAATGGGGGTCCCACAAGGGGTATTTATAGGCTACTGATGAGCCTGGGTGAAAATCAATTAGGGTTGGTAGGTCACCTTCGCGCCCAAAATGTAGCGCGCAGGTATACCTGCACGACCATAATTGAACATGCGCGGCCCATGTTCAAAGAAATCCTTGTTCATGCCTTTGTCTATTTTTGATGTTTCATCAAAGTATGAATCACTTTTTGTTCCACGTATTTAAATTTTCATTCATCAGACTCTATGACGGAAAGGAGCATCAACAACCTTTTATTACCAGTTTATCAACAATACCTTGTTAAAATCACGTTTTAGGTAATATTGGATTTGTTTTCTGAGTATGTTTTAATTTAATATTTATTGGAACTCTTACATTGATCATGTTTAAATACTCTCCATAATCTTTAACATTATATTAATATCATACATATTCAATATATATTTATTTTTTAAAATCTGTAAAATTTATAGATAGAAAGTGAAGTACCTCGTTCATAGAGACGGTAAGTTGTACATATGCTTGAAAGTTATTTCTATTTTCTTGATGGAAATAAAGAATGAATGGTAAATGATATATTACAATTAAATAATAATTTTTATATCATATATATTTCCTTCTATGTAAAACTTTTGTGAAGAATGAATCATGCCGCTTCATGAGGTAGTATTTCACCATAAACACGAACAACATTATCATATCCCCCACTGAACTGAAAGTGAGGAGGTATATATTTTATAATAATTATAAAATTATACATAGGTAAAATATATCATAAAAATTAATTTAATATATTTTTATTACCATAAAATTAAATCATAAATGAAAAACACATCACATTGGTTCATGAGGTGGTACTCACAGTACACATGAGAAGCATTACTATTTTACCAATTGGTTTAGAGGTAAATAGAAAGATGCAGTATTATTATTATAGATGTATAATAATATAATTAATATCATATTTAAACATTAAATTCGTCGTTATATTCACATGTGAGAGGGGTTTATGGAAAAAAATAACATTGGTTTGGGGGCAGTAGTTCATCGAACACATGAAGGATGATTTTGTATCAAATTTGATGAAATATTAGATGGATTTAGGTCAATAAATTAACAAAAAACACATTATTATATATAATATATTAAGGTTATTATATCATCATCTTTTGATAAAAATTTAAATAATTATAGGGCTAAATAAAATGAAATTCTTTGTTATGGACATTTCCCCTTCTCCAAAAAACTTTTTTTGGTATCCACCAAAAGGATTTTTAGGTTGTGTTTTTGAAAAACTAATTCCTATAGGATGAGATGAGGGATGTAAAGATGAAATTTTAGAATTTAATTACCGAAAAAATTGTTTTATATATTGATAATAGTAGAGTATATGTGGAGATCTCTTAAAAGTGAGGTAATTGTCACACTTGTAATTTTTTTTTAAAAAAACTGTGTACCCATGTTTTTCACACACCACAAGGATCCATAATGGACATATCATAAGAATACAATAAATAAGGTCAGTATATGGCTATAAAATTGGAATGGAATAATTTTTGAGTCATTTTTAACCCTTATCATTTTTTTAACCTCCCACCCCCGGTAAAACTAGTTTTACCATACCCACGATAAATAGTTTTAACACTTATTTCTATTCATTATTTAAAAAAAATTAATATTAAATTAATATATATTATGAATTATTATTATTCCAAATATGGAATAAATTTTTCCATAATCTATTCATATAATTTGAAAATTTTTATTTGAAATTAATCTTGTAGTCACGATGAGAAAGTAGTTTTCTAAGGAGAAAATATTCAAAAGTTTAAAATGATATTATATCCAAATTAAAAATGAAATTTATTCTAAAAAATGAAATTAAATTAATATAAATCTATTTAAAATAATTTTACCTTTAAAACCATCTTAATACAATTTTTATGTTATTAAATTATTTAAAATAAATGATAATGCTTAATAAATCCTCATATTTTTCACCATTCATTGAATAAATTTATTTTCTAAAAAAATTATAAATAATTCACCCTAAGATAATTTTAACTATATCATTTTAAAAATGAATATTATTTTTTCAAATAAATTTTCTAAATGAGGAAAATATAATTTTAAAATTGTAAAGGCACTGAACCTAGTTGCTCGGAGCTAATGCCTTACTTTATTACACTAATAATAAGAACAAGTGATCACATAACAAAGGACTGAATAGATTAATAGATTTTTAAAACTATATAGAAATATAATTATTGAAATACAACTATAAATTTAATAAAACATCGAAAATCTAGTGGAAACAACCTTATTCTCCTAGATTATATCTCTCTATAAATCATAATATATATCTTGGAATCCTAGAAAAAAATAAGACATAAGAAAGGGATGATCTCAGATACTCAGTAAGGGTAATAATACAAAAAAATCTATAATTAATAAACATAAACAATAGGGTGAGGTAAATTACTAAACTAATGTGTCATTAAAACCTACTATTTAGTATAATATGGATGTAATAAATATTGATCGGATAAATCCATATAAATAATTTCATATAAATCTGTCTTAACCATGTATATTCTAATAATAGAATAATAAAATGAATTATCAATAACTAATCTCATATTGGGGTGATGAATAATGTGGGTCATCATGAACATACATTCAAGGATTCATCCAAGACACCATACATAAATGGTTAGGACATGAGCTAATAACCAAACTAGTTTGTCTAATGAGACCAATCGATGAATCAAGGGTATATAGCTGGTCCCACTCATCACATAGTAAGACCAATTTATTCCTTATATAAAAGGGGTGAAACATAATCAAAAAATACATTCATATTTAAATTATCATATGAAATACCTTTCTACGAACAATAAACATAATCATAAATGATCCTGTGTAATATGATGAATAGTATCCAAATAACACATACATAGTCAAACTGATCATAAAAAATTGATAAAATATTCTAGTTAATATCTTAATATATAAAACTAAATTTATAATAATATTCAACTAATGTTGTTTTTATGTATGAAAAAATCTACTAAATCTTTGATAAATTCATGAGAGAAGTGTCGCGTTATATTCATATAATTTATTTTAAAAAATGACAAATTATAAAAGAAAAAAATATATTAAAATAGACTTGTAAACTTGTAAATTATTCCTAAATAATTTAAAGATTCATAATATAGGAAAAAGTCACTCATTCCTTCTAAGATAAAAAACATTCTTTTTAAATATTCAAAAAAGAAACATGCAAAATATTATTTTTAAAAGAAATTATAAGTGTTAACCAAGTAAATCGATTATGGGAATTAGATATAAATCCTAATAAAACAATTTAAAATACATAATTAGATAATAATAATTAATTTCACACATAATATTATCATGACATGATCAATGTATTATAAGTTTAACCCAAAGAATGGAAATTGGGTTTAGAGTTCCTTTACCACTTTTCAATCAGTCGAACCGTATACCCCATAAAATTAATGATCATCAAATAAAACATTTAATGTGATGAATATAGAGAGATTAATTATATGATATATTAAATCTAATTATATACACAACACAAAATAAATAATTGTTGAGTATGGAATACATATCACATAAGTAAAAGTGAGATGTGAAACCCTTAAGTTATGTTTGAAATCATTTTGCACCTGTAATTAATTTCCATGATAATAAAAATAGATTCATTAATTACATTAATAATAACCTTTTAAAAATATTTTTTATAATTGTATTAAATTCTTTTATTTCCTTTTTGATTGCATACAATGTTTAATTTCTTTGATCGTGGAGCATTGTTTTCATTGTTTTATGATCGATTCCCTTTAGGATAAATATTTTAGTTATTTTCAAATGGGAATAAATTATCCATGAGTAAATTAATTTAGTATTAATTAATATAAATAATTATAAATGCTATCATATTTCATTGGGTTATATGGTCTTATAATTATTCATTATATAAAATTTTGATGAAAATGTCCTAATTTATTTTTACAGTTTTTATGACTATCACGAACTTGTGTCATTTTATGTAATATTATGTTTTTATAAAATTGTTATAGAATCATGATATTACTTATAATATTAATGTGAAAATATTATTTAACTATAATAGTGGTTTATTTCCATCCTAAAAGGTGATAATGAAAAATGAAAAATCATCATCCATGAAGATAGTGAATCAACACATAATAATTAGTGTCTTCATTTTTTTTTAAATGAGATGATAAGGGACTTGATGATGGATAATACATTAACACAATAAAATTATAGAATATATATGACACTGGAGTTACCATGCTACATCAGATAGGGTAGTTGAGGATATGATAATAAAATAAAATAAAATAAAATGAAAGAAGGAGTAGTTTACCTCTTGAATATCGTCCCCTTGAAAATCTTCTTAAGACACTTGGATTTGGTCTTTTAATAAGTCTATATGGTATTGAAAATGGTTATTAGGTATGGTAAGGTAATTAGGTTGAATTTGGACATTATTAAATGATTATAAGGTGTGCTGATAAGGGGTGGTATTTATAGGTGGGGAGAGGGGTATTTTTTATTCATTTATTTATTATTTAGGATCAATACAATGAATTGTATTGATTCTTGTGAATATGTACAGTAACTAGTGCATGTGAGTTCAAACTAATAGTTTCTTACATCATAAATTAATACACATTTTACTTATCTAACATATTTGGATAAATACGATAACTTATCCTATTTTGCTACTCATCAAAAATTCAATTATTTTAGAAAAATTAAAAAACATTATACTAACCATTTTTTTATGTTTCAATATCAAAAATAGACTCAATTTTATAAAAATACTTATAAAAATAAAAATAATAATTTTTGATTAAAATCATCTTTTATTCATAAAATATTTATATTAATATTATAACAAATTTTACAACACATTGAAAAATTTATTATAGTCTCCTAAAATTTTATTATTATTTTTATAAAACAATATTTCAATGTATTTTATGAAAATAAATTTCGTTATAAATCATTATATAATGTTTAAAATTGTAAATAAAATTTTACATTTCACAAAAATATAAACACTTAATTGTTCACATTTAAATCATTTATTTACATATTATATGATATAAATATATCATATTTTCATTTATGAGATACCTAAATTTTATTTAAAATTTTATAGGAGAGGTTATTATTATAATGTCTATATTATAATATGTAATAGTCACATTAATATTCTAACGGTTATGTTAGTATTTAAAACTATATCAACGTCTGTTTAAGCTCAGTGGTTTGTGCAACATAATCTATTGGAAAAATTATATTTATTTAAGATGATACATATCATAGAATATAGGGTGTTAAATTATTCTCTCTTTAGTGAACTTCCCTCTAAAGAATTCTATTAGTATATCCTTCTAAACAAATGAGGGTGGTTTTTCATCATAGCATCCTTATGTTCCCACATTGCTTCTTCAATTTTATGATTTATACAAAAACGTTTTACTAGTCCAGTCAAATAATTTCTCAATAAATTCACTCTAGTCACAATAATCTTGATAGTATCATTATATAAAGAAAAATCAGGTCCCAGTTCTATTTCTACATAGGTGAGTACATGTGATGGGTATGGAATATATTTATTTAATAAATTGATGTATAAATCGTCGTGTACTTTAGAAAGGCTAGGTTGCATCGCCAAATTATAATCCATATATATGATTCATTCAATAACTTCAAATAGTTAGATGTACCTAGGGATTAATTTCCATTTCATACCGAACCATAAGAATCCCTTTTTTAGATCTGCTTTCATAGAGTCATGATCTAACACTTGAAAATCCAAATTCATTCTCCAATTACCAACATAACTCTTTTTCATAATTTTAAAGACATTAATATGAGTGTGAATATTCTTTATCTTTGTCATTATATATTTAGTAATTTCTAATCCTATAATTTTCTTCTCACAAAATTCATTTGAAAAAGTTGGATTATGTAACATTTTTCCATATAATACTTCACATGGCATCATTTAGATGTGAGAATGGAAACTATTATTGAATAAAAACTAAATAAAAAATTAAATACTGATCCCAAGTACATTGAAAGTCATGTCATCGTGATCTCAACATGTCTTCTAATATTCAAATTGTACTTTTACATTGTCTGTAAGTTTGGGGGTGATAAAGAGTACTCAAATGAAGCTCAGTATCGAAAGTCTTATGAAAAAATATTCAGAATTGTTATATAAAAATGGGATCTTGAGTAGAAACATGTTGATAGAGCTTCACCATGAAGTCTTACAACATCATTAATATAGATTCATGCAAGTTTCTCCATTATAAAATCATCCCTTATAGTGAGGAAATGTGCATATTTGGTAATTTGATCAACAATTACCCATAATGTATCATTGTTTCCTAGGGTATTTGATAATCCAATGGAAAATACATAGTAATTTCATCCCATTTCCATGTAGGAATAGGTATAGGTTTTTTTGACTCCTATAGGATGTTGTCTTTCTTCGTTCAGATGTTGAAAAACTATACAGATTGATAAATAAGATGAAATTTCCCAATTCATATTATACCACAAAAAATGTTCCATTAAATATATATATAAATTAGTACTACTATGGTATATGGAGAAATTCAAGTGTTTATCGCCATCCAATAATTTCTTTTTTAGCTCAGTTATAGAGGGAATATAAAGACTCTTCCTAGATTTAAATTTTATGTATATGAAGACTACCAATTACCCATCATTCCCAACATTAATTTTCTTTTGAAAATTCTCATTTTCAAATAGAGAATATTTTGACTTTTCTGAAAAATAATATTTTGTAATCATTTAATATATTAGTTTTGTTTAACCATCCTTGATAATTTCCACATACATATTTACTATATATATATACATAGGATCCCTATCAATTATCACATTGTTCAAAACTCTATGATACTTCATGCTCAATGCATATTATACCTTATTTTCCTCCCTTGAGAGGTAGTGTATTAAACAATCATAATCCTTGAGTAGATCAATCCAGCTCATTTTCCTTATGTTGATTTCATTCTATGAGAAGATATATTTAAAAAAAATTTGATCTATATATATCTCACATTTTTCACCATAGATATAGTGTCTCCATAAGTTTTGAACAAATATTTTAGCCTCTAACTCCAGGTCATGAGTTGGATAGCTCTGTTCGTCAGTTTTTAACTACCTCGTTGAATTGTCAATAACTCTTTCATTCTGCATAAGGAAACAAAAAATTCCATTCTTTTATGCATCACTCGAAATCACAAATCCACCATTTTTTATGCTAGATTCAATATCATAACAATAAATAATCACCTCTTCAATTCATCACATAAATCTATATATTACTTTTTTCAAATAAATGTAACCTCTTTATGAGTAATAATGTTTAACAGGTTAGCTAATAGTGAAACATTATTAATGAAACACCAATAGTAACCTACTAAACCAATGAAACTATATACTTTAGTTATGTTTTTTTGTGTATTACATTCCTAGACTACCTCTGTATTCACTATATCAAATGAAATTCCATCCTTGGATACAATATTCCCAAGAAAATATACTATTTAAATCTATAATTAACACTTTCCAAAAATCATGTATAACTTTTTTCTTCTAATTGTCTCTATAAAAATGCTAAAGTGATTCTCATGGTCCTCAGGGAATTTGGATTACACCAAGATATCATTAATAAAAACAAAAATAAAATTATCAATATATTCATTGAATACTATGTTCATTAGATCTATAAAAATAAATGTCTTATTAGTTATTCTAAATTGTATAATTATAAACAAGTAATGTTCATATCATGTTCTAAGTGTTGTCTATAGAATTTATTACTCATTTACTTGCAATTGATGATAACTATAATGAAGATTATTCTTTTACAAGTAATGAGCTCTGTGAATTGTTTCAAATAATTCTTCAATATGAGGTAGAGGATACTAGTTCTTTATTATAATAGCATTGGTCTTCCAATATTCAATGTAAAAACTCATACATCCATCACTCTTATTAATGAAAATTACAAGAGCCCCCCAAAAATAAACATTATGTCTTATAAATACCTTAACACTAAATTCCACAAATTTTTTCCTTATCTCTATTAACTCAGCAATGGACACTCTATAAGGAGTCTTTGATATAGTTCACACATCAAGGATAGAATAAATAGAAAACTCATCTTCCCAATCTAGAGGATATTTAGGTAATTACTATAGAAATACATAAATGTGTTCCTATTCAATAGTTAAATCCTCAAATTGAATATAAAAGTTTTCAACTATAGGTTTTATCTTCTATTACTATCCAATAATATAATTTATAAGAGATATTAGAGGTTGATCCATATATGAATCATATGATGAAGTCTATGCTATAAAGATAAATATTTTATATCTTCACTATGAATCATAATTTCCTTCTCTTTGTAATATTTATTTCATTGTTTTTTGAAATCCAGTCCATACCAAGGATTATATCAAAATAAACACTAGTTAAGATAATAAAATCCTCAATTAGAGAACATTTCTGTGTAATTATAGGAACTTCTTGACACATATTTGTTGCAAGAGGGTTTTCACTATGATTTATGATTGAAACCTCCCTAGTTAAGGTGATTTGGAATTATCTAATTTTTATAGGAAAATAGGAAGATATAAATCAATGCAATGATCAAAAATCAAATAGATATTTAGGTAAATTTTAGGAGATGAATAATATATCTTCCTCCACATCATTTGGAACTTTAACCTCTTCTATTTTGACTAAATAAGTAAATCTGTGTTCCCTAGTCCTTTTTATGGAAAATTTCCTTCATGACATGGATAATCATGTGGATAGTGTCCCATTTACTTACACCTAAAGCATTTCACATTTCTAACTTCTTTTTTTCCCTTAAAATCACGGTCTCGGTGGCCTTTTTCTCAGTACTTTTAACAAAATCTTTTTCCATATAGGTTATTCTATTATTTTTCATTACATATTTCTTGAATGTTTGCAATTATATTCTTACCTTCTTCCCTTTTACCTTATTTTATTTTCTATATTACTTAGTATCCCTCTTCATATCTTATTTCCCATGTAAATCTATATGTCATGGAAAATTATTTCTCCATTTTAATGTAACATGAAATTATATCCTTGTATAATGAGTGTTTGGGAGACGAGTTCTATTTCTATAAATGTCTTAATAACAATAGTAAAATAGTCAATATTACTCTTTCAATTATGTATTTAGTCCACAAAATGCCTTACAAGCTTTGTAAAGTTGGATTCATACTTGAAAAAATTGTCATCCACTTTCTATATCATACTCAATAATTTTCTCCCCATATATGCTAGATACTCTTGAGGGAAATATTTTTCTGGGAAAATTTCATTAAAATCCTTCAATTCTATATTTTCAATTTCTTCTGCCTCATTTGTGTTCGGAATTAATGACCACCATTGATCTTCATCTCCTGGGATATAATAAACTACCATGATAACCATCCATCTTTCATTAATTCACAAATTGAGAAATATATTCTCTAAGGAACTTATCAATTTCCAAGATACATATAGGTTCATAATATCATTTAGTGATAGAGGTTTGTTATCACATTATGTAGTCTAAAAGTCATATACCACACTGTGGATCATGTTTCTCCATATGAGTAAGATTGTGTCTCCTAACCTGAGTCAGTTTTTCTAGTATAGTTTTGATTTTTTTGGCTCTAGTTTAATCTCCAGCTCCAAAACCATTATCTTTCATATAAGGTAAATACCTACATAAAAAAAATTTATTAATACATTTTCCATTCCTTCCACTAGGAACCATTTTTAATCAAAGGAATACACTAGGTTAGATTATGAAAATTTAAAACTAGTGAAAGAATTAAAAAATTATATGCAAATAATATGAAAATCATAAGTTTGGTTTCCATGGGAATATTATTAGGGTCAATTATATGGTTATATTTCCATACTCTATGTTTTCCTAAATCTAGTTTCCAAATTTTCTACTAATCCTTCCCGCATAACAACATAAAATAAACTAACCCCAATATCCCAGTGTTGGTTTCATACATTATTTCATTAGTACTAAGTACAAGGGATTTCATCCCAATGGACCAAATAGTTTTGTATATTTGTAAAACTATATAGAAACATAAATATAACATTAGAACTTATAATGGAATAAAACACAATAACTCTATTGGAAACACCCATATTCTCTATTATTATCCATGCATGTCATTCATAATATACATCTTGGCATCCTAGGGAAAAATAAAACACAAAAAATAAGTGACAAAAAATCATTGAATGGGTAATAATACACTAGAATATATCATAATTAAACATAAACAATAATTAAATGTGAATAACTAATAACTCATGTCATTAAAATATATTCTTGATCATAATATGGTAGGAATAAAATATACTCAAATTATTTAATATAAATAATCTCCATAGAAGGAAACTGAACCATGGATATTCTACTTGTAAAATAATCACATGAATAACCAATAAATAATCTCATAATGAGGGAATGCATAATGTGAGACATCATAAACATATCATAAATAATTTTTCTAAGATTCCATAAAAACATGTGTAAGACATCAGGTAATACAGAAACTAGTTTGTCTTTAAGAGACCTACTGATGCATCGTTGGGCTATAGAGGCCACCACCAATCACTTAATATGTCCATATAATTTATTGTATGAAATGGGGGAAACAAAATTAAAATATCTAGTCATATTGAAACTATTATATGAAATATCATTCCCCTGACAATAAACATAATTATAAACCATCTAGTGTAATATGATGAGGGGTATCGAATTAGAACATCCAAAGTAAATCCAATCGTACACAACTCAATAAAATATTTTCTATGGTATGATAAAATATCCAAATCAATTAATCATATTATCCAAAAAAATGTATTTACATATATTAAAATACTCTAACAAAATCATTGAAAAATTCTTCAGAGAAATACCACTTTATTTTGAAATTATTTATTTACAACGTTATGTAATTTTAAAAAGAAGAAAAATTAGTTGAAAATGACCATGTGAAATTAAAGAGGATTACAAAATGCATGAATTCATAATGATAGTTTTAAAATCCACTCATTCCATATAAGTTCAAAAAATTAACATTTTAAATTTTGAAGAAAATATTTTAAAAGAGTATTTTTAAAATAATGTCTTAGAATTAACCAAATGAATCAATTATGTATATCAGTTATAAATCAATATAAAAATATTTAAATAAAACATAACATAATAAAAATTAATTTTACACATAATCATATCACTAAATAATCAATGGAGTATAATTTTAACCCAATGAATAGAAATTGGGTTAATATTTCCCTTATTATTTTGTAATCAGTCGAACATGATACCGCATATAATTAATGATCATAAAATGAAACATTTAATGAAATAAAGATGTATAGATTCATTAAATGATATATTTAAGGTAATTAAATACATAACACACTTGAATTAAGGGTTGAGTAGGGAATATATCTCATTTAAGTAAAAGTGAGATGAGAAACCCTTTCTTTAGGTTCGAAAGCATTATACACTTGTACATAATTTCTTGTATAATAAATTTGGATTCAATAAATAATTCATTCAAAACCTATTATAAGTATATTTTATAATTTTATTAAATTAATTAATTTATATTTTCATAGTTATGATGTTTAATTTTTTTATGGAGAATTCATTTTATGGTTTTATGGTCGGTTCCCTAGAGTATAAATATGGGTGTTCTTGTTAAATGGGAATAACTTCTCCAGAATTGATATTATTAATATTAAATAATGTAGATAATTTAAAATGGTATAATATATCATTTATTTATATGGTATGAGCATGATTCATTTGAAAAAAATTTGATGAAAATTTATTCATCTATTTTGGTGGTTTTATCGACCATCATTAATTGGTGTCATTTTATTTAATATTATGTCTATATATATTGGTTCCAAAATCATGATACAAATTATAATATTTATATTAAAACATTATTTAACTATAATAATGGTTTTATTACCATCAATTTGGATTTAATTGAAAATTAAAACTCTTCACCTATGAAGGGAGTCAATCGACACATCACGTAGCATGTTTTCATTTAAAAAACAAAAAGAAAGAAGAAGGGAGTGGATGAAGGATAATCAATTATCACAATATAATTAAATTATATATAAGATATAGGATTTACCATAACACTTTGTATAGTAGAGGTGTTGATAGTATAAGAAAGTAAAGGAAATTTAAAGACAAAGTAGTTGATTTAACCTCTTGAATATCCTCTCCTTGGGAACCTCCTTAAAACGCTTGGATTTGATTTTTGGTAATAATGATATGTCTTGGATGATAGAAACAAGCTTGGGAATGTAATTTGGAAGAATTTAGGAAATGTTAAAATCCAATAAGTTGTAAGGAGAAGGGGTGGTGAGGTGTTGAAATAATAGGGGATAAGAGGTGTGTTACTTATTATTTTATTCATTTATTTATAATTTTCTTCAAGACTATCAATTGTGTAAATTCTTGTGACAAAGTATAGTAACTAGTGTTAGTTAGTTTGATATAATGGGTTCCAAAATCTGTAATGACTCAAAAATTCATGTATTCAACTTATAGTATTAAATAACATAAATTATTGTTGTTCACTATTCAGCAAAAATTCAACTATTTTAGATAAATCCATTAAAAATCACCCTAGATATTTTTTGATGTGTTGATTTATAAAATTGACTCCATTTTATGAAAATAACTTTCTAAATATGATAATTTTAATTTTTAAATAAAATCATCATGTTAAAAAAACTGATTTTAATATTATAAGTGATTTTACTACACTTTGAATAATCAATAATGATGTCATAAAATTATCTTATAATAATAATGAAACAAAATGTGAATCCATTTTTTTAAAATAAATTTTATCTTAAATAATTATATTAATTAAAAAATGTAAATGAACATTTACATTTCTCTAAAATACCAATACATAATTTTTCTTTTTTAAAAACATTAATTTACTTATTCCAGGATATTAATATATCATTTTTTATGAGATACATAAATTTTATTTAAAATTTTATAGTTGATATTGTTATTCAAATGATCATATTACTATTCTTATCAGTCACATTACTATTCCAACAGTCATGCTATTATTTAATAGTATATCACAGTTCGTTAAAGCTCAATATTTTATTCAACATAATCTATTGAATAAATTAAATATATTTTAGAATATAATTACCGAAAAATATTGGGTTGTTATTAAAATGAGTGCACAAAGGAGATAAATCTAATTTTTTTAATGAAATACAGTTTTAACCATCGAATTTGATTAATTCTTATGTCTTCTCTAAAAAACACATAAGATAAATGTTAAAATTTTATTGAATTTAAAATATATAAATTTCATTAATATCATTCACTAAAGTTGATATGTTTAATTTATTGGGGTGAATCTAATTTGTGTGCATAAAAATATTTTTCCAGAAAAATATTTCCTTCATTTTAAATAACTTTTATTTTCATTTCTAATTAATTGGTTACAAAGAAATTAATTTTATATACTTACGAAAACTATATGTTTTCATAATTTACTAAATCATATCAATACCCTCTATTCTAATGGATAAGAGATAAAAATCACATACAATTATAATATTTTAATATTATCTTATGTGTCTTTTAAACATGGTGTTTTGTTTAATGAAAAATATCAAAACGATTAAATTTATTTCAAAAACATATTCCACAAAATCTAATTTTTTATAATATACACCATTAAATAAATGTTATCTTCTTAATTTTAACTTTTTATTGGAAATGAATAGTTTAACATTTAAAAATGCTTTTGTGGGAAACCCACATCATAAAAGGGTTGATAAACTTTTCTCTTAAAAAGAGAGAAAGAGATGTGTGAATTTCACATATAATAACACATAATAAGTTTATAAAAAAGATAACATATGTGAGATTTGAAAAATTTATCATTAAAGAGAAAACTAACACCCAAAATACTGATGGGAGTAATATAGATCATGGTAAGGACAACATAATGGCCACAAATCCAAAAATCAAATAGGTGTGAACAAAAATAATTAATATCATCATAAATGATTATAACAGTATAAAATCTTATTATAAGATATTTTTTTAAAAGTTAGGTAATCTTAATGAGAATATTTGCGTAATTTATTTTATTTCATTTCGTAATCAAAGTCTCATCCTTTTGTTGTTCTTCGTTCTATTTCCACTTCGTCACTTGCTCCAAGAAATAGAGATGATATTGTTTTATGCCTAAAGAATAATAGGATCATAATATCCATAAGATTATGACAAATCCTTACTTATTTCACTATTTATTATGAAAAAAATAATTTTTAGAACATGATATCCCATATGCATAAATCTTTATATAGCGAAATAAAACATTAATCTCTAAAACATCATCAAAAGTTCACCATAATACATTCCATGAATAGTTAAACTTATCGATCCTCTATTTTTTCCCAAACATGAATTCCAAACATTTATAAATAAGGTTACTAAATTTCCAAAATAAATTTATCATTAAGACTGCTAAATAACTAGAAGTATCTCTTAATTTCACATACCAAATACGTGAATACAACGATTTTATATTCTCTTGAAGATAGATATCAACAATAATTACTATAAAAACTCAATGAAAAAATGCATTATTCCACATTACTTGTATAAAACCACATATTATTTAATACATTAAATATATTCAATGATGTTGTAAAATCAATCAATGATTGTGTAAACCACTTTTTCAACATATCATTTTCCAGTTCTTAGGTCATCAATACTATAAAATTTACATTATCCATATCAGTCATCTATTTATCCAAAATAAACACCATATTCTCAAAAAAATGAATATATTTATTATTACCTTACCATGATTACATTATCACCTTGCAATTAAAATACTTTTCTAGGACAATAGTTCAATTTAACATATTCTTACAATTAATTAATTTAGAACTACTGTGGAATAATCCAATGATGTTTCATGGTTCTAATTACCAAAATACCACTAAAAGATATAAATCTTTGAGTGTTGATAAATAAATACATCAATAATTCCACATTCATTATATACTTTTAATCATGATTTATTTATTTATTATTTAACACTTTTTTCCATTGATATATCATTTTCATACTCTTTATTAGTGAAAATATAACTATTAATCATACAAAAGTGCTGATTCTCTTCATGACCTTTCCTTTTATGCCATTGATTTATATAATTCCCTTACTTTCCAAATTTGAAACAATCAACCTTTGATAATATACTCGGTAGATACTTATTATCATTGATTTCATTAACTGAACTTTACATTTTTCCTCTTCTATTACATATATTGTGTTCTTATTTTTCACACTCAAAAATACTTCCCATTACTCAGATATATTAACTTGGTATCTTACTCCCACATTCTAAAGATATTGGAAATAAATCTGTATTTCATCTATGTTCTCTACCACCCAAATTCGCAATGAGAACTATATCATTATCTTTACTGGAGAGTCTGAGAGTTGGTTAATTTTTATAATGTTAATCATATATTGAGTTAACTAATTAATAAAAATCCCAATATCCTTCACTCTAGTAATCCATGCATTTGTTTATTTATTAAAAAATTTTCTATCGCATTCAATGTTAATCCAATGACTTTTGTTTATCACTATCGACTAATACTAAAATTCATATTATGAGTCACAATATTCATAGTGTAAAACCACATAATCATGAGAAAAATAACCTATAGTACTTCTAAATCATGAGACCTTATTTTTAATGAATGACATATTAGGTTTATCTATGTTATTCAAATACATAATATTTTTAAATGTTTCATAATATTTCATAGATAGTTTATGTATTTAGAAGGAATTTCCCCTAGGAGTGTCAATCCACATTTATAACAGGGGCCATTACCGTGCACCAGGTGATGATCAATTACAAATCAATGCACCGTTTTCAAAGTTATTACCACTAAGTACTACTATTATAGATCTATAGACACTTGTATAATCTACATTGGGATTTAATTACTTGAAATCCACTCAATTTATCCATTACCAAAATTCCAAGAATTGTTTCTACACTTTCACTCACCCTTAGACTTATCCTTAGACAAGTCCTTAGGATTCTCACTAAATAATTATCCCATATGTTTTGAAAGGTCAACTAAACCTTTTTTTAATACGATGTATGGAAATCATAGCTTCTCATATATATATATATTATCTTTTTATATGAATATTTATTATAATACAAAAATACATACAATGAGATTATAAAGTTATAGTGCCTTTGGTGACTAGACCCAAAATATTATTATTTCTTGAAATATTTAGAAAATATCGAGTAAATTTCTTCCCAAATAGTACACTACTTAGACATACCCTACAGAAAACATTTCATCATAAACAAGGGAAAGGAATCATATTAAAGTGTGAGCATAGATACTCAGTAAGGGTAAAAAAGGGAGATATCAACATATCAGGAGTATAGGGGAATATGAATATGAAAATAATATTTTAAAACTTTTCACTTCAAATTAAATAAATAATCTTGAGTCAGGATATAAATATTGAAATTTCATACAATATGGACCATAATGAAACCAAGGAACATGAGTCATGAGAGCATAACATTGGCATAAGAAATGAAATTTTGGAATAAAAATAAAAATAGAAAATAATTTCCATAGTAGTCAAGGATTATTTCCAAGAATATCATCGTGGAATAGGGTAACTCCCCAAACAATCATTGCATTCAAGGATTACTCCCAAACCATCATAGTGGATAGATACCCTTAATGAACGAGGTTCACTCCCCATTCTAATCGTATCTATTTAAAGAGGCAAAACAATTTACCCAGAAAATCAGAGGGATATATATGTCCCACCTTACACATAATGATGACCACACATATGTGTTCTATGAGATTATAAAACATTAAACATGTCAAAACATGTAAAATTAAATGAGTTTCATAAACATTTCATCATGTAATAACCAATGTAAAAGGGATAGGTTTCATAATCATTTCATCATTTCATTATAGCACAACACATGAAAATAATCTTGTTTAATAATCATTTTTCTATTTTTAACCCATAGAAGATAATTAGTTTTCTTAAAAATAATTCAATCTTAAACAAAAACCATTCTAATAAATAATAATAATATAATCCTTATATAATATCCTTAGCAAGGTATTAGTAACATCAACGAATGTAATATTTGAGGGAAAAGGATTTTAGAAGATCATTTAAAACATTTATTGATGAAATTACCTTTTCATTGAAAATATATCTTTAAAAATAATAATTAATACATATTTTATCAAATAATTTTCTTTCAAAATAAATATTGAAACATAAGAAACTTTAAAAATAATTTGAAACATTTCTTGAGAAAAATTCCATTTCCTCTTTGAAAAAAAAATTTAAAACATTAAAAAAATTGAAAATACTTTTCATAGAAAATAATCATGAACACTTTTATATTAGTCTATTCAGAACATAAATAGAGTTAAATAAAGGGAAAACATTTATTCCCATGAAATAACAAAATTATAACAAAATTTATTAGTTTATTTTTATTTTTTTCATAATATTTCATTATCGAAAAACATAATCATGAAAAATCCTGATAAACAATCAGATCGTGTCATAAAACTCTTACCAATTTGGTAAAATTCAATCATAATCACTATGAAATAATATCATTAAGTGAAACATAAAATAACATACAAATAAATAAAGTTATTGTATTAGAAGTCAAATGAGCTATTTATACACCTTGTAAAAGAATATAGGTGTGTAACATTACATATGTCTCAAAGGTGCCAAATCGATATAAAAATCCTTTATTGCTTTGTTGTCATTTAAACGGTAAACCCTGTGAAAAAATAAACTCATATTTATATTAAAATACCAATAATTTTAATTAGAATAAATATAGAAGACATTTATGAATAGTATATACACCGCATGTAAGAAACAAGTGGTGAATATGGATTTCATTTCATGGATATAAAAGTGAGACAAAAAACCCTTAAAAATTTAATAATCATTTAAATGATAAGAAAAAATAAAAATAAAAAAAATATACATTGAATATGATTAAATTAAGTATATTAATTATATATCATTTCAAATGGGTGATGTATACACTATAGAGAAGAAAAAATAATTGAATTTTTATATGTCTCCTAGAAATAAAAGATAGACTAGAAATCCCTTACTATAAGCCTCAACATACCTAATACAAATATAAAACATCATTATAATAAATATAATTTTATTATACATATATTAAGGCAAAAAAAACATATTTATACCATAAATTATTTATTTATGAGCTTTTATTTCCCTTTTATCATCAATTCCCTATTAAAATCATGTTTCGGGTAATAAATTCTATTATAATGTATGTTTTCATTTATAATTTTCCTCTTAATTTGATAATAATTAAATAATTTCCATAATTATATCTATAATATAATTATCATATATGTTCATTATAAAATTATTGTTTTAATATATAAAATTTATAGATAAAAAAAAGAAATACCCCATTCATTGACATGGTAAATCATGTGTACACATGAAAAATGTTTCTATTTTCTTGAAAGAAAGAATGAAATAAGATAAATGATATATTAACATTACATAATAATTTATATTTCATGAATATCCAATATGTTTAATTTAACGTATCTTTATTACCTTACTTGTAAAACGAATGTGAAGAACAAATCACATCACTTCATGAGGTGGTGGTCTATTGTACAAATACATGACATTATCATATCCCCCATAAAATGTAAAGTAAGAAGGTTCATGTGATATCATAATAAAATAAGTATAATTATTTTATAAATATCATATATACTTATTTGATACATCCTTTTTACCATCCAAGTAAATCAGAAAAGAAAAACACATCACACAAGTTTGCGATGCAGTAGTCTATCTTACACATAAGCGACGTTAATGTTTTCGAAATGGGATTGAAGGTAAGTAGGTAGATATGGTATTATAATTATATAGGTATATTAATATAATAAATATAATAATATTAATATTAAATACATCAGTATATCTCTCTTTTATAGGTGGTGATGGAAAAAAGAATAATAATGTTTCCTCGGGCAATAGTCTGCCATAAACTTTAACGATGGTTTCTTATCATGTTTTAAAGAAGAGTCGATGGATATAGGTTAGGTACTTAAAATACATACATCTTGGTCTATGTAAGATAATTAATTTAATATCTATTACTTTTTGAATAATAACTGATGGTTTTGAAGGAATAAATAAATTTAATTGATCGGTTAGGGACATTACCTCTTCTTCAGACAACATCTTTTGATTTTCCCTAAAAGGCATCCTAGGTTGCATTTATGACAACAATATGGCCTCTAGGACGATATTATTAAATTAAGTAAATGATTTGGGTTATTTTTTTCTAAATAAATTTTATTTTTAAGTTTAAATTAGAGAGGATTAGGGGTGGCCTTTTATAAGTGACGTGAGTGGCACACTTGTAGTTTTTAAAAGGAATAATGTATACCCATATTTTCCCCATGAAAAAAGGTTCCAAAATGTATAATTATTGATCCTATAAACTAAATTTAAAACAATGGGAAATACCAAGGTTTTAGAAAAAGTTTGGGTCATTTTTAACCCTTATCATTTTATTATAACACCCCCAGATGAACCCATTGTTACCTTAACCACTATAAATAATATTTTCTATTTTTACAATTCATTACTATAAAAAATTAAGTTTACCTTGTTATATAATATAAATTATTATTATTTCAAATATAGAATCAATTTTTTCAAACACCATTTACATAGGAAGAAAATTTTAATTTAAAAATAATCCTGAAGTCAAAATGAGAAAGCGTTTTTCAAAGAGAAAATGTTCAAAAGATTAAAATGTTTTAATATCATATTTCAATATTAAATTTAATCAAATTAAAAAAATTGTATTAATAGTTATATAATTGAAAAAAATTTATGATTAAACCCATCTTAAAAAATTTTAATTTTTTAAATGCTTTAAAATAAATGAAAATTGTTTTTAAAAATCACTTTTACTATTCATCCAAAAATTTATCTTCTCAAAAAATTATCAAGTATTTACCCTATGATTATTTCGAAATACTAATTTATAAAATGAAGTTTATTTTTTAAAATAAATTTTATATAAGTATAAAAATATATTTTAAAATGAGTGTGAAAAATGCAACAAAACATCTTTTTGGAAGAATGCAGTTTTTTGGAAAAAAAATTGGATTTATTCTTATCTCGTGTCTATAAAATACATAAGATGAATTTTAAAATTTTATTTTAATCAAAAATATATATATATTTTATTTAAATTGATCAACATAAGTGGTTTTCTAATTTATTTGGTAAAACACTTCTGTGTAAATAAAAATACATCTTTAGAAAAAGATTTCCATTATTTTAATATAGTTTTTATTTTCATTTCTAATAAATTAGTCATAAAATAATTCATTTTATTTATATTTTTAAACCATATATATTCATAATATATATAATCTTATCCATACCCTATATTCTAATTTTTAGTTGATAACTATCATGTTATATAATATTGGTTTAATAGTATTTAATGTTTCCTTTAAATTCATTGTTACGTGTAATGAAAAATATAAAAAAGATTAAATTTATTTTAAAGAATTATTTCACCATGTATTAGGGTGTTACATGTTGGGTTAACATTGGTTGGATCATTCTATGAAGGGTGATATTGATAGTATCTACATACCCAATTTATGTATGGTTGGTCTTCCATGGCTTTTTTACCATATATGCTCCCTGGGGATATATGCTTCTCCTATAGATATTTAGTGGTGGGATTAGAGAATGGTGTTTCCATTTTTATCATTCTTATTTTTCATAGTCCTCTCAATTGATGTCTCCTTGGTCTACTCATAGAGTATCTTCTATGTAGGTTTAATCTTGGATTCTCTCTCTATTAAAAATATCACATCATATGGATGGTGAATACTTCCTAAAGCTATTACACTATATTCATATGGATATGGATTTGGTAGAATATTTGATTATTTATTTACTGGTGTTTATATTCAAAAAATTTCAACTTCAGATTAGTTAGTGATCTAAAGGATTTATAATGTTTTATATTATAATGATAAGGTACTCTAATCGGTAGTAGTTCTTTCTAATGATGGGGGAATTCAATGGGAATTTGGTTTCATCCTTATTCATGTGTTTTATAGATTTTCATTTTTATTGTTTTGTATTTTATTAATTTTTGGTAAAGTTTCTAATGATTTATGTTCATGGTTTTGTTTTTAATATTTCATAATTTTGGATACCAAATTATTGGATCTGGTTTCTCTAGTATGATGACATATGTAGTGATGAATGTGCATATGGATAAAATGTTATGGCTTGATGAAATGTCTGATAGGGTTTATTGTGTGAGGTGGCTACAAATTTGGAGCTTGAATTATTGATATCCTGGATAGGGCACCATTATCTGAGCTTAGGTGTTGGGTTGGGTTTAGGTTAGCCTAGTTGGTCTGAGCCCAATATTTTTTCTTTAATTGGTAATCATTTTTTCAATTTTTATGTTTTATTTGTTGTTTTAGATTCAGTCTATGATTTTATGGTTACAAATAAAACATAAAGTTTTATTTTTAAAATTCTAAATAGTGACGTAGTGAGAGTTATCACAGACACAGATGGTGAATTAGTGTAATAGTAGACTCATAGCCTCTTTCACTATGATTAGCTGCAATGATATCATTGTTTTTTTAATTAGACATCTAATAAAACTAAATTAATCCTTACTGAAATTAACATCTTTATTTTTTTATTTATTTTTTCATTATACTATCACAGATAATGAAATATCAACATGCATGTCTTATCATAATTTTATGAAATAAATGAAATATGGATTTTCCCTGGAGTTAAAAAATTTAAGTGTTTGGTAGTTAATAAAACATGGTTTTTATTATTATTTTATTTAAAATTATTTATATAAATTCCAACAACAATTATTCTAGAAAAAAAATAAAGAGGATTTTTACTCTGATCATGAATTTGAAAATTCCCTGAAAATCCTAATTTATCCCTTTTAAATCAAATTTAGTGTTTATATTATAATGTTTTATACATTTAACAAATTTAAATAAAAACTTAGTTATGGAATTATAAAATTATTTGTATAAAATAAAAATTTTCTTCATGTTAGAATTCATCCACTTTTTTTTGTTAAAATGAGATTGAAATTGGAGTTGTATTGGACTCATCAACACGGAATTCACCTTAAAATTAAGGCCATAAAGGTTTCATTCGAGCTTTGATTAGACTAAAATTTTGATAGTTATTGGAGGAATAATTAACATTTAACATAACTTTATGGGTAAAAGGTATTCATGGTATGTCAGTCAAAAAGTTCTTTGAGTGGATGTAAAATCTTGAGTCATAATTCCACATTTACCCTTGTTTTCATTTGCAACCCTAGGCTTGATGCACTTTATTTTTTTTCACTCTTATAGTTTCATGGAAAATAATTTAATATTTTTTAGAAAAATAAATTGGTTTTCTCTCACTTATCTAACTATTTGGAATAAAGAAGGCTTCTATAAAAGGATATATTCCAAGTGTCTCTCATGCCCTTCATCCACTTAATAATGCATTATTCTTAAAATTGTAATCCCACTTTTTATATAATTAAACTATTTTGTTAATATTTCATAATTATTATTCATTAAAAGTTTTTGATATACACTTCTTTTAAATATGATATTGGGTTTTCCATTCTAAAGATTTTCATTTTAAAATAATTTCCCTCCTGAAAAATACAGTTATAGAATAGTGGTATTTTTTGTAATCAATCTAACTCTTACCTTACTCATTAATTTGTTTTGAATCCATATTATCATGGTAATTAATAATAAAATTTTTTAATAAATGATTTTATAAAATCTAAATCACAAGATTTATTCAAACATATCATGAATGGAAAATATTTTGGAATTCATGGGAGAAAAACTTTAATTATTAAATCTAATTGACCTATGATGGAATTATATGGTTTATCTTAAATCCCTAAAATCAATTCATTTATATTTATAGGGATTCTACCATAATTTACCACTAATAATTAAATTAATTTGGTATATAATCAAACATTAATGTTTTGATTTAATGTCTTATAGTTAACATGTGGTTCTTTATTTATCTCTATGATCAAATTTTCTTCCATAATGTGTCATAGTTGACAAATTAAAGAATCATAATTATAATAATTTAAACATTAAGGATAATTATTAATGAATAATGAATGTGATAGGATGGAAATAATTTTCTGGACCATTAAATTGGTGAGAAATCAGTGGTCCATAGCTAATAATAATCCTTACTAACTTTTCATTCTTTTTCACTGCATACCTACATTGTGAATTTGTCATTAAAAACACAACGAACGTGAAAAATGTAATGATATTAAATATGATATGGAATATATATAATAAAAATAAATTAAAGTGGTTACAATGTTCATAGATCTGTTTTTACCGTTTGATTATTTCCTTAGTCAATAATTGGTTATCATCCCTATAACCACTTCATTGGATCATTATCAATGATTAATGTCATGACTGATGGATAAAGGGAGTATCCATGAACTCCTAAAAGAATGTTAAAAATATTACTATTGAAATATGTTAGCAATAATATCTCTCTCTAGAATGCAATATCCTTTCTCCATATTCCTAAAATGTATCCATAATTTACACTTGGTGTACACCCATGTTCTTCCCTCAAGTCAAACCTAGATGGGTTATTATCTCATTACTTCATCCAACTAACTATTGAATCAATTTATCCATATACTCTATATTATTATAAATGATCAATTTATATATATATTTAATATCTCTATATCTTCAATGAAAATAATGATCCATCCATGAGTCCTTGATCTCCTCACCTAAATTTTAAATATATCTTCATTAAATCCCACGTTAATGTTTTCTGGTTGGCTATTATACATTCCTATATATATTACGTGTTTAAAACCTAAAATATAAAACATATTCTGTTATAAAGAATTTTAATTAACCATATCTTTTCATGAAATTAAAAAACAATGTACAATGAATGATGTTGTGATATGGCATGCTCATTATCTCTGTGTATTTCAATTAAACTCATGATCCAAAAACTATAACGAGGAATTTCACATTGAAACTCTCATTAGATACACAAATTTATCTTTTGACTTATTGTTTGATCTCGTTTCTTATCTTCTTTCATATTTATCTATTTATATAGTCTCCTCATGCAACAACACAACCTAACATCCAAAGGATGGTGACTCTAAAATTTCTAAAATCAGTGTGTCTTCACATTAACACCATATAAAGTGATGCATCATGGACCTTACCTTACTTCACTAGTCTTTATAGAATAAACCATAATATTAAAGTGTAATACCTATTGGATCCTAAACCAATAACACATCAATTTTTCATAGTTTTTCATCATTTTATAATAAACTTTCTTAATTTCCATAGATGGCTCCACATGAATATATACAAAAAGGTGTGGTCCATCCAATTAACTTAGTTGTTCAATCAACCAATGTAAGATAACTCATTTCAAAACCATATACATCATGGGTGACTATGAAACCATGTAATTATCCATCTTGTATTATAATAAATTCATTCATGTAGAATATTAACTCAATCTTTTCGTAGTGTTATCACCACCATCAATGCTATTATTTATCTAGCTTTAATAGATCCATATCTCTAACATAATAGATTTATGATGTAGACAATATAACTATAGTGTTAGAAATTTATGTAGCTATGAATTATTATTCTAGATCAACTATTCCCAATGAAATTATTTTCCTTGTATCATGAGATTCATTAACTCGAAGAATCCTCTAAGTCCAACTCACAACAAATGATCAAGTCTTCTCTCTCATCTATAATGTTTTGTAATATTCATCATGATACTATAAAATCATCTCGTGCTCCTATATTCAGTATGATATTTAAAATTACCCTTCATTATCTTTGTCTAATTGAAAATATATGTTATATGTAAAGATTCATCTTAATCACAAGGACATATTCTCAAGATTACCAACAACAAAACACTTAAAAATATGTTTAATTGGGATATATTAGTGTATTATGAACTCCTAATTAATTTGGTAGAATCTATAGCAGCCAACTCAGTCTAGAGGTTCATGCTACCACACTTCTGAATTTGACCATGTTCATGAGATATCTATAGCCCTCCATAAACATGAAATCACGTGGCCAAGGAAAACATCATTGATCAGTAAAATGAGTAAAAATAATAATATTATCATTCATGTTACATGTGTTTCTCCATTATCAGATGATTTTTTCAAGAGATAGTCAATGAATGTGATCTGCAGTGACATTATTCAAAAAACAATCCATATTCCCTTTTAGGAATCTTCACAAATATTCTTACTAATAACTAATAGAATCTATCTCCTTCATCCATATTTATAGATAACATGGAATTTAATCCACTAGTAAATACTATAATCATTCAATACTCTTCTTCTAAGGTAGAATATACACTTTATATATCTTGGAATTATCTTTTAATAATCCACTTCAACCTTTATATTACTTGAAAAATTCAATATGTGGTGCACATATAAGAATATCACAGAACTAAATATATTATAAATTTATCATGTTTCAAATCTGTCATGTGAGAATAATGTCATCAACTGTTGACAATAAATCCAATACAACATATCATCATGAATCATGTACAGATTTTATCTTCTAATAGTAAATAAATCTTGGTATATCATCATTAATCATGCATAGACTTGTTTATGACATAAATTAGAACATCAATATCCCCCTTTTTTGGTAATATTACCATCATAAGTCTTCTTTAAAATAAACATCACTTTTTTCAGAAATATCATGAAATATCTTGAAGTGATGTATGTATCACAATAAAATAAATCGATTTTAATTATCAAAACCCAATTTATAAATTCATTGAATTAACTTTGCGAATTAGGGGAATGTAGCTTGGTATCTTGCCATTATATGTTTGATATTATTCTCCTATATGTAATGAGAGTTCCTTTTTTAATTACATGGGGTCCCAATAATTTATCCCCATACATATTTACTCCCTAAAGATAAAGAGTAGCCCCTCTCATGAACATCATTCAACACCCTTAACTCCCTGCAGTGCTCAAATAGAATATAGAAAATCTTAATAATAGAATACAATTCAATATAATTATCAATCAATTACTCTATTCCTATTAGATAAAACTCATTGGAGGAAATATGAAAAATAAATCAAAATTACAACGTAGTAAATAAGTGATCATCTTATATATTTCTCCATTTAAAATTCCCTATTTGATTTTAATAATAAATCCCCCCATTTTTTTAAAAAAATAATCAAATAATTCAAGAATAAATAAAGTAAGAGTATTAATCAACTCATAAATTTTTTTTAAAAGGAGGAGTTTGTCTCAGTTTGAGAAACCTTGGATTTAAAATATTTCTAGATTTACCTCAAATAATCTTCCCAACTAATTATTCATCATCATAATTAATCAACTTAAATATACTTTGAAACAACATTTTCTTATTGGTTTACTCATTTGATCAATCCATATACACGTTTTATATTATTCGTCACTATATATATTTTATAGGTTCCAAAATTTCCTTCAATATTTGAGGTTGTTTCAAAACTATTTTTAATTTTTGATGATAGAAAGACACATTAAATAACTCTATTTTGCTTTATTAAAGTCAATTGATCATGCCAATCCATATGGAAATTCGAAAAAACTCTTTTAGTGATTTGATTATTATTATCACGGTGGTTAACCATGTGTTTGGTTAGATCTTATTACCTTTATTCAACCACCACTTTAAGACAATAATTATGAAAACTCCTACTATGGATTGGATTCATTGTGTAACTCTTATTTATCGAATAGACATATGAGACATTTTTTGGTGGTGGGTATAAATAATTTTCACCTCCCAAAACTCCCCTTTGGTCTACCATGACTAGTAAAAAGAATTTACTTAGCATTGAATATTAGTAGATCATATTCTACTTATATTTTACTATTGGTAGTTTGTTGCAACAGTTTCTCAATTTGTGATCATAGATACCACACCCTAAAAACACCTTGTATATTTGGTTTTTGCGTGAAACAAGTATTTCCTTGTAATATAAATTGTTTTTTCTTATATTTAATTATTCCTATAAGCGAAATCATTTTACTCTAATGAGGTAATAAATGGAACGTTCTCAGTATGGGTTAGTCTCTCTATATAATCTTTCTCCTTAACATTTAGTAGGATGTGTTTCCTACAATTTTTTCGGTACTATTGATGGAAATTAGGGAATCTTCCTCAGTATGATGTCTCATTTTCAAAACACATTCACCCTTGGGTATCTTCATCTTTGGGTGTATTATTTATAATCCCCCCCCACTTTCCTCAATGCATGTCCTACTTTTTGAACCATTAGGGTCATCTTAAGAATTTAACATTTTAAAATTATATTTTATCATTTTATTAATTATCAAATTGGTTTAGAAACCATTGAAAAAGTTTCTTTCTTTTATCAAGATTTATCCAAAAGATCTTATCACAAAATAAACCTAGAACATTCTTGATCCTTCATATCCAAAAGTTTGTAATTCATATTGTTGGTCTCTATAGAATTATAGTGATCCAATACTATAATACCATGTTGAATGTTTCAAAAACATATCATTTCTAACTTTATTTAATTCCATAATAATTTAATAATAGATAGTGATTCATAAATTCATATTTATAAGAATCAACTTCATCTTTGATTTTTGAGTCAGGTCTACTCTTGAAAACTATATCCCCTAGACACAAATCAATCCTATTTTATAGATTTTTGATGTTGGTGTGATGATTATTATTTTCTTACTCAATATCTATATAATTTTTAGATATAATCACTTGATAATCTTCTACAATACAATTAATCTTCTATACCTACCTCCTTTTATATTTAACTTTTCATTGCCTTACTATGTGTAGCCTATAATTTTCTATTCGGAAAGTTTTCTGAAACACTAGTATATGTATCATTAAAATTAAACATCATGATTTAGGCGATCAATTAATAATTATTGGAAGGGAAAAATTTAAAGTATTTATCTTATGATATCTCTAAACAAAGATATAAAAAATATATCATATAGACAAAATCCTGCAACAAACTCAACCATGGTTTATAAATTCATAGTGTGAAATCATATATAAATATAATTATATAGTGAATAAAAAGTCAAAAAAAATACAATATTTGTTAATTTAAAGACTCATGATCCTATATGGGATTATTGGAGACCCTTTACTTGAATCTCAATAATGTTTGAAATCCTTATGGTCACTCTAATTCTGATATCATTTGTATGATATCTAAAAATAAGGGTTTGTGATATACATGGGTGAACATAGATATGATACCAAATGATTTACCTAGAAAGGAGTTTCCAAACCAAAATATACTAGGTAAATCAATTGTCAATGTTTAGAAAGAAAATTTATTCCCTTATTAATTTCTATGCTTAATTCCCACATTTTCTATTAGTGCGTAGATCACTTAATGATCAAACAACAATAAGGATATTTATTATGAGAGTAGATTCATAGAATACATATAGAAAAAATGTATCACAAATTTTACAACCCTATTTTTATAAATATGTTATGTCTATGTTGAATCACCTGTTATCTTACCAATAAACAGATCACCATCATATGATAACTGATGAATGAATCAATAGAAGGATTCATGGAATATCTTTACACACCAAAACTAATTTCAAATATAATTACAAGTGAAATAGATCAGTAATAATAAATATCATTAGGTTGTGTGATCCTTACTCTATATTCCTCATGTCTCATTGGAATTTTCACTCTGTGTGAAACCATATTCTTCCCTCAAGATAGAAAAAAATTAGATTCTCTATCATAACATCATTAAAACAAATAATACATCATTTTCATCATCTCCCTATTAGTTTCATCAATGATCAAAATTTATAGATATTTTATATATTTATATCTCCAACAAAAATCTTGATCAATCCATGAGCCCATGACCTCATCACCTATCTCTATAAGATATCTTCATTGAATCATAATTCAAACTAATCTTGTTTAATTTTGTAGTTTCTTATTTACAATTCATATTTTATTCCTAAACGATAGGACATGTGATTTCAAAAATTTTGGAACTCACAAGATTACTATGTGGTTTTAAAAATATTGGGGCAATACATGATGTTGTCACATGGTAAACTCTTTTATGTCTCTGTGAATGGTTAAAATCAACATCCAAAAAATCTAGTCATAAATCTCCCTTTGTATATCTCATCAAATCCAAAAAACTACTTTTTTTTTTGTTTCCTAATCATATAACTTATAGAACAGAATCTATATATCTTCATTTAGTCACATCATACTATCGTACAACCTAACCTCAATGGTTTGATGAATTTATAATTTTTAGAATCTATGGGTATTCAAATTATATCTACATAGAGTGTTATAGAATGGAATCTTAATTACATTACCAGTCTCTATGGTATGAACCATTATATTTTAGTATAGTAATGAATCAGATTCTTTTATCGATTCTTCATAGAATGGATTATTCCTATTTATTTTCTAATATGATTCATCATGGCAGAATTTATGCAGTTGCAATGTGATTGTCTTGAAATTATATAACCATAGTGATTAAATTATCATATATATGATAAACTCATTCTGTTACCATCATCATCACTACCTGACCATGAAACTGTGGAGTGATTATTACAGTGTAATATTAAACTCATTATTGTGCAATATTAACTCAATCTTGTTATGGAATTTTCACCACCATTAATGACGTGATTTATTCATCCTCTATAAAATATCATTTCCACATCAACAGCATTGTTGATATCCAAAAAAAGTGTACCCATAAATATCTACATAATAATGAATTCTTCTTCTGGCTTAACTAGTCGCAACACTATGATATTCTCCAAATTATATAATATCCATTGGTCAAGCCACAAATTCTACTCCATCCTTATCCAAAATCCAAAATTTTCTCCAATCTTCATCCATATTATGTATAATAATAGAAATCTATAGCATTCACCTTCAACCATACGCTTCAATCAAGTTTATTTTTTCTAGTGAAAATATATATGGTATTTCAGAGATGATTCTAATCTAAGAGGATGTTTTATTAAGAGTACATAGAGGATAACCTTACAAAAAATGTATTTATGAGATATGTTAGTGTGTTATGAACTCTTAATTAATCAGGTATAATATATATCCAATATCAAATTATGATTCATGCCTTCACACTATTGGGTTGTATAGTTTTCTTGATATATATCCATCCCTTGGAGAACATGAAATTATGTGTCTAATAGAAACATTCTTGATCATTACAGGGATCCAAAATATAAATCTTTCCATTCATAATCCAGGAGATTCTACATTCATACAATAGTTCTTTATGAAAAATTCGTGGAATGTGATATTTAATTACATACTTCCAAAATATCTCCATGCACCCTTTCATGAATCTTATGAATGAGTCCAACAAAGAAACCATTACCGTCAAGCATTGATTTTTTTACTTTTCCAAAAAAACACATTAAGGTTATGTGATAACTGAAAGAACTTAATCCATTTGGATGTAAAATAGAGAACATACACATAAATCGAGAACCAAAAATCATAAGTGGACCATGTACGAAATCAACTAAAATTTACCTCGGGTCATCATAATCCTAATAGTGGACTTCGATCTATGCACCCCTAATTCTTAGGCATAGTGACATCACACCCCGCACATCAAGAGACATTATTAGGAAAACCACCATCAATGCACCATGTCCCGCGCCTCACTCCAGGACACACCACCTCCAACCCATCAAACGAGAACATGGATGTCAGTATGCCACGATATTAATGTGAACTACACTATTGGGGGATATCTAAAGTCGGATACCCCAAAACATGGTCCTCGTCAAAGGATCCACAATCACCACCACACAAATGGTGATGAAATCAGCCATAAACATAGACCCCCTAGATGAACCACTATTACCAAAGCCACCAACACAACTCAAATCATCAAGGAGGACATAAAACAAGACTGGAGTGGATTCATGCATGATGGGTCTTGGAAACATGGTATAGGGGATCCTAGAAAAGTAGACCAAGGCTAGGGAAACACAAAAAAACCAAAACACAGGCTACAATAGAACCAAAATTAGATAGCAAGACCAAAAATAGAACCATCTAGGGAGAGTTAATAGTATTCACAGATTCGTTGACAGAGATTCAGAATGTAGGACCAAAGGAATGACGAACCAATAAGAACCCTCATTTAATATTCTCCACCAAACTAAAATGTGGGAAAATCCACATTTTGAGACAAACCGAATGAAAGTGAGGCCTTAGGGGAGGCAAGGGCAGGGACTTGAAAAGGTTTGGATGGAGGAGGGTGAATGACTGTGGGAACATAATAAAAATAAATCCAATCCAAGAAACTGTGAAGGGGTTGAGATGAAAATCAAATTGTGACAACAACATATCTTGACCCGACTATCAATAATACTATGAAAATGAGGAATACAGGGAATGAAATCGATGATGGAGGGAGAAGAGAGGCAGAAGGAAACCCTATATTGTAAGAGTGCTCCCTTATCGATTACAGTGTGCCCCTCTAAAAAACCATTAGACTTAAACATATTCATTTATATTAAAAAATAACATATAATTTCATCACATCGTCATCCCATACTTGAAGTTGTAATCTTATAATACTCTTCTTTTATGGTCAACTCTTAACTTCATGTATCTTCAACTCAAATTATGATGATCTTCTTTGATATTTATCTTCCTTGAAATTTAATGCACATATCAATGTCACCAAGTCATATCGTGCTACTCAATGTATAAAAAAATACAACATATTCCAAATCAATCTTGCTTTAATAGTTTTATAAACCATTGAAAAGAAATCGAATATGGTATATCAACATTAGTCATTACAAGACATCATCATATAAAAAAAAGACATGACATTTCAACATGAGTAATGCATGGACTCCAACTTCAATGAATTAATAGGAACACATATATTCCCCTTTTTATTTTTTGGAAAAATAACCATCCAGAATATTTTTTAGAAAAAGCTGTAATTCTTTTTAAAATATCATGATACAACTTGAACCAATATTAGTATCAAAACTAAATCAATCCCTTTTAATCAACAAAACCCTATTTGGAATTATAGAAAAGTAACATTGGATTAATATGGTTCTTCTACCTTTTGGATGAAATATTCTAAAAGAAAATTGAGGGTAAATTAGTGGGATTTTACCTTGGTCTCTTCTATTGATTGGTTTGAGATTCTTATCCTTGTTTTCAAGATGACGAACTCTTCAAATTTATGGAAAATCTATATTTAGTTCCCTTATAGATATACTCCCTAAATATGAGGATAAATCTATATCAAGGTCTTCCTTAACACTCTTAAATATTATCATTCCTTAAAAATATGTTGTAGAGTTTAAATAATATAATACTTTATTATAAAAAATCAGTGAATTACTCTAATACAATGAGGGTAAACTCATTTTAGAAAACATGAGTAGCCGATAAACATTACCATATAATCCATAAGTGAACCTCTAGTATATTTCTCATTTTGAAATACCCCGGTTGATTTTTCAACTAGTGAATCCCTTTTTGATACCAAAGTGTCATTATGTAATTCAATCAGAAATAATAGAATAATGTTTATGAACTCATACTTTATTTTTTGAAGTATTAGGTTGTTTGACATGGATAAACCATGGATTTAAATGATTTCAAAATTTACCACTAATAGAGTTTACTACATGTTTTCTGTATTCTTCATCTAATCCTTTATTTGATACCTTGAGAAACTAAATGTCATATCCCCCCTAATCAATCCTACCATTGTCTTTGTTTTCTTAATCCATTTTTTAATTTTGATAGGTTCCAACGGGTTTATCTATATGTGAGGTTGTGTTGACAGTCATTTATAATTTTTAGCATAGGAATCCACTTAAAATAGATCTTCTTTTTATAAAGTGGAATGAGAAAATTGAACCATAATGTAAGTCTCATAAACTCTATTGGGGATTGTATTCTAATTCTCATTTTGATCCCCAATGGGTTTTTTGATATCTTCTTTATATTCCTAAAATTCAGTTTCAATAACCTCGTTATGACTCCATTCCTCATAGGGATAATATTAATCATATAACACTTTTCCCTGTAAAAAATATATTAGATACTGTTTTTTGGTGTGTCCTGATAGTTTTTTCCATCCAAGAGTTGCCTTGGGAAAACTATGATTGGTAGATAAATTTTCATTCTCATTGAACTATTCTAGTTTTATATTCTTATTATTAAAATTATCCAATATGGTTTTGTACTATTATCTCTTAAATTTGTGTAAAATTAAAATAAAGCATGAAAAACACCTTATATATTTGATTCCATCAAGAAAAAAATGTTTCTTTTGATGTTCAGAGGTAACATTCATTCTGTTTTGTACTCCTTAAAAACAATGTCATTTTTGTCTAATGATAAATTAAATATCCTATAATTAGTATGTTTGATTCTCTACCTAGAATATTTCCCATTATACTTTATAAGGATCTGTTCCAAAAAAATCATCACATTATTCTACTACTCTTGAAACAATTAGTGGGTATTGTCAAAGTTGTTTTCTCCTTTTCATCAACACATTCACCCTTGGGTTTATTTATCATTGGGGTGTAAAATTTAAAATATAACCCAATTTCTTCAAACATTTTCTATTATTTTAAACCATCACTTTTTAATTATGAATTTATATTTTTAATGTAAATTTATTACTTATTTCATATATCCTATTGATTTTAGAAACAAACACAAAAATTCTAATTTTTATGATATTTCTCCACAACATATTACTATAAAATAATCATTAATATGCAATCAATATCTATATCAAAACTTTTAGAATCTTTATCATTGGTCTCTAAGGAAATATAATTCTCTAATACTATAATATATTTTATATATTTCTTTAATCTTATCATATACTCCTTGATTTCATCCCATAATATATTTATAATGGCTTTATGAGTCATCAATTCATATTTATATTAATCAACTTCATCTTCAATTTGTGAAGTGTATTTACTCATGAACTCCACATAACCTTCATATTCAAGACTCCCCTAGATAATTGTGATCTTATTTTGAATCAACTTATTTTATTGACCATGATCCATAAAATTGTTAGATGCAACAACAATAGAATATTTCGTGGAACTATTTCTAATTCTTACCCTCTTTAATTCTCTTTTTTATTGATTTCTCAATGCCTTGTTGTGCATAGAAACAACCTCTAAATAGGGGAGAGTTTCTAAAAAAATAGAATAAAATTCAAGGAAAATGAATTTCATATTTTAGGGGATAAATAAAAATTTCTTGGATTAAAAATTTATAACTCTTATAAATAAGATATCCCCATAAATATATAGATAAAATAAATCCTTCAAAAAATATCCTACTACAAAAATAGTCTTGGTTTTTTAATTCTTTATTTGAAAGTATTTTACAATGAAATTATTTGATTTATATATCCAAATACAACTAATATTAAATTAAAACCCCATGATCCTAATGGGAAATGTTTTTCCAGGTAGATCATGTAGACACACCTGATTGAAGGGATTAATCGTGCATTATCCATTTTTGAAAAATTCTAATTTTTTCATTAAATAAATCAACCACTTTTCTACATGATGATATATTTTTAGTTTCGATAATTAGTTATTTTGATTTTTAACCTTGTATACTCCTATATACAATGTTATACTAAAAGGTAAATTATCGTAGGTGTTTTTACAATGTTTATACCCTCTCGAGAATCGTACTCTTTATCATACATGGGATGTTTAGTTAATAGATTCTTCATTGGAATTGAATCACCAAATACAGGTTTATTTGGGTAGGTATCATCATGAAACCATGAAAACAATATTACATAGGTTTTAGAACACCGTATTACACAAGTGATCAAAGAAGTGTCCCACTACATTTTTTTATACATGAACCGAAATTGTTTCTCTTGAACTCTTCTGTAATCCTATTGAAGTAGACCTTAATATTTACAGGATAAAACAACACCAAAAATACCAATAGTTTTCCTCACCATAGATTATTTAGAATCCAAAATTTATTCATTAAATAAAAACATAACACTCAGTCTCTAGAATTATACTCAGTTCTTAGTTATTTATAATTTTTTCATTGGATTCTAATCTAAAAACTTCTTTTTAGACATAACTATATAAGATATAGAATAATAAAAATTATACCACACACAACCATGGAATTAAAAACTTCTAAATTTCCTTATATTTATTATTTGAAACTCATTTGGTGTATTTTTTAAACACTTTTTTGAATTATTCTTCCAACCTCTCTACATCTTGAATGAGATACTCTTTTTCTCTTTCCTTAAAATCTTTTTAGTTATCTCATCTTCTCACAATTGTTAAACACACATTAGCAGTGGAACCCACTTCATCATTTACTTATTTGTTCTAAAAAAATATCATATTCTCATTTTCATGAGTAGAAAAATTAATTAATTTTTTTTAACATTTCCATAAATTTCAATCCAAGGGGATAATGTACCTTCCAATGAAAAAGTAGTGTTAAAAAATAACCATTGGTGGAATACCAAAATTTTTCCATTTCTTTGTTTTTTAAAAATAAAGGATATTATATAAATTTCTTAATATAATTCAACTCACATATACAAATAAATTATTTAATTTATCTTTACCTTAGTTTCATATTCATATATAACTCAAAATATCTTCACTAAAATATGAACTTCGATATCCACAACTGTGTGGAAATCTTCCACACATTAACATGTAGTGTGGAGATTTGTATTTCAGAATAAATGAGTTTCATGTGGCACAAATAATCTCAAATCTCAACATTACAATCTTTCTCCCTTAACTCACATATACTTGGTTCATAAATGTAACACACAGATATTTTATGAAATATTTTCTCTAAATAATTTTTATTCTTTAGTATCTTACTTTGCGAAAAATCATGAGTTTATACAAACCAACAAATTACCTTATTATAAAATTACCATTATTTCCAAGTCATTAGGTTTAAGGGAATAATTATAACAAACATATGGAAATGGATTTTGATTTTATTAGCTATCAATTATTTATGGAAAATATAAATAAATTATATATTTTTATTTTTGAGTGAAATACATTTAGTAATGAAATTAATGAGATATATCATTGTTATATACTTAATTAAATCTTTTTTATTTTAATATAATGGATATTTTATTCATAGGCTACTAATGAAACCCAATTGGATGTATATAAACCAATTTTTTAAAGGTTAATTTTAAACCTTTGAATGGTGAACCCCTTTAAATTAATATTTTAACACATTAATAATTTTTATATAATAATATAAACATGTTATTTTTAATAGATATAAAAATATTTAATTTGGATGAATTTTGGGTATTTTTATGAAAATGTTTATATTTTGATGAATAGTAAAAACAAGCTAAATTTTAATTGAAATGAAATTTTTTCACTGAAAAAATTTATATTGTTAATTATATTATGGAATGGGTTAAAATTATAAATTTCATATTATTTTACCATTATATATAATTTAGGTCATTGGAATTATTTTACATTAAATTCATATGTAATAACATTTCAATCTTTTGTAATATTTTAACATTTAAAATCTATTTTCTCATTTCAATAATGTGATTAATTTTAAATTAATTACTAAAAATTCTAATTTTTTTAATTTTTAAAAATATAATCCATATTTCTAATCATTGGGTCCAAATTATGTAAATATATTGATATTATTTTTGGGCAATATGAATAGTAACTTCGGTAAATTTTACTAACATGGTAAAAGGTTATATAGGGTAATTTAGGGTCAAAAATATAATAAAATTACTCTAAATCGTTAATTAATATTATTTGATGATTATAATTTTACCTAAAATATACTGGGGTCTAAATGGTATCCATTATAAACAACTTGAATGAGATTAAGACATTTAATTTATTTTATTTAAGGAAAGTGAAATATGTCTCACCCTAACTTTAATAATTAAATTATTTTTAATATAAGGTTATATGGAAGATAAATTAGATTATATATAATAATTTTAAATATATTATTTTCTTTATCATTTCAATTTAGATTTAGTTTTTAGGAAATAAATAATTACCTTAACGAAACATTCTTGGTTGATGAAAAAATTAATTAAATGATGTGAAATCAAGAAATCCATTTTTATTAAAATATTAATTAACATCAAAACGCACAAAAACTTTATCCAACCTTAGTTATCGAGTATATATATACCATAAGCTTCCAATGTCTAATTATTGGCCATTTTAAGGTTTATTGAATAGATTATGACACTTAAATAATTTTATTTAAAGTGAAGATAAATTTTCCACATTCAAGATTCGAAAGATTATATCATTTTTTATGTTGGGATTTTTAGAAGATAAATCTGTGAAAAAGTATTATTATAAACTATAATTGATTTTTATTAATCATGTTATTTTATTTTAAATTTTTATTCAATAAATAAGTATATTATATAATTACACAATAAAGAAGTCGTAATTATTTTATTATTGAAGTGATCAAATACATGTTATTAAAAATGTTTTAATAAATATAATATTGGATAATAATTATTTAAAATTAATATTATCGAATACCTTGACCCCATAGGGGTATAATAAAATATTTTGATCGAGTTTAACTTACTATTTTTATATATTTAAAATCCATCAATTAAATTGTGGAAAAATTCACACTATTGGTATTTTGTCAAAATAAATTTTTCATAAATTATTTTAATATCATAAAACATTTTGAAAAAATATAATAATTATGATATTGTATAAATTTTTATAAAGTTTTAATTTTTTATCTATTTTATTTCAAATAATTTAATATTTCATTCTTTTAATTTTGAAATATTTGATACCATAGTTAAAAATTAAATAGAATAAATAATTGTTAATAAAAATGATAATGCTTAAATTGACATAAAAAATTGTTTAAAATTTATTTTCTGATGATATTACAACCCTATATCATCTCATATTTGAAATTGGTAAATTCTGGGGGTTTTATGTGGGGTTTTGTTTTATTATAAATTAATATTTTTGAGGTTTCCAAAAGTTCCCCTTGCCTCAATTATATAAAGGCACTTCCTCCATCAATTATTCACTTCATTTTGAGCCTTAAATCTTGACCATACACTACCCATTTCCCTTATCACCTTCCCTATAAACATTATGTATGTCTTGTTCTTCTTCAAAGACCAACTCTAGTGCTCTAAGAGGAGATTTAGAGGAGGCACATCGAATAAGAGGTAATATCATTTACTGATTCATTCAAACGTATTTCTTCTTATACATAAACCTCATGAGTTATTTAATTATAAAGTAATATCTCCAGTATTAATTAAATACTGATAGGTTATTATGATTATTAAACAACCATATTCTACCTTCTACCCATACTATGAAAAATGAAATCACCACAAGTGTGTACGTACGGCTTTCCGTCTCCACGCCATTGTGTAATCTGTTTTTCACCACCAACTTACATGGATGCATATAATGATGGAATAAATAAAATATGTATTATTAATATAAAATGATATTTATTCTGATATAATCTACACCGTTCACTTCTATACCATTCATCAATTATGGGAATGATATCGTAGCTTGTGTAAGTGTACGACTTACCGTCTCTACAGTGTGATCTGATTCGTTATACATAATCTTCGATAAAGAATCATTATATAAATTAATTTAATGAATAAATATGAAATATATTATACTAATACCATTATTTAAATGATATAACTATATCCAAAAATATTAATAAAAACTTATCCAACATAACATGCACAAGAATATAAAGCAGTTAATGCCCGAATAACAAGTAACAATGAAATGTTACTAACAAAAAGATAAAAATATGATCCTAAATGTCATAAAATATTATTTTTATTATAGAATAAATATATAAATCTTTTAAAATAATTATATAAAAAGTTTTTACACCTATAAATCATATCGGACCAAAGGTAAGTGATAACATTGTAAATATCATTTTTTCTGATATTTCTTATTCATAAGTATTTACCAGTGTATATTTATTATCCACATACATTTTTCCTAAATATATATTTTAAAATATTATTTATATACTTATAATATTTTTTAATGTAAATTTCACATATTAGTGAATTTTTACAAAATTGTATGAATGGAATCTTTTTTCATTTTTATTACGAGGTACTTTTTGTCTTTTCCTAAAAATGTATGAGAAGAATATTTTTTAACTTGTACAGAATGAAATAATGTTTACTCTTTCTAAATACCTTGTTTCATTTTATATTAACCTACAATATTACAAGTTTATTTTCACATAAAATGATTTCTTCTATTTTTTCATTTTGAGGAAGGAAGATGTTTTTATAAAGAAAGCATATTTTCCTCAAGAATTAATTTCAGTGTTTTCTCAAAATTATTTTCCATATAAGATAACATTATTTAAATATTGTTGCTTATGTTATTACTATGATATCTGTTTTTTACGATGGAATGTTATTTAGTAAATCTATTTTTTATACAAATTATAATGGAATGATGTTAGAAACCCCCCATTTTATTTTATGGGTTAAGTTATGGTGAATGTTTTGATGTTTTTGTGGCACATATAAGAATGGTTTCATTATAAGATGAGTGGAACCAAAATATCCCTCCAATGAATGGGGTTAATATTTATTTCTCATGAGATAGACATTTCTATAATGTAAAGTAAATATGGTTCAGTAATACAGGGCTGGAATGAGGAGTGAAATCAGTTCAGTAATAGACTTTATCTGCTATGATGGTCTTGGAAATGAGCCTTGACTAATATGAAATGATTTTATATGATTATGTTTGTATTAAAATAAAATTCATGTCTAATTTTATGATTATTGGGATTAAATTTCACTTTTATAATTTATCCCATTACATGATATTATGATGTTTTATATGCAGGATGCGATTCTCAAATGTTTTGTTCTTATGATTATGATATGATTGATATTTCTCCTATTTATCGCTATTAAATATCAGATCTCACCATTTCATATGATTATTTTCCCCAAGTTATGAAGAACTTTATTATGTAAGATATGTAAAAAATGAGTCTAGTTATGATGAAATAAGTGGGAGACAATGTATTTGTTCTGTGAACCAATTGTTTATGATTCCTAGTTTCTAAAGACACTAAACCAATATAGTCCTAGAATGGTTTTTGTTATGTTATGTAATAAATATAATTTAATGATGAATTAAAATATATATGTAATTTATGGGCCATTATATTTTTTATTAGAGAAAATGTATAGTTAACCATTGGAATCTAGGATGAGAGAACCATAGTAGAACCCTAAAGATATGTCTATGTATTTGTTAAATCCTATCATAGTGTTTTATAGATGTTCATGAATAACCTAATATAAAACCTAAAGTGCCCTAAATTGAAATGTTATTCTTTAATTATGTAGTTTTCTCATTTGAATGTGTGTTTCTCACCCTATTCATCTTGGTTTTATAGGAAAGTACTTCCTACAAATCATGTGATCCTTAATATAGTAGAATTTTATGTGATTATTAGCATGGATTGGATTTCTCTATATGGATCTCATATCAATTTCCGAGTTAGGGAAGTAACATTCCATATTCCAGATCAATCTAGGATCATCTATCGATGCAAGGATGAATATAACCTTACAGTAGAAATTTCTTCCATATTATGATTCTTGATTCTTATAAATTAAGGTTATTTATCTCAAATTGTTAGGGAGAAACTAAATATAATAATACACCAATTGAACAAGAGTTTGATGATGTTTTCTGGAGGACTTTCTAGGTATTCCACTAACTCATGAATATTTTTTTAATAGAAAACCTATTGGGTGATATGCTTATTTTAAATACACATTATAGAATGGACCAAATTGAGTTGCATGAAATGAAGAAGTAACTCTAAGAGAATCATTATAGGGGATTCATATTCCCTAGTGTATCACGATGGGGAGAATATGCTCTGTTTTTTAAGATGAAATTTGGATCAATGAGACACTGCATTGATTATCGAGAATAAGCAAGATCACTCTCAAGAACAAATATCATCTTTCCTAAATTGATGACTTATTTGACAAACTACATGGAGATCAATACTTTTCCATGATTAAAATTCATTTAGGATATCATTAATTAAGGTTCAAAAAGGGGGATATATCAAAGACATAATTCTATACAAGTTATGGACACTATAAATTTATAGTGATTCCTTTTGGGCATAATAATTCCCCTATTATCTTCATGGATCTAATGAATAGTGTCTTCAGAGACTGTCTTGATAAATTAGTGGTTGTGTTTATATATGATGTTATTATCTATTCGAAGAGAATGTGATAACCTGAAGACCACTTGAGAATTGTGCAGAAGACCTTGAAAAAGGATGTTCTTTATGCGAAATTTAACAACTATGAATTTTGGCTTCAAAATGTTTCATTTTTTGGGTAACATAATATCAATTGAAGCGATATCTGTGGATCCATCAAAAACAGAAGTTTTTTAATGTTGAACAAGACCAAAAAAAATTGAGATCCAAATATTTCTTGGTTTGGATGGATATTATCGATGGTTTGTGAAAGATGTTTCACAATTATCTAATCCACTCACTAAGATGACTCAAAAAGAAGTTAAGTTTGTTTGGACACAGGAATGTGAAAATAATTTCAAAGATCTAAAAATATTGTTAGCGAGTGCACCAGTGCTCACACTGTCTTATAATGGATAATTGTTTTTGATCTATAGTGATGCATCTAAGAAGGGTTTGGGATATGTTCTCATGAAAAATGATATGGTGATAGCTTATGTTTCAGAGCAATTGAAAATCCATGGGAAAATTACCCAACTCATGATTTGGGGTTAGCTGCAGTAATATTTTCATTAATGATATACAAGAATTATCTTTATGGTGAAAGGTGTGATATTTATACGGATCATAAAATTTTAAATTATATTTCCACAAAAAAGGATCTGAATATGTGTCAAAGAAGATGGTTCTAGTTGATTAATTATTAAGACTTCTCAATAAATTACCACCCTGGGATAGCGAATAAGGTGGCAGATACTTGGATTCATCAAGATCATTCTACCCTATCCATGATGTGGATCACAAAAGATCCAATATTTATGGATTTGAAAAAGATGGATCGTGAAAATTTAAAGGGGAGAAATATTATCTTTCCCAAATGAATGCTCAATAATTGATGAAAATAAAGTTTAAGTAGGCACATAAGTAAGATATAGAGCAAAAAAATTTGTGGAAAAATGTTCTTGATTTCAACCTTGATTATGATGAAATAAAAAGGATCAAGAATAGGTTTTTTATTCCTCCTATAATATAATTAAATAAGGAGATATTGGATGAGGCTCATAGTTCTTCATTCTCTATTCATCCTAGAAGAACAAATATGTATAGGGACTAGAAAGAGTATTTCTGGTGAGATGGCATGAAATGAGATGTCGTCAATTATGTATCTCGATGCTTGGTTTGTCAGCAAGTTAAGAATGAGAGACCGATGTCTAAGGGGATTTTACATCCATTTCCCATACCAGAATCGAAGTGGAAAAACATCACTAAGGAATTTATTTTCAGACCTCCCAAGACATTTAAAGTTCATAATGTAATATGGGTTATAGTTGATCACCTTACGAAGTCATTGCACATAATTTCTATTATAGAGGATTTCTCTCTTGATAAGCTTTCTAGGATATATGTAAAGGAAGTGGTAAGATTGCATGGAGTAACACTTTCCATTATAAGTTATTGGGATCTAAGTTTTACCTCAAAGTTATGGTGAAATCTTCAGTATGATCTCGATACAATGATAATTTTCACCACTACTTATCATCCTCAGACATATGATCTGTTTGAGAGGACATATCAAACTCTAAAATGCATGTTTAGAGCTTAATATTTAGATTTCAATGGTGGTTGGGATCAAAACCTACCTTTGGTGATATTTTTAAACTACAATATCTTTCACTCCAGCATTCAAATAGATCCTTATGTATCCTACATGGGAAGAAATGCATAACTCCATCTTGTTCGGATAGTGTTGTGGAATAAAATTAATTAGGTCATGATCTTGTTGATGAAATGGAATAAAATTTCAGATATACTCAACAACGCATAAGACCAGATTAGGTTAGCCAAAATAAAATTACAGGCAACCAAATAAAAAACATTGAGTTTGAATTGGGTGATACGGTGTTTCTATGAATATCTCCCTAGAAGAGATTAATGATGTTTTGAAAGAAGGGAAAGTCGATCCCATAGGTATATCAATATTTTTAAAATTCTAGATTGTGTTTGGATGAGAGATTACCGATTATAAATTCTACCAAATATCTCTGAAGTTTATGATGTGATTCATGTATCTCTCCTGATGATAACTTTCAAGATTTGATAAATAGTAAAAATATGCTAAATTTTAATTGAAAATAAATTTTTTCATTGAAATAATTTATATGGTTAAATTATATTATTAAATGGTCTAAAAGTATAAATAGAATAAATTTCTTCCATTTAATATAATTTAATCTATTTTATTTAATTTGACATTAATTTTAATTGTAAAAACATTTCAGTTTTTTGAAATTTTTTAACTTTTATAAATAGTTTTCTCATTTCAACAACGGAATTAATTTTAAATTAATTACTACAACTTATTTGTCCTGAATTTTGAAAAACTCCTTTCATATTTGGAATAAGTAGGTCAAAATTATATATATATATATATATATATATCTTTATGAATAATAATTTTGGTAAATTTTATTAACACGGAAAAAAGGAAATTAGGTAATTAATGGTACAAATAATATTATAAAATTTCTATAACACTTGTATTAAAATGATTATATGAATGTAATTTACCTTAAATCATACTTTGTTAAAAATGGTATCCATTGGAACCCACATGGATTAGATTAGGCCATTTATTTTTTTAATTAATGAAATGTGAAATATGTCTCACTCAAAGTTTAATAATTAAATTATTTTCAATATAAGTTTATACAAAAGATAAAATAGATTATAAATTATCATTTGAATGATAAATTTTTTTTCTTTATCTTGAAAATTTATTTTTAATTATTAGTAAATAAATAATTACCGTCAAGACTTATACTTGGATGATGAACAAATTAATTCATTGTTGCGAAATAAATAAAACAATTTTTATTATAATATTAATAACCATTAAAAGGCAAAAAACTTGACTAAACATTATTTTTTGAGTATATCATGACCATAATAATACAAGGGTTGACTTATTGAAAATTGGTAAGCTTGTAGAAGATATTATGACCGTATATTATTTTACTTAATGTGATGATAAAGTTTCCACATTCATGTTTTAAGTGAGTATAGAATTTTCTATGTTGGGTCTTTTAGAATATAAATTAGTCTACAAGTATTATTCTTAAATATAACTTATTTATCTTCATTATATTATTTAATTTTGAATTTTTATTCAACAAATTAGTATATTAAATAATTACAAAATATTAAGGAAGTACTTATTTTATTAATGATGAGATCAAATAAATGTTATTAAAAATATTTTAACAAATATAATATGGGATAATTATTTTGTAAATTGAATTTTATAGATTAACTTGTCCCCTTATAGATATAATAAAATATTTGTATCTAGGTTCAATTCTTATTTTAATATTTTAAAAACTCCATGAAATAAATAGTGTCAAAATTGACACTATTGATATTTTCTCCAAATAAGGTTTTATTATATTATTTGAAAATCATAAAACATTTTAAAATATATAATAATTATGATTTAGTTTAAAAAAATTATTCTATTAATTTTTTGTCTAATAAAATTCTAATAAGTAAATATGTCATCCTATTAATATCATAATATTTGATACCCTAGTTTAAAATTGAATAGAATAACTAAGTGTTAATTAAAATGATAATGATTAAAGTGACATGAAACATGAATAAATTTTATTTTTTGAGGATATTAAGAAATTATCTCATTTCATTTTCTAAATTGGGAAATTTTTGACATTTTTATGTGGGGTTTGATTTTATTATAAATTAATATTTATGTGGTTTCCAAAAGTGCACCTCACCTCAATTATAAAAGGGCACTTCCTCCCTCAATGCTTCGCTTCATTTTGAGCCTTCAAGATGACATATACCCTTCCCATATCCATTATTAACTTCCCTTGAAACTATCTAGAGGTCTTGGTATTCTTCAAAGTCCAACTCTCGTACTCTAAAAGGATATTTATAGGAGGCATGTTGAAGAAGATGTAATATCATTTACCGATTCTTTCAAACTTCTTTCTTATACTAATTCCACATCATGAGTTGCTTCATTATAAAGTAATTAATCTTGTATTAATTATATAATTAGAGGTTATTATTATTATTATCAAACAACAGTCCACCATCTATCCATCCTATGAAAAATGAAATCACCACACATGTGTACGTACGACTTACCGTCTCGAGGTTGTGGTGTAATCCATTTTTCACCACCACCATATATGGATGGGTATACTGATCGAATTAATATATATATATATGTGTGTGTGTGTGTGTCTGTGTGTGTGTGTGTGTGTATATATATATTTTTGGGTGTCTATAATTATTATAAAATTATATTTATTTTGAAATACACTACACCATCCACTTCAATATCATTCAACAATTATGGGAATGACATCGTCGCTCGTGTGTGTGTGCGGCTTACTGTCTCCACGATGTGATATGATTAATTATAAATAATCTTAATTAAATAATGAAAATATAAATGAATTTAATGAATAAATATTATATATAGTATACTAAAACCATTATTTAAATAAAATAACTATTATCTAAAAATATGAGTAAGAACATCCGAAAAAACATGCATAAGAACATAAAGTGGTTAGTGCATGAATAACGAGTAACAAAGAAATATTACTAACAAATAGATGAAAATATGATCATAAATGTTATCCATAAAATTATTATGATATTATAATAAATAATTAAAATTATCTAAATCATTATATTGGAGGTTCAGATACTTACAAAGCATATCAGACCTAACATAGGGGATAACATGGAAAATCTCATTTTTATCAGAGATCATTTATTTGTAGTATTTACTGGGTTAGATTTATCATCCACTTATATGTTTCCTAAATATTTATTTAAAAACTTTATTTATATCCTTCTATAATTTCATAATGTAAATTTTACCGATTTTTGAATTTTTACTAAAGAGTGTGATTGGAATCTTTTGTCATTTTTGGTATGAGGTCATTTTGAACTTTTTTCTAAAAAAGAATGCAAACAATATTTTCTTTAAATTGTACATAATGAACAAATTTTTATGCCATAAAAACTCGTTAATTCCTTGAAGCATACCCTATTCTATTACAAATTTATTTTCACATAAATTGATTTCTTCTAAAATTGTGTTTTATTTTGAGGAAGGGAAAAAATTTAAGAAGAATGAATATTTTCCCCCAGGATTAATTTCAAGTTTTTTTCAAAATTATTTTCCATATAAGTTGAAATTATTTAAATAGGTTTATCCCTATGATTACAATGATTGTATTGTGTTTATCTTATAATTTTATTTAGGAAATTCATTTGTTTTATATTAATTATTATGGAATGGTGTTTATAAAACCCATTTTATATCAAGGGTTATACAATGGTGAATGTTTTGTTATTTTTGTGGAACACATAAGAATAGTTTCATAATGATATGGGTGGGACCAATATCTACATTTAGTTCCTTGGATAAAGATTTATTTCTCATGATATAGACATGACTGGAATGGTAAGTAAATTTGGTTCAGTAATATAGGGTTGGAACGAGGAGTGAACTAGGATAAGTAATAGAATTTCTCTGCTATGATGATCTTGGAAGTGATACTTGACTAATATTAAATTATTCTTTATTATTATGTGTGAATCCCAAGAAATTTCATGTCTTATTTTATGACTATTGGGATTACATTTCACTTTTATGATTTAGCCCATGACATGATAATATGATATTTTATATGCAGGATAAGATTTTAAAATTTTATGTTCTAGTGATTTTTATACGATTGATATTTCCCTTGTTTACCCTTACTGATCTTTTTATATCACCCCTTCATATGATTCTTTTCCACATGTCAAGAAGAAGGGTATAAATTAATATATGTCAAAAAAGAGTCTAGTTATGAAGAAATAAGTGGTAGACAATGTAGATGTTTTATGAACTGGTTGTTTATGTTTCCTAGTTTCTAAAGACAATAAACCTATAAGGTTCTGGCATGGTTTTTGTTATTTTATGTAGTAACTATTATTCAACACTAAAGTAAAATCTATATGTAAATTATGTTATTTTATAATATAGATTTCGCCCTTTAATAATAATTTTATCTTCGATGGATTTTAATATACATTATTATTGAAAACTAATAAAAAAATAAAATATTTTAATGTTGTATTAATTTATATACCCTTTTATATTCTTCTAGTTCTTATTGAAGATCATTTCTTCAGTTACTCGTAGATTTTATCACATTTAATTCATGATGTTTTTTCCATTGATGATTAGCTCAAGAGCCATCTCATTAACATTCATAAGTATGTCAAAATTCTAGAAAACTAAATTTTTTACTCAATAGAATCATGGAATTTCTCAAATTAAACTATCGTTTGAAACTGAAAATGTTGTATGAACATTATAAAATAAATATTTCCTTTGTAGAATTTCATAAAAGCTCTAGAAATTTCATACATGGTTCTTTTGTCAAAATTGGAACACCCATAGATAGTACGAACCATAAATATCATAAATCAAATGAATTTTTCCTTTTAAATTTTTTGGTCCACTCTTCCTCATAAGAATATTTCTTTTTTCATATTTCAAACATTTGTTTCTTGAAGAAATGTCGTACGAGTGGCCTAATTCACTATTTTCATATGAATTTTGACGTTTTCAATATTTGGTACTCTAAAAATATCATTTCTCCTTCCCAAGATATCATATTGGTGGATAAAATACATTAATTATCTTTTTTCATGCTTAGTTAAGATATGTATAAATAAAATATCATACATGTATATCAATTCACTTATGAACTAACAAAAATCTCTTTTATTGATGTGAATTCTCCTAGTAGGGGCACAAATATTTTATTCCATTGGATGATTTCCTTTTACAAATTCCCTATCCTCTATACTGGATAAATTTCAAAATAAATTTCCTATGTGATTTGACCATATATCATTATTCTTTATCATTATTCATGCTCCAACATAAAAAATTATTTTTCTTCTAATGAGGTCTGAGATACATCAAATCCACATCAAACATTCTCAAACATCTCAAATCACTTTTGACAATCCCCAAATAACATTAGAATTATTAAAAAATATCCAAACCTAATAAACCTCATTCTAAAGTCTTACAACATTTTAAATACTCAAAATATAGTATTTCCATAAACTCATATACCTTCATAGCTCCATACTTTATTTTTACCTCCTCAAACAATAATACAGGATATATAAACCACTATAAATAGTATCCTTCACTCTTTATCACTTAATGATGATTTATTAAATCACTTCATATGTCTAGGAATATTTCCACTTGTTGGGTTCACATAGTGTTCAACTTTGGAAGTGATGTTTCTTGATATTGATTCTCCACCCTTGTGGTACCAGTCATTGGCTTGATGATCAAGTCTATGAAAATCATAATCATGGTACAAAGAAATATTTCTAGAAAACAATTCCTTGGACCTTTGTTCTTATAATTTTCTATGAAAACACAATTGTCACAACTTTATATTCCTTCATGGGTTGAAACTGACTCCATCACCTAAATACATCACCTCGCATTGACTTTCACATTGCAAAACAGATACAACCATAATATAATGGGAACTTCCACCTCCACCTTTGTATTTGTCGTAAATACCTATTATAATACATGGTTAATTTCTTCTTCCTCTCAAATTTAGTGTATTATTTTCTATCACCATTATTGATAATAAATTCAAAGGTGAAAGATATTTTTCCCTTAATTTACATAATATGGTAGGACTAAAACTTATAATCCCCCCCCCCATTTATATTATCAGAATGGTTTCTAAATCCTTATCACAATAAATACTATAATATTTCTTCGGTCTATAAGAATACAAAATATAAAAGTATCACTTATCATCTATATTAAGTGATTACAATAACTTCATATTAGCAAAACATCATTAGAAATTAAATATTTGTCATATTTATTAAAGAAATGTGAAATCAACTAATCTACACAAAGGCTATATGGGATAACCTGGTGTGGAAACTAAGTTTATTCAATTTTGAAAAAACTTTTATCTATAAATGATTTATAATGTTATCCCAAATTCTATATTCCGTAGTATATGGGTTGTTCAAACATATTTTGAATAATTTTATTAACCTTTACATCATATGAACTTACTCAAAAAAATTCTTTTTATTAATTCTCTATTTTTTAGATAATCACTCTTCAATGATACACAAAATATAAAATAATTGAAAAATCAATGGGTGAGTGTAAATAGAACCTTATCCTTTATATTATGAAGTGACTATCAATATTTCCATGTTAAATTGGAAAATATAAATCACTGGAAGGTTCATATCATTAGAAATCTATCCATAGCGGATGATTTCCAATTTTCATAATGTTCAATTACAATTATAAAATAAAAGATAAATTTAAATGGTAATATGTTGTTTTATTTTCAACTTCTCAATTAGATAATTGGGGATAATAAATTTTCATCAACCCATTCATTTTTACTTTTTAGAACTAACACTTTATAAATTCTTCATATTTTCTCTTACCTTAATTCTCAATATATGATCCTATTTGTGAAGCAAGGAATTCATATTATTTTCAACATCTATCTTAGATGTAATGAATATATTTACTCAAATAGTTATAGAATTTTCTTTTCTTTCAGTATTCTCCAACCTTTTGGTTGTTTCTAACTGGTATATTAATATGTTGGGACACTCTTTCATTACATGGGCAGACATATTCTTTGTTATGAACACCTTATTCTCAATATATTTCTTGATAGAGAGGTATTTTTTATTCTTTCCCTTTTTTCTTAATTTTTTCATGAATAATATTCATAAAACAAACACCCTCATATCCTATATACATTTAACTTCTATAAATAATTTCAACACCCTTTGATTTACCATTTTTAGACATCATCTAAACTTTGTCCACAGCAGTTTCATCCACTAATCCAATCATATAATTTATTAATTGGAGGTATTCTCTTTTTTATTTTGTGTTTCACCCATTTACATTGAAATTCATGGATATCATAAAATTTTCCATGATGTGGCCTTTATTTTGACAATATAATCCATTAATTGCAATTTTCTGATAATACTAGACAACATTATTCATTTACATCTTGGATTTATTCTTATTTAATAATTTCTTTTGATTTTATGCCAATGAAGACTTTCTTTCTTTCCTTACCTTCTTCTCATTCAATTGTATTTCTCTCTTCTCTATAGAAAATCAATGATTCTTGGAATTTTTATACCACTATTCGTAAGAATAGTAACCACCTATGTTTTATAACTCATAGAAATTCATCAAATATTTAATTTGTTTCCTTGGGGATAGATTATTCATTTTCATTGTAGTCATTTTTCATTCATCAGTATTCCCTTGACATTCAACTTATCTACAATTTCTTTAAGACTTATTTAACTGATAAACACTAAACAATTATATCAGTAATCAATATAACTATTCCCAAATCACTATGAAAACTAACACCTTCCAATATAAATTTTTCATTTCAATTTGGGAGTAGTATTTCTAGCATGAAATAATTACCGATTTTGGGATAGAACCCCATCTATTTTGGCTCAATTTAGGGATTGATTTTCCTTTTAAATCATCGTTACATGGTTCAATTCATTTTGGGTTTCTAAAAATTTTTACTCCTCCAAATGATTACATAATTTTGGTTTTATCCTGTAATTTTCAAAAAAATATTGAATTTATTGAGAGAAAAAAATTCAGAGTTATGGGATACCTTTTTAAGTAATCCTAAAATATAGGATTATCTAAATTATCTAAATATCTCATTACCACCAACGTAAATATCTTTTTAGGGAAACATATTTAATATACATTGGTAATAGTACTTTTTATCTCAACAAATTGGGAAGACCCGAATTGTGTAACTTTGTGATTTTTCAGTTTCACTTATAAATCATGGAATTTCATTTTTTTAGATTACTTTTCATTCTCAAATGATCTAAATATATCTTCTCAATAAACATTCATCTTATGAATTTTATCTACAATCATCTTATTTATATTAAATAGATATTTATCCATATCTTTCACTTTTTTTATTTAACATCTATCTGGGTTGACTTTACTTCTATAGAGATGCTATGAAGCTTATCCAATGTATTGAATTCTTCCATTAAAAACATGGAAATTATTTCTTTCTCGTATATAAATTCCTTCCATTATTTATCAATTAAATAAAATCATTCATTGAAAAGTGTGATAGATTTTTCCTTAGATTTTATAGGATTTGTGAGAGTGTTGCATCTAGTCATAATTTTTTTTCAATGCTTATTATATGGAATTAGCTTCTTTTTTTTAACTGTGATTTATCTTCAGTTATTTCCTAATCATAAGAAAATATAGTCGTAAAAAAATCTTTATGTAAATTCATAAAATAATATTTTTCCATAACATAATGGTATTAAGTATATTTAATGCAACCATTACCATCTCTTGAAGTTGAGGCATTTATTGAGGAATCAGTTACTTCATATTTATCAACAGAAATATATATACATTTGCCAATATAAGTACCTTTAGATAGTGGTTTCTCCTTTTTAAACAATATTTCATTTATCATATTCCATGCCTTATTCTTCTTTTTATTGTATTGTTTCTTGGCAGAAACATAAATTTCATCACTAACAAAGATAATGGGAGGTTCTTTTATTTAAGTCACTTTAATCTAAAAGCTTCACTTCTGGTAAAAAAGTAGAGAAATTGATAACTTTTAAAAACATATCAGAGGTAACCTCATGATTATGAAAATAGTTGTGATGATTCTATAAATTCCATCCAAAGGGAACCTAATCTTTGATACCTATTTTTATGCCCATTATATAGTGAAGACGCATCTAAGTGTGGGGTGAACTATGTTTTCTATAATTTTTACTAATTTTAATTTCTTCTTAAAATCATGCAACCAATTTTAGACTTGAATCTCTTTTTATAGTAAGGAAATTTGTATATTTTGATATTTAACCTTGCATAAAACTATATTAAATACATAATTGGAAGGTAAATCAAAACATTTTTTTTAAAGGTTCATTACCTCCTGGAAATCCTACTCATTTTTATGCATGGGATGTCAAATTCTCGGATTCTTTAGTATCATAAAATCGACAATATAAAAGTGAAATTGTCCATGCATTATCTATAAACCAAGAACATCATATTACATAGGTGTGGTATCACTATATTATATAAATGTTCAAAGAATCACCCCCATGTACTTTTTTATACTATCATCCCACAATTTTCTCTTCTGAACTAACTTAATCCTCTTGTAATATATCAAACATTTCAAGGGATTTCATTTCACCAAAAATATTTTTATTATTAATCACATAATAGTCTTAATCTTCATCAATGTATTCAAGTAAAAAACCTGAAACTCAATCTCCAATATTCATCTCTGTTCATAGTCATTCAAAAAAATTATTATCTTCAAAAACAAATTTAATACATAGTTATATAGGCTCGTTCATATGAAATAATCGTAGTACACACAACCACAGCTTTGGGATCTTCCAATTTTCCTTTCTATTCATTGATAATCAATTAATATATATTTTTATAAGAGGTTAAGAATATTATTTCTTTCATTTATTATCATAAATTTTCTTTTCATATATTTATTCCTTGAAATATTTGATGTTTTATAGATTTTCATAATTTTTATACACACTTTACCTTCTTCACCCCCTTATTATTCTATTTCATCCACCTAAAAATTATCATATTCTCACATTCATGGATAGCTACTTTAATTTATTAATTATTATTTAATTCCAATAAATATATTACCAAGGATAAAATTCAGGTATTAGTGAAAAATCAGTATAATAGATTTCCTATTTGTGGATTCCCATGATTTTCCTAATAGTGTTGCTTTCAACTCAGAGGATATTCCGGAAATACCATCAATTAATACACCTAATATGGATGAATAAATTATTTATTTTATTATTTATCTTTATTTATTTTATTATATTATTCAACTCAAAATATATCCACTAAAATATACAATTAAAACCCATGATATTTATGAAAATATACATCACATCTCCTTGTGATGTGGAGACTTTTCTTATGGAATAAACTATTTACTTGCAACGAAACTAATATAAAAACTCAGATACTTAAACTTTAACCATCAAAAAATCTAAACATGATTCATATAGATTTAGTACTTAAATAATTTTTTGATCTTTAGTGTATTTTCAAATTCATTATTCCTAAAGAAACCAAACAATAATTTCATCGCAATTGATATTACAGAAATTTATTCTTAATTTTATAATATTCTAAATTAGATTGAATTTATGTTCTTTAAGTATTCAAATATTGTATTAAATTTAATCCATGAGTTTTTATTGAATATTGGATGAGGAATCATCTCATTAAAATTATTCAAAATCTCACAAATCTGGAAAATTTGATTTCGTCTTAATAGAATGTTATAGTTTTACAAATTAAAATATCCTAAGAAACTCAAAAAGTTATATATAAAAAAATATAATATATACTTAAATGAATATTTTACGAGAATCCAAAATATCATACGTTTCCATTTTCTCAGAATTTCTGAACTCAAATTTCAAATGAGTAATAAATATCATAAATCATATGATGTTTTCCTTTGAAAAAGTTAGCACTCTTAAATATCGTATGTGATATGAAATATTATTACCCATATAAATTTTTACATGTTCATATATCTAACAACTTCTATCTATATTAAATATCTTATAAGAGGACCAATTCAATAACACCATATAAATTTTTCCTTTATCAATTTTTGGTGCTCTCAAAATATCATATGGCATTCACAAATTATCCTACCAACAAATCACAAATATTTATTATATTTTTTTAACACAGAATTTAATAATTAAAGGTACTTATATTTCTTATATTTTTATCCTAAAATTCCGCCCTAACGCCCCCAATTCCTCACAAATTTTGGTGGGATTTGGAGATGTTTTGAGGGGATAAAGGAGGTTGTACTGTTTAGGTGCACAGATTTCAAAATCCTTCACACAAACAATGCACCCATGTCCAGATCATTAAAAATGAGTTGAATAACTTATTTTCACTCTGGAAAATTATCCCAATTTACCCCTTTTCCCCAATTCTAAACTAACATCCCTGGCAGCCCAAAATGCCTCTTAAACCCTCATTGGAACTCCATTTTGAAGGGGGATTTGGTGGAGGAACTTCACAAAATATCAGGTAACTATTTCTCCCTATTAGTTCCTCAAATTTTCATGAAGTTTATCAAAATTTACTTGAAGTACCAATTTAATAGAGGGTGGGTGTTATAACCTAGGGTTTAACATTTTTATTTTCTTGGTCCAATATTTTTATTTTAGACTCGATCTACCTTCCTTTAGGTGCACCGATGTTGCGATTGAGTTTTCGCACAAAGGATACAAAGTATTAAAAAAATTTGGGGGTGATTCCATGTGTTTGCAATACTTGTTACTTATAATTATGTGTTTATAATTTTTTTCATGTTTATCTCATTTGATTATTGGTTTCAAAATTGGTTTTAGTGGTATTATTAACGCAAATGATGTTTAAGTTCCATTTTATGTGAAATTGAGGGGTTTTTATAGAAATATTTTATTGGTTCATTTGGGGATTCCCTAAAATTAATTAGTTGATATTATTGATATTTATTATATCTTAAAATCGTTTTTTAATTTTTATCTATTTTGTTTGTTTCTATGAAAAAAATTAATGGTGTTTGTGATGCATATGAACTTTAAGTGCCTTGTTTGTGTGAAAATAGAGGTTTTACAAAGATTTTACTTCATGATTCATATGGGGCTACACTATAACTTATATTTTGGTTTTATTAAAATATATTGGGATTCCATTTTTGTTTATGTGTCTTATAAGTTTGCATATGGGGGGGAAATGTGATGATTTCAAGGTGTTTTGGGTGCAAAACAACGCGAGATTTTGAGAAGTTGTTTTATTGAAAATAAAAATGTTTTGTTGTGTGTTTTGAGTGGTATAAAGTATGTATAGATACTTTATGGATTTAATGTGACCAATAGTGGAGTTGTTTTATCTAAAGGGAGGTAGGTATATTGCTGAAATGTTTTGAGTACAAAGGGGGAAACTCGGGTAACTAGGTGGGAAGATATGTACTAGTATGTTAGTGTTGTGGAGAGATTTTATCCATGTTTCACTTACCAGCTTGGATAAAAAACATTCCAAATAAACTATATGGATGGTTTTTGGGTAAAAATACATTATGGTTATGTTCTCTAATATTTTATCATTCATGGGAAAGGATTGTGACATGGATATTTTACACATAGGTACAAGGTACATAGGGCCCAAATCTATCTAGTGCTTAGGGGTGTTCCCAGTTTTGGTGCTCATTGGATTTGTGGTATGTACAGTTATCTTAAAGTGTGTATTCGGCAATAAATTATAGTATATAACATGTCTTATTCTATTTTTTTAACATTATAAATGTTTATTTTGAAAATTTTCTACAATTCAAAGTTGCATTTCTTGGAATTTATCACCCCTTTTCCTTACATATTAAAACAACATGATTTTTCCCTTTGTATTGAATAATCATTGGAATAATTGAGAGGTATACTATTGTTCTTTTTATCACACCATACATAAACTCCTTGGGTGTAAATATACTTGATTATGTATGACACGGGTAGTGGAAAAGCATCGGGTGAAGGTGGTTTGGGTTATTAGTACCCTCCAATCATGCGGTGTTGTGGAGACGGTTCAGGGGTGATAACCCCTTGTAGATTAGATTCTTTGTGCTTGATTTTATGCTTTTTTATTTATTTTTGGACCTCTTATACTTCATTTAAAACCATGTATTCAGATCCGGTTTCTGTTAAGTCTTGTTTGGCATAAAAATATCAGATTCATATTATTGATTGTTTTTAATGTTTTATGATTTCATAATTCGGTAAATCATTCCAAAACCAAATTAATTCATACCCAAGAACATTTTACATACCATGGGGATAGGGAACACCCTTCTGTCCTTGTCATGGGATGGATTTGGTGCTAGAATTAGTGGTGACCAGATTCAGTTCGTTAAAAATGGTGTCAGAGGAGGCCAATGTTTTTGGGTTACTATACAATTTTGGGATGAGTCGGGACAAATAAGAGATAGTAATATTGGGGATCAAGGTTTTGGTCTTGAGTAGGGTGGATAGCCTGCACCACTCATGGAAATTCTTGAGTCTCCCGGGGATGTTGGAATTGAGATATTTACTTCACTTCCAGGCTAGACGGGTGGGCTGCAGACCACACGTGGACATCGGGCAAGGGTGGAGTAGTTGTATCTTTTTACAATAATGTGTTTTAATTATTTGTAATTGATTTACTAGATTAAAATTTTCAGAATTGTGGTATTGACTTTTTTTACTGTTACATTTTTAGCAACATTCCTCCCTAGAAAGCTCTAATACACCCAAGGGAGGAAGCCGAAGTGATTTTTCCCCCACCGATTGATCAGAGGCTAGTCGAGGATATGGTTTGGGCTGTCCAAGATCTGGGACCAGTATTGGATCTTATTCCCATTCCTGTTAGATTAGAAGATATGGGTCCTGGAAAAGATAAAGCTCTATAGTTTCTAAAAAATAAACCTCCTATTTCACGAGGTAGTATAGTACCCCAGGTAGCAGAGGAATGGCTCAAGAATATCGATTTCATGTTTGAGTTCCTAGAAATAGACATGGAGGTTAGTGTGAAGTGTTATTCATTTCTATTATAGGGTCCTAGCCTCACGTTGCCGGAGTCGGTAATTCAAAATAGGATGAATAATCAGATACGTTGTGGATATTTCAAGGTCATCTTCAATGACCAATAATTCCCTGATGTTTTGGCTTATTCTAGATCATGAGACTTTAAGGAAATTTTTCAGAGGAATTTTTGTGTCATTGAGTACACCAACCATTTCACTGAGCTGGTTCGATATTCCCGTAAAATCATCTCTATTGTTCAAGTGAAGGCCCATAGGTTTGAGAATGTCTTGTGACCAGATATATACTCTTCGGTTTCCTTGTTCAAGTTTAGGACCTATCCTGAGGTTGTTGACCGGGCGTGTATTGTGGGTATTTACCATAAAGACTATGCTGATTTTTATAGAACTATATCTATAGTGGGAATTGTCAACTCTATAGAGAAGAAAAGGAAGTGAGAGGAGTAGGGGAAGATGGGAGGTGGTAGCTCAGGCTACTCATCTAGGCATTTTTCAATTGTGGCTTCTGATGCAAGGTCCTTTTTATGCCACCAATGTGAAAGGACATGAAAAATATGACAAGAATTCCCCTTCCCTCCATATCCTTGTTTTCGAAGTGGAGTTATGGGGACTTTTCTATGCTTTTTTTGGGTAGCACGACCACTTCTATGTGGGGAAGGATCAGTGGCCTCAAAGGTAGTTTCGGCTCAGTCAGAGCCATTGAAGAAAGGGGGATCTCATTTTCATGGCTGTAGTGGCAGGTCTGCATCTTCTTTTGGGATGAGCCAGTTCAGGGCATAGCCATAGACTAGTGATTATTCATAGGTAGAGACCGGACATTTTAATGTGGTGGATTAGTCATCGACATGATCAAAGGCGGTATTGTCGACAGGTCAAGGTACCATTTTGGTTTCGTCTTCTATATTTGATATGATTTTTGGTATTGGTCCATATGTTTCATTTATCTCTGACCATATTGTGGTCACAGTAAATTTTTCTACTGCTTTTCTATCTTTTTCAATGGATTTGGTGATGTCGTTGGGAATGAAGAAGGAGTAGGGTCTTAGGTGCCCGTCGAGGGCACTCTCTGTGTTAGGTAATGAGACAGATTGGGACATCTTGGTTTTAGATGTGGACTTTTTTTGGATTGATAATTGTCATGGATTGGATACTACACTTCGAGGAACACATTGATTGCTCCAGGTGGCGAGTGAGTTCCACAACACCTGATGGGTGTCGTCGGGTTTTTCATGGGGAATGGGATCCTTGGTCGGGTAGCACAGGACCTCCACCCCAAGAGTTTTTAAGCCTTATCTTTTGATTATCATAACTTATTCTAGAGGATGATGGTCTTTTCCATGATGGTGCACTACCTCATGTAGTGAATTAGTTTTGAAAGGTATTCGCATATGATTTTTTTGGTTTTCCCCCGGAATGGGATATGGAGTTCTCGATTCATCTGATGCTAGGAACACAGCCGATGTCTCTTCCCTCATATCATATAGCCCCCACCGATCTGAGTGAATTAATGATACAACTAGAAAACATATAATCTAAATGATTCATTGTCCATAGCATCTCTCCTAGGGCCGCTCCTGTGTTGTTCCTGAAAAGGATGACAGATCCCTCCGGCTGTTCATTGACTAACAGATGCTGAATAACATAATAATTAAGAAAAAGTACCATTTTCCAAGAATAGATGATTTGTTCGATCAGTTTATGTGGGAAAAGAGGTCCTCAAAATTATACTTGTGTTCGGGATACCATCAACTCATGGTGAACGGGGAAAATATCGTGAAGACAGCCTTCTGACACATGTATGGCCACTTTTAGTATTTGTTCATTCCCTTCATATTGACCAATACTCCAGCAGTCTTTATGGCACTCTCGAATAGGGTGTTCCACCATTATTTAGATTCCATCATTATGGTGTTCATGGATGACATTCTAGTATACTCTGGCTTTGAAGAGGAACACAAAAATCACTTGAGCATCATTTTGGGAACTTTGTGGGATCACGCCTCTATGAAAAGTTTTCAAAGTTTGTTTTCTAGATCAGGGAGGTAAAATTTATAGGGCATGTGATCTTAGAGCATGTGTCTTTACTGGATGCCGATAAGATCAATGTGGTCATGTCATGGTATAAACTAAAGAAGTTTTTCAAGATTAGTAGTTTCCTTGGCCTAGATAGTTATTATAGGAAATTTGTTCTGGATTTACCTCGACTTTATTCACCTATGACTGTGCTCATCCATAAAGGGGTGAAGTTTTTATGGGTCCCATAATTCCAGGAATACATTAAGGAGATGAAGTGGTGGTTGACTACCACCCCCGTGTTAATTTTTTCTGAGGCTGATAAGGGGTATGTGTTCTATTACAACACTTCATGTATGGGTCTTGGGTGTGTTCTTATATAGGATGATCTTTTGGTGGTGTATGGATCACACAAACTCTTACCACATTAAATTAATTTATAGAACCATGACTTGGAGTTAGTAGTGGTGATGCATGCTTTGAATATCTAGTGTCACTACCTCTTTGGGTAAAATTTTGTGGTCTACACTGATCAAAAAAGGTTTGCCTATATCTTCTCGTAGAAGGACCTCAATATGAGGCAACACCATTGGATAAATTAATTTCATGGGTCTGACTTCAACTTTTTTATACTCTATGAAATAGAAATTTAGTGGCGGATACCTTTAGTAGAAAGGTACTAGTGCAAGACTTTAGGAATTCCACTGACGAGCGGAAACTGATGGGCCTCTTTCCCAGATACAAGTGGAGACATGGGAGTGTAGTGAAGGTGCATTATTGGTGAGATTTCAGTTGACTCCATCTCTTCTGGAGTTTATTTAGTGATAACAGACTAGTGATGAGCTTTTTTAATGGTCGAGGCAGTTTATTCATGATGGGGAGATGTCCCATGATTGGTCATCATCTCTAGATGGCATCTTATGCTTCATGGTCCGCTCAGTAGTGTTGTCATATCTATGAATGGAAGTGATGTGGGATATCCACCAGTCTTAGTGGTCTATCCATATAGTTCAAACAAAGATGTATTATGATATTTTATGATAGATCTGGTGTCCAGGTATGCAATGGGACATTGCAGAATTCGTGTCGAGATACTACACATGTCTGCAGGTGAAGGCAGAGCTCCAAAGGCCCTCTAGTTTTCTCCAACCACTATCCATTCCTACCCAAAAGTGAGAAAATGATTAAATGGACATCATTGTTGGTTCTTCTTGTATACCTAGCTTTATGAATTCGATTTTGGTGGTGTCTAACATCTAACCAAATCAACCCACTTCATCCCGATCAAAGATACAGCTATGTGGATGAGTTGGGCTGTTTTAATCCTCAGGAGGTGGTGAAACTCTATGGTGTTCCATGACAAGTGGTCTCAGATAGAGACCCTCATTTCAATTCTCAGTTTTGGGAAGGCCCGCAAAAGGCATTGGGGATATAGATCGTGATGAGAATGGATTACCTTTTTCAAATGGATGGTCTGACAGAACTGGCCAACCAGATTTTGGAGATCATGCACTGTGCATGTGTTTTGGACGTTAGAGGTTGTTGGGATAGACTCATTAAATTTTCTTATAATAACCGTTACAATTCCTCAATTTTAATTTCACCTTTTTAGGTTCTATGTGGTATGTCATTTAGGTCTGCCCTATGTTGGGTTGAGGTAGGTGAGACTTCACAATTGGGGTTGATCCTTATGCACGAGATTTCAGAGAATGTCAAATTAACCAGGCAACACTTGTTGAAATCTCATAGTCATCATAAATATTATTCTGAATAGAGGCATTGAGACCTAGACTTTTATGTGGGTGATGGTGTATTCTTGAATGTGGCCCCTTGGCTGGGCCATCGTCCATTGGGGAAGCAATGGAAGCTGACGCCGCAATTTGTCGGCCCTTTGAGATCACCGAGCATATTGGAAAGGTGGATTATATGTTGTCTTTTCCTTATTATTTGACAACCATCCATTGAGTCTTCCATCTCTTCTTGTTGATGAAATAAAGCCCAAATCTTTCCTATTTTCTTTGTTGAGAAGAACTAGAGACAGAGCCTAACTTGTATGTTTTTGAGCGGCCAGTGAAAATAGTGGACTCCCAAGAGAAGGCTCTTTGAAATTAGTCTATTCCACTTCTTCCGGTTTTTTGGAAACATTGTAGTGATATACATGAGTCCTGGGAGTATAATTCATGGTTTTAGGATGAGTACCCATTCTTGTTTTTCGATCACACCTCTAATTGACTTTCTAGGATGGAAATTTTTCATGGTGGGGAGAATTGTCACACCCATGTTCTTTATTAAAGGTACAAATATTTGTTATATTTTTTTCCTAACATTCCCCCATAATTCCCCCTAATCCACCACAAATTTTTGTGTCATTTAGAGATGTTTTGATGGGATAAAGTAGGGTTCATGGTTTCGGTGCACAATTTTCCTAATCGTGCACAGAAACCATGCACCTATTTCTATGTCATTAAAAAAGAGTATAATAACTTATTTTCCCTCCCATTATTTATCCTAATTTTCCCCTTTCTTCCCCCCTTTGAACCTAACAGCCATGGAATCCCTAAAACCTCTCAAATCCTTATTGGAACTCTATTTTGATGGGATTTTAGTGAAGGAACTTCACACAATCTCAATTAAGTGTTTCTCCCCATTGGTTCCTCCACTTTTCTTAATGTTTCTTCCAATTTTGTTGAATTCCCAAATGAGACAACGGTGGGGTTTTCAACATGGGGTTTAACATTAGGTTTTTTTTCCAATATTTTGATTTTTGGATCGATCTACCTTCTTTGACGTGCGACGGTGGTTCAATTGAATTTTCACACATATGATTCAAGGTTTTAACAATTTTGGTTGATGATTCCATGTGTATTCCATACTTTTGAATTATCTTGTAGTGTTTATAATATTTTTGTGTTTATATCATTTCATTATTTGTGAAAAAAAGGGTTTTACTGGAATTTTTAAAGAAAATGAATTTTAAGTGCAATTTTATGTGAAATTTGGGGTTTTTTCATAGAAATATTTTATTGGTTCATTTGGGGATTCCCTATAAATACTTAAGTGATCGAATTTAAATTTATTAGGGCTAAAAATCATTTTTTTGTATTTATCCCCTTGGGTGGTTTCGGATAAAATTTGTTCTAATGGTGTTTGTGAAGCACACAAACTTTAAGTGCTAGGTTTGTGTGAAAATTGTGATTTTACAAAGATATCACTTCATGATTCATATAGGGTTGTCCTATAACTTAGTTTTGGTTCAATAGAAATTTATGGGGATTCCATTTTTTGGTGACTTATAAGTGTGCATATAGCATGCATTGTGGGGATTTCGAGGAGTTTTGTGTGGAAAACAATGCAAGATTTTGAGAAGTTGTATTGTTGAAAATCCAAATGTTTTGTTGTGTGTTTTAAGTGGTATGATGTGTGTATATAAACTGTATTGATTTTATATTAATATTATTGGTGTTTTTTTTATGAAAAGGGATGAATGTAGATTCATTAAATTGTTTGAACATAAAGGGGGAAGCTAGGGTACCTAGGAGGGTGGATATGTACTAGTACGCTAGGGATCCGGAGCAGTTTTATCCCTGTTTTACATAGCATTTTGGATAATGAAAACTATAAATAAACTATATAGATTATGTTTGGGTACAACTAGGTTATGGGTATGTTCCCTAATAGTGGTCGGGGCATGGTAAAGGATTGTGACATGGATATTTAACACCAAGGTAGGAGGTACATAGGGCTTGAGACTATCTAGTGCTTAGGGGTGTTCCAGGTTTTGGTGCTAATTGGGTATATGGTATTTACCCTTGTATTAGGGTGTGCTTTGATTTAAATTAAATTATATTACTTACCTTATAAAAATGAATTATCATTCTTAAATTTTATTTTGAAAACTGTTTACAATTGAATGATGCATTTCGTGGAATTTATCGTTGTTTTTTCTTACAAATTAAAACTGCATGGTTTTTCACCTTGTATTACATACTCTTTGGAATATTTGAGAGGTACCCTGTTGGTCTTAATCTCACACCCTACTTACACCCCTTGGTCATAATTATACTCTATTATGTTTGACACAGGTAAAGGCAAAGCCTCAAGGGAAGGCTGTTGAGGTTGTTGGTCCCCTCTTATGCAGCGATTTTGTGGAGACGGCTTGGGGGTAATGACCCCTTCTCATGTGCAGTTTTGTGTCTGCTTTTCTACTATTTATATTTATTTTTGAACCTATTTTAATTTATTTAAAACCATTTATTCAAATATGGATTCTATTAAGGCTTTGTTGTCATGAAAAGTTCACATTCATATTATTGACTCTTTTTAATGTTTTATACTTTCATACTCGAGTAAATCATTCCCAAACAAATTTTATTGATACTAAAGCAATATTTCCAGCCCGTGTTCCTGGAAAATTCCCTTAAGGCCTTGTTAGGCTCTATATTTGTTATCGGTATTAATGGAATCCAAATTTAGTTCATGACAATTTGGGTCTATTCAGTCCATCCCAACATAGATGTTGCAATACATTAGAAGTTTCAAAAAAGAATAATTATGTTTTATCATAATTTAATACATAAAAAAATATTTTAAAACAATATAAAACTATGAAATAACAATTATATTAATATTTATAACTATTACCATAAAAAACGTAAAGATAAGGTGTGGCACCAAAATATTGTACTCCATTGTATCATACTAAAAACATATCAAGAATGTGATGAATATACCTATTATAAACAAAAATATAAACATAGGAATATAAATGTTAGATGAGGGAATGATATGTAATATTTTATGTTGATTTTTTGAAGTTTGTATATATATATATATATGATTATGACTATTGTAATATGACTATTGTGATATGACTATCGGGATCTATTCTTTGGAATCATATTATTAGAAATATGTTTAGTTTAATAATAAGTAACTTTTTATTAATGAATGTTTCATTAAAAATGATGAAATACATTTGATAGTAATATAAATAATAATTAAATAAATGTATATTGATCAATTAATAGTAATATAATTATTCACTTGTAACTTCGAAATATATATATATATATATATTAGAGGAAGGATTTTTTATATTTTTACTCCCAAACACATGATTTTTAAATAAAATAATAATTTTATTTTAAATATAAACTTTTTATTTAAATAATATTATATATTAATATAAAATACATTAAATCTAAAACTATCACATCAAATGATGCATTTTTCATAAAATTATCAGGTAGTACACTTTTTTGCAAAATAGAAAAATATAGTTAGAATATATGGAATGTATTGTAAAATAATTGTGATATAGAAATGATATAATATTATATATAATAGAATCTGTTACCAAAAATTACTTATTTTATTAATATATTTTTTTTAATGAATTAACAATATTTTCCAAACCTATAAATAACTTTCCAAATTCTATAATGGAAATTTAGTTTTCAAAAATAGAATTTTATGGAAAAATAATATTATCAAGGAAAAAATAATATAAAATTATGGATTTCAAATCTCAAACTCAAATATTTAAAAACAATATTCCTTAAATTTAAAAACCCATGATCCAAAACAATGGGTAATCTATTGGTTTTTTATTTTCCATAACATATATTTCAAAAGGCTATGTTTATAATTAGAAAAAAAACCTCCCTCATTTTCTATAAACACCCACCCATCCTAAAGTTTATCTTCACTCCAAATCCATTGGGAATTAAGTTCCCCTTATACTCTCTCTCAATAGTCACTCCAAGGAGATTCCAAAACACTAAGGATATTATATCAATCATTAAAAAGTTACCTTTCATGGTAAGGGTTCCTAACATCTTCTTTTCCTTTATTTTGGAAGCGTTTATAATTCTATATAATTATAAAATTAAATGTTATTATTTTTCATTATTAGGAAATTATTATTATATTTTCAATTAAATATCATTATTTCCTCTCATTATATAACCATTATATTTATTTATAGTAATAAAATGTTCCTATACCAATAATGTAGTCCTAATTTTTTTAAAGTAAGGAGTGTGTGATTTTCTTTGAAATGAAATAAATAAATATATATATATAAATAGGTTTAAAAATTACTGGCATAAATTCAATTATGTGTGACAGCCCTAAAAATGTTAGTTGTGTATTAATGAAATTTTAAAATAGGTGCATGGGTAGTGGGCCTGACTGAATACCTAGTTTAGCACTCTCGGTGGATATGTTTGGGAAAAATATATGAACTTTAAAAAAAATTATAAAGTATTTATGTATTATTACATTTGTCTCCTACCTTTTCAAATACATGTATTTATATCCCTAAATTCATTTACCATCTTAGTTATTCCATGTTCACCATAACAATAATTTTTTATTCGTTGGTTTCATTGTATACTTATTTGAAAATTATGAATCGTAGTTATTACTTATGTAAGACAAGTGAATAAATATAGATATCCTTATAAATTCATTGATTATGTAAAAAAATTAGCATGTTGTATAATTCTAATGTCTATATGGGAAAATCGTCTAAGATAACCCTTGTTGAACAATTATTCTCAATAATTATGTTCTTAATTTCATGAACATTATGCCTTGTAATCATTTATTATATGATTAAATTCATTGGAATTTTACGTGATTGGTGTGGAATAGAACTATATAACCATTTAGTAAACTAGTAGGACTCATGAAATGTAAGAACCCGGACATTATTTTTCAAGCATGGATCTTGTTTTAGAGTTTCTTTAGAAAAAGGGGAGAATTTAGATAATTTGTGAGTACACAATGTGTACTTGGGAGTACAGTCCGTCTCCACGGTTTTCATGGGTAGTCATACAATGGTCATTTAATGGCCAGTACATGGCCATGTGGGGTGACCTAGAGACCGCCTAAAGTGGGGGATGGTAGAGGCATGTACACAGTGGGTACATTTAATTAACACACCATGTACGCTTTATTTTATTTGATAGGTCAGACCAGGGTCAGGTCTCATACCCAAAAAAATTATTTTTCTAACCTCTTCTTGTCTAGGAGTGACTGAGGGTGATGATTCTTCTTCAAGCCACCAACCCGTGGTTTTTTCTCCGAATCAAACACTGTCATTTATGTTGGAATCAACTCAGTTATTTCTTCCTTAATTTAGATCCTCTCCTCTTATTTTCTCCTCTTTCGTGAGTTATTCTAGGACAAGAATTTTTTACGTTTTAGATATCTATGACGTTATTGCTTGATTAAAAGTTTGAGTTTCAACTATATAGAATGTACTACATCGAGTTAGGTGGTTTGTGATTTTTCATAGCTTTCCTAAGATTATATATGCAAAAAGTGCCGAATATCCTAATTTAGGGTATTGCGTGTTTTTGAAATTTAAGCATGTTGATTCCTTAAATGGTTTGTTTTCTTGAGAAAGGGTTTTTTATTATGAATAATATTTATTACCCTTCTTGTTTATGTGTTTTACCATGTTTGTTTTATAATGGTTTTTGGGTCTAGAACTACCTATTAGGCTATTTGGTTTTCCATTCCTAGTGCTATTTGGATGGATTTGATATTATATTAAAAGGTTTTTATATAAATTATAGCTTCATAGCCTTGTATTAGTTGAGATTACATTGGCTGCATGATATCATCTATACATGATTTTATTACACAGGGTTGTGAGAACCTGGTGTAGCTAGACCATAGGGGGAATTGACGTTGAGAGCTTCCCCAAAGTTTCTGTTATACATTTCACATTGTGAGACCATACAGGGGATGGACATTGAGTTTTCCTTCAATTTGTCTGAATAATATCATTACGAGACCATAGGGAGAATGGAAGTTGGGTGATTCCCCATAGATTCTATAGTATACAGTTAAAAGACCATAAAGGGATTTGACGTGGAGTGCTTCCTTAAAGAGTCCATGTGTTTGTGAATCCATAGGCATTATACTATGAGAACATTCTTATAGGGTTTCTGGTGAATGATTTTCAGAATAATTAATAAAATGTACATGAATGTGATTTGAGTTTTAGGATTGTTTGCCTTTGTGTACTTCCTTGTTTATTTCTTCAATTTTAATATTACCTCCTATATATATTCCCTTACAGGTAGCTATAGATCTTTAGGAGGTTTCCTACTTGGATTCATCTCACACCCTATTTGGGACATTCTTTTGGACCCAACAAGATTATATGGTTGCAATCATAGATGAGGGAAAGCTCCCTTCATCATCATGTACTTGATTTCTATGCACATGGAGAGCTTCGGACCAATATGAGGCTTGTGATGTTGCTGGAGTTTATTTTTTTCATTGTACCTTAGTTTAGAATTATATTTCCATCATTGTGAATTTTTTGACTGCTTTCCTAGTCATATGTGACATGCATCATTTATATATGTGCTCATGTTGTTTATTAACTTTTGGTCTTCCATTGTTTACATATTGTATGGTATTACTGCTTTCGATGTTGTGTATTATTGTTATTTCACTATGTTACTATTCCAATGAGGGCATAGTTTCCCCAAAATCACAACCAATTCCCTCACTGCTAGTCATCGGCCTCCGGAACTTGGGGAAATTCGCTTGAGGCCATGTGACCAATCAGGTACGAGGAACCTTGAGCAGCACCCAAAACTAGGACATTATAAAGTGGTATCAGAGGGGTTTCTATTCTTCTTCGTCTTAGATTTTGGAGTCTATAGACTGGGATTGTAAATAATAGGTAGTTTCTAATATGTTGTTACCAGTAGTAGCTAACTGGTGTATAGGTAAAATCCAATTTACATCAGTTATTGTAATTTTTTTCAATTATCATAATATATTTTATTTCACTAATTGGTGATTCACATGCTTTTCACTATTATGATTTATGTCATTGAGATTCTATTTTTGTTGAAACCCGATTAGATGTGGGTGTTCCATTTCATGGATCATATAGGTAGTTGATAGGAATCACATGTCATGCATTTTTTTCATTCTATTTTGGGAGAATTAAAGATTACATATTTTTTTGATAGGTTTTGTTCTAGATATGCATGTTGTAGTGATATATTCCTTGAAAGAATGCCTACTATTCTGATAGGGTATTGGAAAATTTAAAGTTTCATTTGAATGGGTGCCAAACATTGGTTCCTACAGTGTTATGGGCCCTCTTGGATCAGAATGTTGTGGATCATATTAAACATTAACTGAATTATGATATGATATGACATGTATATGATGTCATGCTTTGATTCGCGGGGACTATGGGACCTGAATTTAGTTGATCATATTGAACTTTAACAGAATTCTTCTGTCATAAAAACCTAGAATACATGGTTTGTGGTGATGAATACATTCCATGTGTTCTTCAATTCTGGAAGAAACAAATTTTATTAAGTACACACCATGGACCCTATGTATATGTCGTATAGTGTTTAACCATGTGACTGATTGTGTGATTAGAGACATGAGGTTGGGAAATATTTAGTGGATCACGATTTGTACTTGGAGTACACACCGTGTTGTGGGAGCCATGTATCCAGCCATGTGACCAATGACACGGTTGGATGAATCTTAGGATAAACATTTCGGGTTCCTTCCTTGCAAGCCATGTAGAGTGGACCATGTCACCAACCGTGTAACTAACGACACATGTTGTAATAACTTAAGGGGTACACATCATGTCTGGTGTGAACATGTTGAGTAGTGTTATCCAAGAAGGAACCGTTTGTTTAGCCATGTAGGGAAACTCGAGTAGGGGGGAATGATTCAAGTACGCACCTTGTCACCGGAGGAACACGTATGGGTGTTACACAACAACTTTTCAAAATGTTACACACCTTGTTAAAAGCCTAAAGGAACACATCGTGTGGAGGTTATACATGCCTTGTAACCCAGGTTTTGTAAAACATGAATGTTTTCTTTCCTTTCTTGCAATTCTATGTTTCATTCCTTGATAATATTAAATTTAGGTGTGTATTTGACCTTTCAAAGGCATGCCACTATGACATCCTCTAGTTGTACATCAGATATATGGAAATGATCATACACCAGAAATGGTAGATCAGGGACTACCAGCCGACCCTCTTGTTATTCCTATCTTGGAACCAGTTTTTATACCAGAAACAGGTTAAAATGCACAATTTTGAGAAGGCTTCATGAGGATGAGGCAAACCTTCTAGAGAGAACCACCTCCAACCCCATATATGGTAGAATTGACACAGGTTTTTCAGAAGCAACATCCACCCACATTCTCAGGGGATTTGGGAACTCAAGAAATTGATTCATGGTTAGAATCCATGTTTTTTAATCTTTTATCATCTCAAGATGCCTTCAGAGAGATGGGTGAATATTTTTACAAACATGCTATGTGATTCCTCCAAGAGATGGTGGGATGTGATATCACAGGTGGGACATTAGTGGGTTTTTTCATGGGATGAGTACTAGCAGACCTACTATGACTACTTCTACCTGGAGACCTTGAGGACCGACCGACCCAGAGAGTTCATGAGTTTAGAGCACGTTACTCTCTCATACATGGATTATTTTTCCCACTTTACAGAGCTACAACACTTCACACCCATTCTACGGGGTGATGAGTTATTTCTGGCAAGGATGTCTGAGGATGGTCTTAGTCATGACATATGATCTCTGATGAATATCTTCATGTTGACTTCCATAACTACTATATTTAACCAGAGACTGATCACATAGTGCAACCTAAAAGATTCTGGAGTTGTGGTCCAGGGTGGTTCAGCATCCAGAGTTGGTACCCTTCTGACTGATAGTACGAAGCATTATAGGGAGTCTACGCATAGATATCTGAGTAGGTGAGATACACATTCAGGTAGCCAGTTGGTATGATACCAGTGTGGGAAGATCATTCATGCGAGGCCACATTTCTCGAGAGAACCAGGTGAGTGCCGATCATGCAGCAAGATGGGTAATCATTAGAATTTCTGTTGGTTTTTCTCAACAGCAGTAGGTAATAGGGGTTCTATTTCCACTCCTCGTATCAGAGCTGGACAACTAGTCCCACATCAGACTGGGGGCTGGAGTTCTTTAGGTTGTTCAGGACGAGGTGGAGGTCATGGCCACCATGGCCCGACACAGGTTTTTCGAAATCCACAGGGTGGATTATCTCAGGGATCTCAAACTAATTCACAGGGTCGCGGTATAGGTTACGATTTTGTGCTAGAGAAGGCCTTGTAAAAGCATGATCCCAGACCCTCTATTGTTAGAATTACGATTTTGGTTGCCTCATTTTTATCCTCTGCAATTTTCGATATAGGGGCTTCCCATAGTTTCATAACTTTGGTCTTTGTGGAGAGCCTTAGGCTCTATATCATTTATTCTAAGGATTTTATGATGCTAGACATTTCGTTTGGGACTTAGTACGACTACTGTATATCAGTGGAAGGAGTAGCCTCTTGAGGTTGGAAGGTGTCACATCTTTTGGGACCATTATGTCTTAGATATGATGGGATATGATGTCATTCTTCGAATTGAATGGTTTGTTCCCTTATAGGATGATGTCGATTTCTATCGTCAAAGGGTGAGTATCACGTCACTTGATAGTGGATTGTTTCTATACAAGGGGCGAATGGTATGTCTAGGAAAGAAGAGTTGCACCCGAGCATCATGGGTTGAGAGTTTTTATAGCTCAAATTTCTAGTCTGTATCTTTATGAATAGGGAACTTCATAGATGGACTTTCCTCTAGTGGCCGATCGTTTTAGGGATGTCTTTCTAGATGAATTTTCAATTTTTCCTCCAATGTGAGAGGTTGATTTCATTATTGAGCTTCTTCTAGGAGACACACCATTCTCCATTAATCCTTATAGGATCAAAATATCAGAGTTATAGGAGCTCAAGAAGTAGTTAGAGGTGTTATATACAAAGGGTTTCATCTGACCTAGTACTTCTCATGGGGGTTCGCATGTCCTGTTAGCAAAGAATGCATTCGGTACCCTCAAACATGGTGTGTATTATCAGAAGTTGAACCGTTTGATAGTTATGAATAGATATCTCTTGCTAAGGATTGATGTTAGACCATCAGATATACCTCTTACATCCTTTCAGAGTAGGTATGTTATATACGAGTATGTGGTTATGTCGTTCGGTCTCATGAACGTGCCTGCAGTTTTTAGGGCACTAATGAACTGAGTGTTCCAAACATACTTGGAATCCATTGTAGTGGTTTTCTTGGAGGTTATCTTGGTATACTCTCACACACTACATGACCATTCTAATCATCATGAGATCATTTTGAGTACATTAGGAGAGAATTAGTTATATTCTCTGCTCTCAAAATTACACTTTTGGATGGACCATATTCAAATCTTTGGTTATGTTATCTCAGAGACAGGTGTATCAATAGACCTGGAGAATGTGAGTGTTTTATTTTCCTGGGAGAAGACAAAGAATTTATTTGAGTTATAGAGATTCCAAGGGCTGGATGGTTACTATAGACATTTTATACAAGATATTTCACACATATCAGTGCCACTAAAAGGCCTGACAAAGAAGTTTGTGATGTACTTATGGGAATATTTGTATTATTTATCTTTTATGGAGTCAAAATAGAGGTTGAATTCATCACTGATGCATCAGGTATCAGGATGGAAGTAGTGATTATGAAAGGGGAAGGCGTCATGGCCTACGGGTCTCAACAGTTGAGGCTACATGAGAGGAATTACCCATTGCACAATCTCGAGTTGCCTACAGTTGTTCATGCCATGTGGTTTTGGCGAAATTTCCTTCTGGGAGTGAATTTTTTGGTTTACCCTCACCACAAAAGTTTCAAGTATATCTTTACCCAGTGTGACCTGAACCTGAGACGGTGAAGTTGGGTTGAGTACATTCAGTCCTTTGACATTGATCATTACTACATGTCTATAAAGGAAATGTAGTGGTTGTTGCATTGAGTAGAAGGACATAGATAAAGGCAGTCCAGTAGGCCTGTAGTGAGTGGCAGCTTATGGAACTGTTCTCTGAAATGAATTTGAAGATGCATGGCAGAAAGGGAAGAAATTTCATTCTTATATAGTTGTTACCTCTACTCTACTTGATCGAGTGAAAATAATGAAGATATAATATTCTGAAGGCCATTTTTTATGGTAGAGTGTGTTAGGAGGGGACCCTACTCCTGGATGGACCATAGGTGAAAATGAAAGCTTGTGTTTTTGTGGGTGTGTATGGGTGTCGGAAAAACTATTTGAGGAGTTAATGCAGGATTTATATTCCTCTATTTGAGAAGTTCATCCTGGTGTCACCAACATGTATCGAGGTATACTACATCGGTATTGGTGGCCCGATATGAAGAGAGATGTTTCTAGTTTTTTCATGACATGTTCCACCTGTCAGCGGGTGAAGGTGGAGCATCAGAAACCATCAGGGATTTTACAGAAGCTAACTATTCCTGAGTGGAAGTGGGATAATGTCGTGATGGACTTCGTGATAGGTTTCCTAAGCTCACATCGAAAGAATTATGCAGTTTTGGTTGTCATTGATAGACTCATGAAGTTTTCACACTTTTAATTGATCAAGGAGACCATCAGTGTGGATGATCTAGGAAATTTGTACATCCAAGATATTGTACAGTTATATGGGGTTCCGCACTCCATCATTTTAGACAGGGATGTCCGTTTTACTTCTCGAGACTGGTAGGGACTATAGAGGGATTTGGGTACACAAGTACTTCTAAGTACATATTAACATCCCTAGACAGATGGTCAGTCCGAGCACACAATTTTGGTGCAGGAGGACATGATTTGAGAATGCGTCCAAGATTTTGGAGGATCTTCGGAGAAGCACATACTTGAGGTGGAGTTTTTATACTATAACATTTTTCAAGAAACTATTAAAATAGTACCTTATTAGGCTTTGTACAGTAGGCCATGCTGATCACCCCTATGCTGGTTGGAGGAAGGAGATGCATATTTGTAGGGACCTCGTGTTGTCCGAGAGACTACACAGTAGCTAGAGTTGATTAGGAAGAGGATGACTATTGCATAATCATGGCAGAAGTATTTTTCTAATCGATGGAGAAGGCCTATAGTGTTTGTGTTTAGAGATCAGGTTTTTCTATGTGTGACACCAAAGTTGGGACACATGAGGATTAGGAGACAGGGAAATATTTTACCGAGATATATTTTGCCATTTGAGGTTTTGGAGAGATTTCATCCAGTTTCCTATCGATTATAGTTACCTCATAGGTACCAATCTGTGAATGATGACATCCACATTTCTCATTTGTTGCGTTACTTCTTATACTTGTATCATGTTTTTCATCCTGAGGAGGTTGAGTTGGAGGTGGATGCATCATTTGAGGAGAATCTTATCCAAATTGTTGATCACAGTGTGAAGGTTCTTTGTGGCTAGTTTATTTCTTAGGTACAGATGTGGTGGTATCATGGGAATGTATAGGACGAGACGTGGGAGAGGGAGACCATTGTGCAATCACAGTGGCCGGAGCTGTTTGAGGATTATTTTACGCAACCGTGTTAGAAAAATTTGGGGAATAATTTCTTTAAAGGGGGAAGTTTGTAAGAACCAAGACCTTATTTGTTAGGTATGGATCTTGTTTTTGGGGGTTTTTGAGAAAAATGGGAGTATTGGGACAATTTATGATTACACATCCTTTACTTGGGAGTACACATCATCTACTCGGTTTCCATGGGTAGCTGTGTGCTGGCCGTGTAACGGCCAGTACATGTCCATGTGGGGTAACCTGGAGACCGCCACAATTGGGGGGTGTTGAGTCATGTACACAGCATGTACATTTAATGAACACACCATGTACATTTTATTAAATTTGATCAGTCAGACTAGGGTTGTGTCTCATACCCAGAAACATATTCTTTAAACCTCATCTCATCTCGGACTGACGGATGTCCACAATTATTCACCAATCCACCGACCTGTCATTCATTCTCCAAATCAAACATCGTTGATTGTGTTGGAATCACCTCGGTGACTTCTTCTTTATTTAATATCCTTTCCTCTTGTTTTCTCCTATATTCTGAGTTATTCAAGGTTGATCATTATTGACGTTGTTGTATATCTATGATGTTCTATGTTGATTCATATGATGAGGTTCACCAATATTGATCGTACTACGTCGTGGTAGGTGTTTTGTGCCTTTATGTAGTCTTCCATTAATTATATATTGAATAATTATGGAATATGCTACTTTAGGGTATTGGGTGTTTTTGAAGTTTAAACCTATTAATGCCATATATGGTTTGTTTTCTTGAGAAAAGGTTTTTATTATGAATAGGGTTTATTACCTTGATTATGGATGTGTTTTCCCAAGTTTTCTGGATATTGGTCGTTGGGTCTAGAACTGCCTATTAGGCTATTTTGTTTTCCATTCCTAGTTTTGTTAGGATGGAGTCGATATTATATGACATGCTTGTGATATGAATTATAGTTTATTATCCATTTATTTTTTGAGATTATATTTCTTGATGGATCTCATTTGTGCATGATTGTATTACACATGGCTGTGAGAACCTGGTGTAGTTAGACTATAAGGGGCAATTGACACTGTGGGTTTCCCTATAGTGTCTGTTATACTTTTCCCTATCTGAGACCATAGGTTGGATGGAAGTTTAGTGCTCCCTCAGAGTATCTATAGTATACTATTTCAAGACCACTAGGGGAATAGACGTTGAGTTCTTCCTCATAGAGTATATAGTATATCTCTAAAAGACCATAGGATGAATTAATGGTGACTGCTTCCTCATAGATTTTTTGTCATTGTGAAACCAGAGGGGTTAGACTGTGAGAAATTTTTCGAGACGGTTGATTCTGAATGATTGGTTGAATAATTAATAAAATGTATATTAATGTGATTTGAGTAATAGGATTGTTTACTTTTGAGTACTTTTTTGTTTATTTCTTCAATTTACATATTACTTTCTATATATATTCATGGAGAGTTAGGTACAGATCTTTGGTATTTTCCTACTGTGATTTGTCTCACACCCTATTTGGGTAATTATTTTGGTCCCCAACATATTATATTGTTTCATGTATAGATAAGCTCAAGCACCCTTCATCATTAGGCACTTTCTTTCTATGTAGCTGGAGAGCGTGGGACCAAGGTGAGGCTAGATATGCTGCTGGAGTTTACTTGTTTTATTTTTACCGTGTTTTGGCACTATATTTACAGAATTGCGACTTTTTTGGATGCTTTCCTAGATATATGTGACATGCATAATATATAAAGGTTCTCCAATTTTAAATTTACTTTTTTTCTTCTATTTTTTACTTGTTGTTTGGTATTACTGCTTCAGTTGTTGTGTACTATTGTCATTCTATTTTGTTACTCTAACAATCAGATCATAGTTTCCCCACTCTCACACCCATGGCCCTAAATACTATTCAGAAACCTCTCTCATTTGGGGAAATGAATTTCAGGCCATGTGACTAACTCGGTAAGGGTCACCTTGGGCGGCACCCAGAACTGGGACGTTACGTGGGAAAACAATATATGGTAATGGGAGTATCCTACCCCTTTGTTTATGATATATATTATCCTAATACCTTGATGGTATGTTTATAATATCTGATTGTATTCAGTTTTAAAAATTACATCATTATGTGGTCATTTAATCATTTATTTTCTGTTCAATTCATGGATTATGTTATTTGGAATTAGTTCTTTATATGTTCTCATTGTAATTATTATTATATGTTTGTTTGTATTATATTATATCTTATTTTCAGAATTTGATATCACCCTTTACTTTTGTTTTTCATTTCCCCAGGTAATGAAATATAATACTCTATATGATCAACCGTATGTATTACACAAAGCAATAATTTCTTGTACTTAGATGTTGTAATTTTTTATAATGTAATGTAATATTTGTGTATCTAATCTCTTGAGGACTACGGAACCTTGATCATGGGAATATAACATCTTTTATTCTAATTACTATACAATAAATAACCCACCAACTATATATTTCTATATATGGGTAAATTATAGTTGGTAAAAGATAATGTTTATTTAGAAACATTGGGAATTAGATTTAGAAAAACATAGGAAGAGAACATAGATTCTACATTTTTAAAATTATAAATTTTATTCTATAATATTTTTTATAAGTATCCTATTTATGGGATGGTATTTTAGGGAAAAAATATATATAGGACTGATCTTATATATTATTATTTTATAATATTTCTAAATAAGCCTTTTAATTTGATAGATAATGACTCTTCTATAAGAAACTGAAAAAAATTTCAAATATCAATGACTATGTGAGGATTTTCAGGGAGATCAATATAATGGGGTTAATGTTATTATTGAATAAATCATTACTATCCTTGGGAAATCAATTTTGTATTTGAAAAATATCATGTCCCTCATGGATAAACCTTATTCCCATCAACAAAAAATAGCCTATTTATATCATTTTTGGATGAAACTACCTCCATTGTAAAATGGATCCACTAATACCATAGAATCATAACAATGGATTAGGGCCCTGAAGAAGATATTTAAGTCATTGGGATGTATTGATAAGGAAACATTTGTAATGGATATGTATCATTTATGGGGGAGCATCATACTATGGTGGCCCTCAATTCAAAATACCTAAAAGGAATGGGAAATAGAATACATGGAGTGGAACTAATTTAAATTTTTTCTAAGAATAATATATTCATCTGGTGAAACGTTATAATATGTAGAGGATATGTATAAATTTATTGGAAAATAAATAAGAAACAATGGGTAAGTGTGACTCTAATTCCAAAGTTTTATTGAGTTTTGTCATGGATAATCTATGTAATTAAAAATGTGATATTGATAATTTATTTAATGGTTTGAATGAAAGTGTTTCAATATATTTTTTCTCTCAAACATTTTCATCATATGAGTCAATATTAAAAATAATTCAAGGCAGATAATGAGTTTTCAAAATCCATTATTTATAAAGGAAACCAAGACAAAAAGGATTGTTGACAACTAAGGAGGAAGAAAAACTGGAAAGTAAAAGAAGGTAAGAGTGGGTTTCCCTTTGTGTAATAAATTATGTAATAAACACTCCTAGACCTACATCAATATGTTGGATGTATTCTTTGAATTTGGATAGAATTTTCATAAAGATAATAATTGTAAATTCATGAGGGAAGTAATCAATGTTCAATGATTCAATAGCAAAGAGATAAGTAATTACTCTTATCAGTTACCTAAGTTCCAAGGAAATATTTCCTAGAATAATCCTATATATTAGGGTAAGTATTTTATAACAATAATAGATGATAATGAATATAAAAATTATGTGATAGTAGGTACCTTGATTAAACACTCAATGTTGGGTAAATATTATTAAATTTGGGATCTACGCACTGATTTATATTATGAATGTTTTCTAACAATATCTAATCACCCCATGATACCATATGTAATTTTTTATCAATTATAAAACTAATTGTTACTTTGATATAAATATATATGTATTACTAAATTAGAATTAAAATTCAACAATATTGTCTTGTTTTGAATAAAAAATATACCAATGGTGGGTTTTTATTTGACCTTGGGGATGGATTATATCTCAAATTATAAAATCAAGATTCTATTATAGGGTTATGGAAGTTATAATTGGCAAAGGAAGTATGGAATTAATATTTTTTCAATGGATATTTCATTACCCGGATATTTTTTGGAAGCACCCCTAGTAGCTCAACATAATTAAATCCTTATGGAATATATCAAGGAAATTAAATCCATTGATGGAAAATAGGTTTTCATAAAACAATATCTACTAATTATATAATATTATATTTATGTATTACCTAATAAACTACTTAGATTTACCCCTAGTAGAGAAGCCCAATTCTTTATTGATATTTTCTATAATGAAACCCCATTATTTAAGAATCCATATAGATTGGATCTAGTGGAGTTGGTTGCGAAAAAGAATAAATTAAAAGTTACATGTGATATGGTGTTCATTTATCCAACTGTATCACCTTGGGTAAAATTAGTTTTATTCAGGAAGAATAAGAATAGATCAATGTGGTTTTTGTATTGGTCATTGGGAAATTAATGGAATTACTGTAAATATTATATACTAATTCTCACATATATATATGACCTCCTTAATAGGATTTAAAAATCTCAATACATCATGAAGATTTATATTCAGTCTGGTTATCATCATTTAAATATTAGTAAGGAAGATATCCCAAAGAAGGCATTTCATATATGGTATGGTCATTGTGAGTAAACGGTAATGCCTTTTTGGTTATCTGATGAACCTTTTCTGTTTATGGACTTGATGAATAGAGTATTAAATGACTATATTAATGATTTTAGGGTGGTATTTATTAATTATATTATTATATAATATAATATTTATGATAAGAATGAAATTGATTTATGATATGTTCTTGACATTCTAAGGAAACAAATTTAATATGGGAAATTTAATAAATGTGAATTTTGACTTCAAAAAATTTATTTTCTTAGAAATATTCTTTCTACGGTTGGTATATCTACTGACCCTATAAAACAAAGGTTTTTAAGGAATGTACAAGAACTAGAATTATAACTGAAATACATAGTTTTCTTGGATTAATAGTGCATTATTGGTAGTTTATTGATAATTTCACATGATTATCTAATTTTTTAACCAATTTAACATGTAAGGGGGTCAAATTTATATAGAAAAAGTAATTTTAATATACTATATAAAACATTTATAGGATACTGGTAAATTTACTTGTATTGAATCATGAATATGGTAAATAATTGTTATTAATTTATTATGATGCATAATGTAATGTTTTGGTAAGTTTTCTTATGAAAATTGATAAATTGGTGGCTTATGCATCTCAACAGTTGAAGCCCAAGTGGATTAATTATCAAACACATGGTTGGGAGTTCGCGTTTGTAATATTTTCTATAAAGATATAGTGAGATTGCATCTAGGGAGACATATATGATCTATATATATATATATATATCAAAATAGTTCAAAATTTATCTTTAATCAGATCTTAATATGATACAAAAGAGATGGGTGGATACTCAATGATTATGATTTTAATATGCAAAATCATACTGTGAAATAAAATAAGGTAATAAATTAAATTATTAGAAAATAAAATAATATATTATTAATGATAAGGATGGAGAAAGATCTAATTCACAGTGATTTAGTAAGTATGAACATTTTCATTACAATAGAAGGTAAAACATCATTCTTATTCCATGTAATTACTTAACCTTACTTGTTGGAGTGGATTAATAATGCCAAGTATAATTATTATATAACAATATATATTTCTAAAATATTTTATTTCATGATTTGTAACATAATGATCCATATAATAGATTACAAAAAAAATGATTCCAAGTGTATTTGGGAAATTATTCATATAAAAAATTAACATAAATAAAATAATAATTCATTATTTGAAACTTCATAATGTGATACTAGTTTCCTTTGAACTATTAAAACTTCATAAGATAACCTGGGGAGAAAATAAAAGGAAGGGCTGGTCTATAAATCCTAGTATGGGAATAATAAAATCCTAGAATGATGATAAATAATACTTGTGAGTAATGAATAATATCATTACAACATAATGTTTTAGAAATCATACATACTCACATGAAGGAATAACATAGGAAAATGACATTGTAAATCATGGTATCGTAAGAATGTGGCAGAAAAATAAAATGTGACATTATAATAATACATTGAGTCTAATTTTCCATAAACCATAACATAGTGTTCTTAGGATAAAATCACATGAATTATATATTCTATATCATGATATAAATAAAATTCTAATAAATTGCATTAGTATCAGGGTGCACCCTCATGTAGTTTAATATTATGTCTACCACATCAATCGTATAACATGAGGACATATTTCATTATTTTAATACCATGATATAGTAATATTGGTTTCATAAATTTCATTACCCATTAAATGTAGTATTTTTACATCTAGGGAGATTCCCTTCAATGAATATATGGATGGGTATTCATAATATAAAATTTTCACATGGAAAATCATAGGATAATTTGGGCAGTATAATGGGTGTACATAAAATTTTTTGGAAGATATTAATGAGTGAGAAATGTGGTATCTAATTATTTTAAAATAATATTTATAGTAAAAGAATGCTCATAAACACAAGTAATCATGAATTATTAGGAATCAAACATAGAATAATAAAACTGCTTGAATAGAAAATAAAGGAGGCAAGACCCACACCTTGAGAGGTTGATTATAAATGATTGTGATGAGCTCCTTGAGAAATTGATTGATACATGGGAGGTCATTAGGGATGGAAAATGAGGGAAACAACATGATTAAATTATTTGGAGTGAATTTAATTGGGTTAATAGATGGGTATTTATAGAAAAAGAGATTTAATTATTTTTTAATTTTTAAACATAGGTTTTATACTCTATGTTATAAAATATTCAAAACCATTTTCTCTATCATCATTTTAAACCACGTATTTTTCTAAAGAGAAATATTTTTATCTATTTTAATTGTTAATGGGCCATAAATCATTAAATTATAGTTCTTATTAGAGGTATAATGGATTCTTTCCATGAATAGTTGTTTTTAAAATCATAAACTATATCATATAATTAGTAATATTAATTATATAGTTTTAATATTAATCATATTAATTTAAAAACATGTTAGTTTAATGTAAACGATCCTCCTTATTATATAATGCCTCTATGATATTTATTAAATCACCTTATGGGACTATTATTATGTAATAATACCTACCAAATATTTATATTATATTTTGTTTTTACCTAAAAATTTGACCAACACAAAATATCATAAAAAATAACCATTGAATAATTTAATTATTTTGATTTGAAAAATGGTATTTATTTGATAAAAATAATTTTCAAAGTTATATAATTTTATCTTTAAAATAAATATACTTATTTATTTAAAAATTAGTTTTTGTTATATAAACAAATTTCTAACCCTTATGAAAATTATACAGGGAATTATAAATTTATATTATCATTTATATTTAAATAAATAGTGATTTAGAAGTTATTTTCCTAAAATTATATTTTATTTTAAATAATTTAATTTATAATAAATTGAATTTCAATTGAATTTATATATTTTCTACATATAAAATTATTTTTTTTTTGTATCTAAAAATATATTTATCATGGTAATAATATATTCATTTTTATTTCATAAAGTAATGATGAAATGGGGTTGAAGAAACCACTATTTAATTTATTAAATTAAAATTAGACCTTTATAAAAATAAATTATAGATACATAACCCCTTATTGGACCATCATATTCCATAAGGTTGTGGTGTGTGATGGTGGAGATTTCATGGGGTGGCTTAGTTAACATCATTCTATTGGGTATTTCTACTAACTTGAAATTTTACACTATGAGTTTCTACTGAAGCCTCACTTTTTGAAGATCTTCTTGGTCTTTGTCAAGTGTAGACCCCAATGATTCTAACTCCCTCTTAGTCGATAAAAATTGGGTTTTGTAATACATGATTCTACAATTAGAGGGAATTGTTTCTCAATTATTCATCAATTAATTCACTTAATTTCCCTTAATATACCATGATTATAATAGTCACATTATAATAGTTATATTACCAATAGTTATAATTCCCAATGGCCATAATGACCAATGGAAATAATTCCCAATTGTCATAATGGTTTTATACATCCTATAAATACTATATATTTTATTCATTCATCTATTACTTAAAAATATTAAAAGGTTCAATATTATTTAATTCCAAAATAAATATTACATTACTAAAATTTTGTTTCCATTTCATAGTGTTGAATGTGAGTACTATAATCCAAGCAGATCAATATGATCCACATTTTTTGATTCTAATTATTTAATTTTATTTTAATTTATTTTCCCATTGTGATATTAATCATATTACTTTATTCACTTTTTTACTAAATATAATGTTTTTAATTAATAAAATAAAGTGTTATAATTAGGTTTTATGATGTACTAAATTACTAAATATTTGACACATACATATATAAAAGTAGAATTCTATGTATAAATTTTAGGTTCATTACATTATTCCCCATTAAGATATTTCACCTATGAAATTATATTTCACACACTATAGTGAAATAAATGATAGATCATTGGTTTTATAACTTCCACTAGTTCCTATTATTTCTCTTTGAATTGATGCTTCCCCCAATCAACATTGACCGGCTGAGTTGTCTTGTCAGGAAAAAAATTCTCATTGTGGTATAATACTTTCACCATCATCTCCTCATTATAAAGATAACTCTCCAACAGTACAACTAATAAATTCAATATATTTGATGGATTTAGTATGTATTCCTCAATAGACATACATGGAATGCGACATGAACTTGACACAATTTCGGTGATATTTCATATTGATTGGCCACGACTTCATTGTGATTGAGAATCTAAAATGTGAAAATATACCTAGAACTTAGTGTTTTGTTATTTAAAACCTCAAGAACCACTTCCAATGTGATATATGATGGAACAATTTATCTCCACCTCATAATCGTGGTATCTATGATAATTATCATCATAACCCTTTTATCAACTTTGGGATTCTCTATTGTGTTACTGAATGTCCATAACCATCTAAAAATTTTCAACTACTAGTTTATGTCCTATTATATCATTTAATCTAACTTTATCTCAATATATTGGATTTTTTCATTAATTTCAATTAAGCAATTTATAAGGATTAATCTATTTTCTCAATTGAAAGTAATTATTGAATAAGAACTAGACCAAAGGTATATGTTGATCCCTACCTCCTTTACAGTCCACTTTTATAGATCTCAACATCTCCCCAAGTGTTTGGATAGTCGTGTCGGATTCACCAATAGTCTAAGTTTTATAGGATGTACTAATGTTCAGTCATTGTTCATAGTATTTTGGATACCTTAATAGAATTGTTATTTGAATCATGGATCTCTATATGATACAATGGTAGAGGTATTCCATATATACTAAGAACTTATATAATTTATATCATTTCTTGTTAATTGAGTTATAAGTTCTCATGAATGGAAATAAAATGAGAAGTATTCGTAAGATGTTCAACCATAACCCATATGGAATTATTTCCATTTTTTGTATTCAGAAGATCTATGAAAAAATTCATAGTGATGTTTTCTTTTTTCCATATAGTTATAGGTAATGGTTTAATAGTCCCTTTTCAATTTTTTCTTGATGCCTTTGTATGTAGTCATACCTAGATATTTAATATGTATTATACAATATATCTCTTCAAATTATCCATCTGACAGTGTTGTTTGAGATCTCTATTTATATTTTTAATCCCTAGGTGGATGGAAAATGTAGAGTGTTTTAGAAGAATTAAGGTGTTCCTTCTTTATCCCAGGCTTTTATGGTACATGTGTTCATTTTCAAAATCTCAGAAATCCACATTTATCGATGATGAATTATAAGTATTTACCCTTCCTCCAAGCATCTACATTTTTCAACATATCCACATCATCCATTTGAGATTCCTTGATCTTCTCCAAAAGGTATGGTTGATAAATATCATGAGAAAGGTAAGGATATGTTCCTTCCTTTATGATTCCCATGTCAACTCATTTCATGTCTAATAATATTGGATCCCTCTAAATCCTCATCATAGATAATGTTATAAGAACATTTTAAGTCAAAATAATACAGATATACATAAGAGTGTGTAGATTGTTTTCTTTTACAAATCCTCTCAGATTAAAATTTTATTCCTCTTTGTGTAACATGAATATATGCAGGGATCTTTTCTTTAATCAAAGTTTTGTAGTGGAATATAGTTAAGAAGAACACAATAGTATTTGTAGTGGTTTACATAACAGTTATTTCTAAGTCCACTCCACCAACACTCTCTCAATGAGCTTGAGTATTTTCACAAGATAGTTACTCTTATCAAAAGTCCTCCACAATAGCATATTGGAAATTAACACCATTATAATAAGGATTATATAGGGTATATTTTTCTTTTATAGTGAACCCAATATATCAATATATGTGTTTGATATTCTAAAACTCCACCAAGAATGAATAAAAATATCCAATACTCTATAAAATAATTCGAGATTAATTTGACAGAAAAACATAATTATCTCATTGTTGCATCTACAAATGATATAAATTGAACCTTATCCTTAGTATAAATTATTATTCAATAAATAATATCATTAAAGTGATCATTGTTGAAAATTATATTTTATAAATATAGAAACATAACAATAGTATCATCAATAATAGATCTACAGTCAAATATCACTATATTAATACATGAATGTTTCAAAATTGTATCTATTTAGAGTAACAGAAATATTATTTTCAAAAAGTTACTGTGTCTATAAATGATATTACTCTTGGTATTTAATAAGTGAAACTTGATCTTCTTTTGGTTTAAAAATCCAATATTATATCATGATTAATTTAAATCATTTGAATTTTAAAAATTCATATAAATTTTCAAATTACCTTAGAAATAGGAATGATTTAATTTATTGAACATGGGACTTTGAAGTAGTCTTTAGGTATATTTGAATATTTATTTAATTATATAAGAACCATTTTAAAAAATTCAGAAAATATCTTGAAATTAAACTCTATCATTATCCAATTAAAATATACAGTTAACATTAAATGTATGATTTAAAATGTATGGTTGACCATTAAAACATTTGGTTGTTGAACCATATGTTATTTTATGAATTGATGGGTTTCTTAACAGAACTATGGTTCTAGATCTATACATTTAGAAAATATTATTGTATCAGATCCAAATACTCATTTCAAACATAGGGTTTAAGAACTGTATGTTCCACTTAGAAATATTGGGTATTAAAGGTTTTTCCAGATTACATTAAAACATATCCATAATATGTTTGATAAACACTTTAACCTATAAATGAGATAAACTTATTGAGATATATATTACTAAAAAACACTTATTCATTTCAATAGTAAAATAAAAAAGGGTATTTTGGGCATCAATATCAATAAAATTCAAAGAGTATTGTTGAAATACTACATGTCCAACAATATAACCCATTTTTATAATCTAATACCCAATATATCAAACACATATAGAAAATATAGAGAATATAAATTCAAAATAAAATAGAGTTTTTCAAAAGAAATTTTAGTTTTTATTTATCATTTTTTAAACTATGAATAAAAAATATTATAAAAATATTATCTTAAAGATTATAGTCAAAAAGGGTGTGTTTACCCAAATTTCATCCCCCTTTTTGTTATATCAAATATAATGTTTTGAAAACTGTATATAACATATATGATTTATCAAAAAACTAGATGTAAATGTTTCGTTATGAAAAATCATAAATTATTCCGATTATTTTACTAGAAATAGACAAATAACACACTATTAATAAACATATATAAAATGTATAAAATAATTTTGATTAAAAAGTATCTTATATATGTGAAGATTATTTTAGTAGTAGGGATAATATGAAGAATTAGATAAAAGAGAAGGTGTTAGTTCAAATGAGGTTTCCAATTTTCATGATCTTTGAACATCAAAATGAACATCTTTCAGCCAATTCGTCCTTTCCTCAAAATTAATATTGAACATATCATTCCACTACTTTATCAAATTCATTGAGTCCAATACCTTTTTCAAATTTTTAATCAAATTCACCTTCAAAATCTCATGAACATTCTATTATTCCTATAAAACATATTCAACATCTCACTTAACTGATTAAGAAGACTTATTATACCAAGATCCAAAGAAGTTAATGTTTTGAAAATATCTTTATTATTGTCTAACAATACATGAAGAGGGGTACTATCACACTTAATTATTTTTATTTAATTAATTACGAAAAATATAACCATAGTAATATATTCAAACATTATTAGAATATATATAGATGTTTGCTGACAATAAATAGAATCCTTTCTTGATTTTAACTAATTCTTAATTATTATTATTTACATTGTATATATTTATTTAAATCATCAAAATTTTTGTTTTAAATAAATTATGTGTTGAACATACCAATTTTATCATACATATCTCTGTAAAATACATTAAAAACTATTTTTCAGAATATAATATTATTTGAGACTATTTGGTTGTGTTTGAACTGATTCCAATTCATTTCTTGTAACAGTTGTCCTTTTCAAATCCACAAAATATTTCTTAGAGATATCCATCTCACTTATTAAATTTAATTTATCTTCTTTCATTTCGTAAAATATAAATAATGACTAATAAATATGATAATTGATACAATTAAAATACTCTTTTTCTTGAATAGCAGATGGTTGTCTAATTTCATTAATAGCTAGAGACATACCTCCATCATTATCACTAGAAGATAATGGTAGTCGATTAAAAACATTTTTATTTTCACTAAATTCAAAAGAAATTTTTTCCAATGATTCTAAATCAATAGAAACTATTTAATTTTTTTATTATTTTAGTAGTCTCAACTATAGAAGGTTTCACTTGCTCATAACCTTGATCATTCTCTTTAACCTAATTTTCTAGATGAGCTTTAAGCGCATCTTTATTCAAAACATTCCTTTTTGTAGAAGTAACTATTACACCTTTAAACACTGTTATTTCAACATCATAAACTATAAGAAATTCATATTATTGTTCATAAACCAAATTTTCTTCTTCTTTTCTATGCCTTGTGACAATAAATTCAATAATTGACTTATTTGATTCTTCTTCAAAAGAATAATCATCATATCCTATAGGAGGTAGAGCATTGACATTTACCCAGAGTCTCCTCTTTATTACTTGAACAATATTATCTATTCTTTACTCTCCAAAATATTTACAAAGAAATCATATTTACCTATATAATTTATAAGTACATTTCTCCCCTTGAGCATTAGCACTAGATTATTTTTTTTATTAGAATCAACATTCCTTTAGAGGTTCTACAAAAGAAACTAATCATTTTTAAGGTTCCAAAAGAAATAATATTTCTATAATGGTAACAATTTTCTTTCCAAATATCATAAATATTATTATTCTTATAAACAAATTAGAGAAAGAATCCCTCTATGTGGATTAAATGACATTATTTCAACTTTCTAGCAGTTAAGATGCATATATATCAATGTATATCTATTTAATTTCAATTTTATGTCACTTTGCATCAAAAACATTATATACATATCAATAAATAAAACATTCTATAACTAAAAAATCATAGGTATTATTGAAGACTGGATGAATTTGACCAATACCTTCTAGAAAGATTCAATTGCTTTAACAAAAATCTTTCAATCCAAGGTAGATTGAAAAAGAAAACGCATAAAATTTTGATGTTTATGCTTCCCATATCTAATAGACTAGAGATTGAAATGAAAACCCCCCTCATTATGACATTGAAATATCTTATCCATTTTTACTAATCAAATATAAAAAACCATATCATTTTCCTTGGAAATTAAAACATCCTTTTTGTTACCATATCTGAACTAGAAATTTTCATAAAACTATTTCGATTCATCATCGTAAACATACACTATATTTTCTCCCTTGAAAATAAATTCTACACCTCGAGAATAAAATTATTACTTTAATAGAAGAATAATTTAAAATAACTACTCAAGGATAACTAAATTCTCTTTAAGAACACATGTTTCATATCCTGGTTGGTTTTGACGCTAAACTTCACTTTGAAGAGCTTCATCTATCCTTTTTCATATCTCCATTTCAAAAAAAATCCGAAATATTAACGTTTGTATTTTTGGATTTCAATGTTAAATATATATATATATATATATATATATATATATATATGTCAAGAGGGTTTTAAATTGAGGGTAATAGAGATAGATAAAGGTTCAATAGTTTGGGTGATGTTGGTTTGGTTTCAAAAGACAAGTACTTAGAGTAGTCAATAAAAAAATTAATTTTGAAAAGATGCATTTTTTAAAATAGTAATAGATCCATAATTTATTATAGAATAATTATATATATATTAAATTAATAAAAGTAACAAGATAAGACTAAAAAATATAGAAAATAATTAATTAATAAAACATTATTTAAATTCAAATATACCTAAAACCCCTTAATATATTCAAAACATGCAATGGGATGTGGTTTAATGAAAATTTCATCAAATTGATAATCAGTATTAATAAATAATAATGGTATCTCCTATTCAGAACAAGATCTCTTAGAAAATGATTCCTTATATCAATATTCATAGTTCTCAAGTGAATTATAAGATTTTTTGAAATATTAATTGCATTGATATTATCAAATAATTTTGGAATATTATTAAATTTAATTCCAAATTATTGTGGTGTGTGTTTTATCCACAACACTTATTCATAGAAACTACCATTGGAGATATATTCTACATTAGATATTGGAAATCCAACTGAATTTTGTTTCTTACTGGACCATGAAACTAATTACTTCAATAAAAAGTTGCAGGTTCTTGAAGTAATCTTTATTTCAAGCCTACATCCTCTAAAATCAAATTCATTTTATGATATTAAACTGAAATAATAAAGTTTTGGTAAATTAAATATTTAAAAATGGTTCCCTTTAAATATAAAAAAAAATATTTTAATTGCAGTAAGATGATATTATTTTGGGTTTGATTGAAATCTATCACACAAATAGTCAAAAAAAACATAATGTTTTGTCTACCTAGTAAGATATAGAAAACATCCAATCATACCCCTATATAACTTGTAGTTAACTAGATTTCCAACTTCATCAAAACAAAATTGTATAATAGTACATATAGGACGTGTATAATCTATAATATTTTCTAGTCCATTCCTTTCAATAAATCAATAATGTACTTTCATTGATTTAAAAGAATACATAAACTTTTTTATATATTTTAAAACCAAAAAAAAAATTAATTCTCCCATCATTCTTATTTCAAACTATTTTTTCATAAGTTTTAAAAAAACATTACAACGATTTGTATTATTTGAACCAAATATAACAATATCTAGATAAACATGTATTAATAAAATATCATAATAAATATTTTTATTAAACTGATTGGGATCATATAGTCGTATAGAAAATCCAATTTAAATTAGAAAAGAACATAATCATTCATACCAAGATCTTGGATCTTGTTTAGGGCCATAAAGGGCATTAGTAAGTTGGAAAAGAAAATATGATATATGTGGATTTTCAATACCTGATGGTCGTTTAATATAAAATTACTCCATTAAATATCATTTATAAAAGTTGATTTTAGATCCATATGATATAATTTAGATTTAGTTTGTGATGCATAAGCTAAAATGATTCTAATATATTCTAATCTAGAAAAATGTATAAATGTTTCATAATAATCTATTTATTATTTCTAATTATATCCTTTATCTACAAATCTATATTTATTTCTTGTTATTTTTCCTAGATCATCATGTTTATATCTAAAAACTCATTTGGTCCATATTACTGCATGATTAGACACCCTGTCAACAGATTCCCAAAATTTGTTTCTTCTAAATTGGTTAATTTTTTAATGAATTTCTATTATCTAAAATTCATCTTATATTGCTTCCTCTATATTTTTATATTCTAATTGAGATATAAAGGTATAAAATTCAGCTAAATTTCCTTAATTTCTTCTTGTCCTAACTCATGTACCATGATTTATTTTTATAGTTTCTAAAGGATGATCGAGTTAATGTTCTAGGTTGTCTAATTAAGATAATTTTATGTTCACTAGTTTAATGTTCTTCTATACTCGACTTAATTTCATCATATTCTTGTTTTACATAATTATCTTTATGAGCTTATAGTCTCACATTGATTAAAGAATTTGTAACTTCATATATTTTATTTTTTGTTGTAATCAAGTGAATCACATTCATGAAACTTCACATTAAAAACATTTTCATCAATCTTTGACTTTTTATTATATAATCTATAAGTTCTATAAGTATCAATAGATCCTAGAAAGATTACTTCATCAGTCATTGGATCAAATTTACCAAGATTTTTCTTAGAAATCAAGATATACACCTTTTTTCCAAAAACTATAGAGTCTATGACCTTAAGTTTTTTGTTATTCTATTATTCAAAGGGTGTATTTTTATGAAATGGAATTATTAAAAATCTATTCCTGATATGAAAAGATGTGTTAACAACTTATTCCCAAAAATAGGTAGGAATACTATATTCATTCAACATTGTTATTTCAAATTATTTAATAGTCCTAGTTTTTCATTTTAAAATTCCATTTTCTTGAGATGTTCTTGTATCAGGAAGATGTGTTTAATAACCAACTCTGAGGAAAAGGAATTAAATTATTTATTCAAAAATTCCCAATTATGATCACTTATTAACAAAATTATTTTAAAATATGTTTTATTTTTATCTATTTCACAAAATATTATAAAAATAAAGAAAACATTACTCTTGTTTTTAAAAAATAAACATAAGAAATTATTGAAAATTATAAAATAAAACTAAAATAAAATATCTTCCAGTTAAGCTTTCTACTCTTGATGGTGCAAAACATCGTGTATATAAGTTGTAGAGGTTTGGATGTAGAGACCATGTTAATATATTTTAATGGTCATTTATTCTTCATTCCTACTTTCAATGCAACACAAAATCTATATTTTTTTAATTTAGGACTAGTAAAATAAGAAACTAAATGTTTCTTAGATAATTTATATAATTTAAATATGTTACAGCGTCCAAGTATCCTATTCAAAATCAAGGATTAATTTTTTTAGTTGTTAAAAAATATCACTTTTTGTTCACAAAAGTAGTTATGATCCAAAGGATAATCATTCCATATTTTGAGTGCTCTAAATTTAAGTGGTTTATATTTAAAATTAGAGTAGGAATTATTAAGGAATGAAAAATTAAATCCTAACAAAAAAAGTTGAGATATAATTATCATATTATGACTCAACTCTTGAACAAATAGTAATTTGTTGGTCAAAATTTATTTTTTATTTCCAATATATCCCAGTATGACTATTTTTCTTTTTTCATCATAATTAAAGGTAAACAGGCCTCCTTTTAATTTTTATAATGTTTTTAAAATTAGAAGAGTCTCCACTCATTAGTCTTGTGTAGCCATTATCTATATATCATACATCATTTTTTTCTTAATAACCATTTCCAAAAAAACATTTAAATAAAATCATTATATAATTCCCTAATGTTCATGGGTTCATCTATGTCCGTAAAAAATGGTCTTGGTAACCAAATTTTTCTTAATTATACAAATGTTTATAAAACATACATCAGTCATATTTCTATAAACAAAATCCCTATTTATTACATTGACTTTGGATTTTTCAAACAATATTTATTAGAGTAATGTCCTTTAATTTTACAATAATACCATGTAATATTTTTAGAACTATGTAAAAAATAATTAATATAGAATTTTTTTCTTTATTTATTTATATTAAATATTTTCCAATATAATGAAAATTTTTACCATGAATATAATTTATAGATTATTCCCCCTTAGTAAAACTACAAGACACAATTTTGAATGACTATACATTAACTTGTAACTCTATAAATGTTTTTCATGATCAGTGCAATTTGAGATATATTAATTAAATTTATATTTTAAGTCTAAGTGTTGATTTAACATGGTTAATTTTCATTATATAATATAATTATGTTCATTTTTTATCCATTAATTATTTTTACTAAAGATTTATAATTTTATTCAATCATTGAACAGTAATAAACTAATTTACTATTATAATAACCTTCAGAATCAGAAGCAGAAGAATTGTAAGATTGTACCACCTCTTCATCTTCAACCTTAAAGTGGATATTTTCTTTTATATTGGTTGGAATATTTTCTGAATAACATTTAGAATTACTATTGGGGTCCTTATAGACACTCCAATTATTATCCATATATTTTTTATCATTGTTCATATAATGAGTTCTCATATAATACTTCTTTTCTATCTTTTTCGTTTTTATTTTATATTACATTAGTTATGTAAGATCATGTTTAATATTTCCCATTTTATTTCATTCATATAATTATATTTTTTTATGTCTTTAACCATCTTTATTTTAGTGATTATTAAATCCTTTCCTCTATTTATAAATTTCACTAAACTTTATGGCCACATGAGCTAGTTTAATTTCAGAATCTAAACATTCCAAATCATTCAAGATTATAAAATCCTATTTTAATTTATTTTAATTTTTTAGATGTAACATTGAGGGTTGAATTATCCCTTTTTAACATCCAATTATCATCAACTTTAGATTTCTTTTCTACTTATCACATCACTAGTGTTCTTATCAATTAGTTCATTGTCAGTTGATAGATCAGATTGTAATTTTTGACAACATCTCATATCCTAGTCCATTTAGAGTGTAAGACTCTTAGAAATCTTATAGATTGATCTTCATGTTTTATGAGTTCTCCCAAGGAATCAAAACTGTTGAATATTTCATTAATTCTTTCATTCATCATGGTGATGCTTTCATTATCATACTTTTGGAATGTTTTAAATTTAATCATAGCATTGTTGTGCCTTATTTGTCCAACATTATCAGTTCCTTCAAATAAAAATGGGATTGTTTTCCATATATCATATAAAATAGTACATTGAGACACATGATTAAATTTATTTGGACCAAGTAAAAATATAATAGCATTAATGGTTCTCTAATTGACACCATACTCATCTTCTTTGGAAACCTATCATATTTTTAGTTTTTTAGGTATTTGATTAGGATTGAAAATCTGCATATAAACATTTAATCTAATGTTATTTAAAAATATAATCATATGATATTTACATTATTTATAATCACTTCCATTTAAATAAGTAGATAGAATCATCAATATACCTTCTTTTAGTTCTCATATTGGCATCTATCTTTGTATATGCATTTTACTTGAGCTTGAAAGAACTTATCTAACTTATTCAAAAAAATAAATCCTATGATTATAATTATTAGGTATGAATGTTAATAAGATACACAAGGTGGTGAATTTTTTTCTTTTACAAATCTGGAAAGATTAATATTTTATTCCACTTCATGTAATATGATGATATGTTGTGTTCTCTTCAGTAATTAAATTTATGTAATGAAAAAATATAAAATAAGAAAACTAAAATTTTTATTTTGGTTTTGTGTAAAAAAACCTTTAGTTTACTCCACCAACACTCTCTTAGAGATATTTGTGATTTTCAATAGATAGGTACTCTTATCACAAGACCATCACAAATGAGTATAGGCAACCGACAACTTTTCCATTTGGCATATATAGGGACTTATTATTCTTTTTCAGAGAACCTAAAATATCCATATATTGGTATGATAAGGTGACACTCCACCATGAAAAAATATAAGTAGATGACACTTCAAAAAATAAATTTATTTTTATTTTATTTTAAAAAATATTATCTCACAGTTACCGTAGCATATGAAAAAAAGGGATCTTCTTATTTTTAGAAATGATACTTCCAGAGAAAAAACTTCAATGTAATGATAGTTAAAAATGATATTTAAAAAATATAGTTAAATAACAATAGTTGTAGTAATAATAGATCAAAAACCATATATAACAAGAAAGAAACATATATGTATCCAATTTGTATCTCTTTGGAGTAGCAAAGATGTTATATTCCGAAATTTATAGTATCTATAGAAGATATTACTCTAAATATTTAACAGTTGACACATTATATTATTTTAGTTGAAGATATCAAAGAATATCATATGATAAATCATGATCATTTGAATTTTATAAGTTTAAATAAATATGTACCTTCTCTAAGATATAGGAAAAATGTTATCCATTGGACACAAGACTTTGAATTAGTATTTAGAAGGATTTGAAAATATACTAAATTCCTATGATACTGTTATATAAAAAAAGAAATTATATTGAAATTAAACTCAATCATTGACCAAGTTAATTAATGGTTTAACTTTAAATGAATGGTTAACAATGTATATTTGATAATTTAAATGTTGGGTTAATGAACTATAATGTAATATCCCGAGTTTTTCTATGAGGTATGTATCATTTGGGTGTGAGTTTAATTCCTTGGTTTTTGAAGAATTTGAGTTTATAATTAAGAAATATACATTTCGGGGTTGTTCGGGGCTTGTACAGAGCATGGAGGTTCTATTTTTAGAAGAAAGAGCTGGGACACATGGTTAGTAAGCACCATAATTCCTAGTCCACACGGTTTCTCATAACCATGTCGGGTGGTCTGGGGATCTGTACAAGGCCACATAGTTTGATGAAACTGTGCATCCAGGTCCGCATAGTTATGCATAACAACTAAAATTGAATGAAAATGAAAAAACATGTTTGTGCATAGTTTCCTAACCCATTTCCATGAACCATGCCATGTCCCTCTTTTGAGAGCAAAGTGTGTATATTCAGACCATGGGGCCAAACTATCGGACCCACATATTTTTTGTTAAAATTAATGTTTCACCATAAAATAATTATATTTTCAAACCACCCAGTTCATTATTCATTACATCAAATATGGGGGGTTCGTCTTCTCCCATTTCATCCTTCATTAAGCCTAACCTATGATCTGGTGATGATTATTTGTTCCACCTCCAATTTTACTTTCAATCATATCATTGGATATTTATCAGTATGTTCTATGATCATTAAGTTTGTTTTTTCATTTTCCTTTCTATTATTGATGTTTTTCTGGGTGCAGTCACTTATTCCTTATTTTTAGTTCATTAATCTATTCTTCCATTTTATTCCGATTTTGGTTGAGTGATGAGCTGATATTGGGTGTGTGTTCTACCATGGGCATAAGGTAGGAGGTATATAACTTTTCCCACATATTCTAGTGGTTTTTTAGATCGTTTCAATTGTGCCACACACCAGTCATTTCTCTTAGATTAATTGAATGACTTGATTAAATTATTATAACCATGTTAGGTATAAATCATAGCACCATGATATGGTTGGAGGTTATTGACCTCAACTCAGACCACCTGTGAGGTGTGTTTATGAATCTTCTTCATCATATACTACCCATTTGGTTGCATGGGAGCTCTCCATATTTTTGGGAGCCTTATTCAATTAATTGAATTTTCAGGAGAGGGTTCATGCCTCATTTTCAATGTTTTTACAATTTATTAAAATATTTAAATGTATTAAATGGAAAAAAATTAATTATTTATACATTGTGTACATTTCTACTCCATGGATCCTGATTACTTTGTATTATAAAAAAATTTCTACTCCTTGGAACTGGATTTCTTTGAAAAACTTCTACATGCCCTGTGGAGATTCTCCTTGGGCTCTACCCAAGTAATTACAGAGTTTTCTATGGACATGCTCCAAGGACATGGTGAGGATTCCTTGGTCATTTTATGCCTTATATATGGCCTTAGTTGTCTTGAGACTGTATTACTTATCATTGTCCATAGTGGATGTTTTATCATGATTTATTGATATCCCTTGTTTATAATTATTTATTTACATTGAGACTTGGTATGTTGGATATTATCACACTAACTTGTATCACTTTATCCCTATTATATATTTCACACTATTTCATCTTATATTCAATGACTCGAATTGTGATAGATATTATTAGTGGTGGCCAACTAAGTGTTATTTCACACTATGTTTAGGTTTTTGTTCGGTACCTAGATAGATCGCAAGGAAGCAGGTATGGATCAGGGCTAGTTCCCTTTTCAAAATGATTTATTTTTTGTGCATAGGAGTAGCAGAGAAAAGACTGATCTATTCTAGTGATGATTTCTAGAGATAGTTTTTTTGTGTTTTTTACATTGATATATTTATTGTACTGGATTTATTTTTCCTTATATTTCCTACCATTTTGTATAGATACATGACATTTTTATCATATTATATATTACACTACTTTTGGTTATAATTATTATTATGACCATCTAGATGTTATCTTCTCTTGATTATTTATATTATAATTCCATTTATTTATTCACTTGTGATTAAATTATGTTACTTCAATGAAGAGGATATATTGTCTCCACCAAACCATTATAGACCCTAGCTACTAGTCAGAAGCCTATACAGTATGAGGAGGAACTCTTGAGGCCATATGACCCACTCCATTAGAGAACCATTTAGTGGCCCCCTGGGTTATGATACAGCTAAGTGGTGTTAGAGACTTTATTATCTTACCATATTATTTTGAGATAATATATGTGATATTATGAATTAATTTTAACTTGTTTAAAAGTTATTTCTAGGAATAGTTAACTCATGTCTTTTTGGTAATTACCATGTTTCCTAGAATGGGGAATTATTTCTCCATATTTTTTCTGTTACAATTGATTTTATTCCACCATTGGGTGATGCACATGATATATGATGTTATTATTTTTAATATTGAGGAATTGAATTTTATTCTTTTACACATATGGAATGGAATTACAGATCATGCATTATTTTAGACACCTTACAAGATTCACATGACATACATATGTCATGCCATATAGGATGCATTGCTTAACTGCATGAAATTTACAATCTATTCCTTGTGTTATATAATTTTTTTCAAGTAAACTTTATTGTAGGAGATTATGAAAAATAATATGTAATTAATTTTTCTTCTATAAACTAAATATTTTTTTTCCTACATCGGATACAGCAGACACCTTAAGCGATCAATTATGGAACATTGAGTTACGAACTATTTGTCGCATGGACTAGAATGTGTTATGGTAGGGTTGAAATGGAAGCCACACATAAATTTATATGGTGTATGGTCCATTATAAATTAGATATGTCAATCTATACAATTAAACCATTTAATGATAATTTTAATATAAATATGAATTTTAATGATTTTAAATTATGAAATGGATAGGTCATCATTAAATGGAATATCCAACTACAACTTAAGGTGTGTTTCCTATATAAATTACAATTAAAATTCCATATATAGGGACCCATGTGGTGAAATTGAGAGCGTGACCCAATCCCAAATTTATTACTGGGTGGTAGGTAGTGTCTCTGGTTCTTTTTATGATAGTTCATATTTCATAGTCCTATATTTAGGATCAGGTTGAGGGGTGTGGCCTGGGTGTAGTAAATATTATTCTAGTCCAATATTTATATCTATGATTTGGTTTATACAAAAAAAATGTATGAGGTGTGTTTGTGAATTTTTTTTAATATATTACCCTATTAATAACTTCATTCATGTTCCAGGAGGGTTTGACGACTGTTATCTAAAGGGGGTGGTCCATAATCCTTTAGTATAACCTATAGTAGTTCTGGTTTTTACACCTCCCATTATTCCTAATATGGGTGTTGATGACTAGTTTTGATAGGGTTTCCTATGGTTTTTGTAGAACATTCACGGAGCCACGTATGATAGATCAACTTTGACTAAGTTAGCACGTGTTTTCCAGTTGCATAATTCACTCACTTTTGGGGGAATAGTTCTCCACAACATATTGAGATGTTTCTTGAGGCTGTTTTTTCAACATTTGAGCACCATGGAACTCTAACAGAATGGATATTTAATCTTGGAATGTATATTATTTGGGGAGTCACTAGGGATGTTATAGAATAAGATTTTAATCTTAGAGATATGGTTTTAATGGATTTATAATCCATTTTTATGAATAATTCTTCACAGAGATTTTGAGTTCTAAATAGGCTAGTAATTTTATTCATCTATTGTAGGGTGTGATTGCCATTATGGATTATTTGGATTACTATACATATCTCCATAACTTATCACCTATGTATCTTGTGGGTGATCGATCTAAGAAAATACACTTGTAGTAAGGTCTCAAGCATATCGTTCAATCATAGTTGAATGTGTTTCTGTTGACTACAATAATTAAGATAGTAAATTATGAATCTACTACTGAACATATCTTGAGGGATGATGGGGGACCAAAGTAGCGTATTACAAGTTCTTGACCCAATGGATCAATGTTAGGTGGTAGAAACAACGTTGTGAGACTTCTTATGAGGGTAATACCTTCCATGGTGTGATTGATGGTATGTTTTTCTTCCATGATTAGTTTGATATATGAAAATAGATAAGGATTTAGTGTGGTAGATACTCAGCCGAGTGTTGAGCCTACAGTATAATGGGTCATTTATAGTGGCTCTGAAGGACCATTCTTGCACAAGTTAGTGAGTAGGGATTGATAAAACTCTAGTTTTAAAAGTGTGGTTCCTAACTCCATATCAATATAGGAGTTAGTGTAATATAAATCATTCATGCCAAGGAGGGTCTCATGGCCATGTGATCTATATACTAGTTTCACCTCTATAGTATAGTGGGATTGGTCAGGGTAGTCAGGTTGTTTCCCAGGGCCACAGTTGAGTCTAGATATATTCTGTACATCCAAAACATGAGGAGTATAGTTCCATTCCTAAATGTAGTTATATGTATAATATTATTATCTTATAATCTTGGTTCATCCCTTTTTTATATAGGTGATTCATATTATTTCAAATATGTGCCTATTTTGGAGATCCTTTCGATCAACATGTAGTTTTTTAATAGAGTTATGACACTCGATAATCTGTTGAGGATTCGATCAGATAATTTACACCATTGTAGAGAGTTCCCCCTTGAGTTAGTTGGGTATAAATTCTTATGTAATTTATATTCCCTCAATATTAAAGACTTTAATGCCTTACTCGGAATGTATTAGTTGGTTCCTTATAATTCCCATGTCAATTTCTATCACCATAGGGTATCCTTCACACCCCTGGAGGGTGGTCGGTATAGCCAATAGGGAAAGAAGGATATCTAGGTATATACATATGGACTAAAGAATCATGGTGTGGTGTGATAACCCAAATTTTTATCCTTTATCTAAATTATTATGGAAGGTGAGAAGCTTAATTACCTTCAGCAATAGATCATTTTAGGGATGTTTTCCAAGAATAATTTTTTTATTTACCACCTAAGATATTGGTGGAGTTATCTATTATGCTTGTTCCATGATCTACACTAGTATCACTTCTTTTGTATAGGATGGACACTACTGATATGTAGGAGCTCAAGAGACAACTATAGGAATTTGAATCAGATGGGATTATATGACCCAATACTTTTTTGTGGGGTCTTCTGGTCCTTTTTGATAAGATGGTATATGGAACCCTTAGGCAATGTGAGGATTTCCGAAAATTAAACCATTTTCCAGTTATGAACAAGTATCATTTACCTTGTATCTAAAACCTCTTATAAAATATACATGGATCTCAGGTTTTCTCAAAAAATCAATTTCAGGTCAGGTTATCACCAGGTACATGTCAAGATGACTTATATAACTCATACAATGTTTTATATATGGAATGGCCTTTATGATTATTTCATTATGTTTTTCTGTCTCAAAAAGGAACCATTAATTTTCATGGATTTGATGAATCGGGATTTCCCCCACCCCACTATTTTTGGATTCATTCATGTTGGTTTTCATGGATGATGTCTTAGTGTATTCTTAGAATTGACAAGGTTATTCCAAATACCATGACATTGTTATGAATACACTGAGAGAGAATTGTTTTTATGCTAAGATCTAAAATTTTTTGTACTATATGGATAAATATTTCTTTACAAGAAACATAATATCAGAGATATGAGTATCTATTGAGCCAGAAAATGTGAGTGCTACAAATTCATAGGAGAACCCCAAGAATTTCATTGATATTTAGAGTTTCTTAGGTTTGGATGGTTATTAAAGGTATTTAATATGTGAATTCTCATGGTTAGAAGCACCTCTTATAGTCTTTACTAAGAAGGGTGTTATGTTCTCATGCTCATATTCCTATGAGAACTTTTTGTGAACTGAAAGTGAGACTGACTTCAACACTGATATTGATTCTACCAGAGTTGAAAACAAGCTATATTGTATATTATGATGCATTGGGTATCTGGTTGGTATCATTAATGATGTATGAGATTAGAGTCATAGAGTATTGTTATTTTTAGTTGAAACCTCATGAGTGTAATTACATAATGCAAGATCATGAATTGGAAGTTGTGGATCATGTAGCAATTCACTATTCATTTCTACCTATAAAGAACTATTAAACTAATTTTGAATTTTAAATTACACATTTTAAATAAAATTTTACTACCTATTTTTTCAACTAGATTATTTTTATCACTACTAAAATTGTAAATTTTACTTTTTAAAAAAAATTATAGGAGGAGGTGTTTTTGAGGATCTAGAATGATGTTGAAGGTAAATGGGCCAAACTCCATAGAATCCCAAGTCCATAGGTCCACCATTTTAAATATTTTAAAAAATATGTACATCCACATGTGATCAAGTTTTATGAGGTGAAACAAAACATAGTGATATATAACTCATCTCAAAACACTAAATCCCAATTCATCCATCTGTTGTCCCAACCGAAATGACCATTCTAGAGAGTCTAATCTAAACGAATTCAAAAGTAAGGTTCATTATTTTGACTATATCTCTCATTCTAGAGGTAAAATTTCTATAAAATATACATGGTGATTATAAATATGCGGGAAAAAAAGTTTCTCTTTTTCCAAGTTTAGATATGGCCATTTAACAACCCAAATAGAGACATGATTGGTATCTCAAAATATGGGTTCCCAAAACAACTTCCCATTTTGTGTATAAAAGGGAAACTTGGGCCCCACATTTGTATGTTCATCCATATTTCAGGCTTTTTAGCTACATGTCCTCATTGGGAGCACATATATGAAGTTAGAGTTATGCATTTTATTTTTCCTCCTCTCGATGGTGGCCACCTTTTGGCACTATTTTTTAGCATAACTTCAGTTTTTAGAATGTGTTTTTGAAACGATATTTGTAATTTTTGTAGATATTCATTTTTTTATTATATAAATTTGTTTGTTAGAGTGGAATCTCAAGAGGGGGGTGAATTTACTTCCTAATTAAAATTTATGTTAAAAAGATTATTATAAATATCCCCCCAATTATGAAAATGGCCCTGTTAATTATGGACGTAGAGATGTAGATATGTAATTGGTCAACAAGTCTTTCAAAGGGTGATTAGTCCTCAGTTTAATTAGTGAGTAACACTTCATCAACTTTTGAAACAAGTTTACTGAATGAAACAAATATATACACTAACCAAAACTAACTATCAAAGTGAAAGAAAACCAGTTTTATGTTTTAGCTAATATAAGCAGTGGAAAATAGATAAAACTATGTATAAAAAAATATATGCACAGTAATGTAAAACAAGAGATTCAGTCTCAAGATGAGACTTAATCATCTTCACTTAGTGATCACCTTCCGCCAAGCAGTTTATATTAACAATAAACTTGATACACAACCTGTATCGGGATTTACCACAGTTTTTACAAACTGTCCAGGGTTCACACCCTCTTACACAGTTCATAGTGGTGAAAACTAACAGTACAGACCACACATGGTCTCTTCCATAGTTATATGTGGGAACCAAATGTAGATGATGTCTGATGTGGGGATATTCAGTATCCTCCAGTTTAAGCACATGAGATAGTTTTTGAGACAGAAAGACACCCACATGTCTCATAAATGTAAAAATGAAAGAAACCCAATAGATAAATTAGGATGATGTAGTGTTTAGAAAGAACTATGTGTTTTTAGTTCAACTCTTGACTCCTTGGAGTGAGGAATTTAAATTTTGAGTCTATCTCTTAAAGTTGTCTCCAAAACAGAGCGTCGCAACTCCAGGTACTAGCTTTCAGGAATTGATTGTTCTACTTCTTGAGTTGATTGAACATTTATGAGACAAAGAAGGCATACTCAAGTTGTTTTCTTGAAATTATATTCTTAAAGTTCTTGTCGTTCGCAGTGAAGGTGCTCGAATGGATCTTCCTTGTTCTTTAGTAGTTTCTTCCTTGTGCATTTAACTTCTGGACTACCTTTTTTTCTCTAATCCAACATATATCATTCTTCCTCAGCCATTTTCTTTCATATTTGAGGTCCGACAATAAGAGTAAGTACATCACGTAAAATCTTTCTTGTACCTCATAATTGCAATATATTGTCTCCTGATATGTCTACAAAAAGAATTATTTATGTTCTAAGCATTAAAGTTTGGAAAATATAACTATTATAAAAATATAATAATTTGAAAAAGGGTATCAATAGACTGGTAACAGTAACCTTTACATCGATAGGCTTCAATATCATGTGCACATTGGAAACCTCCAAATGTAACCTTTCATCGGTACCCTTTAGTGGTAACCTTCAGCAGTAGTCTTGTATCAGTGGCCTCTATATCGGTGACCATGTATCAGTGACCTTGTATTGGTGACCTTGTATCGGTGATGTTGAATCATTTCCCTTGTATTGTTGACCTTGTATCAGTGACCTTGTATCGGTGACCATGTAATAGGGGTTACATTTGTATCAGTGACCATGTACATAGATAAATTCTACACTGTAAGGTTAACCAATCTAGTATTGATATTGGGAGTATATGAAAATTACTCTATAGAAACAAGAAAAATTAATGAAACACAATTAAAATTAAATTAAAACATGATTGAAACATGATTTGGGATCATCTAAACATGATTTGGGGTTATCAAAACATGATTTGGGATTATCAAAATAGGTGGGTCCAATAATCTCCCACTTTTTTATAATCACAAATTATGTCATTGAATCTTTAGGTTTAAGGGTTTTGAATCAAGTTTAAACACATCTTCTAATTTCATCAGTGATGTGAGCATACACAAAATTTATGGTGAACTCTATATTTTGGCCAGAACATATGTAACATATATAAACACATATATACATTTCTCCCCCTTTGGGTAACTAAGAGAGTTCATGTTGAAATATTTTCTCCACCTTTGTGATTAACAAAAGGAATACATAATAATAATAGTGAAAAGATATTTTCTGTATTAATAAAATGGTAGTACAATATAAAAAAAGAAATACACCAATCCCTATCAGCTAAGACAGTCCACACACAATCCACATCAGAGATTTCCATTGAAGCTTTGCCCTTGGAAGTGGAGGATGTAGGTTCTAAAGTTGGAGGTATATGTCGAGGGATGGTAGTTAGTAGGGTAGGAGGAGGAGTAGTAGAAGCATAAGTAGACCTTTAGTGATTAGATCGTTGAGGAATCATTAGGGTCAATATTTTGATGGCCTGGAAAAGAGTCATCATATGTGCAAATCTGGAAGATCCTGAGTCACCTGAGGTTGAGGTCAAGGCTGGAGGAACAATGATGGGAGTGCAGTACACATGTAAGAAAGGAAAGAGAATATTCTTGAAGTTCATAATGATACTACCTCCTTTTTTCATAGCTGAAATGAAATCATTCTTATTCTCCATAAATTTCTTCAAATTAAGAGTCAGCTCTCGAATCTTGGTCACTTGATCCTTAAATTTCTGAGCGATAGGTGGAATCCTCATGTTCTATAATAGAAACTTGAAGCGTCTATCCCTCTGATGCTTAGTGTATACCCTTTTTTAATAAAAGTCAAAAAATTTCTTGATGGCCTTCTGACCTTGAGCTGCTTCCCAAAAAATAATTTCCCACAAGGTTATGAATTTACTTAGTAATTGAAATGAACTAAGAGTCTTTCCACTTCTTCTCTAACAACGGTCCTGAAGGCTTCCATGTCAACTGGAGGGGAGGATGAAGTGGAAGCAGATGCAACAAGAGGTGCTAGAGAGAGAGCCACAGTCTCATTAAATGACTTGGTTAGCCCACTGATCATCCTTTTTACGTCATCATCTTGTCCTTTCACGTGTGTTTCCATGGACTTCTTAAAATCCTCAAACATTGTGACCATTTGATGAACCACACTTTTAACATATCTATGTTCACTGTCCACCTAAGCTCTTGAATCCATATATGCATCTAAGTTGGAAATAGATAGTTTCACTGATTCCATAGACTCTTCCAAAGTTCTTACCTGATTCTGACATCCCTTGACATCATGTAACACAATTGAGTGAGAGGTATATATTATCCTTCCCACTGCAGATGTCATGAGTTCTTGATTGTGAGATATTATTCTTGTTATCTTAGTGTTTTTCTCAACAATATGCCTCTTCAGTTATGATTTCAAAGAATCCAATTGATCCTTATTTACATGTTCTCAAGGTAACAGAACCACTGGAATCACAATGGTAGAATCTGAGACAGTGGGAATTGGAGGACTTCTGATAGGCTGATCATCTTCTTAATCTCTATAATCTAGGCCTAAAACCACAAAATCAGGAGCTTTTGTCCAGTCCTCTATCTCATGAGAAATAGAAATTGATCCTGTAGCAACAGGTTCCTCCCCCTCACATATAGAATTCTCTTGAATAGCCACATCTATCTCTATCTGAGATCCTTGATCGAATTCATTAACTGGAAGGTCTACTGCAACTTCCTACATAGAATCTTTAATAACTTTTAAAACAAGTCCAACTTCAACTGAATCAACAACTTCTTTATCTCTACTTTATTCCCTTTCTGTATGTCATATTAATGGACTAAGGCTTAGACATTCCTCATCACTTTTAGTAGCAGCTTTTTCAAAGTCAGCATGACTTGACTCAGAGTCCTCATCCTCATTTGAGGTATCTCTAAAGTCTCTTAAGACATTTTCAGCTCCTTCATCTTCACTGGTTTCCTCTTCACTGTCCCTTATGACAGTCTACCTTCTAGGAAGTCTTTTTCTTAGGATATGGTCACCAAAGGATACAGTATTAACACCAGAATTTGAGGAAAGATTAGGATCACTCCTGTCACCTATAGAAAGATCCTCTCTTTCTAGAACAACAGCAACTTCCACTCCTTCTTCATCAGAATAGGCAGGCTCAACTTAATTTGTCATAATACTTGGGTCTCTCTTATTCTTAGGCCTAGTGGGATTTGTCATAGGGTTAAACTCTTCATATACCTTAGCCTCGTCATTCACCAATCTCCTCATCCATGGATTCTAGTTTATCTTCATCAACTTTCAGATCACTATTGTGATGCAATGGTTTTCTTGCACAACAACAGTCTCTTATTTATCTCCATTAACTCCTTTCATATTCAACATAAGTGATATCAACTTAGCATAAAATTGGTCATTGGATTTGGAACTAGGACTGGTCATATTTTCTAGTTGAATCATCAACAGCCTACATAAGTTGATCTTATGTTCATGCTTTAATAGATACAAGATAAAAACATTATAATAATTTAAATTTGCAAAGTCCCATCTCCTGGGACATAAAACATATTGAAAAAACATAAATAGCATCTTGTATTCTCCTTCCATCTCAGAAGCAATGACTTTCCTTGGAATTCCATTACCTATCAATTCAGCTAATTCTTCTTCATAGTAGAATAACTCTCTAGTGGGAGGCACCACTTTTGAGTAATAATCATAAATTCCTTCCTTTGGAAGCCTCAATAAGTTAACCCACTCAGTAGAGAAGAAACTCACTCTTACGCCATTTACTCTGGAATTCATCAGGTGCTCATCCACAGACTACTCAAACAAGAGATACACTTAAAATTATTTCTCTAAATTTGGGTAATAGGGTCCATTATTGTTTGAAAAACACTCAACCAAGCCCTGAGCTTCAATTTCCTTTAGTACAAAATACTAGATCGACAACAGCCATTCTGAAGTTAACTCCTTCTCAACCTCTATTTCCCTCTTCAATAAATGCGGGTTAATCACCTTTTCCACTGGCTGGATTCCACTACTCGACTCTGATCTAGGTCTCATAGGATTAGGCGTGTCTCCTTCATCAGCAACCGACGTCCTTTTGACTCTTTCCATCGATCGGGAGTTGTTCAATGATTTAGAAGAGGTTTAAGTTCTGAGATTGGGGAGAAAAAGGTTTGGGAGAGTGTTTGATGTGGATCAAAATGTGATCCCTATTTTATTTATATCATTTAGGGATTAAAAAAAAGAAATAGATAAGATCTATAAGTAATATACAGAAAACGTTTCAGATTCTGGCTGAGAACAAAAATTCAATGTCCCAGACTCAAGTCTTCTATCGATAATGAGGTATCGGTAAGATCTAACGGTGTGGTCCTATTGGTAAGGTCTAATGGTGGGGTCCTATTGTTAAGGTCTAATGATGAGGTCCCTAATGGTTAGTTCTAACGGTGAGGTCACTAACAGGGCAGTCTAATGGTGAGGTCATATCGGTAAGGTCTAACTGTGAGGTCTCTAATGGTGAGGTCTAATGGTGCGGTCCTGTCGGTAAGGTCTAATGGTGAGGTTCTTAACTCAACAGTTTATCATACCTAACTCATGTTTGATGTAATTTAACCTCTCATAAATCAAAGGCTTTGTGAATATATCCTCCAATTGGTGTTCAGTACCAATTAATTCAAGAGTGATATCACCTCTTTGATAATGATCTCTCAAGAAGTGATGTCTTACATCAATATGTTTTTTCCTAGCATGAGATACTAGATTTTAAGAGATTTTGATAGCACCTGAATTGTCACAGTTTATAGAGATATTTTTGAATTGATATCCACAGTCTAGTAAAGTTTGTTTCATCCACGGAGTGTGAACAAAACAACTACCAGCAGCTATTTATTCATCTTTGGTAGTAGAAAATGAAACATAATTCTATTTCTTACTACACCATGATAATAGTGACTTGCCTAACATGTGACATGGTCTATAGGTGCTTTTTCTATCTAAAATAAAACCAGCAATGTCAGAATCTGAATAATTTATTAAATCAAATGGTTTTCTTCTTGGATAAAATTGTCCTAGATTTATAGTAAACATGAGATATTTGAAAATCCTTTTAACAACAGTTAACAGAGATTCTTTGGGATTATATTGAAAAGGAGCAGACATGCATACACATAACATAATGTCATATCTACTAGAAGTAAGGTATAGAAAACTCCCAATCGTAACTCGGTAATTGGTTTGATCCACTGGTTTACCAGTTTCATCAGCATCCAAATTATATGTTTTACTCATAGGTGTATCAATACCTTTATTACTATCCAAACGAAAACATTTCTAAATAGCCTTAGTATATTTAATTTGATTTAGAATAATACCAGTTTTATTTTAGAAAATTTGAAATCCAAGGAAAATTTTATGTTCCCCCATTAAACTCATTTCAAATTCATCTTGCATCATTTTTGAAAATTCAGAAAAAAAAAGAGTTTTTATAGGATCCAAAAATTATATCATCTAGATAAATTTCTACTATTAAAACATCATTGGAAATACTTTTAATAAACAAAGTAGGATCTGATATTCCTTTAGTAAAACTTTTTTAAATATGAAAAGAACTAATTATGTCATACCAAGCCCTTGGATATTGTTTCAGACTATATAAGGCTTTTGACTATTTAAAAACATGATTTGGAAAACAATGATTTGTAAAACCAGGGGGTTTTTAACAAATAAATCTTCAACTATGTACCCACTTAAAAATTCACTTTTCACATCCATTTTATAAAGATTGAAATTTAGATGAGATGCATAAGAAAGTAGTATCCTAATGGATTCTAGTGTATCTATAGGAGAAAAGGTTTCTTCATAGTCTATCCCTTCTTCTTGACTATATCCTTGTGCAACTAATTTGTCCTTGTTTCTAACTATGTTTTCAGATTCATAAACATTATTTCTAAAAATCCATTTATTGCTTATGGTCAAGGTGTCTTTAGGTCTATCCACTAATTCCCAAAAATTGTTTCTTTCAAACTAATTCAATTCTTCTTGCACAGTTATCACCAAAAATTCATCACTAATTTCATCATTGATATTTTTTATGTTTAAGTTGTGAAAGAAAATCTTGATGTTCAACCCGTTTTCTCAGAGAAGCTCTATTTTGTGTCCCACTTTTTAAATCAACTACTACAGCATCTAAATAATGATTCTTGAGAGTACTAATACCTCTAGAAATTGTTGAACTATACTCTTCATGGTTGTCTATAGCTTCATACTCAATAGGTGCATATTCTGAATGATTCCCATAACTAGTAACTTTTACAGGGGGGTTCACTATCATTATCATTAAGGTCCGGAATTGAAATACCTTCCACAAGATGTTCAATGGAGTTTTTGGGTCTATGTCGAACTGTCTCATCAAATTTGACATGAACAAATTTTTCCACACCTTTAGTTCTGTTATTAAATACTCTATAAGATTTACTAGATATTGAGTAACCTAGGAAAATTCCTTCATCACTTTTAGAGCAAAACATGTCAAGATTGTCTTTAGTGTTAAGGATAAAAACATTGCCACCAAAAACTCTAAAGTAATTAACATTAGGATTTCTATTATTCTAGAGCACATAATGGGTATTCTTAAGAACAGGTCTAATAAAGTCTCTATTGATAATATAACAAGCTATGTTAATAGCTTCGGCCCGAAAATAAATAGGTAGATTATACTCATTAAGCATAGTCTGGGAAATCTTTTGAAGTTCCCTATTTCTTCTTTCTAGAACGCAATTTTGTTGAGGTGTTCTAGGAGCAGATAAATTGTGAGTATAGCTATTACGTGAGCAAAAGGATTCAAATTTTGGATTTTCAAACTCACATCCATGGTCACTTCTCAAGGTCCAAATTCTAGGTCCACTATGATTTTCTACAGACTTGGAGTATTTGATAAAATAAGACAAGTTTCACTTTTGTAAGCAAGAAAGTATACCCAAGTTTACCTAGAAAAATCATCTACAAGAACATAAACATACTGCTTCCCATTTAAACATGAAACTCTTGATGATCCAAACTAGTCCATGTGAACCAACTCAAACTGTTGAGAAGTAGATACTTCTTTCTTTAGTTTGAAAGAATATTTTTGTTGTTCTCCCTTTTGATAGGGATTACAAAGTTTTTTAACTGGAAATTCCAATTTAGGTAAGCCTCCTGCTAAACCATTCCTAGTCAGTTTCCAATGTGAGTAAAAATTGCAGTGTCTTAATTTTCTGTGCCACAACCAGGATTCATTATGAAAAGCATTTAAATAATAAATATTTCTCTTAGATAAAGAATCTAAATCAATAGCATATGCATTATAATTTATAAGATTTATAATTATTAAATGATTTTTTGAATTAAAAACATTACATGAATAATTTTCAAATTTAACATTGAATCCATCATCACATAACTAAGAGATACCTAGCAGGTTGTATTTTAACCCATAAAAAAGTATTTTTAAAATTAATACAGCATTAGGGTTACCAATCAGTCCTAAGTCGATGATATTTCCTTTAGTATTCTAACTGAATATGATATATCCTCCATCAACTTTAATTAGTCTTTTGAAGAATGAGTAGTCTCATGTCATATGTCTTGAACATCTACTGTCCAAGTACAATAGAGTTTTATAGGAACTCTTCATAACATTTTCCTGCAAAAAAGATTAAGTGAAGTGAAACTTTGGTCCCATATTTTCTTGGGTCCAGAGAGGTTAGCAAGTAAGACATTGGGAACCCTTACTTATCTAACATATTTCCTATAATCAGTAGATATATTTTGAGATAAAACACTTTGTTTGGTACTTTAGAGATTTTTTTTTAAAGAAATGGTCAATAACTTGAACTAGATGTGAATTTTCCAGATTTTGGAACAAATTTAGTTTTAATGATCCTTTTCTCTAGTGGTTGTTACCCTAGACCAGTTATACATTTTGGAGTAATCTGTTTTCCTAGTAACTGAGTCAAGGTATCTTTACCTACAATATAATTCTCAAGATCTCTCTTTAATTGCACATTTGATTATTTGAGTTTACTATTTTTTTACAGCTGAGAACATTTTTCTTTTTCAATATTAAAATCAGACTTATAATTGGAATTTAGAGCATATTTCATTTTTAATAATTTGTATTTATCCCTAAGTTCTTTAAAGGTATCCTCAATCATTCCACAGTATTCAAATAGTTCATTCTTAGTTATATTTTCATCATTTTTTGATTCACTTTCATTCTCAGAATAATAGAAATTATGTATAGGATAATTGGGTGTTACCTATGATGTTCCTATCTTGAAACACATATTTTCACGTTTGTTCTTGTCACTATTAGAAGTGTCGGACCAACTTGAGCTATATTCTGAAGAACTTCAGGTGGAATTCATAGCCTTTTTATTTCCTTTTCCCTTGTCTTTATTCTTCTTCTTAAATTTAATCTTGAGAAAATCAGGCTTCATATGGCCTTGGCATTTACACACATAACTGACTATATTGGTTGTGTTTTTCATTCCATTTTCATTACTTTTTCCATTGTACTTTATTATCATACCTTCCTTTTTAGTTTGATTGTCTAAATAACTATTTTTTCCATAAACCTTTTTGGATATCCTTGTAAGATGAGCCATCTCATCATCACATTCAGAGTATGAGTCTTCACTTGTGGAAGTATCTACAGGATATTTAACTTTTTCTTTATCTTTGTTCTTTGAGTTAGTAGTCCTGAATGCTACAGATTTCATCCTTGGTTCTTCATCTACTTCTTCACTCACCTTAAGATCTTTTTCATACATCATAAGCTTTCCAATTAGTTCATTCATTGGTAGTTTGACTATGTCATAATATTCTCGAATAGAAATAGAAGTTCCTCTCCATCTGTCAGGTAGTCATCAAAGCAATCTTATAATCTTGTCCTTGTTGTCCACTAGTCTTCCAAGCATACTCATGGTATTCACTATTTTAATGAACCTGAGATACATTTCAGAAATGATTTCATCCGGATTCATTTTAAAATTATCATATTTAATAGTATACTTATTCAATATCATTTATTTAAAATTGGTTGTTCCCTCATGTGAAATAGCTAAAGTATCTAAAATTTCATATGCAGTTTTGCAAGTATATATTCTATTGAATTCATCATCAACTAGGGAACAGTACAAAGAATTCATTGCTTTACAATTATTATTATATGTAGCTTTAGTGAACTGAGACCACGTATCCTTAGAAGTAACAGGCAATACATGTTTTTCCTCAATTGTGTCCTAGAGTTTAGGTCACATGCTCTCTAGATACTTTTTCATTTTTAATTTCCACCGAGCATAGTCATTACCATTAAAGAAAGGTGGATTATTAGTAGTAGCATCCTCAACTCTGTTATACATTTTAAATTAGAATTTAAAGAACTAAAAATTTAGAAATGACCGAAATTTTATAATCTTTATGATACAACTAAAATCACAGTTAAATAATATGATAGGTTTCACAACATTAAAGGTAGTAGAAAAAAAATCTAAACTAAATCCCTCTGATACCAAATGTTGGTCGGAGTGGAAACTCAAGAGGGGGTTGAATTGAGTTCCAAATAAAAATTTATGTTAAAAACCTTATTATAAATATCCCCCAAATTTTGAAAATGGCCTAGTTAATAAAGGAAGAAGAGATATAGATGTCTAATTAGTCAACTCATTTCTCTAAGGCCGATTATTCATCAGTTGTATTAGTGGGTTACACTTCTTCAAATTTTGAAACATGTTTACTAAATTAAACATATATAAACACTAACCAAAACTAACTATCAAAGTGATAAAAAACTATTTTTATTTTTTAGATAATATAAGAAGATGAAAATAGATAAAACAGACTATAACAAAATATAGTGCATAGTGAAGTAAAAAAAGGGGGTTCAGTCTCAAGCTGATATGTAATCCTCTCTACTTGGTGATCACCTACCACCATGTAGTTTATATTGGGAATAAACTTGATACACATCATTTATCAGGATTTAAAATAGTTTTCACAAACTATTCAGGGTTAACACCCTCTTCCACAGTTCTTCGTGGAAAAAACAAACAGTAAAAACCACACACAGTCCCTTCCATGTTTATATGTGGGAAAAAAATATAGATGATGTTTGATGTGAGGATATCTAGTATCCTCCACTTTAAGCATAGAAGATAGTGTGTGAGATAGACAGACACACACACTTCACAGAAATGTAAAAATGAAAGAAACGCAATAGAGCAATCATGATGTGATAGTGTTTAGTAGGCTCTTTCTGTTTCAGTTCATCTCTTGACTCTCTAAATTGAGGAATTTGGAGTTTGTGTCTTTCTTTGGAAGTTGTCTCCAAAATAGATTGTCTCAACTCCAGGTACTAGCTTTTAGGAATTGACTGTTCTGCTTCTTGGGTTGATTGAAAGTTTATGAGACATTGAAGGTAGCCTCAAGTTGTTTTCCTTAAATGATCTTCTTGATGTTCTTGGGGTTCACTTAGAAGGGTCTCGAATGGATCTTCCTTGTTCTTCGGTAGTTTATTCCTTGTGCATTTAACATATTTACTCCCTTTTTTGGTTTTTCTCTATGCCTATATATTTCATTCTTCCTCAGTATTTTTCTTTAATATTTGAGTTCTGACAATAGGAGTAAGTACATCACGTGAAATCATTCTCGTACCTCTTATTGTCAAAATATGTTCCCCTAATATGTCTACAATAAGAATTAATTAAGTCAAAAGCATTAATGTTAGAAAAATATGACCATTAGAAAAATATATGAATTTTAAAAAGGGTATCTGTAAACTAGTAATGGTAGCCTTTTCATCGGTAGGATTCAATAGCAGGTGCACATCGAAAACCTCCAATGATATCCTTTCATCAGTAACCTTCATTGGTATCCTTCGGCAGTAGGGTTGTATTAGTGGACTCTATATCAGTGACCATGTATCGGTGACCTTGTATCGGTGACCTTGTAATAGTGACCTTGTATCGGTGACCTTGTATTGGTGACCTTGTATCGTTGACCATGTATTGGTGACCTTGTATCAGTGACCATGTAATATCGGTGACCATTGTATCAGTGACTGTGTACTTAATAAATTCTTCATTGTAATCTTAACCAATAAATCATAGAGATTGACATTATATGAATATTACTCTATAGAAACAAGAAACATTAATGAAACATAATTAACATAAAATGAAAGCATGATTGAAACTTGATTTGGGATTATCAAAACATGATTTGGGATTATAATAACATCATTTGGGATTATCAAAATAGGTGAGTCCAATATAATTTAATTATATTTTTTGGGTTCTAATTTATTTCTCTTTTAGGATATGTGAATTATGTTTTCTACTCGAGGACATTGAACTCCTTTCAAACCTGAATTGGATAGTATCATACGCCAGTGACACCAAGACACACAAGACACCCATTTGAAAGAGGACACACTACACCATGAGACTTTATAACCTATTATTCATATAGAAACAAATTCTAATTTAAAAATAACATGTATAACATGGATGAAAATAACTAAGCACTAGAATAAATAACCTCTAATGATGTTGATATTCAACCTATAGACATCCAAGTACGTGGATAAGAAGCAAAAATCAAACTAAAACCTGGTTTAATCCACTTATTACCAATATTTAATGGACTTTATAGAGAATACCTACATAATAAATTATAATAATTTCACACTATTTGTTCAAAATTAAAATAAAAAAATGTGGGTGAATAACAAGAAAATCTTAGGGAATTCGCTCTCTCATTAGAAGGCACTGTAAAAGATTGGTTATACTACCATAACTCACAAATTAGAGGTTGTGCAGATATAAAACTTCTTCTTCATGAAAAATAAATATCATACTATCTAACTAAAATTATAAGAAAATAAATTTGTAGTGTAAGGTAATCACATGGGGAAACACTACATAAATTTTTGGAAAGATTTAAAAGGTTATGTATTAGATTTCCACTCCACCAAATAAATTATCAACTTTTAATGCTATATTTTTCTAAATGTTTAATCACTACTAATTGTGACATGATTGATGTTGATTCAAGTGGTCATCTACTTCATAATACCCAAATTGTTTCTTGAAACCTAACAAAAAACATGGTGTCAAACACACAATAATTTCATTCAAGGATCGTTGTACCCATTCAAGGTGCCCATGAGGTGAATAGTTCTGATTTTGTGAGGAAGGTGGAAAAAAATTTTAAATAGTTTATTACCCTTATCCAACAACTTCTTATTTCCCATGGGAAATCATAGTCTCCTCCTCCCATAAATTGTGGTATAAGTTCTGGTGACACCCATTAATCAAAAAATTTATATTAACTATAACAACCTTCTTAAACATGTGAGGAAATATTTCTACACCACCCTTATAACCAACCCAGAAGGAAATAACAATACTATCTGTACAACGGTATATGGAAATACAAGCATTACTATAGTATAGAGTTATTCAAACCAACTTCAACAAACATGGTATAAACCAGGGTAGAGTATTCATCCACTGCCACCTCTATTAAATAATTCACCATCAAAAATGCTTCTCCAACAACCCCCCCCCCCCCCAACCCAAATCCTATCGTAAAATAAAAGATGAAAAATGGATAAAAATAATCTCCAATTTAGATACACCACCCAAGCTATCATACAAGACCTAAAACTCCAATAAGGCCAACTGCCAACTCGGTGGGGGAAATCTAATTTCATGGGATGAGAAAACTTCCTTATTAAACAATATTTAACACTAATGATAAGGGAAATCTTAGTTTTATCACCCTTTATTGTCGTAAAAATCTTATAATCCAAATGAACCCTCCATTAGATTCATCCCCTTCTAAGGAAACCACCATCCCAACCACTGAAAATGGTCCAAATGTGGAAAAACCTTATTTAGAAAGAATCCACGACAATGAAAATAGAGATCCATTTGATGAAATACCAATCCAAATTTTTCATTTCTCATTTACCCATAGGTCCACTCAAACGAGTAAAAGATAGTGAAACTAAAATTTAAAATGAAAATTTTGAAACATTCATAACAGTGCATGTTAACAACCCATTGATTAATTTCAAGAAGAAAAATCCATGATATACCATGTTTCTAAAGGACATGTTTACACACTAATGGAGACTTCAAGTTGATAAAAAAGTTCTCTTGGGGAGGAGCATATCTGTTCTGATATAACGATCACTTACAAGCAAATTAAATGATCCTTGAATATACTCGATTCCATTCACCATTATGGACTATTTATTTTTTGATTCAATGCTTGATTTGGGTTCGTGTATAAATATGATGCATCACTCCATTTTACCTTCATTATAGGTTAGGGATTAGAAACCCACAAAGATTTTTTTTCATCTAGGAAACTAGATTACAACACACCTCAATAGTGTGTTATAGGATGTTTTTATTCAGGTGAAAATTTTAATTTTCCAGCTTCTATTAATATTCTTAAATTGGAAGACGATAGGATGAATGGACATGCCCCAATTATATTTTGTAGGGAATTTATTTAAAACTTCCAAAACCATAATTAATGTCCACTATAGTACATTTTCTATTGATTTTTGTGGTGACATTTCCAATTCAGCATATTAGATTCCATGAAACACCCCTAAATGGAACATTAATAACTTTTAGTTAATTCTATTGTGGTAATCCATTCCCCTAAAAAAACTTCTTTTCTTTCCGTTAATCCCCTTTCTTAGTTTTAATCATTCATATAAACTCTAGGTAATTAATCAAGAATTGAATATTATACTAGTTTAGAAAAATGTCAATCAATTTTTTCAATTAATGATTCAATGAGAACCGAGGATTCTATGAAAATATATAATACTACTATGCTTCTAAAATCCTATTCCTCATTTGAGGATGTTACCATTCAGTAGTTAGATAAGATCATTGACCTCCCACTTTCAAATTTAGTCACATAAATCCAATATTCCACATAATTTGAACTTAAACCACTACATCAGAAATTATAATATTCATAACATTAGAATTGAAATAAGATTCATGTCATCATTTTTCGTTCTCTCCCTCCAGAGTATGAATTTTGACTTCTTGAAAATTTTAGAGAATATAAACAAGCATTCGGATAGGCACTTACTAAAATTCCCACTATTATCCCATGAATTTTTATGTTTCATATATTGTAAAACTATGATGCCAAACCTATGAGGATGGCCTGAAAGTGACAAAACTCATACCTCCTCAATGTTGTTAAAAAGGATGCAACAAAATTATTGGTTATTGGAATCATTTACCACATCTATGATAGCTAATGTGTTAGTCCAATACAGGTAGTTCCTTAGAAAATTGGTTTTACAATAATTAACAATAAAAACAATGAATTAGTTCCAACCCAAGTGTGGGCTAGTTGGTGTGACTATATAGATTATCACTGACTAAATTATTACACTAGGAAGGACCACTTCCCATTATCATTCATTGACTATATTCTAGAGAGGCTAGTGGGGAAGTCATGTTACGGTCATAATGATTGATATTTTGAATAATCTAATATCCATATTTCCCTCAAAGATCTATAAAAATACAACCTTCACTTTACCCTATAGAGAATTTTCCTATATAACGATTCCATTTGGTCATTGTAATTCTCTTGGTACTTGTTAATGATTCACGGTAAGTATGTTTTGTATTACCTATAGAATTTCATGGAAGTTTTCAGGGATTATTTCACTATATATGGTTCCTTTTTTGATTAGTGTATGAGTAGTATTGGTAATTTACTAATTTGTTTTATTGAAAATAATCTTGTATTAAATTTTAAGGAATTACATTTAATGGAGTGGAAAACTATTTTAATTATACATATCCTGTTAGGGGATGATATCCAAGTAGATAAATCAAAAGTGGATTCCATTTCTTCCCCACCATTCCCCAAAAATTTATAGGATTTCTGGTATTTCTTAGATCATTATTTATTTTATCATTGATTCATTCATGACTTTAGTAAGATTATATTTCCCCTCTCCTGATTATTGAAAAAATAAAAAGAAATTGTGTTTGAAAAAAAATATGAGTATTATTTGAAAAAATTAAAATGAATTCTTACATCACCCTCAATAATCCAACCACCTCGATGGGATTTACCATTTGATTTCATGTGTGACACCTCTAGCTAAGATGTTGGGGATGTCTTATCAAAATGGGTTGATCAAGCTCTACATGTCATAGCATATGCCTCATGAAAACTAGACCCTACCCAGTAAAACTACACCACAACTAAAAAATAATTATTTTCTATTTTGTTTTCCTTGGAAAAATTCTAGTCATAACTTTTATGGTCCAATGTAATAGTTTTTTTAGACCATGAATACCTCCAATATCTCTTTAAGAAACTAGAGTCTAACCAACTTCTCATTCACTATATTCTCATAATTGAAGAATTTAATTTATAGAATAAGGATAAAAAAGTATCATAGTATGTGGTGTTTGACTATTTCGGTAGTATCCTTTGACCCTTATACATTTAATAATCCCCTTTAATTGTAATTGATGACATATTTCTTGGTCAACAATTATATCGAGTGAAAAATGATATCCTTTATTATGATAAAATTATAAATTATATTGTAAGATATTTAAATCATGTTGATTTTGACAAAGTCAATGGTGATCATCTGAAACATGAGTCTCATTGGTACATTTGAAATAACATCTACCTTTGGAACAAATATAGTGACCAATTCCTTAGGCCTTGTGTTCTTGAAAATGAGTTTCAATTTTTCCTTCAGTTCTGTCACACTCTTGCATGCATGGGCCACTTTGGTCGCTAAAAGATTACTCAAAAGATCTTTGATTATGTCCTATTTTGGAAACAATTATTTCAATATTTCCATAAATTTGGAAAAATTTATCCTCATTCTCAAATGATGGGGAATTTCTCTAAAACAAGTTAAATTCCACAAATACCCCTACACTTTATTGAAATTTTTTATTTTTCAGGAATTTACTTTCTGGGGCATTTCCAAATTCCTTTGGAAAATTTTATGTTCCCTCAAAGTTGGATATGTGACAAAATTGGTATAGTCACTAGCCACGAGGAATGATGATTCAAATATAGTTGTTGAATTTTTGAGAACTTAATTTATGTATATGTTTGGATAACCTAAGTTCATCATTAGTGAACATGGTTCTCTTTTCTATAACTGAACAATTCAATCACTTTTTCATATGTATAGGGTTTAAAATTGAGTTTCTACTACATATAACCCACAAACTAGTGGTCACGATGATGTGTAAAACATAGAGGAAAAACAAATTCTTGAAAAAACGGTCAACCCAATAAAAATATTGGAGTCGTATACTCAATAATTCATTATGGTCTTACCGTACAACCTTCAAAACTCCCTTTGGAATGTTTCCATAAAAGCTTCTGTTCCGAAAGATTTTTCACATCCTTATTGAGATAGATCACTGAGACAAATACACCATTAAATAATGCAATTATATTTTTTATTGTGTTGGTGATCAAAGAAATTTATAAATTCCAGAGCTGTTGTAGAAGGTAAGAGACTCATATGAGAACTCTCAAATTTATAAGGAGAGAACCAAGGCATCCCATGACTAACTCAACGTTAATTTTCAATTCCATATTGTGATAAGTCCTTCTTTTCAATGTAAGGATGAAGTTGAATATAGGTAATCTTTAATCCCATTGGTTTAGCCCATACATGATTTCTAATTTTTACCCATTTAATGATATTTAGATTCAAGATAAAGAAAAAATATTCACGTTGAATGTGTAGCAGTTAAAGCACATTCAAAAAGGTATTCCAGAGACCTGAGGAAGGGAATACAAGTTCAAGAAGAATCCTACCATTGAAATGAACCAAATTCATCCTTACTACCAAAAGTCTCTTTTATTATAGTGGGGAAATTTTACACTCTATATGTGGAAGGTATGGGTATATTCTTGGGTTATTTTGTATTTTGTATCATTTTTCTTCATTTTTTATCTTTTTTAATATGGAATAGTATTTTTACCTCTCCACCCATCAATTTTTTTTCTATAATATTCAATTTTGATGCCCACATAATCATAGAAATTATGGAAAATTCAGGAATACTTTTCTTATTTTAAGTTGTTTTAATATTTTAAATTTTTCACAGGTGGAATTTGTGTTTTATCATGGATTTAAAATGTAGGTGCTACTATTTATAGTAAATTGGTTATATTTAATGATATTAATTTTTGAATCTATATGAAACATTTTAGAAAAATGGAACCCTTTGTGTGGCTATTTTAAGGAAAAATTGTGTCACTTAATATCTTCACACATCTTCTCACCCAAACAAGAAGTGTGAGTATTTTTTATTTAATGGAATTTAAATATAAGTTGTTTATGGTTTCTGTCATTTCAAAAATGATTTTTCCATAAATTATATCCTTATATGATCTTTTTCATTACTACACCAGATTGATCTATGTCTGTGAACCTTTTATTCGACTATTTTACGCCCTCAAAAAAATCAAAAAAAAACAACAAAATTTGTGTTCTCTCTGGAACTGTTAAAAAAATAATCTTCCTTGACCATTTATCTTGTTTTACCTATTAAAATTATTTTCATAAGGATATAAAATAAGGATTTAGATATGAGTATGAGATTATTTTGAAGTATAACTTTTGAAAAAAAATGAAAAATAAAAATAAAAAAGGGTCGTGATGAAATGTAAAAAAATATGGGGATATATAGGTCTAGAGATTATGGTTCAACTTCTTGAAATTCTTAAATGAGTGGGTCCTAAAATTTTATTTCAAAGGATGTAGAGAAGGTTAGTGGATATAATCTTATAAGTATAAAAGTTTAGAATAGCCAATATATTCAAAATATATAGTATAAATAATAGCAAGAAATGGTTTTCATACACATAGATAGAGAGTTAGTGACATTGGTTTATTTTAAATTATTTTATCAAATTAATATCATTAGACTCCATGAATTTTGTTCCGATACAATTTATGAAACATATCATTTGATAATCATTGATAATAACTCCTTGGTGTAATTTTTGATTTAATAAAATTATTATAGGAATTAATTTTTCATTTAATGTTAAATATTCATGAATTTTAGAATATATTCATGCATCATTTTTTTAATTTTAATCTTTTCAAGAGTTAAAATGTTTAGGTGTGGGGATGTGATTGTGTAGCAATTCACTATTCATTTTCACACTTATACAACTATGTTAAACTAATTTTTAATTCTAAGTTACACATTTTTTATCAAATTTAACTTCACATTTTGTTTAATTATATTATTTTTATCACTATTATACTTTGAAATTTTAATTGTTTATACTATTTTAATATAGGAGTAGGTGATTTGGAGTATCGAAAATGATGTAGAAGGAAAATGGGGTAAACTACATGGCATCCCAAGGAACTATTTCCAATATTTTACGTGTTCAAAGAAATTCATAAATCCACATGGAATCAAAGTTTTTGATCTGATCCAAAAAAAAGTTGGATAAAACCCATATTGAGAATTCCAATCCCAAGTAGTCTATTTGGTGGCCCAATGAAAATAATCAATCCATAGAATCTAATCTTCTCAATGTCAAAATTTGGGTTTGGTATTTTGACTATATGTCTCATTACAAATCATTAATTTCCATAAGGATTTATGTGGTGGTATTAAAGAATCTATAAAACATATTTTATCAATTTTTCATTTCGATATAAGGTTATATACTAATATAAAATAAAGACACAATTGGTATCTTGAAATTTGGGTGCCTGAAACCACTTCCCATTGTGGTATTAAAAGGGCACCTTGGGAACTCCATTTGAATGTTCATCCACAGAGTGAAGTTCATATAATTTGGAGTCCTAATGGATTATTATTATTACCTTCGAGTTAATGGTGGTATATACCCTCATAGGGATAAATGAGTTGAATTAGGAGTTCTACTCGAGCTTCCTCCTCCTCTCGTTGGCAGACTAAATAGGGGCCATTAATTATGAGGGAGTTTCACAAATGTCAAGGTAGTTTCTATGCTTATAATAGCTACTATTTTGGACTAAATTGGTTATAAAACATATAATTCCATGTATCTTATACTATTTCATATTTAAATTCCTTTTTTGATGCATGTGATCTGAATTCTCTTAATTTCAAACTTATAGGTGTGAGGGTTTGAGTGCATGATTTTTTTTGTTCTGAATGGAAAACAAAATGATCCTTTTCTTAAAAAAATTATTGGGATTACAATATAAATTGGAATCACTTATTCCAGTCATAAGTGTTGTACAGTGGAAATATGATTATTATTTTAAGGGTTGGTTCTTTAATCTTTGATATAAAAGATTAGGAATAAATCATGATTCTAGTTAATTTCAACCAAATATTTACTCTAAACCTAAATAAATATATAAAGAAAAGAACTTTAAATGTCTTTATAGAACTAAAAATGATACCTTTTCTCATATTTTTCAAAATCAACTTTTTTTTTAACTATTAAAGTCTTTAAATTAAATTATTTTATCTTTAATCTCCAATTAACCCCCCATCCATTATATATTTTATTTTAAAAAAATTACTGTAAATGATCACTCTAAAATTATCACTAAATCATTATAAATTTGATGTTTTATGTCAACACAATCAACTGTCATTCACACCTTGTGTTATTGTAGGAACTATTTGCTGGGAGAGAATATTTTTTGTGTACACGTACCACAAAAATCCCTAGTGTATATTTACATAGTGGGAATTTAACCATAAGTAGAGAATGTGGATTGATTATCTCTAGTCATTCACTTTTAAGAAAGTCTATAAACCTTGTAATGGAGTTTCAGTAGTAGATGATCTGAGCCAGAAGACTTAGACATAGGTAGTTCAGAAGGCCATAAGTGAATACATATTTATTGACATGATCTTTGATATTAACTTGTAGGATAAGGATAGACATTACCATACACTTCTCTTGTCCATGTTAATTAATTCCACTCTTCTATATAGGGTGAGGATGAGACAACTACCAGATGTTGAGGGCTTAGTCCTAATAGAGAAAAAAGAAGGTGAGAACCAACCTCCTAGTTGGACCATTAAGAATGATGAAATTATACATATTCTGGGGATTTACAAGGTTCTATAATAAACTTGGGTGGAGATGATGGGTTGATTTCTGGAATCATCTTGGGTACTACATCCAATTGTTGTAACACCCCGACCTAGTTACCCAGAGTAGGTGCAATATTTTAATACATTGAAATGATTAAAAGGAATCAAGTCTAGAAGGACCGACCGGTTTAGTGGTCTTGGAAAATAGATTACATACATGAATGTTACATTACACTTTATAACAAACAAAACAGCATTAAAAATCCTTTAATTATTCCATTATTATCAAAGCTTAACCCTTCATATCACTCATAATACACTTCTTGGAATCTTGGGAAAATAAAACATAAGAAAGGTGTGAGCACAGATGCTCGGTAATGGTAAATAATTTTGCAGAAGCTATAAAATTTTAAGGAAAGATATTTAATAAAAACAAAAACCTTTTAAACAAAAAAATGAACACAATATAAAGAAAATAAATAAAACATTACCTTATAAACATGCACAAGGATATTCTACTAGTTAAATAATCACATGTAATAACTGATTTCATAATGAGGGAATGCCTAATATCGGACATCATTACCACATAGTCAAGGACTCGTGCCAAGACTACAAAAAAAAAGTTTTTTCAAATCCTTGTGCCAAGACACTAATTTTTCTCATGAGGCCTACCGATGCATCGAGAAGCTATAGTGGGCTCCACCTGTCACTTACTAATTCCAATGCATTCCTCATATTAAATGTTGGAACATAACTAAAACATTCGTATTAAAACTAGAATATGAAACGAAAATACTTCAACCATAAACTATGAAGGTTATAAAAATTTCACATCCACATTAAAACATATCATAACACAATCAATACAATATTGAAGATTGTATTTATAATAAATAAAAACAAATGAACAATAATATCCAAAAAGGATGTTGACATAGTTGAAAATAATCAGTAAAACCCTTTGAGAGAGATATCTTTTTTATGAAATCATTTAAATGTCTCATAATTTATAAAGTAAGGCATTTAAAAGAAATTTTTGAATAAAAATTTCCATACCACTTATAATATTTTAAAAGGAATTAAAATTTTAAAAAATTCATGTCCATATAAATAAGGCCTTAAAACCATTTTGAAAACATGGACATTAATGAAAAATATTGAGAAGAATAAATATTTAAAACATTTAAAATGATGCTTTAGTTAAAGTGTATCTTAAAATAAAAATTTTGAAATATATTTTATGAAACTTTTTCATGGATAATAAATATGTCCCATAAAATACATACACATAAACAATCTCAGATAATAATGATATTGGAGATTTAACCATTACCTTGCGCTTTCCATTGGTCGAGGGTACGTTTAACCTCCTATATAATTACCATAGTATGTTATTAAATTATACTAAAACCATATTCATATTATTTATATCATACATGATTAATTATTGAATTTATACTACACATTTAATAATGATTTCCATGTTCAATTAACATGTCTGGTAATAATTGCTTTCTTTATCGTATGGGTTTTAACTTGTTATTCTTGATTGTATCATTTATATCATCATTTAAATACTTCAAGAATATAAAAAATGATTTATATATCATATATATTTGGAAAATAAATATTTATAAAAGATATATATAGGAAATGGAAAACACCATTTAGGGAGATGGGGGGTAGTACGTACGCTTAAACGTTGTTTCTGTTTTCATATCGTATTGAACAAAAGTAAGTGAATTAGCCATATGTCAATACATATATATATATATCCAGTAGAATTTTTATGTCATATGATACATACTTATTAATAGTATATATTTTTATAATCTTCATTGAATGGTGAACATCAAAATGAATCTCATCGCATCGTGGAAACAGTAAGTCGTACGTAAACACGAGCGATGAAATAATTTCCATAATGATTAAAAGGGGTGTAGTTGGATGGTATGTTATTTATATAGAGAAATTTTAATGTTATTTTCATTAGTTATATACATATTACCCATCATTATATCAATCTAAATAACACATTGTGGAATAATAAATTACACCACGGTGTGGAGAGGGTAAGTCGTACGTACGCACGCATGGAGACATTATCATTAATTGGATGGATATAATAATGAATGTGGTTGTACCATATTTATAATAACATCACAATATGTAGAAGTTACTGGATTTATTATATTGGTATGGAAATAACAATGAAATAGAAAGTGGAAGAAGAAGATAACTTTTAAAGAGGTGATGAAATTATTACCTCGTATACAGGTGCTTCCTTTTGATTTGAACAAAAGGGCTCTATAGCTTGGATTTATGATCAATGTAAGGACTCTTGGATTAATTGAGGATAGTTGGGATGATATTGGGTTAGGGTTTGGGTGATCCAAATGTCTTTTTAGGTGTCAATTTGAGAGAAGAGGAAGTGCCCTTTTATAAGAGGGGTGAGGGACACCTTAGAAAAAACATGAAATGTTATTTTATTATACAATCATATTCGGTTTCTAATGGCTCCAAATAAATATATTTACATTATAAGGTGTTTAGGAGTCGAAATACTCTCTACCAATAGGTTTTTTACATGTTTTGGTTACCATATTAACCTTATCTTTTAGATTTAACTCTTAGTTAAATAGTTTAACATTTACCATGTCTCCTAGTATTTTTATATTATATGGTTAATAAACATACTATAAAATGCCAAGTGAACCCAAAGTGGTTCATTAATGAAATATATATTATTATATAAGTTATTTTTCTGATCCATATATTTTTAGAACAAATATATAATTTAATAATATAGTATTTGTTTTAAAAATTCATTTATGTCAATTTTGACACTATTTGGTATTTGGTTTTTTTGAAATTTATAACAAGTTTATTACTTACAAAAAAAAATATATTAAACCAACCCTATATTGTCATATTCACATATAAAATTCTTGTATGTCATAAAAAGCTCAATTTACAATTATTTTGATATTTATAATATCAATTATTGTAATCATTCATTAATAAGATAATTACTAAATCTTCATCTTGTCATAAATAAATTTATTTTTTAAATGTATAAAATTTAATAATAAAATACCATGATGTATTAAATATTTTTATATTTATAATTAATATTTATAGATTAATTTATATTATGTATAACCTTATATTCAAAATGGTTTAGTTATTAAACTTTAAACTTAACACGTTTTGCTCTTCTTTAAATAAAATAATAATAATTGTCCTAATCTAATCCAAGTGGGCCAAAAATCATATTTTATTCCTGAGTTTGGTTTTGGTCGGAATAAACTTATTCAATAGAATTAGGACATGTTTTAGGGTAATTATAATATCATTTTTACCTTTAATTACACTATTTACTTTTAATCCTGGTAAATAACGGTTAAAAGTTACTATTCACAAAAAAGTATTTTTACCTTATTGAACCAAATTTAACATATAGATATCAACCATGTATCTATTATTTTTGAAATTAAATTCATAGAAGTGGTAAAATTATGTTTTATGCAAATTTTCAAATGTGCCTAGAAGGTGTTTAAAGATGGTAAAAAGTTCAATAAAATTTTATACAACTAATATTATTATAAATTGGCTATAATGATTTAAATTGAACATATATATGTATTATATATCTATTTTGACTTAAAATAAATATAAATAAAATAATTAATTAATTAAATAAAAGTCGGCTTTAAACAATAACGCAGTGTTTTTCACTATTTAAAGAAATTTGATAGTTTTCTGAAAAATAAAAAAAAATCACCTGAATCTAATTTTGGTATTTTGAATTCAAAAATGAAGTCTATTTTACAAAATTAAAAACATATAAATTGTATATATTATTTTAAAATTCATTCTTGTTGTCAAAACCAAAAATCGAGTTTTTTAAGAAAGTAAAAACTATCAATAGATTGACATTTGTTTATGTCCAATTTAAGTGTGAAAATAATTATAATGACCTAAACTGTATTAAATGATAAAAATATAATCTAATTATGCTTAAAAACAATTAAAATGTATAATCTTACTCTATAAATTATTTTTATAAAAATATTTGTTTTCAATTACTATTTAGTATTTTTCACTATTCATAAAAATATTAATGTTATCAGAAAAACCACAAAAATTTTATAAAAACTATATTTTTATGTCTCGATTCTAAATAAGAATGTTATTTCATCAAATTGAATATATAAAAGTGTAAAATATTGGATTTAAATAGGGTTATCCGTTAAAAGGCGGTAAAATTTCATTTTCTAAAAATTACTTTCTTTATCTAAAAAATTAAATTTGTTCTTATATTATGTCTAAGAAACACATAATATAGATGTTAAAAATATATGGAATATATAAAATTAAAAATGAAGATAATATTTTTCCTGGCTGCTTTTTGAACAGGTATTTTTATATGTCATGGTGCGCTCGAACTCAGTGTTTCATATAGCACAAGTTATTGAATTACATTGAAAAATAACGTAGTATGAAATTCTGGGGTGTTACATTCTCCCCTCCTTCAAAAAATTGATTCCCCAAAATTGTAAATTGTTATTAAAAAATAAAATGTTTACAATAGAAAATACCTTTTTGGAAAAACCATATCAAAAATAGGGTTCATAAAATTTAGTGTTAATTAGAGGGAAAGGGAAATGAAAAAGTCACCACCAAATTAAGGTTTTGAATAGGATAACATTGGTGGAAATTATAAACACATAATTAGTGTGAAAATGTAAATATTTATAAGGAGTGCTTGAGGTCATCAATAACAAACAAGTGTAAAATTGAGTGCCTCAAAGCAATAAATCTATGATGATTTAAAATATCGTTGGTTCAATAAAAAATTATAATAACACCTTTTTTAGGATCCCTTCCCTAATTTTTATGAATTAATTTATATATAGAATAAGAGGGAAAATATAATTGACAAGTAGAGTTTCATCATATAACTAATTCCTACCAAAAACTCAACTTTTACACCAAAAGATAATAGAATTCAAAGATATTTTATTTATCCTAATTGTATAGGCTTCCAAAAATAATGAATTTCTAATTCATTTGTCAGACTATTTAAAAAACAACATTATACAAACCTGGAAATTACGTAGGCTAGTGGTTGGTGATGCACCATTTTCTCACTTTCGTTACAGGTTCAAGTTTCACGGCCTTGCCAGACGCGACGGGTTGTCGCCCGACCTTTGAGTTGTCTTTTTTATAATAATAAAAAAACATTCTTATGAAAATCAATAAGATTAACAGTAGTAACCAATGTCAAATTTAATCCATTCCACCCTTTAGACTTATCCAAAATACTTATGTCCAAATTCACAGTCAAAAATTTATAAGGAAGGTAAACATAATGAAGATCTTTTTTTCCACTTTATAAAATGTGAATACCTTCATCATGTATTATATTAAAACATCGTGACACCCTAAATTACAATAAAACCTTATTGATTAAATTAATGCTTTTTTTATTTTTTATATATGTATGGATATACTCCTTATAACCAAAAATTTTGTAAACTCCAAAAATGATGGAATAAACAGATAATTACTTAGTTCCAAGGTAGTCAATAATGTCAAATATACTTTATCCAACTCAATTATATCTTATTCCAAAATCATTATCTCAGTTTTAGAAACATATTAAGGGTTATATTTCCCCAAACCATATATTTTCCAAAATGTTTAACTTGAAACTATGTGACTTTACTTGGAACTATAAAATCTCAAATCCGTAATGAAAATGTACTGCTATTCTATCCATATATAATTTATAATTCTTATAACTTGTACATAATTAATATAATAATCAAATGACACAATTATTTAATAACAACATAATACCATTAATCATTCTTCTTCATCTACGGTAGTATCATAACTTGATTATTATCCAATATTATTATTTGGGGTATACTCTGATGATTGGCACATTGATTTGCATAGTGTCCCAACTCCTTGTAGATGAATCATTATACATTTGAAACCTTTTTCTTACCCTTTCAACCACGCACTTGGTGTCATTTTTCTCCACATTTATAACAAACACCCATTACCTTCATGCATTTACCAAGGTGATTATTTCCACTATTATCACATATAGTAAAATCCTTCTTTCGCTTCTTCCCTTTATCTATCTTTCTCTCTACAATCCTTTTCTTCTCTAGCATCCATTCAAAGCCCTAGGACTCAAATAATTTTTTACTTATCTTATTAAAACATGATACTATTTCCTCAAATGATGAGAATACATGGGAGAATATTTCCCTTCTAAATGTTTCCTTAAGACCATGAAAGATATGATCCTTCTTACTCTTTGGATCATGTGTATTACTGGAGTTCTCATTACTTATACTGAGCACAATTTCTAAACAATGGAATACACTATGGTAGTTTATGAATTGCAATGCATAATTCCAAACATGTAGAATACATATTTTAAAATGAAAAGATTGTGCATATAAATTATAATCATAAAAATGTTTTCATTGAGGAGTTGTTTACAATTAAATGATTTATAATTGTTGGTAAAAAATGTGAATTATCCGAAGCATATCCCCCGGGAATGTCATAACCAAGAGTGTAGCAAGGCCTGTTGTCGTGTACCAGGATACCCTAGGTTAAGCTAGAAACTCCTTGTTGGATTTTTCACTCTTAGATACATTTGAGCCAGAGCTGCCTCTAACTTCTCATATCCAAACAGGGATGTATTTCATGGAAAATTCAAAAAATATCTACATTACAAAAATTCTAGGAATTTATTCTACACTAATCCTCAAAGTTTATCTTAGGGTAATGTTTCAAAATCAGATTTTATATAAATCTATTTCAAAGTTTATTTCTAAAATTTATTTGATACCAACTGTAATGCCCCGACCCCAGTTACCCAGTGTCGGTGCATTATTTTAATTCATTGGCACGATTACAAGGAATCAAGTCCTGAAGGACTGACTGGTTTAGTAATCTTGGAAAAATATATTACATACATGAATGTTACATTACACTTTATAACATACAACACAGCATAAACCATCCTTTAATAATTCCATTATTCCCTTAGCTTAACCCTAAATATCACTCATAATACACTTCTTGGAATCCTGGGAAAATAAAACATAAGAAAGGGGCGAGCTCAGATACTCAGTAAGGGTAAATAATTTAGAGGAAGCTATAAAATTTTAAGGAAATATTTGTAATAAAAATAACATCTTTTTAAATATAAACATGAATGAAATATGGAGAAAATAAATCAATCATTACCATATAAACATGACCATGGATATTCTACTAGTCTAATAATCACATGTAATAACTAATTTCATAATGAGGGAATGCATAATGTCTGACATCATTAACACACAGTCAAGGCCTCGTTCCAAGACTACCAATAATATTTTTTTCACTGCCTAGTGACCAGAAACTAATTTGTCTCATGATACCTACCGATGCATCTAAGATCTATAGTGGGCTCCACCCGTCACTTATAATTCCGCTGCATTCCTTATATGAAAATGTTGAAACACAACATAAACATTTGTATTAAAACTAGCATAGGAAATTCCAATACTACAACCATAAACCATGAAGGGTATAAAAATAGAACATCCACATTCAAACATATCATAACACCTCCAATATAATATTAATGACTGTATTTATAATAGATAAACCTAAATCAAGAATAATATCCATAGAGGACATTGACATAGTTCAAAATAATCAGTAAAACACCTTTGAGAGAGATATCTTTTTTATGACTTCATTTAAAAGTCTCACAATTTATAAAGGAAGGTATTTAAAAAATATTTTTGAATCAAAGTGTCGCATACCACATTGAAACTTTTTAAGGAAATTAACATTTTAAAATATTCATGTCCATAAAAATAAATCCATAAAACTATTTTGAACATATAAACATTAATGAAAAAGATTTAGAAGAATAAATATTTAAAACATATAAAATGATGTTTTAGTAAAATATTATCATAAAAGAATCATTTCTAAATGTATTTTATGAAACATGGACATGGATAAAAAATATGTCCCTGAGAATACCAACACATAAACAATCTTGGATAATAATGAGATTTAGGAATTAACCCTTACCTTGAACTTTCTTTTGGTCGAGGGTACGTTTAACCTCCTGTATAACGACCATAGTATGTTATTAAATTATACTAAAAAAATATTCATATTTTTTATATCATACATGATTCATTTATGACATTATACTACCCATTTAATAATTATTTCCTTGTTAAATTAGCATTTCGGGTAATAATCGTTTTCTTTATCGTATGTGTTTTTACATGTTATTCATGATCATATCATTTAGATCATGATTTAATACGTCTAGAATATAAAACAGGATTTATATATCATAAATATTTAGAATATAAATTTGTATAATAGATAGATATATGATATGTAAAACACAGTATATGGAGGTGATATGTCGTACGTACGCATAAACGTTGTTTCCATTTTCATGTCGTATTGAACGAAAGTAAGTGAATAAGATATTTGTAAGTAGATATATATATATATATATATAGTATAATTATTATTTTACATATTACATAATAATTAATAATATATATACATATAAGGCCCCAACCTTAAAACCTTACTTAATCTTGAGTTATTACAAGATTACACATTGAGGATCTTTTTAGGTTTAGAGTTTAAGAAAATTAGATCATAAAATATGCATTACATTCCACATTTAAAAAAAGTGGTTACATAAAAGATAGTATTCATTTTTTCCGATCAACGGAAACATATTTAAAAATAAAGCATGGATTCTTTCTTGACACTTCCTTGACACTATCATTATATCATGTACCTTTCCCTTGACCTGTGATAAACATTTCAAAAAAACATGGGATGAGCATAAAAATCTCAGTAAGGGTTATAAAAATATGGAAAGGAAACATGAGTTCATATATACAAAATAATGAAATCATAATTTACCCATAAAACATAGGAATATCAAATCCTGAATAAATCATAGAAATCATAAGACATAAAAGGTAACTTGAGGCATTCATAACATTCTTACATAGGGAGTAAGCCTCTTGGTTACATTTGGAATACTCACCATAGTATATTCCCTAAATCTCTTCGGAGAAACCTTAACATTTCACTCCTTCATGTTACCCAGTGCATTGGAGAGCTATATCGGGCTCACCCGCCCTTAGTTTTTCATGGAACCACCCGTATTCATAATAATGCCCAAGAACCATAACATAATCGTATCACATAAAACATGCATAAAGGAAATGTAACATTTCCACTTTTCAATCACAAGATATCAATACAACAAATTGATATAAAAAAATTATGAAAAAAATTTTCAATACCAAAATAAAAGAAAAGTAAAACATGGTATTTATTTTTCTTCAAAAAAAGGTATGGCTTGTAGGGGAAGCCGAAACTCAAATAATGGTCATGGCAGCAGAGAAGTCATTGTCGCTGCATACGTACAGAAAAAACATTCCCTTTTGTCGTTTAGTAAAACGCTTCATATAAAGAAGATTCCTTTTGGATAAACATAAAAGTAAAAGGGTTTTATACACCATATAAAAGAAGGTTGTGTATAAAACAAAAACATGCCTCAATGAATGGACATTGAGACGAAGTCCCATACAAAGACGGTATCAATTACATAATTATGTGTGACAAACAAATAAACCAAATATAAGTGGATATTAAGTGTAAAACAGTCAGAGTAAATTCACACATATTCATAGAATGACATATTCAAGGAGTACAAGTTTATCCCAAAGAATCAAAATTGGGTTAAGAAGTTCCCTTGAAAACTTTGACAGCCTAACAGCGTCACTTCAAAATTCAAAAAAAGAGTTGATGAGAGTTAAAAAGGGTATCTAATCACATGGACATAAAATTTAAATCAATAAGGATATAGAAGAACATATCCCAACATAATAGTATGTGAATTAAAAGACATAACAAAATAAGTCTTTTAAAAAGAGGAGGGTGAAAGGTTCCCTTACCTACTTGGGTAACTTTCGAAACACACACCCCATGAAATAAAGACAATACAAAATTGATGTAAATACTCATAAATGAAATTATATTACACAATGAGTAAAATAATGGGAAGTACATACACCACTCAAAGGAAATTGTGGCAAATGTATCATAAATCCCATGGGAATAAAAGTGAGATGAAAAATCTCTTATGAGAACTCGGCAGCCAAACGGCGCCACTTAAAACATCCAAAAATGGATTGATGAGAAAAAATAGGGTCTCTAATCATATTAAAATAAAATTTAAAGAAATAGAAATATAAAATAACATCTCCCATCATAACAAAGGGGAGCTTAATATAAGTAACATAATGGAGAGTACTTAAAAAAAAGAGAGGTTAGATCTCTTACGAAAATTCGGCAGCCTAACGGCACCACTCAAAACGTCCAAAATGGATTGATGATAGAAAATAGGGTATCTCATCATATAAACACAAGAAGTACAGTAGTATTAATATAAAATAACATCACAATCATAAGAAAGTTGAGCTTAAAAGGAATGACATAAAAGAGTGTTCTTAAAATGAAAGAGAGGAGTAGGATCCCTTACCTCGGGTCCGACTTGACTCGATCGTTCTTTAATCTCTTGAATAATAAACTTGAGTTAATTTATACTTCCTTAAGAACCTTTTTCAAGTTAATTGTTCCTTTTATATCACTTATTACCATGTCATGAACACTATGTTATTATTTAAGTTAATAATGGTCATTTTAACGATAATTGGTACTTGAGTCAAATAAATAAACTCTTTATAATTACTAGTTGTTCATGTGGTAAAATATATATAATATCCAGAATTGTATTAATTATGTAGATATCATATATATCATATATATCCAGTATATTCATGCATTTATAATATTACATAACATTCAGAATTTAGAAATGAAATGCACCGTTCATGGAGACGGTAAGCTGTACGTACGCATGGACGCTACTTCCATTTCTATTTCATATTTAATGGAATTAAAACATAATGATACATAATAGTATTTTAATTCCAGTATGGTATCATATAAAATATCATTAAATATATCCTTTATATGTACCACATATGGTATTGACGAATCAAATCACTTTGAGGGGGCGGTAGTCCGCACTTCCTAAAATGAAGATATCGCGTATACCCATAATGCAAGCCATAAAGTTATGCCATAAATGAATGATACAGAATCTTAAGGAAACAATAAACATATTATATATCATATATAAATTTAGTGACATCATAATTGCCACCATTAAAGGTTTTAAGAGAAGATTGAACAATCATCATTTCGTGAGGCAGTAATTCGCCATCTACAGAAATAGTATGTTCTTTAACCATTAGACGAAGGTGTGTATACGTGTAGCTCAAATACTTAATATAAAAACATCCTAGTATATTTAATATACTTTTGTTGTTACAAAATAAAGTAATAAAAAGAGTTTAGGGGGCTGGAGAAGCAAAATAAAACAAAAGGACTCATGTGAAGACATTACCTTAAAATCGGGTAACACCCTTTGGTTTGAGCTCAAAGGCTTCGTTGGGAAGCCTTATGACCAAATTGAGGCTTCTAAGAGTTATATAGAGATGTGGACAGACCAAATGGGTAGGGGTTGGCCGAGCCAAAGGCTTTGGAAGTGTGGGTAAGGAGGTAGAGGTGGGGGCCTTTTATAAGAGGAGAGGAGGGGCACTCTTGGAAAGTAAAGAAATGGTACTTTATTTTAGAATGAGTTTCGGATTTTAATGGTCCCACATTGAGGTGTTTCGAGGATAAGTTGATAAGGGTTATAAATCCACCCATCCAATAGGTTTTGGACATGTGTAGGTCTTAGATATTACATTATCTCTCCATTTTATTTAAATCGTTAAATAATTAGGTCATCACTGCATCATCATGATGTCATAAATAATTTACTTTATTTAATGTATAAAATTTATAAAACAAATACTATGATGTAGGAAATATTTTTATCTTTCTAATGACTATTTATAGTAAAAACTCTGACTTGTATAACCCCATTTAAAAATTGTTTTAGTAAAACAACTCATGTTTGTGTCATTATAATTTTAAGATTAAATAAAAAGGTATTTATACCATTTTCCAACCAAAGTTGCTCCATGGGGTCCCCAAGTTGACCCATGGATTTTATTGGTCAGCCATGACTCATCCAATGAGGGTAGGACATTTTTCTAGGTCATTTCATATTATTAAAACATTATTTTTACCCTAAACTACACTAATTACCTCTAATTGCGATTAAAACTTAATAAGTTACTATTCACCAAAAAATTATTTTAATCCCATTGAACCACATTTATTTCTTAGTGACAACCATGTATGTCGGATTTTTGAAATTCAAAACACAACGGTGGTAAATTTTCATTTAAACGGAAAATCAGTTTTTATAAGTAGCACTTAGTGGTTTCATTATTCATAAAAAATTGAAGTTTTTCAGAAAATTTCCAAAAATTCACCCTAGGCTATATTTGATATTCCGAATTCAAAAATGATGTCTATTTTAAAAAATTCAAAGCATATAAGTTTCATTAATTAATTTAATAATTAATTCCCGCTATCAAAACAAATAGCGTGTTTTTAGGAAACAATATCTATTAAAAGATTGACACTAGTTTAAGTCCAATTTCAAAGTGAAATTAATTCAAATGACCAGCGTTGGATTTAATGGTAAAAATATATTCTAATTTAACTTTAAAACCCATTTTAAAAGATAATATAATCGTATAAATAAATTAGATTAAAAAGAGGTTTTGAAGTAAAATACAACATTTTTCACTATTCATTAAAAAAAGAACTTTATCAGAAAAATACCAAAAATTTACACAAAGTAAATTTTGATGTCCTGATTCTAAAGAAGAATTTTATTTTGCCAAATATAACACATAAAATTATCAAAAAGTGGATTTAAAAGAGGTTCTCCATCAAAAGGCGGTTAATCGACCTTTTACAAAATATGAGAATGTTTACGCTTAAAATTGGATTCATTCACATTTTTAATCCTCTATCATTTATTGTAAAAAGTAAAAATATGTGACAAACATATATACTCATTTTGTATTTAGTTCTATTCATTCCCGCCCTCACAACAGCTAGGCGTTAACTACCATTTAAAATAATATTATTTTATTATTAGAGTGCAACGTAAGATTCTCAAGAAACTTGTTGTTGCGTGTTGGGTACGCCATCAAGCATAGCGTCCCCGTTAAAGTTATATTAATATTTTATTCAAAAAATATGGATAAATGTGAAAATTTCATACGCTTTATTTACCTGGGGTGTTACATCCTTCTCCCCTTTTGGGAATTGCGTCCTCACAAATTTAAAATTGGGCTTGGAAACTTCATTGAAAATCCCACATCGGAATAAGAGTCAGTAAAACAATCACTTTAAAATAAAGAATGATAAGTACAAAGGTCACCCGAGTTAACCCATACTAGGATTCAAAGTATGAAATTATGTACATGGAGGAAAAAACAAAGGGTCATGTTCTGATGGAGAGTGATAGTAAACATGTCTAGGATAAATTTAACCATAAGAAAATCAAAAACTTCTTATGGGTTAAACGGTATTCGATTCCCCAGTAGGAAAAGTTAACAGACAACATTTTTGTTTTAAGTTACTTTTCATTGAGGAATTTATTTTTGAGCTTAACTAAATCATAATGAAACATACTTACTTGTCATGTAGACTTTCAACTTTTACTAGATTCCTTAATCAAACTCATATTTTCTCCAAAAGACGAGTATTTAGGAAGACTTGTTCACATTAAGAGTACTATAATCAATTTCTAGAGAATCCCCTAATCCACAAAATAGAACTATATACTTCCCATGTCTTTAGACTCTATCCAAAACCAAAACCAAAAAGGATAGTACAAGATTAGATAATCCAAAAAAGGATAACCCTTTATAAAAAGAAAATCTATTCTTAATCTCCAAAATTTGTCCAACAAAACCCAAAGTTCAACGAGGACCCTTCGATAAACAATTTTTCCATAAAATTCTTCGAAGTAAACCAAACTAAGATTGAAACCCAAATATTTGAACGATTTAGTCACATAGTCTTCCAAATTAAATCGTAACACTTATCTCCAAACAACATCAGTTGCTCCTAAAGTCTCGTATTGAAAAGTAAATAACCTAATCACATATCCACCATGATAGGTTAATCATTTTCATAAATAACCCAAAATCAACTTACTCATAATTAATAAAGTCACCTAACTAAAAAGAATAAGTCATACTAACCAAGGACTTCACGTAGTCCAGTGGTAGGCGATAAATACAAGTTGTACTTTGGTTTGGGGTTCGATTCCCACAGCTTTGTCTGGCATGACGGGTTGTTACATGGTTTGCATGTTTTCCTTTTTCCAAAACTATATAATTCTCAAATCATTCAACAAAAAGAGATAAAATCATCAAAAATAACCTTAACATAATTTAACCTCAATTTTATCTCATTACTTTCACTTCCATCATAACATATAGTAACCTATAATTACCTCAAAAGTAAGGATCATATAAACCCAAATGGTTCTTTATAACTACGTCCACAAAAGAACAAATAACTATTCGTTGAAAAAAAAATCATATATTAAACATCAGGGTTACACATACTATAAAAAGTCTTCTAATATAACCCCATCATCAAAAGAGAGTTAATACTCTTAAGCATTTCACCATAACTCTTGAAGCCCTTATATGTTGACTTCAAACACATTCAACATTCTTCATGATCCATTAACCATTCCTTTCCAACTTATTCTGAAATACTTCTTTCCTACAACCAAAATCATGAATCATATCCTAAGATTCAAAAATAGGAAAACAAAAGCTATGAAATAATCCATACCTTTGATTAGACATTTTCAGTTTCTTCATCCTCAATTGGAATGGCATTAGGTATTGGTAAACGAATATTTGTACGATCTTGGTGATCCCATTCATGAAACGTCTTCATAGGACATGTGTTTGCATAATGATCATGCATACCACATTTAAAACATTAAATTGATCCCTCAGAAAGAACTTCTTTCCCTTTCCTCGAGTCAACTAGATGCTTCCTTTTTCCATGGCAGGTTCTTGCTTTATGACCTTCATTTCCACATCTATAGCATATTTCTGTCCCTTTGAAACATTTTCCTAGGTGTTTCTTTCCACATCTTTGACACATAGGTTTTTGAACACACTTACCTTTATGATTATTACCTGTAGTTCCGTAGGGATTTGTATCTCGCATATATGATGCCTTATAGAAATCACCAAGGTTTAGGTGGTCAATCGTGACTCCAGATAGTTGGTTGAGGATAACCACAAGAGTTCTCATTGTAGCTCCCATATCATTCAGTTCCTTGCTCAAAAAACTGTCACAGTTTCATTCACATCCACTGTTACTTTGGTGCATGCTAGATCCAGCCATTTACTAAAATCAAAAAGGTCAGTGTGAGTATATCAACAAAACCATCATATACTAATGAGTAAGATAAACACTAAGATATACTTACTCATTCACTTTATCTAAAGCTAGGAATCTTTCTGAAATCCTAACCATTATGGTAATGTCACTAATGCTTAAATAATACCCTAACCTCTAAAGTTATCTAAACCGACCATTGATACCAACTATAAGGCCCCAGCCTTAAACCTTACTTAATCTTGAGTTATTACAAGATTACACATTAAGGATCTTTTCACGTTTAGAGTTTTAGAGAATTAGATCATAAAACATGCATTACATTCCACATTTAAACAATTTGGTTACATAAAAGATAGCATTCATTTTTTTCCCATCAACGGAAACATATTTAAAAATAAATCATGGATTCTTTCTTGACACTTCCTTGACACTATCATTATATCATGTACCTTTCCCTTGACCTGTGAAAAAAATTTCAAAAAAAACATGGGATGAGCATAAAAATCTCAGTAAGGGTTATAAAAATATGGATAGGAAACATGAGTTCATATATACATAAGAATGAAATCATACATTACCCATAAAACATAGGCATATCAAATCCTGAATAAATCATAGAAATCATAAGACATAAAAGGTAACTTGAGGCATTCATAACATTCTTACATAGGGAGTAACCCTATTGGTTACGTTTGGAATACCCACCATAGTATATTCCCTAAATCTCTTCGGAGAAACCTTAACGTTTCACTCCTTTGCGTTAACCAATGCATTGGAGAGAAATATCGGGCTCACCCGCCCTTAGTTTTTCACGAAACCACCCGTCTTCATAATAATTCCCAAGAACCATAACATAATCATATCACATAAAACATGCATAACGAAAAAATAACATTTCCACTTTTTAATCACAAGATATCAATACAACACATTGATATAAACAAATTATGAAAACCATTTTCAATACCAAAATAAAAGAAAAGTAAAACATGGTATTTATTTTTCCTTAAAAAAGGTATGGCTTGTAGAGGAAGTTGAAACCCAAATAATGGTCACGGCGGCGGAGAAGACATTGTCACCGCATACGTACGAAAAAAAACATTCCCTTTTGTCATTTAGTAAAATGCTTTGTATAAAGAAGATTCCTTTTGGATAAACGTAAAAGTCAAAGGGGTTTATACACCGTATAAAAGAATGTTGTGTATAAAACAAAAATATGCCTCAATGAATGGAGATTGAGACGAAGTCCCATACCAAGATGGTATCAATTACATAATAATGTGTGACAAACAAATACACAAAATATAAGTGGATATTAAGTGTAATAAAATCAGAGGACATTCACACATATTCATAGAATGACATATTCAAGGAGTACATGTTTATCCCAAAAAATCAAAATTGGGTTAAGAAGTTCCCTTGCAAAAATTTGACAGCCTAACGGTGTCACTTCAAAATTCAGAAAAAGAGTTGATGAGAGATAAAAAGGGTATCTCATCACTTGGACATAAAATTTACATCAATAAGGATACAAAAGAACATATCCCAACATAATAGTATGTGAATTAAAATACATAACAAAATAAGTCTTTTAAAAACAGGAGGGTGAAAGGTTCCCTTACCGACTAGGGTAACTTTCGAAACACACACCCCGTGAAACAAAGACAATAAAAAATTGATGTAAATACTTATAAATGAAAGTATATTACACAATGAGTAAAATAATTGGTGTTACATACACCACTCAAAGGAAATTTTTGCAAATGTAGCATAAATCCCACGGGAATAAAAGTGAGATGAAAAATCTATTACGAGAACTCTGCAGCCTAACGGCGCCACTTAAAACATCCAAAAATTGATTGATGACATCAAATAGGGTCTCTCATAATATTACAATAAAATGTACAGCAATAGGAATATAAAATAACATCCCCCATCATAATAAAGAGGAGCTTAAAAGAAGTAACAAAAAGGAGAGTACTTAAAAAGAAAGAGAGAGGTTAGATCTCTTACGAAAATTCGGCAGCCTAATGGCGCCACTCAAAATATCCAAAATGGATTGATGAGAGAAAATAGTGTCTCTCATCATATAAAAACAAGATGTATAGTAGGATTAATATAAAATAAAATCATAATCATAAGAAAGATGAGCTTAACAGTAATGACATAAAAGAGTGTACTTAAAAAGAAAGAGAGGAGTAAGATCCCTTACCTCGGGTCCGACTTGACTCGATCGTTCTTTAATCTCCTGAATAATAAACTTGAATTAATTTCTACATCCTTAAGAACATTTTTCAAGTTCATTATTCCTTTTATATCACTTATTACCATTTTCATGAACACTATGTTATTATTTAAGTTAATAATGGTCGTTTTAACGATCATTGGTACTTGAGTCAAAAAAATAAACTCTTTATAATTACCAGTTGTTCATGTGGTAAAATATCCATTATATCCAGAATTTTATTCATGAATTAGATATCATATATATCATATATATCCAGTATATTCATGCATTTATAATATTACATAACTTATAGAATTATGAAATGAAATGCACCGTTCATGGAGACGGTAAGTCGTACGTACGCATGAACGCTACTTCCATTTCTATTTCATATTTAATGGATTTAAAACATAATGAAACATAATAGTGTTTAAATTACAATATAATATCATATATAATATCATTAAATATATACTTTATATGTACCACATATGGTATTAACGAATCAAATCACTTTGAGGGGGTGGTAGTCCGCACTTCCTAAAATGAAGATATTGCGTATACCCATAATGGAAGCCATAAAGGTATGCCATAAATGAAAAATAAAGAATATTAAGGAAAACATAAACATATTATATATCATATATAAATTTAGTGACATCATAATGGCCACCATGAAAGTTGTTAAGAGAAGATTGAACAATCATTGTTTCGTGAGGCAGTAATTCGCCATCCACAGAAACAGCATGTTCTTTAACCATTAGACAAGGTGTGTGTAAGTGTAGCTCTAATCCTTAATATAAAAACATACTAGTATAGTGAAGATACTGGTGTTGTTGCAAAAGAAAGTAATTAAAAGAGTTTAGAGGGGTGGAGAAGCAAAATAAAACAAAAGGGCTCATGTGAAGACATTACCTTAAAATCGGGTAACTCCCTGAGGATTGAGCTCAAAGGATTCTTTGGGAAGACTTCTGACCAAAGTGAGGCTTCTAAGAGTTATAGAGAGATGTGGAGAGAAAAAATGGTCAGGTTGTGGCCGAGCCAAAGGATTTGGAAGTGTGGGTAAGGAGGTAGAGGTGGGGGCCTTTTATAAGAGGAGAGGAGGGGCACTCTTGGAATTAAAGAAATGTTACTTTATTTTAGAATGAGTTTCGGATTTTAATGGTCCCACATTGATTTATTTCGAGGATAAGGTGATAATGGTTTGAAATCCACTCATCTAATAGGTTTTGGACATGTGTAGGTCTTAGATTTTACATTATATTTCCATTTTATTTAAACCATTAAATAATGAGGTCATCACTGCATCATCATGATGTCATAATTAATTTAATTTATTTAATGTCTAAAAATTATAAAAAATACTATGATGTAGGAAATATTTTTAGATTTCCAATGTCTATTTATAGTCAAAAATCGTACTTGTATAACCCCATTAAAAAATTGTTTTAGTAAAACAACTCATGTTTGTGTCATTTTAATTTTAACATTAAATAAAAAGGTATTTATGTCATTTTCCAACCAAAGTGGCTCCATGGGGTCCCCAAGTTGACCCATGGATTTTCTTGGTCGGCCATGACTCATCCAAAGAGGGTAGGACATGAGTCTAGGTCATTTCATATTATTAAAACATTATTTTTACCTAAAACTACACTAATTACCTCTAATTGCGATTAAAACTTAATAAGTTACCATTCACCAAAAAATTATTTTAATCCCATTGAACCACATTTTACTTTTTAATGACAACCATGTATGTCGGATTTTTGAAATTAAAAACACAAAGGTGGTAAATTTTCATTTAAACGGAAAATCAGTTTTTATAAGTACCACTTAGGGGTTTCACTATTCATCAAAAATTGAAGTTTTTCAGAAAATTACCAAAAATTCACCCTAGGCTATATTTGATATTCCGAATTCAAAAATGATGTCTATTTTACAAAATTCAGGACATATAAGTTTCATTAATGAATTTAATAATTAATTTCCGTTGTCAAAACAAATATCGTGTTTTTAAGAAACAATATCTAAAAAATGATTGACACTGGTTTAAGTCCAATTTCAAAGTGAAATTAATTCCAATGACCACCATTGGATTTAATGGTAAAAATATATTATAATTTAACTTTAAAACAAATTTAAAAGATAATCTAATCATAAAATATAAATTAGATTAAAAAGAGTTTTTGAATCAAAATACAACATTTTTCGATATTCATTAAAAAAAGTACTTTATCAGAAAAATACCAAATATTTACAAAAAGTAAATTTTGATATCCCGATTCTAAAGAAGAATTTTATTTTGTCAAATATAACACATAAAATTATGAAAAAGTTGATTTAAAAGTGGTTCGCCACCAAAAGGCGGTTAATCGACCTTTTAAAGAATATTAGAATGTTTACGATTAAAATTGGATTCATTCGAATTTTTAATCCTCTAACATTTATTGTAAAAATTAAAAATATTTGACAAAAAAATATACTCATTTTACAGTTAGTTATATTCATTCCCGCCATCACAACAGCTAGGCATTAACTACCATTTAAAATAATATTATTTTATTATTAGAGTGCAACGTAAGATTCCCAAGAAATTTGTAATTGCGTGTTGGGTACGCCATCGAGCATAGCGTCCCCTTTAAAGATATATTAATATTTTATTCCCAAATATGGATAAATGTGAAAATGTCATACTCTTTCTTTACCTGGGGTGTTACAATATATATTTTTAATCATCGTTGAATAGAGAATGTGGAAATGAATCTCATCACATCATGGAGACTGGAAGCAGTACGAACACATGAGTGACGTAATTATTTCCTTAATGATTAAAAGGTGTGTTGTTGGATTGTTTATTAATTATATAGAGAAATTAGAATTTTTTTCATAATTTATCTACATATTACTCATTGTTATTTCCATCCAAATAACATAGTGTTAAATAACAAATTACACCATGGTATGGAGACAGGAAGCAGTACGTACGCACGCATGGTGACATTATCATTGATAGGATGGATAGAGTAATGAATATGGCTGTACCATATTTATAATAATATAACAATATATTGAAGGTTCTGGAGTTATTATTTTGGTATGAAAATAACAAAGAAATAAAATGTGGAAGAAAAAGATAAGTTTTAAAGAGGTGATGAAATTATTACCTCTTCTTCGGGTGATTCCTTTTGATTTGAACAAAAGGGCTCCTTAGGTTGGATTTTTTATCAAGGTAATGACTCTAAGGTGAATTTAGGATATTTTTGAGGATATTTAATATGGGATTGGATGAGCCAAATGGTTTTGGTGGTGTGAATTTGAGAGAAGGGGAAGTTCTCTTTTATAAGTGGGGGTGAGCGGTACCTTAGGAGAAACATGAAATATTATTTTATTATAAAATAATATTCAGTTTCTAATAGATACATATGAATTTATTTCAATCCTTCTGTGTTTATGATCCGAAATCCTCTCAAACAATAGGTTTTGGACATGTTTAGGTAACCATATTAACCCTATCATTTAGATTTAACTCTTAGTTAAATAGTTTAACATTTACCATGTCTCCTTGTGTTTTTATTTTATATGGTTCATAATCAAACTATAAAATTACAAGTGAAACCAAACTGGTTCATTAATTAAAAATAAATTATTATATATGTCCTCTGGAGTAACCTTAGATTTTTAGTACTATTATATAATTTAATGTTATAATATTGTTTTAAAAAACTCATTTACTTCAATTTTGACATTATTTGGTATTTGGTTTTCCTGAAGTCATAACAAGTTGATTAATTCAAAAAAAACATTAAATCACCTATAACATATCATATTCACCTATAAAATTCGTGGATGTCATAAAAAGTCTCAATTTCTATTTATTTTGATATTTATAATATCAATTAATTTAATCTTTCATTAATAAGGTAATTACTGAATCATCATTGTGTCAAAAATAAATTTAATTATTTAATTTCTAAAAATTATAAATAAAATCTCATATTGTAGGAAATAATTTTATCTTTATATAGAATATTTATATTCGAATTTATATTATGTATAATTCTATATTAAAAATGTCTTAGTTATTAATCTTTAAATTTGACACTTTTAACTCTTCTTTATATAAAATAATAATAAATGTACTAATTTAATAAAAGTAGACCAAAAGGATCATATTTTATTCCTAATGTTTGTTTTAGTCGAAATAAACTTATCCAATAGAATTAGGATATGTTTTAGGGTAATTATAATATACGTTTTATCTTTAATTACCCTATTTACTTTTAATCCTGGTAAATAATAGTTAAACGTTACTATTCACAAAAAAATTATCTTATTGAACAAAATTTTACTTAATGATATCAGCCATGTCTCCTTGATTTTTGTAACTAAATTCACAGAATTGGTAAAATTATGTTTTATGCAAATTTGAAAATTTTCCTAGAAGGTGGGGAAAAGATGGTAAAAAGTTCCATAAAATTTTATACATCTAATCTTATTATAAAATATCTTTAATGAATTTAATTAAACATATATATGTATTATATATCTATTTCACTTTAAAATAAATTTAAATAAAATAAATAATTATTTAAATAAATGTCGGTTTAAAACAATAACGCAGTGTTTTTCACTATTCACCAAAAATTGAATGTTTTAAGAAATATACCAAAAATTCACCCTAAGATCATTTTAATATTTAGAAGTCAAAAATGAAGTATATTTTACAAAACTAAAAACATTGAAATTTCATTAATTAATTTAAAAATAATTTCCATTGTCAAAACCAAAAAGGATGTTATATTAAGTTGAAAATATCAAAAGACTGACATGTGTTTATATCCCATTTAAAGGTTAAATTACTTATAATGACCTACATTGTATTAAATGATAGAAATATAATATAATTATACTTCAAAACCATTCAAGTGCATAATCTAACTCTATTAATTATTTCTATTAAAAAAGTTGTTTTCAATTAAAATTTAGTATTCTTTACTATTCATCAACGTATAAGAGTTATCATAAAAACATAAAAATTTTATCAAAACTAAATTTTTATGCCCCAATAATAAAAAATAGGTTTATTTCAAAATATTGAATATATAAAAGTGTAAATTATTGGATTTAAAAAAGGTTCTCCATTAAAAGCCGGTTAAATTAAATTTTTTGAAAAATACTTCCTTTATCTGAAAAATTTAATTTGTTCTTATATTATGTCTAAGAAACAGAAAATTTAGTTGTTAAATATATATGGAATATATTAAATTCAAAATTAAGATAATATTATTCCAAACATCTTTTGGAATATCTCGTTTTGTGTGTCGTGGTGCGCTCAAACTCGGTGTTTCATGTAGCACAAGTTATTGAATTACTTTGAAGAGATAACGTACAATGAAATCGTGGGGCATTAAAATTGTTACCATGATATATGAGGACTTACATCGCCAGTATTAGTGGACTATAATGAAATAGGAAATAGTTGGTTTTATCACTATGTGATTAATAGAGATAATATTTTCTTTATTTTTCATCTATGTTTAAATTAATTAATCACTTCCAATTTAACAATTTGAGTTTACTTGCATCATTTTTGGATTTTTTTTGGTTATTTTTTGGCAAAAATGTGAAAATTTCTTAATTATAGAACATTAATCATTTTATATCACTACGGTATTCTGAGAATAATATTTAACAAATTGATCCAATTAGAGTGATTTATTTTTTTTAGGATTTCTTTTTTTTTCTGGGTTGAAACTTTTTGTTCTATCTTAAGAGCTAATTCTATCTTCCATAGGAACAAACAAATCCACCAAGTTGAAATTCCTTTCTAGACAATAGAATATAAACCTACCAAGAAAATTATTCATTACTTGGGATAAATACAACACAATGATTTACTTCTAGATGTATTTAAAATATTAATCAATAACTCATGTGAAAAATAAATTTTATGGAGAATTATTCTCATTAAGAAATATATTGGACATTCTAAACAAGAGAATTTAAAAGAGTTTCTTTGCATATAAATAGTGTTCATGAGTAATATAAAAATAATTTTTTATAAACATGTCCAAATGAATTTAAATTTTGATAGTTGATGGACAGTTAAATTTGGAAAAACATTTAAGAAGATACCTTGGAATTTTTTGGCCTGATTTTGGGCATAAAAAACTATTGTAAAATAGATTCTTGAGGAGAAATTTTAAGTTTTTAATTTTAACTCTTTTTTATTTTTATGTTTTTTGATTTCTTTTGAATCTCCCATATTCAGGGATATACTTAATATTGATGGGTAATATTCTGAGTTATTCATTAGGTGGATTTTTTATCTATATCAATTCTAGAGTTCATGCACTTAATCATACCAAATATACTCTCTTCTACAAAGTTGGTTTCAATTTTTAACAGCTATTATTATTAAAATAAAATATGATCGTATATGGATTTAGATTATTTTGTTGATATTTGTTTGTTCAATTATCATTTTTATCCCTCCTATAGGTTTTGTTTTACATATTAAATATTAAACAGGTGATTAATATTGATGTTCTTAGCAGTCATTAGTATGTGTGGGAGGGGTACTAGATATTTTTGATTATTTGGGATAAATAAGACCTGATTGATTGTTGCTTAAGTAAATTGAGTGTATTCACTATAGCTATCACACATTTTATTAGGAGACTAGAATGATATGAGATCTTGGAAAGGTTTACTCTCACAATTACTATATGACCAAGGGAGTGAAATGGATAGATCATGTAATATCACTTCAATCAGTTTAGTTGAATATTATTAGATAAATTGTAACTTGGATAGAATTAAAATTGGGAAATTGTACCCAACCATATCATCTAACTCATCTCACTATTTTTAGTCCATTTCATTGCAAATTTGTTTTCAATATTTATTTTATTTATTTCTCTTGTTTTTTTCTTCAGTTTGTTTTTAAAATAGATTTATTTCCAAAAACGAGACATTATTTCAGTAGTTAAAGGTGATATATTTATTTTTATGTGCTTCTCTCTGAATACAACATTGGTTGACCACATTAATGTATTTTTAACTTAAGAAGTAATTGTTTTTTCCACTCCACATTATAGTTACATGTCAAAACATGGAATTATTTTTGGGTAGGAAATGCCAACAATCAAAATGTATATATTTGAATCCAAATCATCAAGGAGAAATAATTCGAGGATATAATCTCGGATCTTAATGATTCCCTTGAATACCACCTATTAGAGGTATTATTCTTGAGAATTATTAGAACTCTAGGATTACTTCATCGAATTTTATCGAGAAATGTTTGAGGTAAGAAAAGAGACTTCTTTGTTTCCCACAAATAATTCTGAATAAATTAAATAGGTGAAACATCAAGTATAATTATATTATAATAATATAAAATATCAGTTGTAATGGATTGAAGATAAGATACAAGATATGAATGGCCAATAGAACAAATATTGCATGTGTATCAAGAGAAACCAAAACCTGAGTTAGTGGTGGAAGTGGATTACCCAATCATCTTTGATGTTGAAGAAAATAAGGAGTCCATGATGGAATTAAAAAAATATGCATTTGGACCCGATTAACCATGGCTGGAAGATATTGTAGAATAATATTTTCATGATGTAGTATGCATGAGAGATTAAAAATATTTTTAGGAATTTGGGAAAGAATATGAGGTGAAATATGATCTCTCTATTCCTTAGAAGGAAGAATAATAAAAACCACTATACATATCCCTAGCTTTGGATGAATATGAAATCCCCCAAGTGGTTCAATTTGAAGAGAATATAGAGGATCATGATTACTTACCTCTATCCAGTGAAATTAAACACTAAGAGGTACTTTCCACTGAATAATAAATTGATGTGGAATAAACTTAGGTAGACCATCTTTTCATGAACAAATTATCCTCTAATTTTATTTAAACTGAATTTATTATCACCTCTTCTTTATTAAATTTTATTTATTTTTGATAAATTAGGTTTTTATTTGAAGGAAGTAGAAGAAAAAGAAAACGTATATGAATAGTAACAAATGGAGCTCCCTGAACATGTTTATAATTTATTTGAGTAATTACAAGAGGACATCGAAGTGGATTTTTTAGAGAAAATGAGACTCATTCTAGTCACATTAAAAAAGAATAATTTGATATTAGTTTTTAAGGTATTAATTTATTTTAAATATAATTACACAATGACATTGAATTTTGTAATACCACTAATGAATCATATCTAATGAAATCACTTGATAATAAAGAAGAGGTTGTGCAAGTGGAAACCAAGAAAGAGAAGGAGTCATTATTTTTACAAACCCCACTATTAAATTTTTATCTTATTTTCATTTGGGTGTATTTAGATTACTATATCCATGGAGTCCTCAAAAAAAGTGTAAGAGTTTTATAATGGAATAAATAAGTTCTATTGGTTCATTACAAAGAAACTCCACCCACCATCATATACGGGACAACCAACTATAACTACCCATCTAAAGGTAGTCAAAACCTAGGGACCAATTGGGGAGTTAAACCAAGATGTATACATATATTCCCATTATAAATATATTTTATTTTCTTCTGATGAATTTAATATTTTTTATTATCTTATTTTTCATGATGTTTTTTAGAAATAAATACCAAGGATAATAACTCAATGTTACAATGTCAATAAAATCCATCAGGTTTCACATCCCCTTGACACTTAATTTATTATTTTTATTAAATTAAATATATTGTTAAATTGTAAAATATACTTAAATACATTATATACACTAAATCATAAAATTGTAGGTAGGGAACCTTTGTAATTTAGGAATTTCAAATTTATGTATTTCAGTTTTCTAAAAAACAGGTGTTTTTGAAATTTTTGTGTGTTAACATTTTAAGTTATTTCTGTCTATGAAACTTTATGAGTCGAAATGATTTTTGTTTTATTTTTTAACCATATTTAAATTACTAAACCATTTTATTCCATGAATCTAATCATAAATGAATTTCAAATATTACATTGTTTCAAGTTAAAATCAATGGGAATTTCATGAAAAGTGGTCTGATTTTTTACTCCCAGGCCACATCTAACTATATTAATCATTGAAATAACATTCTCGTGAGGCTTATGATTCCATTTTCCATATTATTTTCATTCACCTCCTTTCTTAAAAGAACCAATCTCTGCATTATTTAACTATAATTTGATTTATTCCTACCAAAACTTGAGGTTTTGATTCACTTTTATGTTAAATTATTGATAAATTTATATGGTTTTAATCCCCATTTTCAAGAGATTCATTTTTATTCTAGTCCTCCATGTATATTTAATCCTTTTATCCCTTATAATATATGAATGTCCTGTTAATTTATCCATAATAATATATAATTTTCCTGATCCAACATTCCATTGAAGTGAAATTTCATGATCTAGTTAAACATAAGTGGGGTAGGAATCATTCTTATATTGTGATACCACAATTAAGGAAAACTAGAGAGGAAAATATAGTGGTTTATAGATGATTTTATAATGAATAATTCATTCTATTAGAAGTTTTTTTTCTATATTTTTTATGATAAATAATTTTTACCTTTATAGGGATTCCAAATGAAAAAGAATGTTGTTCCTATTTAGAGCATTCAAGAAACAAATGTGAAGAGATATTTTTCTACTTTAATGTTGATGGTGTTGGATGTCCATAATATTTTAAAATATTCTTGGCGCTGATTTTAGACAATGTGGATTGAGGAGGATACTATATTTGAGTAAAATTTAGAATCATTAAATATTTCTTCATAAAGATAAAATCCCTCTGTATTCAATATTAGAATTTGTGAAATATAAATCCTAACAACCAAAAGACACAAAACAACCCGGAAAGTCCTCCTAATAAAAACATGTACTTGAATCACATTATCTGGATAACTAGAAATTTATCTAGCCTTGGGTGAGTCTTTCATTAGTTTGAGTGAGAAAATCTCTATTGAAATTTGAAATCTATGAGATGATAGAAAATTCATGTGAGGTAGGTGTCTTTTGTGATTGTGAGGAGAAACTAAGTTAAAATGTATTGAATCATATAAATAGAAAACATGAAATAATGTCTTTTTATGAGGAATGTAATATTTTGTCTCTTGTTTTTAATTTTAGGGATCTCATGGGTTTTTCTTCAATTTTATTTGATTTTATTTTGATTCTTATCTAGGATTCCAAGTGCTAAGTCTGATGGAATTTATAAAGATAATATTTTCATTATTTTTCATGTGTGTATCAATGATTTAATCCATACTAATTTAAAAATACATTTGAATTTTATAAATTTTTATTTTTAGGGAGTTTTGGGTTAAAATGTGAAAAAATTGTAATTCTTGAATTTTAAAATTTTCCAATAACTTTAGTATTTCAAGAATAAATTCTATATTATTGATCCAATAAGAATGAATATTTTGTTAGTATTACTTTTTTGTGGGTTATAACTTTTTTGTTAAAAGAAATAGATAATTGAAACTTCTATAAACCTAAAAACCCACTCAAGTAGAAAAAAGAATTATGTTCTACAAGAAGGACCTCACCATAGCAAATTAGTCATAACTCCAGCTAAAGACCTAAAAATTATTTCCTTCAAACTAAATCTCAATTTAGGATTTTAAAAATAACATTAATGGGGAAATGTTCCCATTAAAGTATCCACTGAACATGCTGAATTGGTTGAACTTGAATATTATCTTAGGATAGAAAGATTATTATTGAGTAATTTGGGGAAAACCATTTATAAACATCTCAAAATGAAATGAAAATTTGAGATTCGATAGAAAAAATAAATTTAGAATAACATTGAAGAAGACACATTGTATTTTTTTGGTCATATAGTGGGCATAAAGGATAAAAATATAGTAGAGAGATTTTGGAGGAGAAATTACTTATTCATCCTTTTCACTCATTTGTCTTCTTATATTTGTAGTGTCTTATTATTCCCACTTAATCATTAATACTCATTACATTTAGGGGTAATCATGTGATTAATTGTGAAAAGGGGGTTATTCCCTTCTTCATTCTTGATTTCATGCACTTAATGGTAAAGAATAATTTACCCCATTTAAGAATTTGGTTTCAATTTCTAACATTGGTTTTTATTATCAAGTATGATCATATTTGCTTATAATTTTTCTTATATTTATTTGGTCAATAATCATTTTTCTCCATCCACTAGTTCTAGTTTATATATAAAGGAATAGGCTAGGGTTAGTGGTCATATACTTAATATTTGTTAGTATGGGTGCAAGGGGTAGTGCATATTTTTTATTATTTGGGATAAACAAGACAAAATAGAGTATTTTCTAAGTAAATTGTGGTTATTCACTAGAAATATATCATACAAAGGAAGGAAAGTAGACTGATATGAGATCTGGGAAAGGGTTACTCTCTATATCACCATTTTACCAAGGGAGCGAAAGGAAGTGATTGTGGAATATCACTTTAATCAATTTAGTAGAGGAGTATTGGATAAATTGGAACTATGATAGAATTAAAATAAGAAAACTGAACCTAGCCAAATAACCCAAGTCATCGAACTATTTCCAATCACTTTTTTGTTAATTTTTCAATATTTTTCTTTATTTATTTTCTTAATTTCGTTATTATTTTTCAAAAATAAAAAAATTAAGTATATCCATTTTTCATCTAATTAATTGCAAAACATTGATTATTATGTGATCCTCTCTAGAGAAAACCTATGTTTGCAACTTTATTTCAATTTTTAAATTAGGAAATATTTGATTTTTCACTTCCCATTATAGGAACATATTAGTACTCAACCTGTCAGTTGGTGAATTTATAACCCTAGCGTCCAGCTAGGCTCTAATAAAATTTACCCATTCCCAATTGGAAATGGCTTGATGTTGTGATAGATTTAATGATTGGGTTTCTGTGGAAACCTTAAGGTATTGATTTTTTATGGGTTTTTGTGGTAAGAATAATGAATGTCACACACTTCTTTATGATCCATGATACATCCTCAGTAGATTAGCATCAGAGGTTTTGTATCCATGAGACTGTGCAACTTCATGGGGTTCCTTATACCATTGTATTGGATATAGGAATATAGTTTACATATCTATTTGGGAAAATTTTATTGAGGTTTTTAGGTACATGTGTGATTTTGATCATGGAATACCACCCTGTAGATGATGTCCATATGGAGCGTACAATACAATTTCCGGAGTATATGCTTATACAAGCATTCTTGATTTTGGAAGCTCTTAGGAAAGGCATATACCCCTAGTTTAATTGACCTAAAATAGATATTGAGAAAATATACAGATCTCACCTTAGGGGGGTTTATGATCAACCATTTAAATCCCCTATGTGGTGGATACATACATGGGAGGTAGCGTTACTCTTACCACATCTAGTCTAGGAGACTTCATAGAAAGTTCAGCTGATTTAGAAATTGATGGCTATAGAACAATATATATACAAAAATCCTACGTCGATTGATATTGATGACCCCTAGAGTTAGAGGCTTAGGATTAGGTCTTTTTAGATATCTCTCCAAGGTTAGGTAACATTTGGATTCTAATACTGTTTAATCATTAACCACATTATACTGAGCCTTTAGATATTATAGATTGAGTCAAGCTGATATCCTATATGTTATAGGTACCTCAGTGGTATCAAGCCATGCATAACATCTTCCATGAATCTTAGCTACATCATTATCATTAAGAATCATCTCATATTCATTATCTAGAAGAGGTTGAGTTATAATTAAATAAATCTTTTTCGAATAATCATATATTTGTCATTGATTGGAGCACAAAATGCTCCAAGATTGGTCATCCTCTTTTGTTTGGGTGCTATGAAAGCACAAATGTTTGAAAAATAGACTTGGGAGGGAGAGGAAAATGAAAATTCTCTATTTCCATAACACTTTTTAGATTCCTTACCACCCTTAGAAGAGAAACTCATTAATGATTTGTCTTAATAGGGGGGTATTGTAAGATCCATGGATTATCTATGTGGTACGTATCTTTTGAGTTTCAATTTAGTTTATTTTTTTTCCTAATTTGAGTGCCTAATGAGAACAAGAGAGTTTTGGGGGTGTTTGGGTCTTGTATGGAACCCAGTGGCTCAATTTTTGGAAGAATAATCTTGTGTGCATGTTTGATAAAAACCATTGTTCCTATTGCACATAGTTTATCCTAACCATATAGGGTGGAGTAAGGCTCTATTCAAGGCCACAATGTTTGATGAAACTGTTCCACTAGGGACATATGCCTATGAAAACACCTGAAATTTTTAGTAGAGGATAATCATAGTTTTCACACAGTTTCCCACACTATTTTCATGAAATGTGTGAGGTCCCTCCTTGGATAGTGAATAGTGAATTGTTGGTGTGTGGGTTGACCACTAATGTGGCCAAACCACACAACCCCTATTTATTTGGAAAAATTACTATTTCACCATTAAATTCCAATCTTTTCAACCCAGAATATTTCTTCTTCATTCTAGTACACATGGGGGTTCTTCTTCTCCCATTTGATCCTTTTTTATTCCTAACCTACACATTAGTTTGTATTATTTATACAACCTTAAATTTTCCTTTCAATTTTCTTTTTTCATAGCCACTAGTAATTTATTCACTCCTTATACTGTTTTAATCATTTTCTCTTTTTAGTATACTTGTTTAGGTGAATCCTCTTATTCCCTATTTTTAGGTGGTTTATACGTTCTCCCTTTTTATTCCAACAGAGTTCCATTTATGTAATGCCCTAACCATAGAAGCCCTAAGTTGGTGCCTTAATTTATTAAGTTGGAATGATTAAAAGGAATCGAATACCAAAGGACTCATTAGTGTAGTATTTTTGGAAAACCATGTTACATACATGATACCCATGATACATTGGTAAAAAAATAAATCTTAAAAAAAGTAAAAGATCAGCATCATTAAAAATCATTCCAAGAATTTACCTTTAAATCCTAGGGAAACCAAACAAAATAAGTGTGATCTGAAATACTTAGGAAGTGTAAAGTACCATGGAATCAATAATTAATCAATAAGAATAATCAATATAGAAAGGTAAATAATGAATGACACATTCCAATTAAATAACTGGTTAATTCATAATCAATATGGAAAAGTAGATATTAGAAGAACATGTTATTTAATCAATAAAATGAAAATGAACAACATCCATAGATAATGTCAAAGTGAAGATATATTAGATAAATAATAATAATTACAAAAACCCAGGTGACACTAATGATTGTTTATTGGATTTCATGTTTAAGGAACATGAAAACCAATATTATCAAGAACTTTCCCAATATGTTTTAAAACTACAGGTAGAATCCATTTAATTTGAGCAACTGATTTGTATCAAGAGAACCTATTGATGCATCAAGGGGATATTGAAATTCTTAGCCCCACCCATAACAACTAGTCCAAATAATTCTGCATATATCAAATAATTAATTTTTCTAATGAACAATATTCCTTATCAAATATCTGTATTGAGAAGAGAAAACAAATTTTTCAACATTTTCACATATAGTCAAATAATTTTTAAAGTGATCATCATATATAAAACAATGGTTTATAGTGTAGGAAATGAACATATCAATGATAAATAGAATTCATATTTATGGAAATTTTAATTTCCAATCAAAATAATTTTATTAATGTGATTGTTTCAAGATAATGTTAATAATCACAAAATGTAGTGAGATTTCACATTAACATGGTAATTTTCAAATCAAATACCCTTAGAAGAGATAACTGAAATTGAAACAAATAATTCCATTAATAATGAATTATTCGTGATATTACATGTCAAATTAGTAGTATATACACTACATAAAAGAAACATGTGGTGAGTAAGGCATAACTCTTACAGAAATAAAAGTGGTACTAGAAATCCTCTTAACATACACTCCCTTTTGGTTGAATTCCCTTTAACCTCATATATAATGGTTTTAAGAATGTTATTAACTTATACGAAACCAATATTAATATTTATGGTATCATATATGTTCTTCTTATAATATTTTGTTAAATATTTGTTTAGAATATTTCATTATTTTCCCAATTTCTGGTGTTATATCCTTGTTTTTCAAGTACGTTTTTACTTGTTATTTTTATGATCCTATTAAATAGATCATTATTATATAATCTATATAATCTAAATCATGATTTAAATATAATATATATTTAATAAATATCTATTTATATAAATCAATTAAATTTGTAAATATGAAGTGAAATACATAGTTCATAGAGATGGTAGGTTGTACATACGCATATACCATATTTACATTTTCTTATCATGTTAAATTTATCCCAAGTAAATGATATACATATATATTATAATTATAGGATCATATTTATGTCATATTCATAATATATTTTTTTTAACTCATTGTTAACACATTCTAGGAAAAGTGTTAACACATTCTATGTAAAGTGTGATCAAATCACATCACTTTGAGAAGGTGGTGGTCTGCACATCCACAAATGATGTTATTTTATTATAAGAATATAATAATAAAAATTTAATTAATACAATTGGTGTAATGGAAAAATAAATTAGTTTTCATGGATAAAAAAAGGAACAACATCGAGGTTCTCTGGAGCTCTAAAGTAGTGGAGTCCAAGAGCGTCTACTCTGACGAGATTCATACCCTCTGGCTGAAAGGTCCTGATACCTGAAAAACAAGTGATCCACTCATCATTGGATGATGTGAAGAAAATAATATTTAAAACATTATCTACATACCTTCATTTATAAATATCCTTCATATAATTAGTCATGATTTCCTAGAACCTATGAATAGTATATGAAATTGACTAGATTATAGGCCAAGAGTGGATTTATAGATAGTGAGTGAATCCATTACAATACCCCCTAGATAGACATTATTCTGTTTATATAATAGGTTTCTAGGGATCATTGATTTATCCTAATCATGAATGGATTCACCTCCTTTTATATGTGTTGAGAATGCCATAATCAAAGAGCCCCTATTATCCCGAACAACTCTCCTGCGTGAAAGGAGTCTCCTATTCCTACAAAATGGAACATATGAAGGTACATGCTATATATTAATTATATAAGTTTGAATAAATTAAAATTTTAATATATATCATATATAAACTATAAATACCTCATTATTCCTATCCTTGAAAGGTGGAACTATAAGAACAAACAGAATCGGTTTGTGAGGTTGAAGTCTCTCTTACAGACAAATGATGATTGTGTATCTCATTTTATGGAAGTGGGTAAAAGTGTAGATCATACCCAAAATATAAAATAATATTAGTATATTTTGTATACTGATGTCATTATATAAGCAATATATAAAAATAAATGAATTGCTTGATAAATAAATAAAATAAATGAGCTCATTGAAGATAATTAACTCTTCTTTTGTTATCTCTTTTTGGTTAATACCAAAAGACTCCTTCATTTTATTTTTTACCTAATTTAGGGTTCAAGGATGAGGGGGGGATTTGGGGAAATTATTTGGGAAGGGTATGGATGATCCAAATGGAATGATATATGTGAAGAAGTAAGGGGGTGGGTGACCTTTTATATTAGAGGAGCATCATTCTTAAAAATATAAAAAAGGTTAACACTATTCGGATGTATCCTTTACATCATGTTCCTCTAATAATAAATACAATTCAATCCAAGATATTATAATATCTAAATAGGGAAATAAAATTGGTTTTTGATAATTTTCTAGGTAATTTTTCCCCTTATGATTAAAGTTTATCCACTAAGTAAACTCATTCTCACCTTAATCAATATAATTAATTTTAATTTATTTCAATAATATATTTACTGTAATATAAATTATAAATTATTATGACTCTATATATAGAATCCATTTTTATATACTACAATCACATCAGGGTCATAAACTAATTTAAAATTAATTTCAAAGATGAGACGGGAAATTATGTTTTTAAAGTGAAAATGTTTATAATTTCACAATGTTTTTATATTTAATTCAATATAAAATGATTATTATGTCATTAATTGTAGTAATATATGTAAAAAATATCTAATTAAATAATAAAATCAGTTAATAATATAATTTAACCTCATAACTATTTAAATGAAATGTCAGTTTCTAATTCTAATTTTGTATTTTTCACTATTCATCAAAAAATAAAACTTTTCAATAAATATTAAATATAACCTATTATAATTTTGACATTTCAATTTAAAAAATTTAAGTTTAATTAGTCAAATAAAATTTATAAAAGATACAAAATTTATTTTTAATATCTGTTCTCCAATAAAAGGTGGTGAAATTACCTTTTGAACAATACATCTTTTATGAATAAAATTGGATTTGTTCATGTCATATTCCTATAAAAACTTTTGAATTAATGTTAGAAAATAATTTATTGAGTATATAATATATAAATTTTATAAAAATCAAACACTAAGAATAATTATTTTAATTTATTATGACAGAACACCTTTGGGGTCATAGAAAATGTATTTTATAAAAAACAATTCATTTACATTCAATTAGTTTTTTTATTTGTTTCTAATTAATTGGAATATATTTAAAAGATCCATAAACTTTTATATGTTTGTTATTCCTATATCATACATCCAATTTAGTGGCTATTTTATATATAATTATATTAAATAATGATATTTTTATAATATATATTTTTCAGTAAAATTGGACTTGCCAATAATGCAAATCCATCAAAGAACGTCATTGTTGTGTGTAACATAATATAACGTTAGTATTATGTGTTGAGAAAGATGAACTTTATTTTGTGTGTAACATAATATTAACTTGGTGTTTAATATAATGGAATATATATAGAAATATTTTAAAATAAAAATAGTTTAATGTCATGTGCTATCACATTCTCCCCACCTTAAATAAATTGCATCCTTACAATTCAAACATGATCTCTATAATTTACGGATTGGTATTTGAAAATAATATTTTACAAAAAATCATGTCATACATAGGTTAATAAAATATTTTTTAAAAAATATGGAAAAATAAATGTGATGGTCCTCACAAAACTAATCTTTCGAAGAAGAGAATAGTTGTGAAAACATGGACATAGAGGAGAAATATTATTATGATGTTCACATGGATATTGATAGTGAAAATGATCATGAGAATTTTTTTTACCACAAATCCATAAACCATATGTGTAAAAAATGTCATTGATATGATAAAAATGATGATAATAGGACATCATTTTCGTTTCAAGACCCTTTTCCTATAGTTGAAGGATTTTTTCACTCCCTAAGAATGTAAAGAAATATAATTACTTGATATGTTTCTATTTAATAAGTTTAATATTATCCTTTGGTTGTGTCTTTAAGTATTACTACTTCATCTACTAGTATATGATGTATCATATGGTTATTTAATACATTATTCTCTAAATTCTTTTCTATAGATCAACATAAAAAATTTCATAATTGGTTGACTTTTAAAAAATATTATGATCCAACACTTTATAAATAAGGTATCTAAATTCCCAAAATTAAGTTATGATTAGTCTTTAATCAACATGAAGTAGATATTTAATCATCACATATTGAACATGTCAACATCTTCATCATGGTTTCTCTTGAAATAAGGAAATAACGTTAATAACCATAAATCGTAATTGAAAACATCAATGATTTTAAATTACATAAGTAAAAAATTATTATTGGTTAAATTTCTTGAAGCCCAAAATGTTTTAAACTCCATTAATGATGGAATAAACCACTTTTTCAACAAAACATTAATCTATTCCAAGGTATTCAGTATAATCCAAATTAATTATTCAAACCAATCATTTCTTTATCAAACCATAATTATCTTTATATCAGGAACATATTAAGGGTTCTCAATCATACGTTCCCCAGTAAGTTCAACTATTCACTAAATAATGTTTTATTATTAACCAATATTGTAAAACACACACTCTCAAATCCTTGATGAAATAGTACTAATGTACAATCCTTAAATATTTCATAGTAGTTATACCTTTTACATCACTAAAAATACTCAAATGAAATAATTCCTGAATCCAAAAATAAGAACATTAATCATTCATATTCATTTGTGTTTATATTGTATGCTTGATTGTGATCCATTATCTTCTCTTGAGGTGTGTTCCCTTGAATCTTTGGGTATTTTTTCATAGTGGCCCATGTCCTTGCATTTGTATGAACTAGAATCATTGTTTTGTGTCTTCCCCTGGTATTCATGACCTTAGTTACCCCTATCTTCTCCCTTATAATGCACTCACAATCCTTTCAATCATTTCCCATGGTGCATTTTTACACAGTTTTCACCATGTGGAAAAATTTTCATTTTTTTATTCTTCTTTGACATATTCCCAATATAATGGTTCTTAGGAAACCCCTTATTCTCTTCTTTTCCATTGAATATGTAATATTTAGATAATTCCTTATCTCTTTTGATGTTGCATAAAACTATTCAATCATATGTTGAAAAATATTGACATAGTAATACCCTTGTGAGACTTGGCTTAATCCCTTCATATGAAAGGTCAATCATGAATTCTGTGTTGTGTGTTTAATTTGTATTATACCTATCCAACCTTATAATGATAGCTTCATGATCCATGACAAGATTTTCTTCCTTTTTCTATAATATAAATAACATTGTATTTATCTCAATTTGTTTCACATGGGAGAAATATTTACTAAAAATATCTCTTTAAAGGTATACCATTCTATGATTTCCATTTACTCTTCCTCCCTTGTATTCTGGATCAATGACCCCCATGAGTCAGCAATGTCTTTGAGGAAATACACTATAAGTTAAACCTTTTCCTTTTCACTACATCCCAAGTCTGTAAATATATTTTTTGTAGACTTAATTAATTTATCTTCCATAATTAGATTTGTATTCCCACTAAACGATGAATGATTCTATCATATAAAAAATCCATCATAGGAGAATCCCATTGTGGAATAGGTTACTCCATCAAGGAAAGGTTTTTTTATAACCTAACTAATATGCCCGAATATGGACAGAATAAATTCAGTTCCAATACCAACCATATTAGTTTCCTCAGCAGGTCAATATCAATATTGTGACAAGTATTTATACCATACATCCTTCCATGATCCATTTCTGGACAATGGAATATACTGATTTAGATCATATCATAATGACCTATAATGTATAATACCAAAAATAGTGAAATAATTAACAAAAATTAAAATTATTATACATAAATAATATCATAATAATAAACATGGTTTTTTGGGACGTTCTTATATGGGTATCATCAACATATATCTTAGTGTTATGTTTCCTAATCTATGTTTTCCTAAGGAATGATGACAAGGAATCAAATCCCAAAGGACAAATTTGTTTAGCAGTTTTAGAAAAACATATTTCATACATGGTACCCAAAATAATTTTAAAAGAAAATAAAGCATAGAAAAAGTAAAATTGCATCATCCTTGAAACTCATTCTAAGAATCCATCTGCCTATCCTAGGGAATGGGGAAAATATGGTTTAGATCAAACAAACAGTAATAGTAATGTACAATAGAATAAATTATGAATCAATAAGAGTAGTAAATATTTAAAGATAATTAACTAAGTACACATTTCATTTAAATTTCTAGTTGCACCATAATCAATTTCGAATGGTAGATAACTAAAACACATTCCATTTAATCAATAAACAGATAATAAAAACCATATATAGATAATGTAAATTTTAAAATATCATGGATAAATAATAAAAATAACTTAATTATGAATTAATTCAATTCTTATTTATTGTATTTCATGTCTGAGGAACATGAAAACCTATACCGTCAAGACCTTTCACAAGTTGGTTTAAAACTATAGGTAGAAACCAATTTAATTTATGATAGTTATTTATATAATGAGAACATGTTGATTCACTGTGGTGCTATATAAATTATGGACCCCAACCATCACTATCAGTCCAAATAATTACTCATATATTTAATAATAAATTTAACTACGTATCAATATTCCAGATTAAATATCTATATTAAGCAAAGAATTTAGATTTATCAATATTTCCCCAGATAATAAATGAACTGTAAAAGATAACATTATACATAAAAAATGATATAAGGTTTATGAAATTAACATATACAGGATAAATAGTATGGATATTTATTATAAACATAATTTCCAATGAAAATTGTTTCAATATTGTTATTGTTTTAAGAGAAAGTTAGCAATCATAAAATAAAGTGACATTGCACAATAACTTGGTAATTTTCAAATAAAATCCACTAGGATGTGATAATTCAATTGGAAACATATAAAACCCAGAATAATTAATAATTAATGATATTACATGTCAAAGGATAAGTATATTCACCATAAAAAAATAAACGTTTGTTGAATACGACATTAGTCTAGCAGAAATAAAAGTGAGACTAGAAATCCCCTTACCTTACAATCCCTTTTGATTGAACACCCTTTAACTTATTGTAAAATGGTTTTAAGAATGTAATTAACTTATAAAATACCATATTAATATTTATTATATCATATATTATATTCCTATGATATCTTATTACCTATTTGTTAATAATATTTCGTTATTTTCCCAATTTTTTTGTGCTATTTGGTGAGTTTTTTACTATGATTTTACTTTTTTAATTTTTTTGTTCCTATTTATTAGAAAATAATTTAATAATCTCATGAATTTAAATCATGATTTAAAAATCATATTTATTATATACTTATATAAATTAATCTATTAAATTTTGAGATAGGAAATTAAATACATAGTTCATAGAGATGGCTGGTCGTACTACACATGAACGATGTTTCCATTTTCTTATCCTGTTAAAAGAATGGTAAGTAAATGATCTAAATTTATATTATAATTAAAGAACCATATTTTTTCATATTCACAACATATTTTTATTAAAACTATCCTTAAAACATTCCATGCAATGTTTGAACAAATCGTATTACTTTGAGGAGGTGGTAGTACACACATGCCCAAACGATGTTATTCTATTCACTTGAAATGGACCGCATAATGGTATGTGTAATATAAAAATTAAATAGGAATAAAGATGTTATAAATATCATATATATAATCTAAAAACTATAAATACATCATTATTACCATCCCTAAAAGGCGGCAATGGAAAAAAGAAGGACATCAGTTTGGGAAGAGGTAGTGTGTCATGCATACGAATGATGATTGTGTATCCCATTTGATGTAAGTGTGTAAATTTATAGGTCATAACCATTTAATAAAAAAATATCAATGTATTTATTACACTGATATTGTTATATAATAAATTTATAATGATAATTCAAGTGGTGGAAAAAGAAATAAAACAAATGAGCTCATTGAAGAATGTTATATCTTCTTTGGGTAAGTTCTTTTGGTTTATACCCAAATAATCATTTGGTTTGATTTATTTAAAAGTGAGTATTCTTGGAAATTGAGAGGTATTTTTTAAAATTATGTATTCAAGGTTTTCATGTGCCAGAGGGATTTAGAGGTGTGAACAAATGAGGGGGTGAGTTCCCTTTTATAGTCGATGAGGAGTCGAATTCCATTAAATATAAAAAGATAAAACTACAGGGAAGTCTCCCTTAGATCATCTACCTCAAATAATTACCATAATTATATATAAGATATTATATGGTGTAAAACCTTCCATAAAAGTGGTTTCTAATGAGTTTCTAGGTCATTTGGTCCCTTAATATTAACTTTTAACCACTTAGTAAACTCATTTTCACCTTAATAGTGGTAATTAATTTTAATTACTTGCACCAATATTTTAAGTAAAAAACTAATTTCACCATAATAGAAATTAAATATTATTATTATTATAAATTTGGAATCCATTTTTTCAAATTAAAATCACAGAAGTGGCAGAACAATATTAAAAACTAATCTCACAAATGGGATGAGAATGCAGGTTTTTAAGGTGTAAATGTTCAAATGTTTTCCATGTTTTAATATCTTCATTCTACATAAAAATGATTCCAATGACCTAAATTATTTTTATATAAGTGATATATATCTAATTAAACTTTAATACTAGTTAAAAATATTATTTTTCCTCATTAATTATTTAAATGAAAAGTCAATTTCCAATTAAAATTCAATATTTTTCAATATTCATAAAAAAATATACTTCTCATAAAAATACCAAAAATATCTCTAAGATTATTTTGAAATTATTATTTAAGAAAGTAATTTTATTTTTTCAAATAAAATTTATATGTGTAAAAAAAATTAGTTTTTAAACGGGTTCGGCATTAAAGGGCGGTAAAACTGCCTTTATAAAAATACAGCTCTTTTGCATAAAGTTGGATTTGTTTGTATTTTATTCCAATAAAACCATCAGTATGAATTTGAAAAAATAATTTAATGAATATAATATATATATATATATATATATATATATTTCATTACAATAATTCACTAATAATTATTAATTAACTTATTGAGTCAAAATTACTTTGTGATCATAAAAATAGTTTTTTCTAAAAACATTTCCATTATATTCAATTAGTATTTTATATTAATTTCTAATTAATAGAAAACCATTGAATTTAAACATATATTTTTTATGATTATTTATTCTTATCCATAAAATATAATTTAACATATAGGTTATATCTTATTATATTAAATAATAATAATTTAATAATGTATTTTTGTGCGGTAAAATTTGGTCTTGTGTGAAAAACAAGCCATTAAACAAAGTCAGCAGTTTGTCCCACCCTGGTTAGCACAAACCTAAGGCCATCTCCCTGAGTAAACGCCGATAAAAAACCTCACCATCTGAAACTTGCCCCAAATAAAAAATTGATGTGTCACCACCGCCAGATCTTATGGCCCACTTTCTATTGAATCTATCACTGAGCCCATGAAGCGTCTCCCACCTATAACTGCACCCGTCAATGCCTCACTCAATGCTGCCAGATCTCTATGATACCACTGATACAAAAACCATCACACACCCATCTGACAAATCTAATTCATATCTGACACCACTATATGGAGAACTTTATCTCCTTCACCTATATCTATACGTTCATAACCGGCCACCCGATTCCCGAAAAACACTAGACAAGAAGGACGACGCCGCTGCACATAAAATGGGATCTTTGGCCAAATCCATGGCCCTTTCTGTGTTTCAAATAGATCAAGATAAAATTTAGGTTTCATGTAATGTAACCTTAACTTTGTGTTGTATAAAAATAAATCTAAAAACAAAATTATGTTTATTTGAAAAGGAAAATATTGTAAAATATTATCTTGTTACAAGTTATGAGAAGATACCGGATGAGTGTTCTACCATGGGGATAAGGTGGGCAGTTTATAATATTCTCTTCAATGTCTAATTGTTTTATAGAACATTAATATTCTGTCTGAAACCTATCCTTCTAGGTTTTTATTGTAAATTTATTGAATGCCTTGATTAAATAATTAAAACCTCTTTAGGTTTCACACTAAGAACCATGATATGGTTAGAGGATCTCAAACTTGACATGGACCGCCCACGAGGTGTGTCTATGTATCATCCTCATGATATACCACATCATTGGGTGTATATGAGATCCAAATATTAGTAGGCCATTATTTAACTAAATTATTTATTAGGAGAGGTTTTATTACCCATGATATACCACGTAGCTTTTGGTTTTTATTATTATTATGGTAATTTGGATGTTGTATTCTATTTATGATTTATATTATGATTATGTTTATTTATTAACTAGCTATATTGTTGTGTTACAATGATTATGAGGGAATATTATCCCCACCACACCATTGTAGACACTCACTTCTAGTCAACAGCCTTTATCATATGAGAATGTTCTTGACTCCAAGTGACCCACCAACTCGGGGAACCATTCAGTGGCTCCTAGTTTTGGACGTTATAGATAAAGTAGTTTCTCAAATGTAGGGTGTCTTCTCAAGAGTATGGTTCTTGATGCATACTTTTACAACAGTGTAGGGTATCTGATCCATAAATTAATTCCAAACATAGATTTTAAAAAAAGTAAGTTCTTTTTATAAGTATAGTGTATAGACTGCGTTTCCAGATTATGTTAAAATTCATATTGAACAAATTTGAAAAAAAAATATCCTATAAATAAGATGAAAGTTTCAATAAAAATATTCCTGAGAAACACATAAAGTAATATCATTCGAAAAACAAATAATGGTATTTTTTAAAATCCAAATAAATAAGATTCGTAGAGTATTGTTGAAACAATACATGCCCAAAACCGTTCTACTCAAGGAATATTCCATTTTATTTTCATTTTCAAGAATGCAATGGATTGAATAGTCATAATTCTTGATCATCTTTAACCACCTTTGTTGGATCATGTCGATCTCTTGTTATGTGAATATATACTTGAGTCTCTTATGATTTGTTTAAATGCCACAACTTAATCCATAGATATAATACTACCAAATTTTCGATATTAATATTACTATAACAAATTACATATCATGTAAAGGATAATTTTTCTAATGCACCTTCAACTTTCGAGAGGCATATGCTATCACTTAATCATTTTTTATAACGAACTATCATAATCCCTTCTTTGAAACATCATTGTAGATCACAATTCCATCCATATAGGTCAGTTGTGTGAGAAAGGTTGTAGTGATTATCCTCTAATTCAAATCATTGAATCTCTTTTCATATTTATTTTAACAATCAAATCACACTCTCTTCTATGTTATCTTGGTTAATGGGTTTACCAATCATGAAATCATTATCACAAGTCACGGTTAATACCTAGCTAATCCAATGTCATTATGAATATAAATTATATATTTTCTTCTGAGCCATTCTTAAACCACCTTTTTCTTTTAAGGATCCATATTTATACCCTTTCTTATAAAAACATTCCCCAAGAATGATATTTTCTACATCTAAAACTCATATTTATTGTAATTTGCATATATTTGATCTTTTATCATATATCTTGGTAAATTACTTAAATTCTCCTCATTTTCCTCCATAATTTTTAGTTATATGATAATATAATCTATAAAAAAATAACACAAATTTTTCAATATAATCTCTAAAGAATCTATTTGTTAAGTCTGTGAATATTTCTATGGAATTACTGTGTTTAAATGGAATCGTAGGGAACCCATTATGTTTGTACATTGTAAAAAAGGTGGTCTTTAAATATTCTCATTTTAAACCTTTAATTTGTGATATCATAATTGTAGTTCATCTTTAAGGAATTATTGGGCCATGTGTAGACAATCAAGAATGTCATCAATCCAATGAATGGGATAATTTTTCTTTATCACGATCATGTTAATAAAACAATAATCAATGTATGGACAAATTTTCCTATCCTTTTTCATAAAAAATTAGATTAGAGTACTCCATGGTGAAGGACATTGGCATATGAATCCCTTTTCAAAATTCCCTTGTAGATTCTTCTTCATATTCTCTATTTAAATTATAGCTATTCTATAGGTAGTCTTGGATATTGGTTGAGATTTATATCTAATTTAAATTGAGAACTCAACCTCAAGATTAAGGGGGAGTTCATAGAACTATTTAGGTAATACATCAACATATTCCATTATAATGGGCATGAATTCAGTATTGATCCTATATTTTGTCACAATTAGTTGTGATATATATTATTTCTTATAAGGAAACATTATTCATTCCTGAAAAGAAGTTTCCAATGAATAGTCATCCTTCTCATTAAACTAATATAGAATTAAAGAATAAATTGTGATATAGATAGTGATTTACTTCTCATGAAAATTGAATTTTTCCCAATATAATGATAACAAATATCCTACAAGATGTCATAAAAATATAATAAAGGGAAAATGATAGTATTTTTTGGGATATTTATCCAAATAAATTAACAAGGTAATTTGTACTCTTGATCTGTAGTGATTTACCTTTTTTATTTTCACAAATAACATAGCCTACTTGTTTTGAGGTGGTGTATAAATTGTTTTAATAACACTTCACTATATGAAAGAATGAATGGAACCAGAATCAAATAAAATTATCTATATTCTTTAATGAAAAACCACCATACTTTTAACCACATCATTTTCAAGATCCACTTCAGTAGTAGTGATAGAATATTACCACCTTATATTTTAAGATTTTAAGGTTAATGGTTTTGGATATCATTGAAAACTCTTAGCTTAGCAAATTACCTTGCATAATGTCTATGTTTCTTATATTTAAAAAATTGAACCATGGGATAATGATTGATCCATAAATTCTTTTACTCCATCACATTAGCGGGACACTTCATATATTTCTAGTATTTATTAGAATTATTCCCTTCCCTTACACACTTTAAATACCTCTATATTCCATTGAGGTGATTTCAAAGATGCTTCTTCCCACACTTATGACATATGAGATATAGAATTATCTTTCCACCATGAGTATTGTATGATGATACTCTAGAGTTAAAATCCATTCTTCACTTATTATCACTATCCATATAGTACCACATAGAATCCTCAATTTTTATCTCATTTTTTAAGGAACATCAGATAATTTTATCATAGAAGTCGAACTCTCAAATCACCAATTATTTTTGAATAATTGAATTCCACCAACTAAAGAAGTGCCCAACCTTACTTTTAGTATCCATGACAATGTCAAGGTGTATTATAATATCCCTTTAATGTTTTCTTCACTATACCCAATAGATTTTTCTTTAATTTGATTGATTCCAAGTAATTACTTCTATATTTTTATATGGAGAGTTTGAGGAAAATATTTATTGAAAAAAATATCCGTGGTTCCATATCGTTCCATGGGTTTAATGTTCTCCTTAGGCTTTGTATTGTTGATTAGATTCAACAATTCGTCAGCTTATCCCATTAGGAAACAGATAGCCAGTATTAATTTATCTTGATCTAATAATTTGAGGATATGGAATATATTCTTGATATAATTAATCCATTTAACCAAAATTATAGGATCAGAAGATCTAATAAAAATTAGTTTCCTTTTTTCATAATGGAATCAACCAAGACATTCTCTTTATTAGGTGAATATGTTGACTTAACATGATTTATGTTATTGACTATAAATCGAGTCATTTGTGATAATACTTTCATGAGGTTCTAATATACCACTCCCATTATATCAAGCATTTTATTATGGAAATCAAAGCATTTACCATTAAATATTTTTTTGGAAGGATTCCTTCTATTTACCACCATTTTTTAATATAAAGGATAATTATTGATAAGAACACATAAACTAACAATCCTGAAAAAACTATGGAAATATAAGTAATAACATAACCACTACATGTATATCCTAATTTATGAGTCTGTATGATTTAATCTATTTTTTCCATGTCAATTTTTCAATTGTGTTTCCTAACCAAAAATTCTATTCAACTTATTCACAATGGTTCATAATGAACTACTGAATTTGCCAAATCAAATCCTCCATGAGTGTCAAAAATGTGTGCATTATGGACTCTTTTTCATGCACTAGGTATAAGTAGAGTTAACACCCAATGATCCTATTCATTGTTTTTACCCTCAGGTCCATCTATGTCAAAGCCACACCCATATGTAGTATCCATACATGTATTTAATTTCTTGAAAATAATTTCCTCTTTACTTTAACAAAATTTCAGGATGTTATCCAATAATTAGAATTTTCTTTAGGGTTTTTACCAAATTATTCATATCATAATCCCAAAATTTAACTATACCTTTCTCGGATACCAACTATAATAGACTATATTTTTAATACATTTTATTTCATGACATTTTACATAAATATCCATATGATAAATTCCAAAAAAATGTGAGGCCCAGTGTATTAGAAAAATTATATATATAAACCAATAACATAAAATAAAGTTCAACATTATAATTTAAAACACAATATTGTGATCATATATTTCTTTGAACTCATAATACTACACTGGATAAACTAGGGATATACAAAATAAAGGGATGTGTTATAAAGCCTAAAAATGTAATTATCAAAGAATAAAATGATGATAAATAGTACATGTGAGTTATGAGGTATGTCATTATAATATAAATAGGTAATAATCATACCTAATCACATTGAGTCATGTCATTAGAAAATGAAATCATAAAATCATGGTATCATAGGAATGTGGCAATAGCATAAAACATGAAATGATATGGATAATTCAATTCTAACTACCAATACATCATAGAATAGTGTTATTAGGGTAAAAATCCATAAACGATATATGGTATATCATGAGATAAAATCATTACCCAATATATTGGAGTTATATCAAGGCACACCATTAACATTGTCTAACATTATGTGTGCCACATCGATCATATAATATAATCAGTTATTTCATTATTTTAATCCCATGATTACGAAATGTGGGTTTCATAAATGTGATTCCCCATTCAATGAAGTATTTTTAAATCTAGGTGATTATTATTCAATAAAAATAAGGTTTTATTAACAACAACAAAAATTTCATGGAAAACCAAATGTTAATTTCATAAGTACAATGGGACTACTTAAAAGATCATGAAAGGGTTTAACGATACATAGTTTATTTCTCTCATTACTTTAGAAACATATATATACTGAAATAGAACTCGTAAATATAATTCATCATGACAAATTGGAAATCAAAATAATTATAAGAATAAAGGTTCTTGAATAGAAAAGAAGAGAGAGGGGACCCTTACATTAAGATTTTACTACTTAAATTTTTGGGGAGATCCTTAAGAACATGAGAACTACTCGAGATGAATTTATTGAGGAAAAATTATAGGAATATCCTAATTCAATGATTTGGATTGCAAATCATTCAGATAATGTGTGGGTATTTTTAGAAAAATAGAGGGGATAATTAATTTCTAAACATAGGTTTTGAACTCTATGTTTTAAAACATTCAAACACATTTTCTATCCCATGGTTTTAACCCGTAGTTTTGTTTTGTATTTTAATTGTTTGTGGGATTTAATTATTTAAATAATATTTCATATTGTGGTTTAATGGATTTTATTAAATAATAATTACTTTCAGAACTATAAAATCTATTATAGGTTTTGGAATATTTAATATATGTCGTTAAAATTAATATTTATACTCTGAAAACGCATTATTTTAATGTAAATTCCCATTTCTTAGTTATTAATGCATCTAAAGTATTTATTACATCAATTTTTTTGACATTATGATGTCATAATACATAATGTATATTTATAACATATTTAATTTTTACATAAAACCTTAACTGCCAAATAAACATTTAAAAAAGTAACCATAGTATAATTTCAAAGTATTGCTTTCAATAATGATATTTATTTTATCAAAATAATTTTTTAAATTTTATAGTTTTTTATTTGAATAAAAAATTTATTTATTAAAGAATAATAGTTTTTATCATATAAAAAACATTATGACCCTTATAAAAATTACTTGGGACATTATAAAATTATATTAATTTTTTTATTTAAAAAATATTATTTTATATGGTTATTTAATGAAAATGAATTATAGTTAATTTAATTATTTTTAACATAAAATTTCATTAATTGAAATTATATATTTTGCAAAAAATAAAATTATATTTTCATTGTATCAAAAAAAAATTATATCATATTAATCTTTCATTCATGTGTATTTTATAAAATTATAATGAAAATCGGATAGAAGAAACAATTGTTTTATTTTTGAAAAAACATTACACCATTATTACAATAAGGGATTGATACATAACCTCTTATTACATCAGTATATTCCCTAAGGTTAAGGTGCATGATGGTGGTACATTAATCATGTGGACTAAAGAATATCTATCTAATGGTGATTTAGACTAACTTTAAATTTTTCCGTAGGTAATTCTACTCAAGTATCACTTATTAAAGCACTACTTGGTCTTGGTCAATTATCAACCCCTATGTTTCAACTGTCCTCCCATAAATTTATAAATGATCATTATAATTGATTATTATAAGGATTAAGGCAATTATTTCTCACATTTTCAAAATTCAGTTCTTTTAATTACCCTTATTATACACTGAATATAATAGGAACATTATAAAGGATACATTACTGAGGGTCATAATAACCGATAGTCATAACTACCATTGTTTATAATTCCCAATGTCCATAATTACAAATGGTCATAATTGATTTATACTTCCTATAAATACCACATATTTTATTCATTTATCTATTACATCAATTTCTATAATGGTGAGATATTCACTATTTTCAAAATTAATATTGAATTACCAGACTTCTATTTCTTTTATATAGTGTTTTTCATGAGTTTGAAAATACTATGAGATTGAAATTATCTACATTTTTCTATTATAGTTATTTTATATTTATCTATTTTTTTAATTTAATTATGTGCATTTTATTGGGTTTAAATTTTTACTAAATGTAATGTACTCAATTAATTAATTAAATTATTATCAATTTTTAATCTATACTAGATTACTATATATTCAGTGCATATATATATATAGAATATAAGTTCTATATATAAATTTTCATGTTGTTATAGATACAACCTTACAAAATAGGATAATATATGTGAATAATGGGAAATTAACAAACATTAATTTTGATGGTGATAGAGTTTTATGAGTTTATAAGTTGTTATGTCTTCCATCAATACCAGAGATAAAGTAAGATTTTTTGGGTGAGCCTCATAGTTCAGATTTATATATACATTCTAGAAGTAAGAATATGTATAGGGATGTCTACAAAAATATCTAGTGGGAAAATATGAACTGAGAGATTTCATATTATACTAAAACATGATAATTATGCTAATAAGTTAAGTATTAAAGGAAAATTTTCAGGCCTTTCATGAAACCTTTACCTATACCTGAGTTCAAGTGGTATAATATTACTCTGTATTTTCTCACTGGGATACCTAAATTATTCAAGGGGAATCATGTAATATGATTCATTGTGGATCATCATACAAACTATTCTCAATTCCTTGCAATTCATGATGACATCCTTATCAACCGCCCTATTAGGTTTTATATAAATGAAGTTTAGAGACTTTATGAAACACCCTTATCTATAGTATCTTATCAAAACTCATGGTTTACATCAAAAATTTTCAGATTATCCAAAAGGATTTAAATGCATAGCTTAATCATAGCATAACCAATCTTCTATAAATGGATGGATATCTTGAAAGGACTATCCAAAAATTAGAGGATATGATAAGGTAATATTCTCTTTACCTAAAAGGATGTTGATATTTGTATTTATCACTCATAGAGTTTACATAAAATAAAATCCACCACTCCGACATTAAAATGGAACCATATGAATCCTTATATATATATATATATGTTTAACTCCAATATGTTGTGATGAAGTTGGAGAAATGATGTCATTGGATCCATAACATATGTAATAGACATCAGAGAATTAAATATCCATCCAAGATAACATCAAGTAAAACCAAAGTATACTTAAAAGCTATACTAACAACTAAAGAAAGGATATTTAATTCCAAGTTGGAGACTATATATTCCTGAGTATATCTCCTAGGAAATGATTCCTGAGATTTGGAAATAATTTGAATCTAATACCAATGTATATTGGGTAGTTTGAAATATTGAAGATGTTAGGTAATGTAGAATTTTGTTTTTCCATTACACCGAAGCAATCTTGAGTACCTTATGTCTTACATATATCACTACTAAGTTTGTATATCCCAGGCCATTCTCATGTTATAATGGTGGATAAATTTCAATTAAAACATAACATATCATATAATGAAAATCTAATTTAGATTATTTATGTGTGAGATAATGTTTCATCAAATTTAACAACATGGTCAAAAAAAATTATTTAAAAGAATCATTTTTGGAAGAAGCAACTTTCTATCCATAAGACACAATGATAGTCATGTATCCACAATTGTTTGAGGATTAATTTATAATTTTTAGTATAACACTTTTGTAAGGGGATATAATGTAATAAATTAGAGATTATAGTAATGATGAAGTATATATTCTTATAATGTAATATATTATAATAAATATTAATAAAAAAACTAGGAAATTTCATTTATAATAACTACTAAGACCTATACCATAAAACAATTTAAAATGTGGGGAAACATCATAATCATTTACATCATGATATCATACTCAAAAAAAATATATCAAGAACATTAAAATTATAAGGAAAACAATAATCATAGAAATAAAAATGGTTGTTGAGGGAATGAAATGAATGATCTAAGGATGATAGAATTAAGTGTACATATATATAGGGTAATATGATTATTGTAATGTAAATATTGTGATTTCACTATTGAAAATATGACAATTTAAAAAATAATACAATGGTTATTCATGCATGTGACTAGTAAAATGAATAAAACAATTTGATAATAATATAATTAATTTTTAAATAAATTTATATTAATTAGTTAATAGAAATATAACTACACACATGTCATTTGAAACAAGAAAAATATTTTATAGAGGAAAGAGTTTCTAGATTTTTACACCAGTAAAATGATTATGAAGTATGATAAAACTTCTATTTAAAATTTAACATTATTATATAAAGAAAATTATTTTCATTTAAAGGCCATTAAATTTAAAACCAACATATAAAAATTATCCAATAATTAATTTTTCATTATTATCTAAGGCAGTAAAGATTTTCACTAAATAGAAAAATACATTAAGCATATATGGTATGTATTATGAAATAATTATGATGTGTAAATGATTTAATTATAAATATGAGAGAATAAATGACCAAAAATAACTTGTTTTAATAATATAATTTATTTTTATGAATTAAAATTATTTTCCAAATATATAAATAACTTTTGAAAGTATAAAATGGAAATTAAGGTTTTAAAACAATATTTTAATCAAAATTTATATTCCCATATAAAATGTGATATAAAATTATGGATTTAGGTTCTCTAAAAAAAATATTTCATAAACAGGACATAAATATCAAAAACCATGTGTTAAAACCCTTGGTAAACTAATGGTTTTTCATTTTCCAAAACCTGTATTTAAAAACCATTATTAGGAAATAATAATAAATCATCCATCATTTGATATAAATAACCACCCACCCTCCCACTACTCTTCACTCTAAATCCATTCATTATGAATTTCACCGCATTTTCTCTCACAAGAGACTCTCCAAAGAGTTTCTTAGGAACTATGGTTCTTGTCTTAAGCTATAAGAACTTACCTTTCATGGTAAGGGTTCCTAAGCTTCTCTTTTCTTTAATTTTGAAATCCTTTTTAATTATATTTCATTTTTTTAAAATATTATTAATATTCATTGTTGTGAATTCCTTTGTATACTATCATTGAGATATCATTATTCCCTTTATTTTTACAACCTTTATAAGCATATATAATGCTCAAACTTTCCTATAGCCGTAAAACCATCATAATATTTTGGGAAAGTAAGGTGTGTGGGTTTTTCCTTGAAATAAAATCCATATTTGGACAAAAACATGTGGAAACAAGACTGATGTAGACATACCTAGGGTGATAACCCTAAAAATTGTTGGTTAATTATTGACCAAATGTTTACTCGGGTGCATGATTAGTTGTCCTAAATAAACACATGGTCTCACTCTCCTAAGGAATATTTTTTGGATGAATAATATTTTATTTAAAACCCATTATGAAGGATTTATCTAACAATACATCAGTTTATTACCTATCCTAATACATGTATTTTTCTACCAAAATGCATTGACCATCTTAGTTTTTTCAAGTACCTAATAACTATAATTCCATATTAATCACTTGTTTTGGATATGTATTCAAAAACATTGAACGTTTAGTTATTCCTTATGTATGAAAAGGGATTTAATCTAGTTTTACTTATTAATTCATTGACTGGGAAAACATATTACCTTGATATATAATCTTATGTTCTATATAGGATAATCTAATAAGATAAGCCTCATTCTTCACTTATTCTTTGTAATTATTTTGTTCATTTATTAAACATTATTCCATGTAATCATTTATTATGTGATATAATGCATTATAAGTTTATTTTATGGGTGACTCCCATAGTTATATATCTCTTCAGTGCACTACTAGTGTCAAAATAAAACTAAGGCAAGGTAAAGGGAGTTTCCAAAACTTTTATATATGATAATCTTAGAAAAAGGCCTTGATAGTATTCTTGTACTCTATATCATTTTACAGTCCATATATTTCAATCATTATGTGATCATTTACTCATGTATTTACTTTTACATTCATGGATTATGTTATGTGGAATCAATTTTTTTGTATGTTTCCAATTTAATACATATTTGATGTTTTCTTCTATTGTATGTTATCACTTTCAAGTCTTTTAAACTCACCCTTTAATTTTTTATCAAATTTCCTTGAGTAATGATGTTGAATAATAGGTATGATCAACCTTTTGAAAAGCGCTAAGGAATAATTATTTCTAATAAAATTTTGTAATTTTCATGATGTAATATAATTTTTATGTATCTAGTATCTGGAGGACTACTGAATCTTGATCTTGGTAATGTAATCTCTTTTATTCTAAAAACCATGTAATAAATAACCCACCAACTCTAGGGGACTTTGGTAGGTGAATTAATGATAAATTATTATATGAATATATCAATTCAGTTATGCACTGACTAAAATCTATTCCGTATTTTTCAATTCACATATATAGAGAAAAAATATTCTACATCATAGGATAATTTCATTTTTCATTTTTTAACTCTTCTTTACTAGATGAAATTCAAATTAAATGTCCTATGGGATTCAATAATAGGATATTATCATTTATCATTATTCACAATACAATACATAAATTCCATATTTCTTCAATTGAGGTCTGAGATTCTTCAAATCAATATTAGACCTTCTCAAATATCTAAAATCACTTCACAACTTTGGAAAATAATAATGGGTATTATTGAAATACTTAAAAACCCAATAAATCTTGTTACAAAGTCTATTAGCATAAAAAATACTCAAAATTGAGTATTTTTATAAAATCATATTCCTTATTATCTCTAGCCTTTATTTCAGCCCTCTCAGAAAATCAACCTGATGATATGATACACTGTAAGTATTATCCTTCATTCTAAATCACTTAAGGACGATTTCTTCAGCCTCTTATGCTATATTAGTATCTCCCCACCAGCATGATTCCCTAAATTTTTCAAATTTGGAAGTGACTATTATAGATAGTGATTCTCTACCATTGTGTAACATGTCAATGACTTGATTATAAACTATAAAAACATCTTCTTCATTAGTATAAAAAATATATAAAAACATATATTCTAAGGAATATTTTTATCCTCTACCTTAAACACAGAATAGAAACAGATTCATCACTTTTAATTTTTGTAAACTCTCTTCTTCACTTAATAAATCAGCTCACATTAAATTTTACATTGATAAAAAATAAAATCAAAATCAAAAAGGGAACATTATGCTTTTGGGGACCTTGAACTCGAATCATTATAGAGTTTTAAATATTTGTAGACACGATAATTATAATATCACATGTATTATTTTAGAAGAGTATTTTCTATAATCCATGTGGATAAACCTAGTTTCGATACTAATTGATAGGCCTAGGAAGAAGTTTTTTTACCCCTGATAGTGGGGCTAAATCATTGGTTAATGTAAATAAGAAATTTTCTTTTATTTTCCTTCTTTATATGCTATATTACCATGTTTTCAGTGAGTACTTAGATCACATGATAATCCATACAATAGTAATGATTTTAATAATGAGAGAAGATAGATAAAAACTCACATATGAAAGGGGTAATAAGGCTCAAAACACTCCTTTAATCATGTTTTTCCATCCCTAGTTAATCAATTTTTATCATCCCAATAACTACTTCATCACCTTATAATCAATGATTAATGACTCAAATACTTGAGAAATAAAATATAATTTAATTTTTAAATTAATTGAAAATGTTATTATATTAGATACGGATAAGCAATAAGAAAAAAACTCTAGAAAGGGGGATCCTTCCTATGTGTTCCTCAAGTGACTAAAGATTTTGGACTAGGTGTGTACCCATGTTCTTCCATCAAGCTAGGCCCATATGTGTGGCTATATAATGAATTTTTCCAATATGGTATTTCAAAAATTTAATCATCATCTCTTTATCCACATGATTAATCCATTTATAGAGATATTTTATACAATTTTATCTTCAATTGAAAATAGGATAATTCTATGTTTCCCTAGTTTCCACTCTTATCTACATAAGATATATTCATTGAATCCCAAATACATTTGATCAGTTTGACTTTTTTAGTTTCCTATATTGATTCCTTATTTCAACCATGAATGATAGGTCATATGAGTTTAAGACATTTTGGAATTATGTAGATTGTGATATGACACTATAAATCATTGTGAAACACATGAAAATTTGATGTTTTATACTCCTTCATGGTATAGGTTTTGGTTAATGTCCTTATATAAAAAAAACATATAAAATTTATCTTCAAAACCATAATCAAATACACCAAATCTAATTTTGACTTAGGGCATGATCATTTATCTCGAAACATGGAATATTTATCTCCTTATGTAGTCTCATTAGGTAGAAGTGCAACCTAGACTCCAGGGAATAGTGACTTCATAATTTCTAGAACCATAATGTCTTGAAATTATCTCTATATTGACAATTGTTTCTCAGAATATTCTTTACTTTAATTGTCCCAATAGAATTATCCATTACATTATGGTGTAATAGCCCCGGACCATCAAGCTAGTGCAACATAAACATCTCTAAGATAGTCTTCATGGAATAGTTAACTCCTGTTTATTTACTAAAATTACTACTCACAACACAATCCTAATGGATAAGGAATTATTCTCTTAATTACAAGTTGACTTAGTGGATAAATCATTATTTATAATATAATCACATTCCACTGACATCATTATTATTGTGTGACCAATAATGAACAATTTGGTCCTTCATAAATCACATTAAACTAATTTTGGTGAAATGTTAACTCAATATTGATTTGTTGGGTCATCACTATTAACAACATGATTTCTTCACCCTTATAAAATCATCATCTCAACCATAACACCTTTAAAATGAATCCAATAAAAATGAAACCTGAGGCATCTATGTAACAATGAATTATTCTAATGGCTCAACTGATTATAAAATAGTTGTCTCCCTTTATCTATGTTTTAGATCACATGATGTTTGGTGAACATTGATAGAGGGGAATCAGTGTGTATTATTATTTAAATTCCTCTTTTACCATCATGATTAATCAACTAATCTCTAAGGATATACATTGATAATTAAAAGAAATGGAAACAACAATTTTTTTAGTGTGTTTTAACTCCTTTTAGGATGACTAAATACCTTGTGTTTCATGGTTATTATCCCGTACTCACAACTCATGTATTACTATCAAAAGAAACTCGAGCAAGGGTATGGACTTGAAATCATACAATTGTTTCCACTAACTAGTTACAATATCACATCAAAGAAACAAAAAAAATTATACTAAAAAATTATCAATAATAGGAGTATGAGTGTCCATATTGAATCAACAGTTATTTCTCTTTTACTTCCTTTTTAAACATAAATCTCTTATTGTTTTTATTTTATTTTCTTCTTTAATATATCAATGTATCATTTCAAATCTTGTAAAATTATCTACACAACAATGTATTTATTTATAGTTATTTATATTCACTGAATATCATGTGAATAGTTTTTTTCAAAATAGTTATATGAATATACTTTTTTTGTATGATTTTACGCATTTAAACTCACAATATTTGATTCAAATATCCTTTCAGGTTATTCCTAAAAACCATATAAGACTTGATTATTTTCCACGTCATGAATAAATATTTATCATAGTTTTATTTTCAAATTAGTTAACCTCAAAAATCACTTTAGTAAATTCCAATTACATATTTAAAACATTCATATATTAGTTATATAAAACCCTCTTTACTATATATATCTTCTATCTTGAGTAGATATAATCACAACACAAATCATAAATTCATGATATCAAAACTTGAAATCATGGTAAGAGAATTATCGGATTTAGATATCATAAGTCTTTAAAAATTAAATACAAATTGAATACATGCACTCATATATATATGGTAAAAGGAATATGAAGAAGGATTGTGATCTGGATCAAAGACTTATGCCTTGTCAAAAACATATGATCACATAAATACATACACTTATCACCTAAAATTTTTATTCTTACTGATAATTTTATTATTCACAGTATCTTATGACGTAGATTTCCCTCAACCAGTTCTCCTTTGTTTCATCTTGGATCTGAATTTTTTTATCATGATGTTTGATCCACGAAGATCATCATAAAATAATTATATAAATTTAACATTTGATAGAATGTAAAATAATATGAAAACTATGAGTTCCACCCATCACTCAAGATACTGCATGAATAAATAATTGATAGTGAGGGTAGACTATGGGGATTGACCATGATTCAAGAAATAGGTCGGGATGGGTCGATTACATGAAGTAAAAAAAGTGACCAAAATAGATTGACTACATGAGAATAAGACTAACTCTATGGATCAACCATGTGAAGTGATAGAATGGATCAACCTGAAGAATTAGTTTTTGACTATAAAGATCATCCATGTGAAGTTGACACTCAAACTCAGTGGTTTCACACCTATATTATGTATAAAACACACATATACATAAATTCCTTTTCCATGATATTGATTATACTGACTCTAACACCTACGATGGTGTAATATGACACCAATGTTGAGGAAAAAATACACTTACACATTTAGTAATTTTTGAATATTTTAGTACCAACATAAACATCACTTAAACATGTTTATCGCCCCTTCAACACAACTCCAATGTTTTTTATCAAATCAAATACACTTGAAATATAATATAGATATTGAATTTCTGAATAGAAGATGAATTTTGACATAAATCTTAACACAAAAAATAATCACACTTGAACAGGTATTCAAAACATATAAAACACCATCCTCAAGAGAGTATAACAATATCACCCCTTGTATTTTTCTTCAATATTATTTACTATATACTTCTCTCAAATTCAGGGAAAAAACAAATTGAAAACTATTGGGGTTAACTCATGCCACTAATTGAAAAGAAATCATGAATAAAACATATCTAACTCTATTTTAGCTACCTATTTATAAAAACTAAGTGTGATTTAATCAATTTTCAATGTTTTATTTAAGAACAGTTCATCTCATCCATTATAGATCTTTATTCATACATAAGAAAAATATGTTGTAAAATATATTCTATATTACTTCCTGTGAAGATCGCCGCGGACATTAAAATAACTCACAAACATTGTAATCAACTATCTCCCCTATAAAAAACATATCCTCAAGTATTTAAAAAAATAAAAGATAGAGATAAAAACTCACATACCTAAATGATAGGAGGTGGGATACACTCCCATTTATAGCCTCAACCTCTACAACTGTTTAATTGAGAGGGGTTTGGTATAAATACCAATGACATAATCATTATAGAGAACAAATTCAGGCCTTAAAATATATTTTCTAGTTGTCTCCTTCATTAAATGGAACTTTAGCTCAAAATATTTTGACTCTATGTGTTATAATATATTTTTGGATAAATTGAACACACCATAATTATTTCATCCTATGATAACAGGATATATATCCTCAATATTTAATCATTTTCAATTCATATCATCTCTATATTTTTTTATTTTTTTCCCACATATACAGTTCCAATTGATCTAAGATTCACTAATGTTCTATTCATTGAATTCCATGAATAACTACATATTCCAATAAAAAATATTCCACCTGATATAGATTTTCTATCATTATTTACCCTTGTACTGTTAGAATTAGTAAATCCTCTTAGATTCATTTCACCTATTTTCTTATTCATCATCCTATATTTGAAATAATTTTAAATAAATCTTAAGATCTTATTTGCATCCAAAATATGTGTATCCTTTGGGTTATATTTATATCGAACACAAAGCATGATATCATACATAATTTCAAGTAAAGATATTGACAGATACATAAGAATTGAAATAAATATTTTTAATTGCTTTCCATTAAATGTTTTCCCTCTATAATCATTGCACAGTTATATGCCCAACTGAATTGGTGTGGAAACTCTTCTAGATTATGGTATATAAAACATCCTCAAGATATCCTTCATATTTGTTTCATGTGATATAAAAATTTAACATTATTCTTGAATAATCTATAGCCCTAAAAAATATCATTTCTCATACCATTGACTTGTAAACCCATTCTTTCATGTTCCTTTTGAACTCCTCATACAACATTTATTCATTATTATAAAATATTATATGATAAATATAAAAAATCAAAAATAGGGATGTGGTGTTAGTATTTTCAATTGACTGTTTTTTCCTTCCTATAATTTTTAAAATTTCATGCTTTTTAGATATTCATTAAGAATAAAATAAAAATATCATGGATCATTATTCAAATAATAGATATATTTCTTCAACATACTTACTGGGATTCCATGTGATTCTAGTATAAAAACTTCAATTAGTTTCATGTACACTTATTCATAAATCTCACCATTAATAAAATATGATTTAATATCCATCTAAACTATTTTTAAGCTTATTTGATCTACTATGTCTAGGAATATTATGATGAATTCAATTTTGGACACATGGGTACCAATTTAATCAAAATAAACCCCTTTAATTTATGAGTAACCATTTTATACTATCTTAACATTGTTTCAAACCACACAAACATTCTCATTAATATTATTTCCAAAAACCCATTTGAATCCAATCACATTATTTTCCATGTTTCTAGGAACAAATTACCATGTATAATTCTTTTAAATTTGGTCTAATAATTTATTTATGGAATGAATCCACTTATTTTCTTCAAAATCCCACCAATTAAACGTGGTTAAACCTTTGAAAAAAGTTTGGTATAGCTAGTTTCCATTATCTTCCATCATGTTTTCGTAACATCATTCTGATCTGTAAAAATGTTATTAAGATCAACATTATTTATCTTCCTTGAATTTATCTATTTTAAATTTTACTATCTATATTCATCATTGGAAAATTAAGAATTATCATCTTCACATTCAATCTATTTATTTTATTTATTTACATCAAAATGTTCTGAAATTATAACATCATCCCCATCATCTATAATGATTGTATGCCTAGTTACTTATTCATATAAAAAAATATGAAATCATAATCATCTATAATTCTGTTATATTTCATATCGCAACATCTATAAGATTTCATAATGGAGGTACACATATGAAATATTCTATATTCATCCTTATCATCAAGCATTCCTCTACTTTTGGCCATCTTCATGATCAAACACTAACTTTTAAACACCTTGAAATATTTAACATTTGGATTCATTTTAACAAGTCTTATAGAGATTCATGGTTGAGCTTATTATTATGAGACACCTATTCTAAATTATTCCAGTAGTTGTGGTAGCCTATATACAATAATACCTTGAGGTTTAGTGGTTTTCTAGTATGGTTTAGTTCGTTTCAACTAGACTCCTTTTCATCCACCTTATTTTATTAAATATTGTATGGAGGGTCGAATTCATTTATGAGGCCATGTTTATTTAGATATTCAGTAATATATCTATTGTCATATTAATTTCCATTATCTGACCACAATCACTTCGTATGAAAAACATTATGCCATTTTGTAAGTATTTTTAGACTATAGAATCTTGAAAAGGCTTATGATTTATGTGACATAAACATAATAAATATTGTCCTTTTAAAATGAACTATAAATTTAATGAAATACCTTTTGATATTTCATGAATTCTTAATCACATTTCGAAATATATTGAAGTGAATCAGTTAAATAAGAATTTAGGTTTGAATTTCAACTCCCTAGAATGTTTTGTACGCTACTTTTTATTTTTTAAAATTTTCAAAATAGGAAAAATGGATTCTTTTTGTAAAGGAAAATTCTTAATATATTATTATTGGTTCAACTTCATCAAATTCATTTTTCCAATGTGACCAAGTATTTTATTCCATAACTCATTTTAATCTTTTAAACTTAAGAAAAAGAATAAATTAGCTTCCCTAACATGGAACATGTTTCCTAGGGTTCATATTCCCCCTTGAAAAAAATCCCCATTTTTATTCATTTGAAAATGAGTCCATTTTTCCTAAATATAGCCTTATTCCAAACATCATAGAGTTGTGATACACTAAAAAACTACAATTTTGGCCATCAATAAACAACACACTAACTGGACTAATTTGATTTTTGTCATCTTTTTTCTTCAATCCCTGTTATCTTTTTTAAGATGTCATTTCCAAATTTCATAGCTTCTCATTCATATTTATAAATATTTTTATGATTTTTTAAATCAGCTATCATGTGAGATGAACACCCATTGTCCATGATTCATGTATTATCTGATTTACAAGATTTAAACATAACTTCAACCACATTTTCTTTTAACTCATTATCACTTTGATTCTAATAAATTTCAATCCATTGACATATATTCAACTAATTTGATACAAAATCAAGACACTCAATTAAGGTGTTCCCTTCTTGATCACATATTTCTTATAACTCTTATAGGCTATAAAATCTATTTTAAACTTCAACATTAAGATAAATTGGTTTACACTTTCTCAAAGTTCTCACATGTGGTTGTTTTATCCCCCTTGATTCCTTCTCTCTTGTTATTATAGGAAAATACATATTATATCAAAAAAAAAAATTCATAAGGCCAAATAAAACAAAACACAAGCAGCATCCTTGAATCCTTCTATTATGATAAAAATTAAGCTACCAAAAAGGTTTATATCAAAATTTGAATTTATCCCTTAAATGATAACAGCCCATAAATTCCTTTTATAGAATTATTTCTTGAGAATTTTTGGTTGTTAAAGACTTATTTCCTATATTTTTTTACTTTCCAAATTTGTGCAGATTTTGAATATTCATTAGACCTATTAATCTTCCTAGATTAAAAATTTCCATACGATTCCTTAATATATGTAATATTTCATGGTAATAGAGCTTCCATATACATTCACTTTTCATTTGTTATATCTTGTTCATAATATTTACTTTTAATTGGTTTTATAGAGAAGTCACATTTATCATAAATAATACTTTTTCTTTTGTGTTTATGTTTTCCTTCTAGATTATCAAATTATGAAATATATTTTCATAGTTTATCCACTTATTTATCCCCATGGATAATTATGAAGTCATATCATCATTGATTTTTCATTTTTCAATATTAATCTTAAGAATCTCAATTTTATCAAACTATTTCTTTCAACCTGTAAAAAAATAGAAACTTATTTAAGTTAAATGTTTTCTTCTATAATTATTTATATTTATTTTGAACACATTTTGATTTCCCTTCTCATGTTATATTCTTTTTCAGACTCTCATTCCACTATAATAAAATCATTATTGTATTTTGACTCATCTTCAGATGGGTTCACATCTTCTTCTAACAATGTCATGACTACTCTTTGAGAGAAACCTCTAAGAAATTCCTCACTATCTTCACCATATTCTTTTCTATCAAAAATAACTTCCCCAATGTATAGAAAGTTATTTCTAAAATAACTTAGTTAAAACTTTTTTCTTTCCTTATGACAGATCGTGTAGAAGATATCTTTTATTATTTTATTCTTGGTAGCTTCCTCAATATTTTTTTCCTATAATTTTTTTTGGGAAATTGGTTGAGAAATAACCTATTTACCATAATTAAAACACTTAAAGGTATGTTTTCCTCAATACTTACATCTTACCCCTCTTATAAAATTTCTTGATATAAGGGAAAGAGTTTCATCATAGACTTCCATATTTTCTTCATTATCTGTGTAGTCTGGATTCTCTTAAATATATATACTATTGAAAGATTTGAAATATATTTTCTTTTCTACTACCCTTTGATTTTAAGATAAGGTCCTCTTCTTATCTCATAATTAATAATTTTTTGTGGAGTTTAAAAATAGTTAAATCATCCACATATTTATATTATTGAGCTGAAATAATGACATAGAATTTGTCTAATATGATTCTCATTATCTATTTACAATGGTACAAAAATAAATGGTTTCTATAAACCCTATAATAACCACCAAAATCAGATTTACATAGGTAAAGAATTCATCAATGATTTTATAGTCCTATATTCTAACATCCTCAATTTTTTTTGACTCATCTATAAATTTAATTCGTTCTCATTTTGATTCCTTTAAAAATGATATAAAGCTTCTTCTAGATAGAATTATCAGTTCTTCATCGCATGAAAATTGTTAGATATTTTTCTAATAATGAATAAAATAAATCATTCATATAATTCCTATCATTTTAAATGCTTATTTTTTCAATTAGATGTTGTTTTTAAGTAGAATTTGGAATTTTGAATCCATTAAGAACATATTAGGGAACATTGAGCATGATAGAAATCATATAAATAACCATTGTCTATTCCCATGAATGGAAAATATTTCTATTACATTTAGGGATTATTTTATTATTGATAGGATAATTTTAATCCATAATAGGTTCTTGAAAGAAACAAGTGTTTTGGCATTTATTTGATACAAATTTTTGGATCACATAAAGGGTGGTTCTCCCTAAAAGTGGGATGAATAAGTTTGTATAGTTATATAAATTCCGAGTATACTCTCACACTTATTCAAGACCTCTCTCAAGATAACAACTTATGATAAAAATAAATGGAAATTGTTTGTTTGTTAATGAGTTTTTATTCCGTTAAGGATAACTATATCCCAATTTTTTCATGGGTGTTATCCCATACACACAACTCCCTTATTATTTTATAAAGGAACTCAAGTAAGGTTATAACCATGAACTTGTACTGCTACTAACACCAACCAGTTACAATATCACAAAAATTGAAAAAATATATAATTATAAATAAAGATAATTGATGAAATTTTGATCCTTGGCATGAATTATGTAGGCATTTATCTTATTCCCCTTTCTTGAACAAAAAATTCATCTGGATTATTTTAGATTTTATTTCTGGATAAAATATCATATCAGTTAATCTATAACATAACACCTTATAAATATCATTATCCTTTTTTTTTGTTATTTATATTCTGTTAATATCATGTGAATATTGTTTACATAACAGTTATATAAATATCCTTGGATTCAACCAGGATTCAAATCATTCAGACACACAATATTTGAGCCAAATTTCCATAAATGTATTCCTATTAAAACTTATAAACAATTAGATCCTTTCTCCCAAACAGTTTAATAATTATTGTGGTTTTCATTTCATTTTAATTACCCATGAAACTCGCTTTATAAAATTCTATGTATTCAGGAAATATGTACATTTATTTAGTAAAACATCCTTAATTTGTAGATGTTTCTTCTTTGGCAGTAGTTATAATCGCGGAATGGATGATGGCTTCATGAAATTGAACTTGAATGAATTGAAATATCATCATCAGATTTGGATATCATATGTATTATAAGAATAATTATGAACTAAATATATATGCTCGAAGAAATAATATCAAATATATACACAAAGGAAATGTAATCTAGATCAAATACTTATTCTTGGTTGAAGACATACGCACACTCAAAGAGACTTATGCACATCGCATGAACTCTTAATTTTACAATTCATCAATTTCTTCAAAATATTTTATGATGTGGAGTTTCCTTACCTATTTAACATTTGATTTTCTATTGTATGATGATCACTTGTTTGATCATTCTATTTTATTCTTCAATATCATCATAAAAACATCATCTAAATTTAACATTATTCAAAATCTAAAATATTCTAGAAACTATGATTTTCACCTAAAACTAACGTGACCATAAGAATGGATAACATACCATGATTATTGATCATGGTTATTGATAATGTGTTAGATAATCAACCCCATAAACAAGACAAGTGAACATAATGGATTGATTACATGAACAAGTGATTGACTGTGATGATTAACCACTTGAAGAAACCGTCTAGATCAATCACATGAACAACCTTCTATCTATAGAAATTGAATATGTGAGGATAACACATATTCTTAATGGTTTCACACAAAATTTTTTAATAAAACACACATATACTAACATAATATTTCCATATTTTTCCAGTCTATTGAGGATCACACATACACTAGTAAAATATGGCAACAACATTGTAGAAGAAAGACATTTACATTGTCATTCCATTGTGAATGTTTAAGTAAAAATATTAAATTCAATTAAACAATATTATATCCCCTTCAATTCAACTCCAAATATTATATGCACATCAAATACCCTTGGCTAATGATGTAGACAGTGGATTCTTGAATAAAAAAAGACATTAAACATAAATATTCTCTTAAATAATCACCATAATTAAACATAAATTGATTAAAATACTACAAAACCATCTTTAAGAGGGTCCAACATCATGATTTTCTCAAACTAAGAAAATATTTCAAGCCTAAGCTACAACTTTTGAACAAGACTTCTCCAACATCTATAATGATCTCTAATCTCAATCATGTTGCTACATAACCATATAAATCTCTTCCATTCACATTGATCCTTAATCTGAATCTATATTATCTTTGTCTATGTGAGAATACAAATTATATGTCAAGTTGTATTCCAATCATAAGGACATGTTGTAACAACCTAGAATCATCACTTCTAGATCTGATGAAAAATACTTAAACTTTACAAATGTGACCCAATTGTTGGAATCAAAACACATGACATCAAAAGGAAATATTCGATCATTCACATACCTAAGGACCTTTCAGGTTTATTGATTTAGATAATTTTAAGAAACTATTAACAAATTGGGTTAAAAAATAAATGGTTCACAAAGATCAATATTATCTCCCATTATACATATAGAAACTCACGCTTAACATACATTAATATTAAATAATTTTAGATGAATATTCATTAAATTACAAAAAATACATGCTCAAGGACTATAATATTTTAGGTTCTTTAGAACCATGTAAAAAAATATTTTATCCATGTTAAATATATTCAACATATCCCTTAAAGATATCCACATTTATTAATTATACCTAAAACCATTTTTCATAACCAAGGGAAAGGAAACATAAGGAAGGGGTGAGCTCATATTTTCAGTAACAGTATATAAAGGAAATGTATAAGCATACCATGAACAAAAGGGTATGGGACATGAGGGTAACAATTGAAATTCCTGACCTATATATTAGATATCATAATAATGATTGAAATTTCATAATACATGGATCATAATAGAATTAAGAGAATAAATAATTAAATCAAATCATAGGAATAACACATGGAATTTGTGATATGCACATTGGTTTAGAATTTTTTGAACATATATAAGTAGAAATAGGATCACTCATTAAGTCAATGACAAACAATGAGTCCCCCACATCAACTAATGGACATACAACCAGTTCTACGCATAACCTATTGAACCTCTAATCAAGTTCATGCACAACATTATGGATATAAAATCAGGCCCATTCATAACATTGTGAACATGTAATCAGGTTCACACATAACTTTATTTTTTAGAAAAATAGACAGTATATAACTGATCAAAAACATCATACCTATAAATACAATTGGAAAAAAAGTCAACCTAACAATGATCACCCCATGATTTCCCAAAACCCACCAATCTATGAGACTCTATATTACATCCTCTATTGACGAAGGAGAAATCGAATTTAGAAAAGTTCATATCAAAGGCCAAATATTTCTTAGGATAAGGGAAAATGGTTTCAAATCCTCCTCTTTATTTGATAAAGCGGTAATCACTTAAAGGAATTTTGATTCCAACAAAAAAAATTACATCCTTCTGACGGAGGAAGAAGGATCCCTTAGAGAATATCATATGCCTACACCACCACAAGACTCTAAGTGGCTTGAAAATCCATGTAATGGGCTTCTAAAACTTGACCATTGTTTTGATAATAAATAAATCTAACACCCACCATCGAATTAGTAGAGACGGCCTCAACAGTATTAATTTTGATAAAATCTTCTCAGGGAGGAGTCTAACATTGATAACCAAGCCTAGTAATACCCCAAGAAGGCCTCACATTGTTCACATTCCATAAATTAATGCACTCAATGTAAATCTTGAACCAAATATGATTTTGGGTCACCTTTTTTTACAAAATGTGATCATTTCTTCTAGTCTAAATCAACCAACAAATTATGAAAAGTTTACCCACAATGTTTGGTTCCAATGAAGTCACCCATTTACTGAGATTTTGTACCAACCCATGAGATTGATAAAAATAATTTTTAAAGTATGGTGTCTATTCCCTCCACACACCTTCCATATCAGAGAAAAAAATAATTGCATACACAAGAGATTACACCTCCTTTAGGAACAAAGTATAGCTCGCATCCTCTGTAAGATGCCATCATACCAAAATCATGTAGGTTATAAGTACACCAGAACTAACCTACCCCCCAAAGAAATAATGGGTAGAGAGGTGAGCGACCAAAGCATCCTCTAGCAATCAATAGGTTGGGTCTAAGGGAAACCATGTTCTCACATTTTATGGCCTAATCAAATTGATTATCTCCCTTAAGATTCCCCCATCCAAAAAATATAATCAATTCACATCCCTAGAATAAGACTAATATTGTGAATTAAATGAAGCTCAACTTCATTAAACTGTATTAAAATATTTTCTTGATCCCAATCCTCCAAAGAATCAATGATCAGATCTCTCACCCTTGCATTTTCAAAGCTCAGAACAGATGTCAAGGAGAATTAAGGTTTTCTCTATTTTCTAGCCATGGATTATTATAAACATTGACATCATTACCATACAAAATTATCCCAACACAGCCTCTCTTGAAGAGATGTTTAGTGCCCTGGATTATTATTCATAGAAAACATGGATTTGATCCAAGATAGACTTGAAAAAAGTTTAAATGAAGAAAATATTTTGAATGCCAAACCTTTGATAAGAAGGAATTTGGGTTGGGGGGAAGGCACCATCCATGCTTCTCTAGAAGTGACTCATTAACCAATTTGAGATTCATAAATCTACGACCTCTACAGTACATTGAAAAACACAATGCCTCCCACGACATCTAATGGATCTTTTGTTTTCCATTATGGTTTTCCCACAAAAAATTAGCCAATTGATAATGGATTTGATCAACAAGAGATTCCAGAAATTTGAATAAAGACATTGCATAAGATGTTATTTCTTAGTCCACTAACGTAATGAGAACTTACCTTCCATCATTGGAGATCTTACTACTTAACCAAAAGAATATCAAATTATCCACCCTTTCCATGGTTGAAGAGAACACATATTTCTTCGTTCTAATTACAACGATTGGGAGGCCCAGGTATTTAAGATTTTTTTTTAAAGGCAAACCACACACCCACAACAATTCCTCCATTTTTTCTTGAACCATTCCATTAAAGAAGGATAATTCTTCCTTAAAAAAGTTAATATGTTTCCTGGAATCCCTTTCATAGAGATTAATGATTTTTAGAACTGGTCCACACTCTTACGGGGTATCACGTGAAAAAAGGATACTATTATCTATATAGAAGAGATGAGAAATAGTAGAATTTTGACATACCTTACCACCATGGATAACTCCTTGCTCCACCACTTTCAAAATGAGATGAGAGAAAACATCAGCCAGTAGAATGAAAAGATAAGGCAAGATTGGATCCCCCTGTCATAGAAATCTTGAGGGCTTAAAGCCCTCTGTGGGTGCCCCATTAATATTAATTTTGAAATAGATAGAAGTAACAAAGTTCATGATATTAAAAATTCATTTCATCCTAAATCCCACCCTATAAAGGACAATTTCAAGAAATGACCATTCATCTCTGTCATAATCCTTCACTATTTCTAATTACACTTCCATAATTCCTCTTTTGGAAGAAGACAGAGTTTTTATATAATGGAATAACTCATAGATAATAGATGAATTTTCAATAATAGATCTCTTTGGGAAAAAACACTTTGCTTTTTAGTAACAATATTTGGGAGACACTCCATAAGTATGGCCACCAAGATCATGGAAAAGATTTTTTAATGTAAATTGCACAAACTGATTGGTCAACAATTTGTGATTTTTTGTGAGTTATGAGTTTTGGGATGATAGTGATAAAAATTTCATTCATTACTTCCATAGAATATATTCTCTCACACATATCATTCATCGGGGAAATCACATTAGGCCCAATAGTATGCCAAACTCATTTAGAAAACAGTTCATGGAACCCATCAGGCCCTAGGGTCTTTGTAGAGTGAATAAGATGGAGAGCCCAAAGCACTTCATCATTTGAGATATCTAACTCCAACATAAATTTCACATCCTCTATGAAATGTTTTTAGATATATCTATTCAGGCATGTAGGGGTTTCAATAACATTAGTTTTATATAGGTTTCTAAAAAAGTTAAGAATAATGGAGTTAAAATCGGTGTTATAATTAACAAGCCTCTCAGAAGGTTCTTCAAGTTAAGTGATGTGGATTTTCCACCAACATTTAGATTCTTTTTGGTGAAAAAAAATTTATTCTATTCACCATCTCTAATATGGGATTATCTTTCCCTCATAAACCAAAAGCTCTCCTTCTCCCTCAGTACCACATTAATATTATTTTCTACATAAGAGATATCCCTAATTAAAGAATAACACCAATTAAGAGAGTGAAGTCTCTTCAAGAAATTTTCTACACCATTAATGCATATATAAATATCCTCGAACCAAATAAAACTCCACTTTTGTAAAATGGATGCAGTATTATAGATATTGTAGGTAAGTATATAGTTCGATCTTTCCCAATATGACCTAACAACCTTCTCACAATTACAATCTTGGAGAAATACTCTTTCAATGTGATAAGCAGTAACAATCCTCCACTGATCCCCTTGAGAGATCATTGACATAATTATTGGATAGTGGTTGGAAGAAATAAGAGGTAGATGAACAATAGATAAGGTGAAAAAAAGATATTTCCAGTCATCTCTTCTAAGAAATCTATCCAACATTTCCGTGATATTGTTCTGCATTTATTTTTCTCAATGCCATGTAAACGGAGATCAAGAGAACCCGAGATCATAAAGATAGTTCTACTTAAGATAATTCCTAAAATCTTCCAAAGCAACCCCACTCCTCAATCGTTCACCTTCTTTTTCTTGGTAAGAAATCATGTCATTAAATTTACCCCAACCAGTAAAGGTTCGGGGAGAGAGTTCCACAACTAGTTCAGCAAGTTCCAAGATTTATGTTTATCATGATAGATAGACCATCCATAGAAACCAAAAAAAGACCACGTTAGAGTACCTATAATAGAAACATTCATGATAATGTGATTACTTTAAAAGTTAGTAACCTTAACACCATGGTCCTCCTTCCAAAATAGTCGAGAACTACTTGATTGCCCTTGTATTCACACAATAAAGACACTCTTAAATACAATCTTCGAACCCAAAAGGCATTCATCCTTGTAATCCAAAATAGTTTCAGATATAAAAATTATGTTATGGTGGTAATTTGAACTCCATTGATAGATAACACAAATTGTTCGAGGGTTTCCAATCCCCCAACAGTTCCAAAGTTATATTTTCATTTCTCTAAGTGAGGCTAGGAGACACCCACCACATCCTCTATAGTTTCACAAAACTATCCAATACCCATTGACTTCCACCTCCTTGGAAGCCTCATAGTTATTTGACTATCTTCCAAGCTATGTTTGTGCTCATCAACCTATGCAGTGATTGTATCACCACCCTGGTCCCCTCTAACTTAAGTTTCCACATCTAATGTTTTTTAGAATCTAACTATGTAACCAAATCATATCCTCTTCATCTAGAGAGATGAGAAATGGGGAACCATTACCTGGAGAAAGAATTATATCTGTGGGTTCATCACAAAATGGTTCCATGTTAGAAACTAGGTCTGTTGGTTCCACCCAATGTGGCTTCAGCCCAAAATATTGAAAGGGTATTTCCTTTGAAAATTCTATAACCCTGGATGAGTAGACAAACTAATAAACTTGTGTACATGAAACCAGGTCCATGCATAACATTTTGAACAAGTAATCATGTTCATGCATAACATTGTGAACATCATACTCTAAATGTTAACTCATATTCCCACAACAATTTTGTTTCACCTATTGTGACTGTCGGGACAGTAGACAAATAGGATAACCTTATGATACCTATTGTTCCTCAGAACATGAGTTTTAATGATACAACACATGATGTTCATATAGTCTCCCCCGGTTCTATTAAATCATCTGCTAGTATAAATTATTTTAATGTCTCTGATTCTACTAACATCTTGTGTACTTCTCCTATGAGTAAACACGCTATAAATACACCTTCATCCTCCTCCCTAAAGCATAGAAGATCCAAGATGAACAAGGTCTCGAATGGTTCTTAGAAACAAAAGAGGAGATCTGGCACCAAAAAAAAGTTTTAAATGAATGTGATTTTTTGGAACTTTTAGGGTATAGCTGACTCTAACACACCTTTGGTTCATAAAAGAATTTCCTTGACTCATAAACCAAAAATCTTATCTCTAAACGAGCCAAAAATTAACTTTACTCTGAAATTATTACATCACTTTATAGGTGTTTATACATTTATAGGTGCTTCCAATAACGTTATTAGTATTGAATCTCTTTGCATCTTTTATCACACCTCTTTGCAAGATGTTAATATTTTCATCTTCTCTGAAAAATTGGTCACATGTGATTTTAACTATGATAACATGCTTGTATTTTGAACCATAGTTTATGCTGAGAACAAATAACAAGATCATAGGCCTCTTTGGAATAATCAATCTTCTTTAGACAAATCCATACATTATCCATGGTTGGTGATTGGAGACTTAAATGCCATCCTTTCCCCTAGTGAGAAACTAGGCCCTTCTCACTCTCCCATTTTTTGTAGAGAATTTAGAGCCTCGATAGAAAAGTGTGATCTGGTCAAAATCAATCTTGGAGTTTCTAAATTCCCCTAGTATCGAAGGCATTCTAACCGGTTCATTAATAGTAAAATTGATAGGGCTCTAGTGAATGTCTCGGCACTCGATGTGTGGGACACCATCTCTAGTATCACCTTACCCAATCTAATCTCTGATCACCACCATATTCTGGTTAGCCTATACCCTAAAAGAGTTTAACCTAGTATTTCCTTTAAATTTTACAATGCTTTGTTTGATGATTTAAACATCTCTCACCTCATCCGAATATGTTGGGAATCTATGAATCATCCCTCCGGTGCCTTTTACTGTATTACCAAGATCATGCATCTTAAAAATTGCTTCAAGCGTTGGTGTAGTGCTAAATCTAAACAAATTAACTCGGAAATTTCCAACCTTGAGAATGAACTCAATAAAATTAAAAATAACTCTAAGAACCCTAATTTTTCTTCTGATCCCCAAAATTAAATAAACTTCTTGGTTAAGCTCAACTCCCTTTTAGTGCTCAATGAAAGGATTCTCAAAAAAATCAAAACTAAGTGGCTCACATATGGTGTTAGAAACACGAGGTTCTACAATACCCTTCAGCGGATTAGGAAAGTCAATCACCCACTATCCTTTCTTAAATAAAATGAAAACATATATAACTCTGAGGTAGCCATAACTAATCATGTGGTCACTTATTTTGATAATATTTTTAATGGTCCAAATATAAACAAGAATATTCTTCCTAGGATCATCCAGACATTGGTCAATGAGGATGACAATCTATTTCTCTTGAGTACTTTCCAAGACCATGAAATCAAAGCCACTATTTTTAATCTTAACCCTCATAGTGCTCCTGGTAATGATGGTTTCAATAATGGTTTCTTTTAGCACCACTGGGAGGTTGTTCATGCCGATGTTTTTAAGGTTGTTAAATATTTTTTTTAATATTGGTATCCTTCCTTATGGTCTCAATGCCCAATTCCTCACCTTAATTCCCGAGGTGTCCAATGCCTCTGAAATCCATTTATTTAGACATATTTCTCTCACTAACTCTCTTTATAAAATCATTACCAAACTCCTCACCAATACACTTTCTTCTCTGTGTAGAAAAATAATATCTTGGAACCAACTTGGGTTCATCAAAGGTATATCCATACAAGATTGTATTTTCCTTGATTCGGAATGCACCGACTCTCTAAACAATTTTTCTAGAGGGGGAAATATTGACATTAAACTCGTTGTTATGAAATCTTTTGATACCATCGATTGGTCCTTCATATTCAATGTCCTCCAGATTTTTGGTTTTAATGCTATCTTCATAAGTAAGATTCACTCTCTATTCAAATCATCCTCTATCTCCATTCTTGTCAATGGATCCCCCAAGGGATATTTTAAAAGCTCAAAAGGGGTTTTTCATGGCGACCCTCTCTATGTTATCCTATATTCCATCATAGACGACAGTCTGAGCAGACTTTTCACTTCTCTTGTTCATCAAAACAAACTCCAACCTATTCAAGCAGCCAGAAATCTAAACGTTCTAACCCACCTTCTTTATGCCGATGACATAATTCTGTTCCTCAATGGCGGTAAAAGAAATATTCTTAAACATAAAAATTCCTTACCCCATTATGAAGAGGTCTCGGGTCAATCCATTAGTTGGAACAAATCATTTATCTTCATTGGGAAACTTATCCCCACTTCTATGAAATGTCACATTATAGAAAATATGGGCATCAAAGAAGGTTTTATTCATTTTACCTATCTTGGAGTACCCATTTTTTGAAATAGGCCTAAATCCATATACTTCAGTGATGTTGTTGATCAGGTGATTGATCAACATTCCTCCTGGAAAGGAAAATCCATATTCATGGCTGGCAGGATATTCCTTGTTAAATCAGATATTGTCTCCAAAAATATTTACTCCCATATGATCTACAAATGGCCCCTTGGTCTTCTCAAGAGAGTGCATACCTATATTAAAAACTTTGTTTGGATCAGAAGTATTATTGAACAGAAACTCAACACCATTCCCTGGTTGACTTGCTGCAAACCTCTTGAGAGGGGTCGCCTTGGTATTAAAAATCTCAAACTTTTCAATGGTTCTATTCAAGACTGACTCAATTGGAGACTGATCAATAATAAATCTGACTTCATAGCCATCCTTAAAAATAAATTCCTTGAGAGACTCATAAAACGGAATTTGAACAATGTCAATTTCTCTCTTTGGCCTTCCATTAGAAACTATTTCTTCCACATCATGCATAACTCTAGATGGATGGTCATCTTGGACTCTACCATATGATTTTGGCATGCCAACTGGGCTGTCACTTCCCTCATTTCCATGTCACCTTCTAATACCTCTCTGGACAACATCAATTTCTCTATAAAGGAGGTTATGCAATCTAGTAATTTGGAGATCCCAAACTCTATCATGTAGGTTGTTAATGGTTACCATTTCTCTAATGATGATGATTTTATTATTTGGGAACCTGTTCAAAATGGTATTCTGGATTCCAAAAATTTTTACAATCATTGTTTCTTGAATTCTAAGTCTAGTTTTTCCTGGTTGATGTCGTTTGAAAAAAATTACACTAAACCATCAAGACTTAATCTCATTTGGTGTATTTTTCATAACCGTATTTCTATTGAGACATGTCTCCAATTTTTTGGTATCCAGATCTGTTCTAAATTTCATGTCTTTCATTAACATAGAGAGGATATCAACCATCTATTTTGATTATGTGCTACGCCCTCTGCTCTTTGTAATTTTATCACTGACATGTTTGATTGTAGATGGTTATTTTATGACACTATTATCTCTCAGATAAAACAGTGTGTGGGGCTTGATTCTTCTCAAAAAATCAATAAAATATTCTTATATGTTATTTTCAAACTCCTACATGTTATCTTGTATGAAATAAATATATTTATTCATGATAATTACTCTTCCCACCTTTTTTCAGGTCTGAAGAGAATTTTGATTTCAATTAGAGATGCCACCACGATCCAGAAAGCTCATTATAACAAATTGATTGTGGACTTTATGATCCTGTGATGTCTTAGGATTGATGGAATTTTCACTCAGCTGAAACTCTTTTTTGAGGTATTCTAGAAAGCCCCTCTTCTGGGATGGATCAAGATAAATGTAATGGTGCCTCTAAAGGAAACCCAGGACCTGCGGGTTACAGAGCCATTTTCAAAGACTTTCAAGGTCATTGCCATAGTTGTTTCTACGCCAACTACGGTGTTACCTTTTCCCTTGAAGCTAATATGTTGGTTCCAATTCATGTCATTAACTTTTTTAAACAAAAAAAGGCTGAAAAAACATCTGGATTGAAAGTGACTCCACCACCATTTTTCAACCAATTTGTAATGGTGTGGTTCATCTTTCTTTTCCTCTCACTGTGAGTTGGAAGAACCACTTTGACTCACTTTTAGAGCTCAGATACATTTCCTCCCATGCCTACTATGAAGATAATATGGTTTTCGATGGTCTTTCTAAGAAGGGAATCAGCCAGACCATTACTAGAATTTACAATTTTCTGTTTGTCCTTCTCCCTCTCTATGAAAAAGATTGTAATAAAATTTCATCTTTCAGACTCATATAATTTTCTTTCTTGATTTAAATAAATTGTGTCTTGTTCTTTGATGAGGACATTTAATTTTTAAAAAAAAATTGTGAACATCAAATCATGCTCATTATAACATTTATGCTCATGAGTCATCCCTCATTACCCAATAAATTGTAGGGAGATATAGATCCAACAAAATATATAACAAAGTCATACATATCCGTTCCATAATATTTTAAACAATAATCATATAATAACCGATGAAATCATATAGTCACCAGGAACATTTAATCATATCATTTCATATGGAAATGCGGTATGTATCATAATAAACACCCATGAAAAGAAATAGGTTTTAAAATCAAATAAACCACAAAAGAGAAATAGGTTACATGAACATTTATCTCCTGAAATAGAAATAGGTTTCTTAATGACCATGACATTAAGAATTACCCATTTAGAGAAATAATATGAATGGAACCTTTAGATCATTCCCTATAAATTAATTTCTAACATCATAGGAGGTTATATTATAGGGAAAAAACCAGTTAAATATCTTTCAAAAACGTTTCTTGTGTAAAATATGTTTTCTTCTTTCAAAAATAAATTTTAATGCATAAAACCATAAGAAAAAAAATCTTATAAAATACCTTAAAAAATTATGAAGAATAATTGAAATCATTTGGAAATCGTTTTTACTTTAAAACTATTGAATGTAACTTTAAAACATTTTGAATTCAATTTTCCTTCAAAACTTATAAATAAAGCCTAAAAATTTTTGAAAACCTTTTTCTTTGAAAAAATCTTAAAGAGAAATTAAAAAAATATGAAAACCATTTCTTTGAAAATTAATTTTAATAACATTTTATTAAAAATTAACCTTTTAAACATTCAAATTAATATTCATAGATTTGACAACGGTTAAATTCATACATGTCACATGAGGTAAACAGAATATTTATTTTTTACGGTAAAAATGATAGAAAAATTCCTTGTTTAGAAGAAACAATAAGATTCACTTGAGAAAATTTATAAAAAAGGGTAAAAATTTCAAATAATTATTATAGGATAGTATTGTAATATTTTTAGAAAACCCTTTTTATAAAATGTGGTTTTGAACGAACACATATTTTTGACCAAATAGAGGGTGAAGTTAGGATTTATTAAAAAAATTATTAACAATATTATGTACCATAGAGTGGAATAATATTACCAATACATGAATATATCATGGATAATTGGAGGAAAATAATTTTTATGAGTTTTCTTGAGGTATGGATCATAATATTTCTTCAAAGGAAACAAAAACAAAAATAATCTCCAAAAATGATTTTGTTTTAGTAAACTTTTATCTCTTGGTAACGTGGGGTCATACTATCCATGTATGAAAAAAGAAATTATATTAATCTTGTAATATAATTAAAAAAAGTATATTCATTGTATAATATTTAAGATTGAATTATATACACCTTGAAAAAGAATTTAGGTTCATAAAAAAACTTGAGTATCAAATAAGGAAAATTGAGATAAAACTATCTTAATGATTTGGTAATTTTTTAAACTTAAAACCAATGAAAGAGAGATCATAAAATTGATTTGTAAATACCCATAAAATTTGTTTATAATGATAATATAGTAAATTCATGTTCATTACATACACAACACAAAATAATTGAAGGATGAATAAGGCATGTATTCAGGAAAATAAAAGTGAGCTGAAATTCTCTTACCTAATGAATTTAATTTCATCATACTAGTTAAAAAATACTTTTTGAGAAGTATAAGTTAATTATAAGTATATCACATAACTATATTAGTATATATGATACTATATAATATTCTCTTAAGGATTTATATTACCCATTTATCATTAACCCCATGTTGTATGTTATAAATGCCTTGTTAATCTTAATATATTTGACTTGTTACTCTCAGTATTCTTACATAGATTATTATTTCATTATTCCCATAATTTAAGTTTTGATTTAAATATATTTTATATTTAGTATATTTTTATTTTAATAATCCTTATAATATTTAATTATGAAATTTAATACAATGGTCATGGAGACAGTAATTCATATGTACACATGAACGTTGTTTCTGTATTTATTTTCATATTAAAAGAAAGCAAGAAAATTACATATATGTATATATATATAGATATTGTAATTAAAGTAGAATTATTATTTTATATATGTAATATAATTTCACTAAATTCATCTTTAATACATTCCATGTAGTGAGTAAATGAATCACATTACTTTGAAGGGGTGGAAGTCAATACTTCCTCTAATGAAATTATCATATTTACACAAAGTGGAAAGTATAAATATATGTGTTTTAATAGTATTAAATAAGCCTAAATAAATAATATATATATTATATATTATATATAAATATATTTTTCATCCTACTTTCCACCATTAGTGGTCGTAAAGGAAAAAATTATCAATCATCATTTCGTAAGGTGGTAGTTCATCGTACACGAAAATAGTATGTTCATTACCCATTAGATGTGTTTGTGTGTAAGTGTAGGTAAAACTATTAAAATAAAACATACTATTATATTGATTATTTTGGTGTTTTTTACAATCTTGTAATAATTATAGTTAAGTGGTGGATGAGAGAATGAGTTACTACTTAATCGGGTAACTCCATTTGGTTTGTGCCAAAAAGAATTCCTTGGATTGATTTCTGACTAAAGGTAGGATTTAATGAGTAATGGAGGTATTTTGTTATGTGTAATTGGAAGATAATTTCCAAAACCTAGGTGGCTTGAGAGGTGTTCAGAAGATGTAGATGTGGTGGCCTTTTATAGGGAAGGTAAATGACACACTTGGCATTTTGGAAAACAAATTAAGTATACCAATATTTTTACCTAAATAATTAATACACCCACCAAAAATTAATAATTAAAGTTTTAGGGATGAATAATTACTATAAATGGGTTTTTAAAATATTATAGGTCATTCTGGTTCGTAAATTTAAGGGTTAGTAATTTATTAACCTAATTTTTCTATTAACCATTTTAATTAATTTTAATCACTTTCACTAAACTTTTTGGTCAAAAAATATTTTTAACTTATTATAAAATATAAATTTTTATGATTAAAAATATGGAATCCATATTTCCAAATTCTAATCAAATATGTTTCAGAAAATAATTTAAAATTAATCCCGGTGATAGGATGACACTACGTTTTTTTAAAGTAAACAATGTCCAAACGTTCGCTAAGTTTTTATACCCAATTTCAAAGTGAAATTTTTTTCAATGAAATAAAATTAATTAATTCATAAAAATATGATCTAATTAAAATTTTAAACCAAATTAAAATATTATATAACCATAAAGATAAATTATATAAAAAATAATGTTTGAATTAAAATTTCTTATTTTTCACTGTTCATCTAAAAATGAAGTTTCTCAGAAAAATCCCAAAAATACTCCCTAATAAAATTTAAACATTATAAATTTAAAAATGAAGTTTATTTTACCAATTTTAATTTATATATATGTCTAAATATAATATGATTATTTTTCACATAAATACATCAAATGCAGATTATTTGATAAAATAGTATTTTTAAACATATCAGGACTTTACTAAAAATTATATCATTAATTAGAAATATGTATTATTTATATAAAAACATTATAGAAAACTGAAAAGTATTAATTACTATTTATATTTCAAAGTTTAACTTCAAGGTTACAATTATCATATTTATATAATTATAATAATAAAATGATGTTTTTTAGAAACTCGGTGTTTTGTGTAATGTGCTCTAAGTCATTTTAGTGAGTAGCACAAGAAAAGTAAATTCCATGGGAATTGAATATTTGACATAGTGATTTAATATATATAAAAATATTTTCAATGTTTCAAGAAATGAAAAAAAATAAAAACAATTAATTAATTTGAAAATACAATATCTCACAAAATCTCAAGGTGTTACAATACCCAACATTTATTATTTTACAATAAGTCATTAACACCATTCATGTGAGATCCTAATCAAAAAATTTAAATTAACAAATTTACTTTTAAATTGGTTAAAATAAACATATGAAAATGGTGATCTCATATGCTGATTAAGGTTCATCAAGGGATATATCAATGATTATATAAGCATAATATGAGAATAAGGGTGTAAGAATATGAATATAATATTTGAAAATTATACCTTGTATATAAATGATAATAATCTTGGGTCATAGAATAAATGTTTTAAGTTTATAAGATAAGAATCATAAAACAATAAAAGAACAAAATCCATTATATCCTAACATGGAATTGTGGCTAGGACATAAAAATTGAAAATCAATAGGTGTCTACGCCTCCTATGCGGGACACACCATCATCTAAAATGGAATACATTTACTCATAATGAAATGGATTCACTCCCTAAACTATAATTGTAGTAAATTTTCACTCCTAATACATTTATAGTGGAAAAATTCCCTTAATGAACTGATTTTACTCCTCATTCCTGACTTGCATTACTAAATTAGATTACCTCTCATTCCATCCTTTTATTATTAAACAAATTTCACTTTTAATTCCATTCTTTTATATCTCCTGTGATATAAATATTTTCCCAATTAATTATAGGGATATATAGGTCCTATAGGCAGCATAATTAAAATCCTATGTATGTGTTCCACAAGATTGTAAATATTCATCATATCATAATCCTTGCAGTCAATTGGGTTTAATAACAATATCATTATATCATAAACAATGGAAAATAGGTAGGTTTTATAATCATTTCATCCTTCAATAATAGTATATCTCTTTAAAGTAAATAGTTTTCATAATTTAATTGTTAAGATAAACCATCCAGAGAAATGATAAGAATTGTATCCTTTTCCTGTATCCCCAAAAAGCATTAGCTATATCGAACGATATCATCTTAAAATTAAAAAGATTTTCATAGATCAATTATAACATTTCATAAAGAAAATATCATTTCAATGAAAAATAAGTTCATAAAATATTTCCAAAATCCATCTCTTTGAAAATAACATCCAAAATTTATAAAGGAATCTTTAAAGTCATTTATAATTGTTCGTGAGGAAAATAACCTTTACATTTTTAAAAATAATTTTATTAACATAAAAAAAATTTAAATTCCGTTTCTTTTAAAATAATCTTGAAAATTTATAAAGGATTATTAAATAAAAATAATTCTAATTACAATTAGAAGTTTTATTCGTGTCCTACACTTTTAAATAAAAACTCCATACATATATTTGAAAAAATCCAATCAGGGATTATTTTTTAAAAATACATGAAGATTAATTTTAAAAAAATATATAAAAGTAAAAAAAAAAGTGAAAATTCATTTAATAAATTATTTTAAAAATAGTAATCCTTTTTGAAAACATTTTTAGAAATCTTGGTTTTTGAGGAAAATGGGTTTTCGACCAAATAGTTGATTTATCATAAAAATGTTGTTTTTGAATAATTGAGTCAATAAAAAAAGTTAGATAAAGGGGATACATGTATTTTAATGAAATACCCAAATGATAAGAAAATAAATTAGTTTCATGATATATAGATCATAATATTTAATAATTTAATTCATAATCATAAACACTCCCTAAAAACTATGAGATTGAAACATACAAATACTGCCACTTTGTAATTAGTCGAATAGTATGCCCCATGAAAGAATAAAAATTTCCAAAAAACATTAAATTAAATGAGAATAAATAAATTTATAATATAACATTTTAATTTTTTGTTATATACACCTCATAAAATAATATAGGTACATAACATCAAACATGCCGCAATGATTGAAAATGGTGACGAAGTCCCATACTAAGATAATAACATTGATGTATGAATTAATCAAATAAATAAATTATGTTTATCCACTATAAATCCATATAAAAAAATTAGAAACACAACATAATATAATCAAAATTCACAGCCCAAAGAATCGTAGAATGACATAATCAATGCAATATTTTTTTAACCCAATGAATGGAAATTGAGTTATGAAATCTCTTACATTAAGTCCAAATCATCACATACGTTCTTTATCTTCTAGAGTAATAAACATAGATTAATTATCTAATTTATTGATAACCTTTTTCAACATTATAATTGTAATACCCCAAGAATCCACGGTACGCTTCTCTTTGAATAATATAGTAGTGTGTGTTGTACGCAACTTCAAGTTCAAACACACACCACAACCAATCAAACTAGCCGTTATGAATAGTAATACCCAATTTTTTAAATTTTTTAAATGTTATCTTTCAAAATGGAGTTCATTTTTGGATTCGTAATATCGAAATTAGCTTAGGGTAAATTTTTGGTACTTTTCTAATAACTTTCATATATTGATGAATAGTGAAAATTACTAAATTTTAATTTGAATCAACTTTTTAAATTGAAATAATTAATAGTGATAAATTATGAATTTTAGTGATTTTATAGTATAATTAGATTATATTTTTACCATTTAATCCAATTTTTGTCATTGGATATAAATTAACATTTAAACTGGACATAAGCAACTGCCAATCTTTTGATAGTTATTATCTCTTAAAAACATGCTTTTTGTTTTAACAACGAGAATTAATTTTAAATTAATTACTTACACTTATGGGTTTTAAATTTATAAAAATTTGTTCCATATTAAGAATAAGGAGGTAAAAAGTGTGTAAATAGATAAATTTTATTTTTAGACATTTTGAATAATTACTTCGGTAAATATTTTATTTATCATGGTTAAAGGTTAAATCCGGTAAATAAGGGTATGGAAATAATATTATAATAATAATAAATTAGCCTAAAACGTGTCCTTACCCTATTGGTTGACACATTTCCGACCATGGGCATATTTGGGTCTATTTTGGAACTCCATGGATCCACTTGTAAGTGATAATGACACTTTATATAAATTAAGTTAAAGTAAATACAAAAATGACATAAGAATATATCTTTTAGAAAAACAATTTTTACGTGGGGTTATATATGTTATATTTTCGTCTATAAACATTCATTAGAAATATAAAACGATTTCCTCCATAATGGTATTTTATTTATAATTTTTAGACATTTCATAATTAAATTTATTAATGACATAATAATGATGTATTATTTTTCGTACTAATGAAAGAATAATATAATTGGTATTATAAATATTAAAATAAATATAATTTGAACGTTTTGAAACCATACACTACTTTTAATGATTAGTATTACATGTTAGGATTTCTTAAATGAATTTTTTTCTAATAAATAATGTTGTTAGGACTTTAAGAAAAATCAATTATTAAATAGTGTCAAAATTGACATAAAAGAGTTTTTAAAACAAATATTATATTATTAACTCATATTCTATTCCTAAAAAACTACGGTTCATCCAAAGGACTTATATAATGATATTTTTATCATTAAGGGACCACTTGGGGGTCTCTTGGAAGTATATATTATGTTTATTAACCATATAATATAAAAATACAAAGTGACAAGGTAAATGTCAAACTATTTAACTAAGAGTTAAATATAAATGATATGGTTAATATAGTGACCCATACCTATCTAAAATATATTGGATGAAATTATTTAGACCCATACCCATCTTAGACTTTTAATAATCTACTTTGGAGCAATTATAACCTGAAAATTAATTTATTATAAATTAATACTTTAAGTTTTTCTAAAAGAGCCCCTCCTCCCCCTTATAAAAGGACACCACTTCTAACCAATTATTCATACCCTCAAAGCCTTTTGGTTCGGCCATCCCCTGCCCAATTATCCTATAAACTTCCCTCACTTAAAATTAAAGGCCTTCCATTATTCATAAATCCAACCTAAGGACCCCTTTTGATCAAATAAAAAGGAAGAACCAGAAGAAGAGATAATGTTTTCACCACCCTCTTTCATGTTCCTTTCTTCATAAACTTCTTATTTATTTATATTTACATTCTAAAATAATAACTCTAGTATCTTCTATATAATATTATGTTATTATAAATATGGTACAACCATATTCAGTATTCTGTCCATCCTTTGAATATCATGTCACCATACGTGCGTACGTACGGCCTACCGTCTCCACGTCATGGTGTAATTGTTATTCAATACATTATTATTTGGAGGGGTATAATAATGATGTATAATTCATGTAAATAATAAATATAACATGATAATGATTCTGTATATATGATATACCATACAATTATATATATTTTTAATATCAAAAGAATGATATTGTCACTAGTGCGTACGTACGGATTACCATCTCCATGAACGAGATGAGATTCATTCCCCATCGTATCCATTCAAGACTAAATTTTATTTGATGATTAAACATAATTTTTAGAGACAAGATATAATTATGTATTTGAAAAATATAAATCCCATACATAACAAATATGGCTCATATAAAAATGAATATAAATAAAAACGAATCTGTTAACACCTGAAACGATGAAAATGCTAAGATATTATTACCAAATCAATATTAAAAGATCATATATGATATCATATTAATGTATATGATTCTTGTATAATTTAATAACAATTATTTCACCATTATACAGGAGTTTAACCTACCCTCAACCAAGGAAAAGTAAAAGGTAAAGGTTTATTTTATAATCACTTCATTATCCAAGGTTGTTTATACGTAATTATCTACTGGGATCTCTTTATCATCCACATTCATGTTTCATTAAAATGTGTTTCAAAAAAATTACTATTTAATAGACTATGGTTTAAAGTCATTTATACCCTTGTTTTACTTTTTATAAAATGGTTTGAAAGGAATCTCTCTGTCATTTTCCAAACAAGGTCATTTTTAACCTTTTCGACAAAATTAAGGTAGGAATGTCTTTTTTAACTTATACGGCGGGTGCGGCTATTTTATACCGTTATAAAATCATTAAAGCTTCACTTACAAGATTATAAGAATATTTTCAAATTAAAGGTTTTATTTTATAATTAATTGACTTTTAAATGATTAAAAAAAGAGATATTTCTCTCAAATATTTTTGATTTCATCTATGTCAACATATTTTGATGGATTTTTAGATTATTTGAAATTGATTTATTATGATACAAAACTTCCTTATTGTATTGAATGTTTTGTGATATGTCTGACTATGGGTGTGTTATTTTTATACCATTAATGGTTTATGGATAAAGTATTGAAATTTTTTATGCAACTTTTAATACGAATGTTTATGTTATGTTTAAACATGTTCATATGAGGAATGCATTGGACATAGTATGTGATGGGTGGAGCCTGCTATATCTCTTAGATGCATCGGTAGGTCCCATGAGATAAACTAGTGTCTTGGCACAAGGCCTAGACAAAATCTTATTTGTAGCCTTGGCACAAGGCCTTGACTATGTGGTTATGATAGTCTAGCATTATGCATTCCATCATTATGAAAGTGGTTATTGATATTGCATGTGGTTATTCAACTAGGTGAATATCCATTTGAGTAATTAAATGGCATGACTTCATTTTATTTTTCCCATATTATACTGATGTTAAAGTTTAAAAGGCTTTTGTTTTTGTTATACATTGCCTTAAATGATTATGCTTATTTATGAAAGTTTCTTCTATATTGTTATCCTTACTGAGCATCAGAGCTCACCCCTTTCTATGTTTTATTTTTACCAGGATTCCAAGAAGTGTATTGTGATTGATATGCAGGGTTATTCCAAGGGAATAATGGCGTTCGTGAAGGATTATTTATGTTTTTTTGTATGTTATGAAGTGTAAAGTAACATTCATGTATGTAATCTATTTTACAATACTGTTAAACTGATCGGTCCTTCGGGACTTTATTTCTTATAATAATGATAATTTATTAAAATAATGCAGAGACTTTGGGTAACTAGGGTCGGGGCGTTAGAGTTGGTATCAGAGGAAGTTTAGCAATATCCTTGGAAACTAGATTTAGATGAACTCTGATTAGAGCACATATCCCTAAGATAGACTTTGAGGAGTAGTGTATAATAGATTTTTAGAATTTTATTATTGTAGTGATTTTTTGAATTTTCCAAGAAATACATCCCTATCTAGATACGAGCAGGTAGAGGCAGATCTGGCACAAATGTACCTAGGGGTAAAACCCGAAAACACCACTTTGATCTAGACTCGAACGGGAACTGGTGCACGACAATGGGCCTTGCTGCACTCTTGGTTACAACACTCCCAAGAGATATGATTAGGATAATTCTCATTTTCTTTACAAACCATTATGAAGGGTTTATTAGTATATACTTCTCAAAGAAGACATTTTTAGGATAATTGATTATATCCATAAACTGTTTAATTTAAGTTAAGTGTTTTACAAGTTTGGGATTACATATTGTTATTCATAATCTAATCTAGTGTATGTCATTGTTTAGAAATGGCACCCATTATAAGTAATGAGAACTCTACGAATACGCATGATCCAAAGAGTAATAAGGATCATACCTTTCATTGACTTATGCCAGAATTTAGAAGGGAAATAGTATCCCACATATTATCATCGTATTAAGAAATAGTATCATGTGTTTATAAGATAAGTAAATAGTTCTTGGAGTCCTATGGATTCAAAGGGAATCCAGAGAAGAAAAGGATGGTAGAGAGAAGGACAGATAAAGGGAAGAAGGTAAAGAAGGATTTTCCCATATGTGGTGATTGTGGAAAGAATCACCTTGGAAAATGTTTGAAGGGAATGGGAGTATGTTATAAGTGTGGATAAAAAGGACACAAAATTCATGATTGTGAGGGTAAGAAAAAGGTTTCAAATGTACAATGCTTCATATGCAAGGAGTGGGGACACTATATGAATCAATGTTCAAATCATCAAAGTATGACCCAAATGGTGCTATTGGATAATAATCAAGTTATGATATTACCTCAGATGAAGAAGAATGACCAATGTTCTTATGTTTTTATTATAGGGTTATTTCATTTGAGTGTTGTATCAATAATATACTGGTTATGTGAATTATGGAGATAAATAAGGATTGTACTGCAATACTATTTTATTGAAAATTTAAGATGATATGGTTCTAAGAAAAGTGACTTAATAGTGAGCAATACTTTTGGCAAAATACATGGTTGAAGGAAATGTAATCCTTAATATGCACCCGATAATGTGGTAGTGATTTTGGAATAAGAGATGGTTCATTTGAATAAATTATAGTGGATATTCTTAACTATATTGAAACTGATTAATGATTTGTCATTGTTGGAGTTTACAACATTTGTGGATAGAAGAAGTATATCCAGTATTCTATAAGGAATAAGATATCATGAATGTAATCAATAAGGTTTTATGATAATTCTGGATGTTGCAGTGTTTCAAAAGAATACATGATGAAGGTGTTCACATGTTATTACGTGGAAAAAAGAATCTTCATTGTGTTTACCTTGCTTATAAATTTTGGATTGTGAGTTTGAGAAGAAGTATTTTAGATAATTCTAGTTTGATATTATTTTTGCATTGCCGTAAAAGGACAACCCAGAGTTCGGGCGGCAATCCGTCGCGTCCAGCTAGGCCTCGAGACTTGAACACATAACCAAAGGGCGACAAGGATGTATCACCTACCACTGGCCCACGTGATGTCCTGGATTGAATAATGTAGAATTTTGTTCTAAAAAATCTGGTAGATGAATTATAAAATCATTTTTTTAACCCCATTCAAATAGCATAAATAGAATACTATTTTTATATTCTATTATCTTTTAGAGTGAAAGATGGGTTTGTGGTAGAAATTTGTTAAAGGATGGGACTCTACTTGTCAAGAATATATTTTTCTTCTTCTCTTATTCTAAGAAGAAATTAATTCTTATTATTTAGTGAAGGGATCTTAAAACCAAAAATATGTTATCCTAATACCATATGTTTTGTTGAACCGATGGTATTTTAAATCATTATAGATTGATGAATTTAAGGCCCTCAATTTTACACTTTTTTGTGATTGATGACCTCAATCACTACCTATAAATATTTATGTTTTTCCTCCAATTATATGTCTCTAATTTCCACCAATTTTCTATTAATCGATATCCTAATTCAGTGGTGACCCTTTCATTTTGCTTTTCCTCATATTAATAAAAACTTTTATTAACCTAATTTCCGATGTGGGTTTTCCCAAAGGTATTTTCTATTTTCAAACATTAATTTTGGAAAAATAATTTCAAATTTCAAGGATGAAATTTATTGAAGTAGGGGGGAATGTAACACCCCAGTCATCCACGGTACGCTTCTCTTTGAATAATATAGTAGCGTGTGTTGTTTGCAACTTCGAGTTCTAACACACACTACAACCAATCAAACTAGCCATTATGAATAGTATACCCACTTTTTGAAAGATTATGCATTTTATCTTTCAAAATTGAATTCATGTTTGGATTCGGAATATTGTAATTAGCTTAGAGTGAATTTTTGGTACTTTTATGATAACTTTTATATTTTAATGAATAGTGAAAATTACTAAATTATAATTAGAAACAACTTTTTTAATCGAAAAACTTAATAGTGATAAATTATGAATTTGAGTAATTTTAGGGTATAATTAGATTATATTTTAACCATTTAATCCAATTTTTTCATTGGATATAAATTCACATTTAAACTGGACATAATCAAGTGTCAATCTTTTGATAGTTATTATCTCTTAAAAACACGCTTTTTGTTTTAACAACAGGAATTAATTTTAAATTAATTACTGCCACTTCTACGTTTTGAATTTATAAAAATGGATTCCATATTTATAATCAGGAGGTCCAAATTGTGTAAATAGGTAACTTTTATTTTTAGACATTTTGAATAATTACTTCGGTAAATATTTTATTTACCGTGGTTAAAGGTTAAATCCGGTAAATAAGGGTAAAAAAATAATATTATAATAATAATAAATTACCCTAAAACAAGTCCTAAACCTATTGGCTGATACAGTTTCGACCATGGGAAACTTTGGATCTATTTTGGGACCCCATTGATCCACTTGTAAGTGATAATGACACTTTATATAAATTAAGTTAATGTAAATACAAAAATGACATAAGCATATATCTTTTAGAAAAACAATTTTTACATTGGGTTATATATGTTATATTTTTGACTATAAATATTAATTAGAACGATAAAAGGATTTCCTACATAATGGTATTTTATTTATAATTTTTAGACATTTCAAAATAAAATTTATTAATGACCCAATAATGATGCAGTATTTTCTTTATTAATGAAATAATCAAATAAATGGTATTATAAATAACAAAATAAATATAATTTTAAAGTTTTGTTGTCATACATGAATTTTATTTATTAATATGACATGTTAGGATTTCATAAATGAATAATGTTCGAATTAATAAATTTTTTATGATTTTAACAAAAATCAATTATTTAATAGTGTCAAACTTAACATAAAAGAGTTTTTAAAACAAATATTATATTATTAACTCATATTATATTTCTAAAAATATAAGGTTCTTCCAAAGGACTTGTATAAAGATAGGTGTATAATTTATGGACCACTTGGGGGTTTCTTGGAAGTATATATTATGTTTATTAACCATATAATATAAAAATACAAAGTGACATGGTAAATGTCATACTATTTAACTAACAGTTAAATATAAATGATAAGGTTAATATAGAAACCCAAACCTATCTAAAATCTATTTGATGAAATTATTTATACTCATACCCACCTTAGACTTTTAATAATCCACTTGTGAGCCATTATAAACCGAATATGAATTTATTATAAATTAATACTTTATGTTTTTTCGAAAGAGCCCCTCCTCCCCCTTATAAAATGACACCAATTCTAACCAATTTTTCATACCCTAAAATCCTATTGGTTCTGAAAAACCCTGCCCAATTATCCACTAAATATCCCTAAATTAAACCTAGAGGCCTTCCTTTTTTCATAAATCCAACCTAAGGTTCCCTTTTGATCAAATGAAAAAGATGAACCCGAAGAAGAGGTAATGTTTTCACTGCCCTCTTTCAAGTTCCATTCTTCTTCAACTTCTACTTTATTTGTTATTTCCATTCTAAAATAATAACTCTAGTATCTTCTATATACTATTATGTTATTATAAATATGGTACAACCATATTCAGTATTCTATTTATCCTTTGAATGACATGTCACCATACGTGTGTATGTACGGCCTACCATCTCCACGTCTTGGTGTAATTGTTATTCAATATATTATTATTTGTATGGGTATAATAATGATGTGTAATTCATGTAAATAATTAATATAACATGTTAATGATTATTTATATATTATATATAATCCAATTATATATTATTATAATATGAAAAGAATGATATTGTCACTCGTGCGTACGTACGGATTACCGTCTCTATGAACGTGATGAGATTCATTCCCCATCGTATCAATTGAAGAATAAATTTTATTTGATGATTAAAAATAACTTTTAGAGACATGATGTCAATCTGGATATTAATAATATACATTCCATCCATAAAAAATATGGCTCACATAACAAATAATATAAAGAAAAACAAATCCATTAACACTCGAAACAATTATAATACTAAGATATTATTAAGAAATAAATGTTAAAAGATCATATATGATATAATATTAATGTATATGATTCTTGTATAATTTAATAACAATTATTTCACCATTATACAGGAGGTTAACCTACCATCAACCAAGGAAAAGTACAGGGTAACGGTTTATTTCACAATAACTTCATTATTTGAGGTTGTTTATACGTAATTATCTACTGGGATATCTTTATCATCCACATCTAGGTTTCTTAAAAATGTATTTCAACACATTTTTTCTATTTACTAGACTATGGGTTAAAGTCATTTACACCCTTTTTTTAATTTTTATAAAATGGTTTTAAAGGAATAATTCCATCGTTTTCCAAACAAGGTCCTTTTTTAACCTTTTAGACAAAATTAAGGTAGGAATGTCTTTTTAACATATAGGGTGGGTGTGGCTATTTTCTACCATTATAAAATCATTGAAGCTTCCCTTACAATATTATAAGAATATTTTCAATGTAAATGTTTTATTTTATAATTATTTGACTTTTAAATGATAAAAAATAGAGATATTTCTCTCAAATAGTTTGGATTTCATCTATGTCAACATCTTTTGATGGATTTTAAGATTATTTGAAGTGGATTTATTATGATACAAAACTACCATATTGTATTGAAGGTTTTGTGCTATGTTTGACTATGTATGTGTTATTTTTATATGATTAATGGTTTATGGATAATGTATTAACATTTCATATGCTAGTTTTAATACGAATGTTTATGTTATATTTAAACCTGTTCATATGAGAAATGAATTGGACTTAGTAAGTGATGGGTGGAGCCCACTATAGATCCCCGATGCATCGATAGGTCTCATGAGACAAACTGGTGTCTTGTCACAAGGCCTTGAAAAAATCTTATTTGTAGTCCTGGCATAAGGCCTTGACTATGTGGTTATGATAGTCTGGCATTATGCATTCTATCATTATAAAAGTGGTTATTGATATTTCATGTGATTATTCGACTAGTAGAATCTCCATTTGAATAAGTAAAAGGAATTACTTAATTTTATTTTTTCTATATTATGCTGAAGTTCAAGTTAAAAAGGCTTTTGTTTTAGTTATACTTTTCCTTAAATGTTTATGCTTATTTATGAAATTTTCTGATGTATTGTTATCCTTACTGATCATCTGAGCTCACCCCTTTCTATGTTTTATTTTTCCCAGTATTTCAATAAGTGTATTGTGATTGATATGCAGGGTTAATCCAAGGGAATAATGGTGTTATTGAAATATTATTTATGTTGTTTTGTATGTTAAGAAGTGTAATGTAACATTCATGTATGTAATCTATTTTCCAATACTACAAAACTGATCGGTCCTTCGGGACTTAATTCCTTGTAATCATGCAGATGTATTAAAATAATGCACCGAATCTGGGTAACTATGGTAGGGGAGTTACAATAATTCCTTTTTATACCACTTATAAATATTCTATTATAATTACATAATTATTTATGTTTAGGTAGGATTCTTTCATAAAATTCGATACTTAAGTCGAAATGACTTCAGTATGATGCCTATAGACAAAGTGATAATTATTCCGTCAAATAAATTATAATAACAATGAATAAATTATTATTTTATAAATATATTATACTTATAAATCCATCTACAAAATTTGTATATGAAAAATTAACTATGTTACAAACATGGAAATGGTAGGTCGTATATACGCATGAGTAACATTTTCATTTTTCAAAGATATTTTTGGAAATAATGTGATTATTATTATATATTTACATAATGATAATAAGTGAATATATATATATATAATATTAATTCTTTAAATATACTTATATATATCATCCATGTTTTTTGGTGATTTAAAATGAATCACATCACTTTGTGAAGGTGGTATTCCACACGTATCCACAAAAAAACGTTAACATTTTTATGTGAACGGAATGGTAAAATTGTAAATGATATATTATCTTTTAAGAGAGATAAGTATTTCATTAATATATTATATAAACTTAAATTCCATCATTATAACTATTCATGATATATGGTGATGGAAAATTAATTGCATTGGTTTGTGAGGCAGTAGTTCTCCATACATATGAATGATTAGTTATTATTCTATTTGATGGAATAAGAAATGGATATAGGTCAATAATCAAACATAATAACATCACGGTATATAGAGGATACATTATTAATTTCTTAATCATGGTTTCAAAAGATTTTATGGATGTGGAAGAATAAAAAACCAAAAAAACCTTGATTAAAAACGTTACCTTTTCTTTGTAAAATCTCTTTTACTTATCACCTTAACACAACAAAGGATGGTGTTATACCTAAATGAATGACTCTAGAATTAGGGGATGGATTATAATAATATATTTGGTTAGGTATTGCCTAAACAAAAATGGATTTTCAATTTGAATAAATGGGAAGAAAGGGTTCCCTTTTATAAGAGGGGGTAAACCTTGGAATTTACCAAATTATTAAATTGATTTAAATTAATTTTCATTTCCAAATAGATCCTATTGGTTAGATTGAGTAACTCATGTGGGGGTGAATTAAGTTCCCAATAAAAAAGATTAAAGAAAGTATAATTAAAATCCCCCAAATTAAAATAAATATTCATATTCAATAAAAGTAGTAGTTAAATATTATTCTAATCAATTAAATGATTCACCAAAGCAACAATAATACTCAGTTAAAAAATTCCAAAAAATAATTTAACTATTGAATTTAATTTACTCAATAAAATATGTGTATAAACACTAGTTAAGATTAACTATCAATGTACCATTATCATTTGCATCTTAAAAATAAATTCAATGTAAAGTTTTATAAATAATGAAATAAAACAAAATCACACTACGTAATAAAACATGGGGTTCATTTTTAATAAAATACCTAATCCCCTATAGTTGGAAATATCCCACTTACATTAAGATTATATAAATATAATCTGAACCACAACCTTGATTGGGTATACACATAATAGTATGAAATTGTTTCATTCCTCATAAATACCTCTTCCACAATAATCATTGGAAGTAAAAATAGATAGGCCACATAGGGACCTATTCCAAAGTAATAGTGGGTATAAAAATTAAAATACTGTGATGATAATATATATTATTCTTTAGTTCTATCATAGGAGATAATGTGTGTTGATAAACAAAACAAATAACACATTGGTCAGATTTAAAGGCAAAAAAATAGAAAGAGAAATAAGTAGATATAGAAAAATATGGAGTTTATCAATCTAAAGTGATCAATATGATTGGGTATCCTTGGATGTGTCTTATAGAGGATATCTAGTTGTTTCTCTAAAATTATTTTTAAAATAATGCTTCCTAAAACTCTCTTTGTTATGGTTGTAGGAAAGGATGTGGATGTTCAGTGTACTCCACTCTTTCATAATCGAAATGTAAGTATATAGCTTGTAATATATCATTGAATGATCCATCTTATAATTCTCAAATATCAAACATTATCATCTATTAATGATCCACAAATATTCATGTATGATGGATATTTATTTTTAAAATAATCACTACATTATAGAGAGTTTTTTTGAAGAACAATCATCGTGATCCTCTATATTATGATACTGATCTTTGACATAGACTTTGATTTTTCCCTAAAATAGTTAATAATATAATTATAAAATAACTCCCAATATTTATTTCAGGAATATATAAATTGGAAGAAATTATTTCAAATGTCCTAGAATAGTGATGGTGGGTCATGTTGATGGCGAGTTAGGCTGGCGGCATGTAATTTGGTGGTAGTTCATATGGTGGTCACTCATGTTCAGTAGTGAATCATATTTAGTGGTGAATCATCTGACGGTATTTCATCTTCAGTAGTGACTCGTGTAATGGTTGGTCATCCATAGGCAGGTTATCTGGAGGTGACTCATTCTCAGTTGTTACTCAGGTCTAATAGTCTGTCAATGCTGGCAGTGAGTCTTTGCTGGTAGTGAGTCTTTTCTAGGGGTGAGTCAACTCTGGCGGTGACTCTTTTATGGTAGTGAGTCTTTTAAAGCAGTGTGTCAACTTTGGAAGTGACTCTTTTCTAGTGGTGAGTCTTTTTTTCAGTGAGTGAAATTTTTAGGAGACTCTTTTCTAGAAATAGGTATTGTCCTATAGTGATTAAAGTCTTGTGGTAGGTAAAGTATAGAAGTGACACTTTTCAAAACTTATCCAAATATTCATCAGATTACGTTATATTATAAAATTTTATCATAACAGTGTAAATTTTATTAGAAACATAAGAATTATGATTTTTAATAATTACAACATTGAGTTTCCAACAATATCTATCTTTTTTATGATTAACAATAATGAAATTTTAGAAACCATTAATAGAATAAACTTTGGCATAAAATATTTGTATTTTAAAAATTCATGATATCTAATTAAAACCTTAGAAATATAATGTGAGAGTTTTAAAATAATTTTTTAAGTTAAAATAAAATATAAATAATGCAGATATCGAATTTTCATAATAACTACTCTCCCCATAAAATAAATTCTATAAATATTCTAGAACTTTTTGGATTATCAAAAAGTAAAGATCAGAAAATTGTAATGTCAAGGAATCAAAAGATAAATAATAAGATATTTTAAATTAACAAAAATTTATTTTAATACATATAAGAAGAAAAATACTATTAATTATCTATCAAATAAAAAATCTAATTTCATGTCCTCTGGACCTATTTACTAGGAACAACAAGTTATTCTCCCTTATCAGAGGTAGGGGAACCTAGGTAGTGGCCAAGGGAATGGATGCAGTGGTTGTAGTAACTAATTTAGAAGATGGTGGATCATATATAATCATTGTATGGATATGTTATAATAATTATAAAGGATAAAAACTATGAGGTTGAAATTGAGAAGGTACAGTATCTTTAGATTTTAGAAAATAGTTGGTCTGAAATGCTCTGAGGCATTAGATGGAGCATAAAAATAAGAATTCACTATAATGGCCTCATGACTTATGATTTTTGAACCAAAAACACGCATGAAAGGATTCATAAGATAGATTAAGTCTATAATTATGTTTCCTCCATGATATATGGAACTGATGAATTATTTATTTTCATCCATAAATAATTGAAGCATATGTGTCATCTCCTTTAACTGAGTGACTTGTTCCTTAAAATATTTAGTAATTGGTGGAATTTGAAGGTCCTCATATAAAAACTTGATGTGGTAGTTTAATTAATGATTGGTTTAAATCTAAGAAAGGTAGTATTTTATGGCCTTTGAGATGTGTTCCCTATCATTTATGGCATCATTAAAACATTACCTTACCATCTTATAAACTTGATCACAAATTTTTCTAATCTACGTCAAATATTCTTAAGGAGTAGCATAAAAATCTCCTAATGAAACATGTAGCTCATTTCTAACAACTAAACGAATCAATTCTGTATCCAAGGAAGAAGAGGGAGGTTGAGAAATAGAACTAGAATCCACTGAATTTAAAGATTCCAATTCCTCCAAAAAAAATCCAAACTGGCATCAAAATAGGTCTAATTCTCCTCCATCATAGACCACATAGTCTCCATCTCATTGACCAGATATCTATTCTCAATATCAAACACCTAGAAATGATGAATTATCTTTGGATTAATGTGTCATTCCACACACTCAAACAATTTCCTAACATCATGCTCACTTTTCGGTGTGACTGGAGGTGCTTGAATCATCAGAATACTACCAAAATCCGAAAGAATCCTTTTTCTAAAAGACTCCGAATCAATTCTTAAAATAGTGTTAAAAGGAATATGTTTATAGAAATAGACATGGGTGAATCATCTCTCTCATAATGAGGTATACTAGCCTCTACGAGATCATATCTAATTGGAACATCTAGAGTAAATATCTGGATCTCCCATATATCATCAATCTTATCAATAATTGATCCCATAATATCTTCCTTAAATAAAATAAGGGACAAGTTTCACTATGATTTTTTGGACTTATCTCATCATCTAAATCATTAAAGTCTACATAAATCATCACATATCCAGGGAATATTTTACACTCATCAAAAGTTGGGACACCTATCTAAGAAGAAGATAAAATTGTTTGCTAAACATCTAAAGGATAAACTTAGTAAAGAAAAAACAAGTAGTTTAGTCCCCCTCATAAGATTACTACATATAATCTCTAACAAAAGAAGCTTCATCAACATCTTGAAAAAAACAAGTACTTTCCGCACTCTTTTATTTATAGATAATCCTGGAGAAGGAAGATGTGGATGAGTCATCTCATGATCATTAGGGATACCCTGATAAGATCCACCATCACTACCATTTACATTATTATCTCCTTATTCTTTACCATCTCCGTTATATTCTTCATAATTTCCATTTTCATCACAACACTTTCATTATTAGATGCATCCACCACTTACTTAGAAGATTTATATGAATATCCCTTAAACTATTCTTCTCTAGAAGCCTCGGTTTCTTATTCATCCCCTTCAATTAAAATACTTTCTATAGTATATAGAGATCTTATATAACTATCTTGAACATAAGAGACCATTGGGATCTTACATATTTCAATTTAACTACCCTCATCAACTGAGAACTCTACCTCTTCAATAGATGAATCTTCCACATCAGCTTCTTGCTCTTCATATGAGTACTCTAAAACATCATCAAGCTCTAATATAGAATCAAAATGATTATTTAGTATGGAAGAGTGATCTATGGAATTAAAACTCTTATAAATATAATCTACATCATAAACCCATTTCATGATCTAGGGGTTCTAGTTTACCTTCATTTTTTTACAGATCATTTTTCTTAGGAAAACTCCACCACACATCACTTGGGAATCCTCATCTTCATAAACTAATACTTTGGACTTAATAAGGTCTATGATAAACTTAGGATAGATAAGGGATTTTTTTCCAGATTAATTCTTGAACCACACTATCATATTCGCCATCAAATAATTACCAAAATTAATTTTTTCTCCTCGTTTCATAATTTATAGTAGATATACATCATGATATATCAATTTTTTGAAGTCTAATTTTATAGGGAATAACATGTTCTCTATAAACATAAACATCAATATACACTCACCATAAAGCTCGATTTCAGCAGGTCTTCTTAGAGTTCTATCTCTTATTTATTCTTATAAGGAATTATCATGCATAAAATAATCATTTTCACTTGGAATTAACCCTGGATAGTCATTAAAAACTCCTTCATAATGATATGTAATTCATTTATCCCATTATTTTGAAAATAACAAAACCTCCTATTAATCTATCATGCTTAGAATCCCATATTTATTTTTCTCAAAACTAAACTCATAAAATTGATAAAACTGGTGAACCAACCTTGTATATAATGATCTCTCATTATTTTAGAACTAGTATATCTATCCTTGTTCATAGATCACTTTGAGCCCCAATCGATTTTCTAGACTATTACCATTATAAATTTATTTCTTTCTCATAAAATTTTGTATGATTCATGAGTTTTCAGTTCTGAGGCTCTACTACATATCTACTCAAATTTCTTCTACGATTCCTCAAATATCAAAAATCTTTGGGAGACAACATAGTAGAAAAAATTACTCTAACCATTTAAACGGTGTGAAGGTTTAGGTGAAGAATAATGAAGGATAAAGTTCAGGAGACAAATGGTATCATAGTGGTTTGAAGGGAACTATGCCTGAATGAGAGAGTGAATGAAATTTACACTAAATCTTAAATTTATATCATTTGTGTATTTTAAAACAGAAAATAAAAAATAAGACATTTAAATTGAAAACAAATTAACCAAAAATAAAATTAGATTCATTGGATTAATTCCAATAGTTGTTTATTTCCAATGGTGTCTTTTCCAATGGTGGGTTTTATAATGATTGTTCATTTAATGGTGGGTCTTCTAATTTTGGGTTTGCTATTAGTGAGTTTTGCAGTGGTGGTTAATTTCCAATGGTGGTAAATTTAAAATAATAGCTAATTTTAAAAATTAAATTCTTATCAAAATGTATCATTCTTGTTACATGTTTGATTTAGTATAATATCTTATAATTCAATGTATTATTTAAAATATTAGTAATATGATATTCAGTTCATTTTAATTTAGGAGTTATATCACCCTTTTGAAAATGATCTCTCAAAAAATGATGTCTTACATCAATGTGGATTATTCTAGAGTGAGAAATAGGATTCTTGGAAATATTAATCATGCTTGTGTTGTCACAATTTATAGGGACATTTCAAAATTTATATCCATAGTCTATTAGAGTTTGCTCCATCAAAAAAATTTAAGCACAACTAATACTTATAGTTTTGTATTTAGCTTCAGCAGCAGACAGTGAAACAAGATTTTTCTTCTTATAACCACAAGATACTAGAGACCTTCCCAGAAGATGACATGTTCCAGATATTTTTTTCCTATCTAACTTGAAGCCACCAAATTTTGGATATGAATAACTCACTATACCCTTATACAACCAGTATTATTATTCCTTAAATTCTATCTATTGGTTCAAAGGTTTCCTTGTAATATATTATCTCTTCTTGACTATACCCTTATACAACCAGTATAGCATTATTTCTTAATATAGTGCCAGATTCATCAACCTTGTTTTTAAATACAAATTTACCTCTAATAGTATAGGTGAATTTATGACTAAATAAAAGATCCCAAATTTTATTTATTTCAAAATATTTATGTTATTATTGCATAATCATTACCTAGAATTTATCGTTAACTACATCATTGATGTTCTTATGTTCAGGAAGTTCCAAGAATTATTGATGTTCAACATGATTATTAAGAGAATATCTAGTGTATTTAATTCTATATAGGTCTCCAAATATAGTATCTAATATATGGTATCTATGGGTCATAACATCTCTTTGAAAAGAAGGGTTTTTCATCTCATGGTCATCTAAAAGTTCGGGTTTGGGTTGTGAAATATCCTCAGATTTGGATTATTTTTCTTCTTGTTACATAGAAGTTTCAGAATATTTGGCATTGATTTCTTGATTTTATAAATCATACATAAGGTTTTCTAAATGATTTTTAGTCTAATGTTGATCTTTCTCATCAAACATGACAATAACAGACTCTTCCACAGTCATATTTCTTTTATTGAACACTATATATGATTTACTAGTAATTGAGTAACCAAGGAAAATTCCTTCATCACTCTTGGATGAAAGTTTTTCAATATTATCCATAGTGTTAAGAATAAATACTTTGTGACAAAAAACTCTGGAGTAATTAACCTTATGTATCCTATTATTCCATTTTTTATAAGATGTTTCCATTAAAAGATGACCAATTAAAACACTATTAATAATATTATAGGCTGTATTCAAAACATCTTTCCAAAAGTAAACAGGATGGTCAGATTCATTAACAATTATCCTATAAATTTCGTTAAGTATCCTATTTCTTTTCTCTATAATACCATACTATTGGGGGTCCTAGGAGAGGAAATTTTGGGACTATATACATTTTGTGAGAAAAAATATTCCAAGTATTGATTTTCAAACTCATAGCCATGATTATATCTTAAGGATTAAATCCAAATTCCACTAAGATTTTCTAAAGATCAAGTATACATGGAAAAGTAAGAGAAAACATAACATCTGTGAGTTAAAAATAATATCCAAGTATACTAGAAAATTCTTCTATATGGAAAATGCATAATTCTTCCTCTTCAAACTGGAAACTCTTGATGGTCCAAACAAGTCTATTTGAGCTGACTAAATGGTTTGATGAGTTGAAACATCTTTAGTTTATTTGAAAGATATTTTGTGTTGTTTCCCGTTTTGACATGGGTTACATACTTTAACTTTTGGGAATTCAATTTTAGTTAAATATTTGACTAATAGTTTCCTAGTTATCATTTTATGTGAGTAAATATTTCAATAGAAAATTCTCTTCTTATAAATTTAAGATTAATTATAAAATGAATATAGAAAATAAACATTTCGAGATAATAAGGATTCTAAATTAACAACATAAATATTTTCATTTTTCAAAGAAGTCAAATACTAAATAATTTTTTTATTATAAAATATTACAATAATTGTTTTAAAATCTTACATAAAACTCACTATCATGTACTTGTGAGATTAAGATCATGTTTTATTTTAATGCATCAACAAATAATGTGTTTGAAATTAAAACTGATTTAGAATTATTGATTTGTCCAACGCCAATTATTTTTCATTTATCATTGTCACCAAAGGTTACATGTCCACCATAAACCATTATCAAATATTTGAAACTTGATTAATCTCTATTTATCGGTCTATAATATCTATCTTCTAGATGGCATAGACTTTTACTGGTACTCTTCAAGCAGGTTCCCTACAAAAATATGTTTTACACCAAAAATGATTTTGGTTCCCAAATCTTCTTTGGCCAAGAAAAGTTAATAGTTATGGATTTGGGAACCCATATTTTCCAAACAACCTTCCTATAACAATATAGTAAAAATTTGAAAATAAAATATTTTTTAGGTCCAAATGAGTAAAAACTTCAACAGAATTTCCAAAAATTGTATTTAGGAATAAAACTGGTCTTGAAAATTATCCCCTATCGAATTTCATAACCTAAGATAGTAATATACTTAGTTGTTATTTTTTACCATTATTTCAGTGAGAGTATTTCTTATATTTTTAAAATCTTTATAAATACTTTTTTATTTTCTCATTTGGTAATTGAAATAAATTATTTTCTTTCAACTTTTGATCATTTTTGTACTTTTCTATAGTAAGTTCAAACTTAATATTAACAGTAAATTCAAATTGTCTCTTTATATTTTTATATATATCTTTAAGATCCGTTAAATTTTATTCTGTCATGTTACAATATTCAAAAAAAAAGCATCATTTTACTTATTTTCATTGTTATTATTTTACTCTTTAGAATGATTTAGAATATTTTCATGAGTTGTAGTAAGTGCTTGGGATACCTCAGATGTGTTTGACATGAAACACATGTTTTGTTTTTCATGTTTTTTCTCATGAGTTGAGTCTGATTCAATAGATATATCTCAGGAATCACTCCATTTTTCTTTCGTTTCCTTCTTCTATTCTATCCTTTTAATCATATTTCTTTTTTATATTTTTTATTTGTACTGTCAGTCTTGGGATGTCCATTCCTTTTACATTCATAACACACAGTCTTATTTGAAGTGTCATCTCTCCTATAATATTTATTCCAATTTTCTATACTGTCATATCTTACTTTATATCGTGGCTTCCTAAAGGATTTCTTTTTCTTATAAAACCTTTTAAACCTTCCGTCCAGATGGTTCATCTCTTCATCACTATCAAATGGTGATTCTTCATTGCTAGAATTTTCAGCTTGAACATTCTCGTTCTATTTTGAAATAGTATTCTTGAGTGATACAAACTTACTTTTAGGTTTATCTTGCACTTATCAATTCACATTAGGTTCTTACTCTTATATAATTTACCTATCAATCATTTACATAACAATTAGTCTTCTAAAATCAAAAGATTTTCTAATTGAGACTGAGGCTCTTCTCCATGTTTATAGAAGACACTTAAATAGTCACATCACTTGATCCTTGTCGAAAACTGGATTCCCTAAAGCATTCATTTTATTCTCTATCTCATTGATCCTGATATACAAATCATCAATAATCTCATCATGTTTCATCATAAATGTATCATGTTTTATTGAAAAAGTATTTAATCATATTTCTTTCACATTATTGTTTCCTTTATGAGAAATAACTAAAGTTTCCCAAATTTCATATGCAGTTTTATGAGTTGTTGTTCTATTAAAATATTTATCTCTTAAAGCATGAGATTGGAATTCAGGTATATACAATATTTTTTATAAGTAGATTTAGTAGAATCGGTGCATATACTTCTAGAAATCATAGGTAATTCATGTTGATCTTAAAAAGTAGACCAAATTTCAAATACCATGATTTCTATATGCATTTTTATCTTGATTTCCCACTGATCATATTTAGTTCCATTAAATAACAGTGGTATGTTGGTAGTAGAACCTTCTTGTACATTATCGATTAAATAGAAGATTTTAGAACAAACAAAATTTATGATCTTTAAAACAAAACTGAAATCATAGATAAAAATATTATGAAATTTTTTTATAGCAAATGTTGGCTAGAGTGAGTAGCACAAGAGGGGGGTTAATTGAGTTACCAATAAAAAATTATGTTAAAACAAGTCCATTTAAAATCCCCCAAATTAAAATAAATACACCTAGTTAATCGAAATAATTGTTTAATATAATATTGATCTTTTAAAAGATTCATCAAATCTTGATTAATTCTCAATTAAAACAATATGAAAATTACTTTATCTTTTGAAATATATTTACACAATAAAATAAATATATAAACATTAGTTATGATTAACTATCAAAGTACCGGTTTTTTGTAGACTAAAAACAAATACAATTTAAATCTTTACAAAAAATGAAACAAAAAATAAAATAATGGAATAAAATAAGGGGTTCATTCTCAAGACAAGACGCAGTCCCATCTACTTTGAAATCACCTACTTCCAAGAAAATTTTATAAATATAATATTATCCATAGTTATGATCAAGTATACAGACAATAGCATTCTAGTTTTCCAAGCCTCATAGGGACCACTTACATAATAATCATGGGATGAAAAATAATACATTCCACACATGGACCTCTTCCGAAAAAAATATTGGGTATACAGATGAAAGGAGGGTGAAGAGAATATCCATTATTCGACAGTTCAAGCACAAGATATAGTGTGTGTTGATAAACAAATAAACAACAGAATTCCCAAAAATCAAATTAATAAATAGAAAGAGAAATCATAGTTATAGAAAACTATATTGTTTCTCAATATTTAAGTGCTCTAGATGATTGAGTATTGTTGGATGTGTATTGAAGAGGAGATAATCCTATTAATTTGAAATTAATGATAAAAATGGTAATCGTAAAGTTGTCTTTGTTATTGTTGGACCAAATCTTGATGTACATGGACATTACATTACTTTTGTGGAATATTTAATACATAACAAAAATGAACATTGAATGACCGTAATAGTTTAGTGTCCTTGGAAACATGTAATATAAACTTCTAATCATGTTGACAGATCTTCAACATCTCCCATAATGATCTTCCCCTTTTTCCTTCCTTACCTAAAACCTTTCTTTTAATCCTGGGGGAAAATAAAACATAAAAGGGTGAGCTCAAATTCTCAGTAAGGGTAAGCATGGAGAAAATAAAACAAACCATATATATTTTAACTTAAAAACATGAACATAATGTTCAAACATCAAGATCTTGAGAAATGACATAAAACATGGCAGTATGTAAGGCATAGATCATAATGGAACATCAATCATGATAAAATATCATGGGAATAAAACTATTACTTGTGTAAAAACCTTAATCACATGATATGATTTCCATAGTAGCCAAGGAATTGCTGCCAAGACCTTCTTAGTTGACAAAGTCCCTTACTGAAACTGGTTTACTTGTCATTCCAGCCCTGTATTACTAAACTAGATTTACTTGTCGTTCCAGCCATGTCTATCTCATGAGATATAAATCTTTACCCAATTCATTGGAGGGAGATATAGGTCCCACCCATCTCATATTGATATCATTCTTACGTGTGCCACAAAACAATCATAAATCATTCATCATAACCCAATGAATAAATTGGGTTTCATAAACATCATTCCATCATAACATAATCCACATAAAACAAATGGATATCATTTCATCATAAGAAAAGTGAAACCATATAAATCATAGAGACATTATACTTTGTTTCCCTCTGGAATTGCGGATGATCCCATTGATTTAAGATTCAAACATTCCAAGTGGTTTCTAACGGGTTTGTTCGTAGAACCAGAAACATCCAATGAATCCATATCCATTTGAACCTACTTTCCAAAGGTAGGTTCTCATTAGTTGTGGACTAATGAGGCTTAGGAATTTTCATTGGTCGAGAGGATGAGAGGTCGGACTCATCACACCTTTTTGAGGGGAATTATTTTCTACTCTGGGACTCTCTTAATAGATTTAAGTTACGTTTGTTAATCCTTATTACATTACCAAGTATAAAATGAGTTTTCCTTTAGATAAGACAATCAATGATTGATATGTAGGAAATTTAGAAAATCTTTTATATGTATTCGAGGATCTTCATTGATATAGAATCATATGTATTTGTTAGAGATTCTTAGTCAATGGTATCCTTTGATTCATAAAAGTCTCTAGGTCATTATGATGGACATACTAGTTTTAAAGCCACTCAGTGGGGCACTTGAAGTTTATCGTCATTCAGAAGGACATGATTTATTTCAAAATTGGGATCGTACCCGCAGATGGGCTACCTACGTATCCTTTGTTTTTTGAAAAGGAATCAGAACCCACGTAGTTCGAGTAAGGGAGTATGATGTTTATGATTGATGGCTGAAAGAAAGATGTCATGATTACTTTTACACTCTAAGATCACGTGAGTCATGCTCAGTGTGAGAAACAAGAGGTATTGGTTCAACCAGACAATCTATCCATGAAATATGCAATCATAAGAAATGATGTGGGGCTTATGTATGTATGACTGCCCAAAAAGATGAAGATCAAAATTTACTTCAGGGAAGAAATCCTGGAACAGGGTCCATAATGGTATATGTACTTTATGGAGATTTGGATACTCTAACTTGGGGCTTACTCCTAAAAAGGATTCCCAAATTAAGAGGGGGCTTATGATTGGGTTTTACTCCTGAGAAGGCATCCCAAATCAAAATTAAATTATGACTGGTTAAGAGAAAATTAAAGGACTTGGGGCTTACTCCTAATGAGGATGCCCAAATTTGAGACTGGGGCTTATTCCTGAAAAGGAGGCCCATGTTAATGAGGACTTGGGACTTACTCCTATGGAGGATGCCCAGATTTGAGAATTATGACTGGGGCTTATTCCTGAAAAGAAGGCCCAGGTTAATGAGGACTTGGGACTTACTCCTAAAAAGGAGGCCCATGTTAAGAGAATTATGGTTGGGGCTTACCCCTAAGAAGGATGCCCATATTTGGGAATTTATGATTGGGGCTTACTCCTAAAAAGGATGCCCAGATTAAAGGAATTATGGTTGGGGCTTACTCCTGAGAAGGATTCACAGTTAATAGGATTTGAAACTGGGACTTACTCCTGAAAAGAAGGCCCAGATTAATGAAAATTATGACTAGGGATTACTCCTGAAAAGGAGTCCCATGTTAAGGAGTTCTCTCATCTTAAAGGATGAGGCTGAATGAATTAAATATCAATCTTTAGTGACATAAATATGTGTAGATCACTAGGTTTTGAGAGATATTCCACAGAATTCCTTTCAGATAAGGAAGTTAATCAAGAAAACATGCCATAAATGGCTTTGAAGAATGTCTTGAAGACTGATTCTTGAATAGGAGAGGTGGAATAGTATAAGAGGGGTTAAATGGGAAGAAGGACACCCAAAATTTTAGGGGCATGCAAGTCCTAGCAGGCGTACAGGTACTGCGTGGGGGCGCAAGTCCTGGTCGCGCGGGTATTCCTGCGCGACACATGGGTACTTGTGTGATTGTTAACCAGTAGGGTAACACTTGGGTGATCCTTGACCAAAGCCTTTAGAATTATCCTGAGGTACTTCCAGAAGAGAGGCACGCAAGTTTTGGTGAAGAAGTAGGGTGGTGTGCAAGTATGTTCATTTCCCATAAGGGTAAAACACCTTAGGCATGCAAGTGTTAGTGAATTCTAACACATAGACCTTACTCCTCTTGTTTAGACATTCCATTCTAGGTAAAGAATTACCTTAGAAGTGTTCGGAAGACCTGATGAAGAGACTTGGGCATTCAGAGCTCTATATCTGAATTTTGGAAAAAATTCCTCCTGAAATGGGGGGCCCATCGGGTCTATTTATAGGCTGGAGAAGAGCCCGAGCGGTTATCACTTAGTGCGCGCAAGTCACTTGCGCGACCATTAGGCGTCACGCAAGTGGACTTGCGTGACAGTGATGGAACATGGGCGGCGCATGTTCTTTTGAAGCCTTGTTCATGCCTTTTTCAATTTTTGATGTTTTCTTCAAATACTGAATCAATTTGGGCTAAGTCATTTCCATTTACATTACTTTGGACTCTGTGAAGAAAAGGAGTGTCAACAAAAGTCCCCCCTCAGAGTTGGATCCGAATGAAATGAAGAAGTGACTCTGAGGAAAAGAAGAAAAACCAAAGGAAAGACAACGCGCAAGTATTCAGTGCGCAACACTCGTCGCGCAGGTGCGAGTCACGTGGGGCTGGAGCACACCGACTGTAGGCGCGCAGGTTGGTAGCCTGGCCTATAAATATGCGATCATTTCTCGTGCATCGCATATGAATTCCGGATTTTCGAGCTCTCACCGCACAGGTCTCTTTTGCCACGAAAGTTGCTCGTTTTCTGCTATATTTTTGTTGTCGCGCTGTTGTCAAGGTAACTGGACTTGCGCGGTGATACTTGTGCGCCAAAAACTTGAGCGGCACATTAACCCTTGCGCGACACATCTATAATTGCGTGCCGGGTTTAGACTTGTGCGCCTTAATGCCTTTGCCATTTTTCTGAAATTCCTTCACAAATTTTAGGAAAAATCAACTTACTTAAGATTTAATTTATTCCACTTTTGTGCAGAATCAATGGTTGTTAGAACCGAAATAGCTGATAAAATGGCTAGCAAGTGGATTGATGACATGAACATTGTTGGCCATGATTACTATGATATCTATGATATCACTCTCCCATATTTGGCTAAGTAATTGAAGAAATGTCATCGTGATTTCCTACATAGCATCTACACACCTCTATATGGTCATGGTCATCTACAAGGAGTCAATGTTCCAGATGCAAAGAACTATTTGCCTGAGATGCAGCTACACTGCTACTCCTTTATTTTGGTTATGCTGTGCATTAAGAGCAACAACATTGAAATTAACTTTCAAATTTTTCATGCATGCCATTTCCTTGCAGATATGAAAATTGCAAACCCATGGTCTGAAATGTTTTCCACTGCCGGTTGGTGGAGAGAAGACAAACATGGCATTAGAGCAATATCTGAAAAGAGTGTTTTCTCCAAATGGCTCTTTATTTCCAATGATTCATTCTCAAATCCATGTATCCATCTTCCAAGTCTCTTGGATAGAAATAGAGTCACTATTTGATCAGCATTAAATTTTCTCAAACCGCACTCAAGAACATTATTTTACAATTGTTCCAATAAGAGCTGGTATCACTGCATCTCTTATGGTATCCATTTGAATGAATGAATTTCAGGTGGCTTCTTATGAATCTCGAGATTCCGTAAATCAAATGAAGAGTTATGTTGAAAGTCTTTTGTAATTCTTGAAAAAGTGAAGAGACTCCAGTCTGTGGATGTCCTTCTAACTCTTGTGCATCAATGAAAAACAATTTCACCTTCAATCATTTGTACCTGCATTCTCTTTTGCTATCTACTTTATATTTTACCTATTCTAATGGGCCTAGTAAGCATATTTTAATTTTTATTAGGATTATTATAAATAACTCTACAAGATTTGAATCTTTTAATTGCTCAATATTACCTAAATCATACAAAATGTATGTTTAGTGAGATGGAACTTGACTTTTATTCAGAGTTCCCTTTTCTTTTGTGGGCAGTTTAAAGTCATGCACGTCGGACATAAAGAGGCTAATGTTTAAGGTCGAAATAGCTTTGACCGAATTAATTAGAATTGACTCAATTCCCTGACAATTCATCTGAAAACATAGTACCATACTCAAGTATGGGGGAAAATATGTAAACTATGACTTCAAAATATTTGAATCTGAGGAATGATATGAAAAAGAGATAAAAAGGCATTCGAAGAAGTAGTTCCTAAGAATGAAGTTACCATTATTTAACAAACCCGTTAGGGGGTTGAATTATGAAGGGCCACCTAAGGGCATTGGCTGCATAGTCAAATAAATAGCTCCTTTTGGATGACAGGTCCATTATGTAGACTGTTTATGCAAGGCCACCTAATGGCACGTGTTGTATAGTCAGGCAAAAGAACTCTCAGAAATGTACTTTCCTAGTGCTAGAAAGCCAGTCAATGTTTATGGAGATTCAAATTTTCCAAAGTATAGACTTTGATGTATGGAAAGAGGTACTTGAATATGGAGAAGATATTTACAAACAAGATTATCGAAGAACTGGATGGATATCACTCCTACGAAGGTATGACCCAAACATAGGGAAGAAGAATATAAACCATATACATGAATACTTTCAGATCATGAAAAAGGATATGGAAGAAGTATGTTAAGGATGGATTTTATTTGCGGATCCCTACATATTGTCATTAAGACAAATAAGGACAAAAGAGGCTTTCCCCCCAAGAATGAAGTTACCATTATCTAGCAAACCCGTTAGGGGGTTGAATTATGCAAGGCCACCTAAGGGAATTAGATGCATAGTCAAATAATAGTATCTTTTGGCTGACAAATCTGTTATGGAGACTGCTTATGCAAGGCCGCCTAAGGGCACGTACTGCATAGTTAGGCAAAAGAACTCTCAGAAGTTTGACATTTTTGTGACTAGAAGTCACGAAAAGGGTTATGAAGATCTGAAAATATTTAAGGTTAGGATTATGCCACATAAAGATGGGTATTGTCCAATGTATGGAGAGATACACAGATCAATGCTAACCATAATCATGTTGTGGGTTGGTCCTGAATTGAAATGTTGGACTTCACTACGTATCCCATAGGGATGGGAATCAAGCCATATGTAGTTTTAAAACTACAGTTTAACGTCGTGTGGGGAAAAAGGATTGGAGATCTTAGTTTAGGGTCATAGAGCTTGGACCATTATGAGAAATACACAGTATGTGCTTTCATGGGGACTTTTCAGCCAAGGGACTGAAAGTGGAATTTTGGGTTAGGCCCAAAAAGGCTTGGGGCTGGATTCGAGGGACACTAGAACGTTCCTACGTATACCATAAGGATGGTAATCAAGCCCACGTAGTTCTAGAAATACCTTCTGTTCAAATTTGGTTCGTACTATTGAAGGGTGAAATGAGACTTTAGTGAAATGATGGTTTGACCCAAAATAAAAGGTTAGGGCATTGCCATGTATGAACGTATTCTTTGGAATGAAACATGATTGAAAAATCAATGTAAATAATGATCCCCTCTCAGGTGAGGGTATCAAATAATATTGTATTTTATTGTCATACTGGAAAAAAGTGTTGTATAGTTTAACGTCGTATAGCAAGGATGAAAGCGAACCGATGTAAAGATATTGATTCTAGGAGTGGCTTCAAAAATCAACATCGTATGAGACGGTGGTGAACCGATGTGAAGAGATTGGTTTTGGGCTTGAACCATGGGAGGTTTCCTACGTACCTAGCTTAGAAGGCAAGGATCGAAGTCCGCATAGTTCAATTAAAGAATGAATTAGTGATCAAGTTGGTCTTGGGTACAACGATCTAAAAAATAGTGTTGGGACTTACATGTGATTAGCGGCCCAGAAGGAGTGTTATGGTTGAAGTTTTCTCTAAGATCATGTGAGTCATACTCGGTGTGAGAAACAAGAGGTAGCAACAACCTTAACGATGCACAGTTTAATGTCATGTAGGACATATAAATGGACTATGTAGTTTAAAGTCTTACAGTTAAGACTATTGTTGTTGCACATTTTAGTGTCATGTAGTAGGGACAAAATACAGTTTAACATCATGTTGGACATATTGGGGATTTTTTCACAGTTTAACGTCATGTTGGACGAAAAAAAAGGGACGATAAAGTTTAGCATCATGTTGGACATAAGTGCCAATAGTTTAAGGTCGTATGCATGGACCGTTGGTTATGCAGTTTAACATCTTGATGGACGTAAGGGACTTCTATATAGTTTAATGTCATATAGCAAGGACGATGAAGGGGATACAATTTAATGTCATGTTGGCTGGACATGATGATTAGTTTTAATTTCATGCAGGATGGTGGTGCAGTTTAAGGTCATACCGGACCATGGTGCAGTTTAAGGTCATACTGGACCTTGGTGCAGTTTAAGGTCATACTAGACTATGGTGCAGCTTAAGGTCATACTGGACCATGGTGATTCATTTTTTGTTTATACAAAATACTTCTTCAAAAATATGGCATTGGTTGGAGTAGTGATGAGTTCTCCATCCATCGAGATTAATGAATAAGCTCCATTGGAGTAGGCCCTATGTATTGAGTAAGGTCCTTCCCATTTTGGCTCAAGCATGGGAGGTTTCTTTCCTAGAATCATTGGAGTTCTGAGAACTAATACAAATTCTCCCTGAGTGAATGAACAAAGACGAACTTTTTTGTTGAAATCTTTTGTTATTTGATTTTGATAGACTTCCAAGTGGTGCAAAGTGCACAATCTTTTCTCATCTAACCGTTCCAATTCATTCAATCGCTTTTGATATTGTTTATCTGTAGATGACATATCACAAATGGGTACTCTGAGCGAGGTTAGTTGAAGTTCAATGGGCAAGACTGCTTCTGTTCCATATACTAGTGAATATGGAGTTGACCGCATTGTAGTGCGGGTGGTAGTCCGATAAGCCCATAAAGCATGAAAGAGTTTATTAGGCCATGACTTCTTATCTTTATCCACCATATTTTGCATTATATTGGAAAGAGTCTTGTTGAAGGCTTATATCTGGCCATTGTCCGCTGCATGATACCGAGATGAATGATTGGATTTGATGTTGTATTCTTGATACAACTTCTTCACCTCGGATGAACAGAAGTTGGTGCCATTGTCCATCAATATGGTTTGAGGGACACCAAATATGGTAATGATGTTAGACTTGATGAAGCTAACAATGCATTTAGAACTAACTTCTTTGAGAGGTATTGCCTCTGCCGATTTAGAAAATAAACTTATAGCAGTAAGAATATACTTAAACTGCTTGGCCGTAGCTGAAGGGTAAGGTCCCACCACATCCATTCCCCATGTGGAAAATGGCCATGAGTATGTAGTTATATGAAGCAACTCAGGAGGTTGATGAATGAAGTTGGAATGTACTTGGAATGAATGAAACTTCTTTGTGAAATCAACACAATCATGTATCATTGAAGGCCAAATGTATCCAAGCCTTCGAATCTGATCAGGCAGTCTTTGTCTAGACTGGTGGGCACCACAGATTCCTGCATCCACTTCTTTCATGACATCCATTGTCTCCTCACCATCAATGCATCTGAAGAGAACTCCGTCAAAACCACATTTGTAGAGAATTTTCTCTAAGTGATCTGGGCTATCATAAAGAGTAAAATTTACCACACATCGCCGAATTTGTTCTTTCTCAGCTCTATCAGGTGGAAGTGTTCCATTTTGAAGGTATTCCCTGATAGGTGACATCCATCCTATAGTATGACCATAAAGTTCATGAATGGGACTAATTTCATTAATTTACTCTGTTCTGATTCGAACATAAGGTGAAATTGAACGACGGTGGGAAATACTGATGGTTGTCTCGTCCCGATTTGGATCTTCTAGAGCTGTGGCTATATTAGCCAGTGCATTAGCTTGATCATTTTGTGATCGCGGGACACAAGAAAATGTCAGTTCCAAAGGGAATTCTGCCATTAACTCTCTGACTTAATCATACAAAGGTATTAGTTCTTCTTTTCTGATGGCATAATCCCCATTGACTTGTTTTATTACCAGGTCCGAATCACCTTTCACCTTTATGTGATTCACTTGTTCTTGAAGCGCCAATTCCATGCCCGCGATGAGAGCTTGGTATTCTGCTTCATTATTGGTACCACCTTCCCATAATAAGAAGGAATAAGGTAACACTACCTTTTCTGGAGAAATGAGCACAATTCCTAAGCCAACTTTGTTGAATTTAGGATTTTCCATTTTCCTCCCTGTTGGACTTCTGAAAGAACCATCAAAATACATTTCCCATGCCTGAGGACTTTTTGAATAGAAAAGACTTCCTCATCCGGTAGATCAATATCTGAAGATGTGTCTTCCACTGAAGGGTGTTGAGCCCGAAAATCAGCCAGATCTTGTCCCTTTATTGTCTTTTGAGACACATACTGAATGTCGAATTGCTACAAAATAACTTCCCACCTTTCCAGACGTCCTGTAGGCATTGGAAGACTAAGGATGAATTTGAGCTTGTTATTGCGATATACCAATTGGACCTCGTGATGTTGCAGGTAGTGTCTCAATTTCTGAACTGCAAAGATTAATGCCAGGTAGCACTTATCAATACTTGAATACTGGGTTTCTACTTCAAGTATAGTCCAACTGAGGTAGTAGAGGTTATTTTCATTCCCAGTCTCATTTTTATGAGCAAGAAAGGCACCCAATGATCGCTTTAGAGCTGTCACGTAAAGGATAAGTGGTCTTCCTTCAACAGGTGGCATTAGTACCGGTGGACTCAAGAGGTATTTCTTGAGAATATCGAATGCTTCTTGACATTCTTCAGTCCACTGGTAAGAGACTCCCTTCTTCATCAATTTGGTGAAGGGTAAACTTTTTCCTGCCAAATTGGAGATGAAACGCTGAATATAGGCTAAAAGTCCTTGAATTCCTCTTAATTATTTCTCATTTCGAGGAGGTGACATATCAAGGATTGAATTTGTCTTCTCAGGATCGACTTCAATACCATGATGGCATACAACAAAGTCGAGAAGTTTTCCTGAGGTTACCCCAAAAGCACATTTTAAGGGGTTCATCTTCAAATAATGTTGCCGAAGTTTGTAGAATATGACTTCTAAATTAGCCAAGTGATTAGAATGTTGTTTGGATTTGACCACCAAATCTTCCACATAGCATTCAACAAACTTCCCTAAAAAGGGTTTTATGATACGGGGCATGGCACGCTAATATGTTGCGCCTGCATTTTTTAAGCCAAAGGGCATTACCCGGTAGAAAAACACACCTTTAGGGGATCTGAAGGCTGTGGATTACTCATCTTCTAGAGCCATTCAGATTTTATTATATCCGAAATATCCATCCATGAAGGAAAGTGCTTCATAACCAGCTGTTGCATCAATTAAATGTTCTTTAATCGGAACTAGGAAATCATCCTTAGGAAAATGCCGATTAAGATCTCTGAAATTGATGCAAACTCTAATTTGTCTGTTCTTCTTCTTTACAGGGACAATATTAGACAACCACTTGAGATATTGAACTTCTCTAATGAAGTTATCTTTGATAAGGTTATCCACTTCAGCTTCAATTTTGGAAGCATATGTTGGGTGTGTTCTTCTCGCGGCTTGCTTAAATCCTCGATGTTATTCTAGTAAACCCAAATGATGATAGCAACATTAGGATCAAGCCCGGGCATCTCTGTATAATTCCAAGAAAATATGTCTCGATTTTTCTTTAAAAAGAAAATATACATCTCTTGTTCATCAAGATTCATGGTCGCACTGATTAAAGTGGGGCGTGGATCTTCTTTTGTACCCAGAATTATTTCTCTGTGTTCATCCACAGTGGTAGAGATACCCTCTTCAAATATTGGAGGAGAATCTCTGAGATCTTCCTCTTCTTCTTCATCATGTGTTATTTCTTCCATTTCTACTTGCATAGTAGATGATAAAGCAGAATTTACATGATCAGAAGAGTTGTTAAAATTTAAACATCTTGAAGAAGAAGCCTCCATTTCGGACCCAATTAATGATGAAGGGCCTTCCTTGGGAGATAAAGAGGAGAAGATGGATTGAGAATCGACATCATTTTTCACCTCCGATGTTGCTATAACTTCTTTTGGAATTATTGGAGAAGTATAGACTTGTTGGATTTCGGTAGATGAAATGAAGACGTCACCATTTTGGCTTTCATCCCTGCTTGGTGGGTTACCAATTTCTCTCATGTTTTCTGGCTCGATTATCATAATTGACATTATGGATCTTTACATAAGATTATTTTTATTTGGGTATATCTTGTCAATTTTACTGATAGGTAATACATAATATGTACTCATATATGTAAATGGATTTACAGGAATATTCTCCAAACCATATGAAGAATTAACTTTGGTAAGCTCCCTTGTTGTGGATTTATCCTTTCCCTTCATGTGATAGAATTCCACCTCAATGTATTGAGACTCACATGTCTTGAACGGGGCCTTGTCACCATCCAATGTCCCAATTTGACCATCGAAATAATATTTGAGACATTGATGGTATGATGAAGGGATAACCACATGTTGATGTAGCCAGCGTCTTCCAAGTAAGATGTTGAAGGCTGAGTCTTGATCAACAACCATTAAATCTGAATTGGATACAAGATCTCCAAACTGAGTTCTGAGTGTAACTTCGCCTAGTGGTTCTTGTTCATTTTTATCATATCCTTGTAACATCAAGTTAGAATGAGACAAATCAGATTCCATGAGGCCCAATCGACGAAGTGTACGAATGGGCATGAGGTTGACTCATGAACCATTATCAATGAAAGATCTTTGGACATCTACGCCATTGACCTTACCAGATAAGTACAAAGGTCTGATATGTCCATGCACAATATCTTCTTCATCTTAATCGGTAAAAGATATTACCGCATGGCATTCTGTAGAATTACTCTCTATGTGATAGACTTAAGCTACAGCAATTTCAGTTTCAAACTCCTGAGGACTTGACAAAGCCTCAATGAGTGTTTCCTGAAGATCCTTTGATAAATTTAAAGCATCCAGAATTGATAACATAGTCGGTACTTGGGAAAGGTGTTTCAATACATAATACTTTTGATCCAGAGGTCTGTGTTTCCCAACAAGAACATGTGGTTTAGCAGGTTCCATGGAAGCAAATGCTTTGGATGTTGATGAATCTTGTATCGTGATAGGAGTTGGCAATATTTATGGTTTTGGAATATTAGACTGATTAGATCCATTTACTTGCTGAGAGGAAGAAGATGGAACTTTCAACCAGTCTTCCAGAATAACTATGTCAGGACTGAATTTTCTAATGGTAAAAGAACATACTTGTTCTTACTGAGATCGCTGAAGGGATCTACCAGGAGTTTCGTCTGCGTACATAGTTCTAGTAGGGATAGAATTGGAATAGTGGCTTCTGAAAGATCCACGGCTTCCCCTGTACACTGAGCCTCTGGAACTTCCTCTAATTTCTTTGTTTGATACAGGGAATTCAAGCTCATCGAAATCAAAACTGCGACTGGAATATGGATATGTTAATTGAATCATATTAACAGAACCGAAAATCAACTCTTCATCCGATGAAGACTCTGCCTGATTAGCCTGTTTAGGCTGTGCTGTTTGGTGGGATGGTGCCCATTACTTCGAAGTATATGGCATGAAATGTACCAAAGTCAAAGACAACTTAGGCTTTGACATATAATCATCTTCTTCTGATTGTTCCCCTTTCTTGGAATTATGCCCCCCTTTTGAGGATTTTCCCTCTGAAGAGGATTTTGTGGCGGCATTCATAGAAGAAGTCACAATTGGTTTCTTCAATTTTGTTTGCAAAATAGCATTAGTTTGGTTGATTGTCTTTCTGAACATCCAATCATCATATTTTTGTGCATTTGTTCTTTTAACTTCTTTCCACTCACCTTCCTCCTCTAGAACTGTAGCAGTAACACATGCTACCTGAGCTGAAGAACCTTTCAGTATAACTTGTCCCAAATCGACCATTTTTTGCAGGAGGTCCTTGAAAACAAAACACTCTTGAATGGGATTCCCCAATATTTGATGAAGTGGAAAATAATTGGGATAGTCTTCATCTCCTTTCTTGTTTGGCCTCTTGGGCATTGGCAGTTGAACCAGATTATTTTCCAGAGCCGAAATGAAGTATCCAGGAACTTGTTCATTTAGGAAATAGTAAACTTCTCTATTCAACTCATCTAACTGTTTCCGTCTATGATCTCTTTGATCGTCTTGACAAAATGGCCTTTGTTGTTGGCACTCAAGAGGTGGAGCCCTTCGGGAAGATGAGGGTTTTGAGGTAGGAGTAGGTACAGGTGCTTGTTTAAGAATAACTGTAGCAGTCTCTACTTTACACAATCTCCTTCCTGGAGCTGATGGAATTACATGAGATTTAGTCTTAGTCTGTATAAGAGAGTCTTGAATCTGTTGAGAGATTGAAGTAAGGTCTCAAAACCCTCATGTGTATTTCATGGGGATCAGCGGTGTGCATAATTCATCACACAGATTTGCCACACATATTGCAAATAGTTCCTCTTGTGGGAGTTCTAAGCTCCGGGAATATGTTAATCCATTCCAATGAGCAATGAAATCAGAGACTCTTTCATTCTCCCTTTTCTTACAGTTTTTAATATCAAAAACTGTTGTCTTTGGAAAAGTTGAGCTGAATTGAAGAAGAAATATTTGGCGGAGATCTTCCCATCTGGTAATTGACCGGGACTGCAAGCTTGTGTACCAGACAAAGGCTGGTCCTTGCAAGGTTCGCACGAAGTATCTGAGTTTCACTGCTTCTTGCTACTCCGATGTTCCCATCATAGGATCGCAACAAGACATGTAATTCATCAAATGCTGTTCAGGATCGCCTGATCCATTGAAAATAGGTAATACAGGGTTTCCAAAACTTGATGGGTGAGAGACTGAATCAACCCATTCAGGGTAAGCTTTCTTTTCTGGTTGAACCTACGCACACTTCCCTTCCATAGTCTCTAATAGAGCTGTTAATGACTCAATGGTAGTTATTAAATTTTGAGAAACATCCGGTTGAACTTGGACTTGGGCAGGTGCAATGACTGGAGCTTGGACAGGTATGGCAGCTGGTACTGCAACTGATGGCAGTACTCCCAATTGTTGTTGCATTTGACTAGTAGGATTTGACCTGTGAGGGGTACTGATAGAGGAGGATATTCTTGATCCATCTCAGTAGCTACAACAAACTCCCTTGACTGGCTGGCTCCAGCACGTTTAGGAGGAAGACTACCCTGAAGTAGTTCAGCATTCAACCTCCTCAATTCCTTCATCTCTTCCTCCTGTTGTGCAAACCTTTGCTCTAGTGAGAGCGATTGGCCTTCTCCAGAGGAAGGATATGTAACCTGATTCTTTCCCTTCCCCGTGTTTGATCCCTTTCAGAGAGGGGGAAGTGGGTTACTTGAAGGATTACCTATGTTCTGAGTAATCCTTTGATTTCGTGTATGCACACCTTCTTCATTTGTGTCTGTGCGTACATCTTCTTGAGCAAGAACCTCTTCATATGAATCCCCTGAGTGAGCCTCATCTGGTGGATCAGCAACAACGACATTGATGACATTGATTGATGCATAACACATCACATCCCTTCTATCATCATTTCGGTAATATTGTCTTCCTCCATGTCTTTGATGAGACATTGGCTTTTGTTGATTCGATCCCTCAAGAACTTCTTGACGAACCGTAATTTGGAGGGAATATCCTGATAATTTGGATCTTTGTTCCTCTTGTGGCTTCTTCCCCAATCGAGAGAAAACCGACTTTCGCTGAGGAGGGGATTGATGATTTGAAAAAGTCCCTAGTCCGGTGGACTGGGGCTGTTCCTGCTTTCTTTGCTCAACTCCTCGAATCCTATTTGTTGATTCCGAGGGTTAGTTTAAAAGAGTCACCAGTCTGGCGAGCTGGGGTGGCTCTTGACATGATATGTCTGAGACTTTCTTTAAAGATCTCCTGATCTTGAGGAATTTGGTTCGGAAATTAGCTAGATGCATCAATTGATTTCCACTTTTATCACCAGGTTCAAAATACCGTTGGATGATTTCTGACACTTCTGTCACTTGATGATGTGCTTGCTCCATACAAGAGGCATGTTCAATATTCTCGTTACCTTGATGCAGGATTAATTCAACAACATGTTCTCTGTATTCATGATTTTGAGAGAAACTAGTTGAGGCCTATTCTTGGGAAAACTTTTGATTACAAACAATGCCAGGTATTTGTGGCCGGCCATGGGCAATAACATTGCATGATACAATTTTCGGTGGGCTTTGCTGAATAGAGAGCACCGTGAAATGCAGTGCTCCATGAATACCCCATCCTCTGACATGAATACCAGATGGGGCATTGGCAATTAATTGGCGCATTTTTCTTAGTGCGCCAAGGAATGAACGCTGAAGGGATCCCTGCTACTTTTCAACATTCGAATATCGAGAGACTGATAGAGATGCCAAGTCAATTTGGCGTTGTAACACTTCTATTATCTTAACATGATTTTCATATTCATCATAAGATAATACTTTCTTTTTCAACTAACAAAGAGTTTTCCATATGTTAAGACGAATATCATGAATTCCATCTTCCGTCAACATCTCTGGAATGTCATACTGAGAGTTAGCCAGAGGCGAAAACATGACTGGCACTTCAGCTTTCACCAGTTGTTTTCTCATGTTCAGCATTTCCTCTTTATCATTCAATGAAGATTCTTCTACCTGATTTGACCAGAGTTGGTGCTTCCTTGTTGCTTCATCGGATTCAACAAGATTGGTAGAGAAATCACTGATCAAAATAGAAGATGCATGACTTAGGGGTGGTTCGGAGAATGACCTACACCCTGGGCTATCTTCTGATTGAGAAAGTATTTCACCTGCTAGTGATAAAGAATCATACATGATAGTTTTCGCATTTGCAAGCACCTCAAGATAAGAGGGATTTCTTGACACTACATTGTCGACTGGAGCATTTTCCGGGCAATGTGCATCACTACTGCGGAGAGGACATTCGCAACGAAATTCATCATAATGGGGAGGACCACCATGGTGGGTTATAGCAAAAGATGAGATCTCTTGCTCCTTGGTCTTCTGACCACACAGAGGGTTCCTGTGGCTCTCATCTGAAGATGAAACTTCGAGATCGACCGAATTGTCATAAAGCAAGCCTTCGTGAGAAAGTGTATGTTGAAGACCTTCGGAATTAATATTCCCACTATTGGGAAATGAGGGAGTAGAATCTTGAATTCCAATAGATAACTATCTGAGGGCTTCAAGAACTCTTGCATCAAGAAAGGCCTTGTTACAGATTGGCACTTGATTTCTTGACTGTGTTGGATGGGTCTTTTTTTTAGAGGCCTTCTTACTCGCCTTGGAATCCACTTGTTGACGAATGTGGTTACTCTGAGCAGGTGTATGTGCCTGATCAGGAGAGATGGCCAGGTTAGGATAACTATCCCCACTCAAATCAGGTGTATGTTCCTCACTTGGTTGTCCGTATGATATGGGGGAGTACGCCCAAAACCCTCTTGGACTGGAACAGATGTGTGTATCTACTCCGGAATGAACGGTTGATGTGTCACTCCACTACTGGGGACTGATTTGTGTGTCTTTCCCTGAGATGTTGCTGAAGATGTTATAATATCCTGGCAAGCATCCAGGATATGTGCAGGAGTTTTCTTCTACTCTTTCACCATTGACAGAATATGCTTGGTGACTTCAGCTGCCAGAACGGGGATATACGTCCATTCCGTGCTTGGATTAGGTGTATGTGCCTTCTCCTGCCATCTTTTTCCTGTCCGTGAATCCTGACAAATACTCAAGTGTGGGGGTAGAAAGTTGTCTCTGCCTCTGGTTTGTCACCAGAGCATTCTGACTGACTTCTCTGTGTGCTACCAAGCGAGACTGTTGGTAGGCTTGATCAATACAAGTAGGTGTATGTGCCTCCTAATTATACTTTGCCGAATGTGGTTGATGAGATCCATCATATGTAGTCAGATGAGCCTACTGACTAGCTGATGACGTATAAACAGGTATATGTTCCTACCTATAGTACTCCACTGGAATTGCCTGGCGAGATTGGCGTGATGCTGCCAGACGAGTCTGCTAGACAGCTGAATTAAAACGGGCAGGTGTGTGTGCCCGCTCGTTTCTTGCCACCAAGTTAGGTTGGCGGACTTCTGCGGAAATGGTAGAGATCAGAACCTACTCACTGTTAACCGATTTTCACCTCTGGTGATTCGTCTTGCGTGCTCGGGTTCGAGGAACCTGAGATGAACGCCTGGGGTCGGTACCCTCATCATGTTGAGGACACACTGCTGCATGAGTCTGACGGCGATTGTTGGTGGGAGCCCTCGGTAAGGACTCATGTCTGCTTGAATTAAGTCCCTGAGGGACATACTCATTCACCTCCCTATAATAAGGGAGCAAATGGTGATTGCGTTCTGGGGATAACGACCCGAAACGGTTGGAGATGGTGGTTAGCACTGCCTTCTTCTTGATCACTGGTCATCGTTGTCCGGACGACTGGTGTGAGTTGTTCACTTGGAGGGATTTTCGGGCAGCCTCCAGAGTTTGAATGATACTGTGTTGATGGTACTCCGTAACCAGCACGTTTGATACCCAGCGTTGAAGATGCTGAGTAGGTGATTTCGTCCTCAGAGTGGACGACGATCCAGCAGGAGTAACAGCAGTGGCATTCCCAGCAGTGGTATTCACCGGTGTGAACTTGAGAGCAGCCATTTCATAGAATGCATAAAATCTTGGAAAAGAGTTCTTGTTTGATATAACAGACGTAATGAAAATAAATTCAGCCACTATATCTTTTGGTTGAGCACATAAGTCAATGATTTTTTTTGTCCCTCTCATTGAGTTTTCTATAGGGGCCTAACAAATAAGTAAAACATAATTTTGACTTGGTTAAGGATTCACATCGGGTTCACCATTTTTTGTTTCCCTCTGGAATTGGGGATGATCTCATTGATTTAAGATTCAAACATTCCAAGAGGTTTCTAATCGGTTTGTTCTTAGAATCGGAAACATCCAATGATTCTATATCCATTAGAACCTACTTTCCAAAGGTAGGCGCTCATTAGTTGTGGACTGATATGGCTTAGGAATTTTCATTGGTCGAGAGGATGGGAGGTCGGACTCATCACACCTTTTTAGGAGAATTATTGTTTACTCCGGGACTCTCTTTATAGATTTAATTTATGTTCGTGAATCCTTATTACATTACCAAGTATAAAATGAGTTCTCTTTTAGATCTGACAATCAGTGATTGATATGTAGGAAATTTAGATAATCTTTTATATGTATTCGAGGTTCTTCGTTGATAGAGAATCATCTGTATTTGTTAGATATTATTAGTCAATGGTATCATTTGATACATAAAAGTTTCTAGGTCATTGTGATGACATACTGGTTTTAAATCCACTCAGTGGGGCACTTGAAGTTTATTGTCAATCAGAAGGACATGGATTATTTCAAAGTTGGGATCGTACCCGCAGATGGGCTACCTACGTATCCTTTGTTTTTTTGAAAAGGAATTAGAACCCACTTAGTTCAAGTAAGGGAGTATGATGTTTATGATTGATGGCTAAAAGAAAGATTACATGATTAATTTTACACTCTAAGCTCACGTGAGTCATGCTCGGTGTGAGAAACAAGAGGTATTGGTGCAACCAGACAATTGTTCCATGAAAGATGCAATCATAAGAAATGATGTGGGGCTTATCTATGTATGACTGCCCAAACATGTAATGATTAAGATTTACTTCAGGGAAGAAATCCATGAACAGGGTCCATAAAGGTATATGTACATTATGGAGATTTGGATACTCTAACTTGGGGATTACTCCTGAAAAAGAGGCCCAAATTAAGAGGGGACTTATGATTGGGTTTTACTCCTGAGAAGGAAGCCCAAATCAAATGTAAATTAGGACTGGTTAAGAGAAAATTAAGGGACTTGGGGCTTACACCTAAGGAGGATTCCCATATTTGAGACTGGGGCTTATTCCTGAAAAGGAGGCCTAGATTAATGAGGACTTGGGACTTACTCTTAAGGAGGATGCCCAGATTTGAGAATTATGACTAGGGCTTATTCCTGAAAAGAAGGCCCATGTTAATTAGGACTTGTGACTTACTCTTGAAAAGGAGGCCCATGTAAAGATAATTATGGTTGGGGATTACTCCTAATAAGGATGACCATATTTGGGAATTTTAAGATTGGGGCTTACTCCTAAAAAAGGATGCCCATATTAAAGGAATAGTGGTTGGGGCTTACTCCTGAGAAGGATTCCTAATTAATAGGATTTGAAACTGGGACTTACTCCTAAAAAGATAGCCCATATTAATGAAAATTATGACTGGGTATTACTCCTGAAAAGGAGGCTCGTGTTAAGGGGTTCTCTAATCTTAAAGGATGAGGTTGAATGAAAGAAATCTCAATCTTTAGTGACATAATGATTTGTAAATCACTAGGTTTTGAGATATATTACATAGAATTCCTTTCATATAAGGATGTTAATTAAGAAAATATGCCATAAATGGCTTTGAAGAATGTCTTGAAGACTGAATCATGAATAGGAGATGTGGAATGGTATAAGAGGTGTTAAATGGGAAATAAGGGCACCCAAAGAGGCAGGGGCGCGCAAGTCCTGGAAGGCGCACAGGTACTGCGTGGGAACGCAAGTCCTGGTCGCAGAGGTATACCAGCGGGACACATGGGTACTTGTGTGATTGTTAACCAGTAGGGTAACACTTGAGCGATCCTTGACCAAATCCTTTATAATTATCCTGAGGTACTTCCAGAAGAGAGGCACTCAAGTTTTGGTGAAGAAGTAGGGCAGCGCGCAAGTATGTTTATTTCCCTTAAGGGTAAAACATCTTAGGCGCACAATTGTTAGTGAATTCTAACACTTAGACCTTACTCCTCTTGTTTAGACCTTCCATTCCAGGTAAAGAATTGCCTTATAAGTGTTCGGAAGACTTGAAGAAGAGACTTGGGCGTTCAGAGCTCTATATCTAAATTCTGGAAAAAATTCCTCCCAAAATGGGGGGCCCACCGGGTCTATTTATAGGCTAGAGAAGAGCCCGAGCAGTTATAACTTAGGGTGCGCAAGTCACTTGCACGACCATTAGGTGTCGCGCAAGTGGACTTGCGCGACAGTGATGGAACTTGCGCGGAGCATGTGCTTTTGAAGCTTTGTTCATGCCTTTGTCGATTTTTGATGTTTTCTTCAAAGGCTGAATCAATTTGGGCTAAGTCATTTCCCTTTACATTCCTTTGGACTCTGTGACAAAAAGGAGTTTCAACATACTTGAAACATACACATATGAAATAATGTCATCTTAGATGGAAAATGGTTTTGATAAAACACTTGAAAAGAATTCTTGAGGAAAATATCCTTTCTTCTTCAAAATAATTTTCTATTCACAACATGCCATTCAATTTTAAAAGAAAAGTATTTTGTTGAAAATAATCATGAAATATTTTAGATTAAGCTTCATGAAAATAAGGAATTATGAAACCGTAAAAATCCGTTCATGCTGTATAAGTTAAAAAACATTATTCTCGTACTTTTTCCAGAAAAGTCAAAAAGTACCTTGTATGGTAAACAAAAAAAATATTCCTTACATACCATGTATTAAAAGACAAAAAATGGGTAAAAAGGACTTTAAAAATACATGAAAACATTTTTATAGAACTTGTACATGGATGAAAAATATAACCCTAGTAAATACTTACGTATAAGCAATCTCGGATAGAAAAAAATTGAGATTGCAACATTATCCCTTACCATAGGTCTGATATGCTTTGTACATATCTGAAACTCTTATATAATGATTTAAATGATGTCATTGACTTATTAAAGAATCATATTCATTGTTATGATATCTTATATGGTTCACTTATGACTTTATATTACCCGTTCTTTTTTAAATCCATGTTAAAACAGCATTTTGGGTAAAATCGTTTCATTTATCGTACGTGTTTCGACTTGTTGTTCTTGATATTATTACTTATATCCTGATTTCCTTAATTTAAGAATGTAAAACATGATTTATATATAATAAATATTCAGCATATACATATATATGGCAGATTGATAAATGGAATGAAATACACCGTTCATGGAGACGGTAGGTCGTACGTATGCCTGAACGCTGTTTTTGTTTCCTAATTGAATTGAATGGAATTAAATAGATTACATACATATATATATACATAAATCCAGTACAATTATTATGTCATATATTTCATTATTATTCATTATATATATTTTATAATCATTCATGAATGGTTAACATGAAGAATAAATCTTATCGCGTTCGTGGAGAAGGTAGTCTGTACATACGCACGAGCGATGATATCGTTCCCATGATCGTGGAATTGTATTGAAGTGTATGTATACTATATCAGAATAAATATAACTTTATAATAATCACATATAGTTATTATTTACACCATTATACCCATCCAAGTAAGGTGGTGGTGGAAAACAGATTACACCACGGCGTGGAGACGGTATTCCGTACGTACGCACGAACGGTGATTTCGTTTTCCGTAGGATGGATAGAAGGTGGAATAGGGTTGTTTCATATTTATAATAACATTTCAGTATATTAGTGACACTAATTTTATTACTTCATAATGAAACAACTAAATAAGATTATATAGAAGAAGAAAAAAAAATTGAAAGAATCGGTAACGGATATTACTTCTTCTTTGACATGACTCTTTGAAACCTCCTCTTAGGGCACTAAAATCGGTCTTTAAAGAAGACCAGGACATCTAGAATATTTCTAGGGAAGTTGAGAAGGGAAATTAGCAGGGATTGGCCGAGTTTTAAGGCTCAATTTTGTGTAAATATGATAGGTAGGAGGTACCCTTTTATAAGGGAGGAGAGGGGCACCTTTGGAATCCTCAAACATATTAGTTTAATATAAATTCAAAAACCATATAAAAACCTCCCAAAATGACTCAATTATAACTTTAGAAGATATAGGGTTGTAATTTAATCAAAAAATAAAATTTAGACTTGTTTTGATCTTATTTTAAACCTTATCATTTTGATTTCTCTTTATTTAATCTATTTAATTTTATTTGTGGTAATAAAATTCTAAATTTTAAATGGTTATAAATAACCACTTATGTGTTGTTAATTTTCCATAATTGGATACTTTATGTCATTTTAGACTATATAAATTTTATTTTGTAATTTTTAAATATTTTTGTGATTTTTAAACAATTTAATAATATGTTATTTTTATAAAATGACAATAGTATCAATTTTGACACTATTCATTTATTTGAATTTAAATAAAATCCACACAGAGGATATATTCAAAATAAAATATTTAATAGGTTCCTAACATGTCATATTAATCTATAAAACTAGTGGAGCACATTAAATAGTTCATATAATATTTATTTTACTATTTTTAAAACCATTTATTTGATACTTCTCTTAATAAAATAATTTCTACAACATTTTTGTATAATTATTAAATATACTTATTTGTTACATAACAATTAAAAATAAAATACTAGGATGAAGATAAATCTTATATATTTCATAATAATTCTTTTATTCTGATTTACATTCAAAAATACCCAACTTTTAAAATGTTATATTTATTAAAGTTTGAAGGTGAAAACTTTGACATCATTTAAAATAAAATAATATAAGCGTCATAATCACTTTTATAAGACTCCAAACGGTCATATATTCGGTCATTGGATGATTATGGTGTTTATATACACTACCAAAAAGTTTTTGTAAGGTTTGTGAGCCTTTTAAGGGGTATTGTCATTTTAAAACTATATTACTTATTTTTCACTAAATAATTAATTTCTGCATCATTAATGTATAAACTATTAAGGTAAATAAATATCTTTAAAAATTATAAATAAATTTCCATGATAAATAAAAACATTTTATCATTCAAATTAGTATTTATAACCGAATTTATATTCTTTATAAACCTATATTAAAAATGATTTAATTATTAAAGTGGAGTGAAACATATTTCACTTTCCTTTAAATAAAATAAACTAAAGGTCTAAATTACCTCCAAGTGGGTTCCAATGGATTCCATTTCGACAAAAATATGCCTTATGAAGAAACATAAGAATCCAATTATATTAATACAAGTGTTAGGGTAATTGTATAATATTATATTTACCCTTAATTACCCGATTTACCTTTTACTATGGTAAATAAAATTTACTGTCGTTACTATTCATAATGCCCAAAAATAAAAAGTAGCATATTAACATAATTTGGACCCACTGATTCCAAATATGGAATAAATTTTTCTAAATTCAATACATAAAAGTTGCAGAAATTAATTTAAAATTAATCTCGTTGTTAAGAAAATGAGTTTTAAAAGTTAAAACATTGCAAAAGATTGAAATGATTTTACCTATGAATTCAATGTAAAATCAATGCTAATGAAATACATTATATTAAATGGTAAAAATATATTCTATTTATACTTTTAAACCAATAAATATTATAATTTAACCATATAAATTATTACGATGAAAAAAGTTGTTTTTATTTAAAATATAGCGTGTTTTTACTATTCATTAAAATATGAAAGTTATCAGAAAAATATCAAAACTTTATCCAATGTAAATTTTTATATCCGGATTCAAAATAAGAAGTTTATTTTTTAAAATTTAATTTATAAACTTTTCAAAAAATATATTTAAAATGGGTGCGCCATCAAAAGGTGACAAAACCGTATTTTTTGAAAAATACTTATTTTACCCGAAAATTTTATTTTGTTCTCATATCATGCTCTATAAAATGTGTAAGATTAATTATAATGTCATAAAATTCAAAATTTATTTAATAATATTCATAACAGCTAGTTTATAATAATATTACAACCATATATCGTTGTTTAGTGAAACCAGATATTGCGTACAACACACACTATCGAGGAAGGTTGAGATTGCGTGTAATGCAAGCCAAGTCATGGTTGTGTGTAGTGCAATACACCTTTGTTGTTGTGTGTAACAAAATCCAACCATATTTCATTTATACATTGAATATATATATATATACACTCAATGTTGCGTAGAATAAACACTATCAACCAAACTTGAAATTGTGTGTAACACGATCAATGATTAGTGTTGCGTATACAACAAGCTAATACAGTGTTGCATATACCGCAAGATAATCATGGTGTAGCGTACAAAAGAATATATGAAAGAAATTAAAAAGAATATTTCTTATAAAATCTCGGGTTGTTACATTCTACCCCACTTAAAATTAATTTCTCCCTCGAAATTCATCGGGGTTATAAATAGTTTACCATTCATAAAAACCCACATCGTAAAAAGGAATAATAAAACATAATTTAGAAAACTAAAGTATGAAACGTAACGATTACCAAAAGTAACACATCACTGGGTTTCCAGATAAGATAACATAGGTGAAAATATGGATATGGAAGAAAAATCTAACCATGAAGTTCTGATGGAGAGTGGTAGAGAACATGGCTATGAAAAATACAACAATCACAAACCCATAAATTTGTGATGTTCTATGGTACCATCTGATTCATCAGATATGAGGGCACAAGGACAAAATTTTTGGTTTTCAAGATCATTTCCCTAGTTTTGAAGAATTTTCGAATCAAAATAAATACTTACATGATTTTGGTACAATCTCACCGTTGTTCTTGCCATGAACAATTTCCACTTAATCTCTTAATGAAATGAAGTTGAATTTTTCATTCGTGAAGTGTTAGCAGATCATATGATAGAATGATGACTCATTCCATCTGTTTCAAACAAAAGGTTAGAAAAATATATCAAATATAAATAAGTACATCTATGGTGTGGTTAATCATATATGATTCCAAAAATGGACTTCCTACTTAATAAAATAAAACTAGAATCTGCTAACAAGGGACTTCATATCGGCCGGTGGTAGGCGATAAAGGCTTGTCGCACTTCGGTTGTGGGTTTGATTCCCACAGCCTTGTCCGATGCAATGGGTTGTCGTCCATTCTGGAGGTCGTCCTTTTTCTAAAACTATATAATTATAACATTCCATCAATAATATCAAAAACAGTTCTAGCCTTAAGCAATACTAACTTATGTCCAACATAATCTATTTTAAATCTTTTGGCTTATCCAAAATACTTATGTCTAGTCTTATAGTATAAATACAACAATTAATATATATTTCATCTACTGAGCATGTGAATACCATCATTTATCCCCGATATATCTTGTTGATCACATTCCAATCATGTGAATACATTAATCATGTATTCTCTTGAAAAATGAATACCCATTGAACCTTAGTGAAAACATGAATGCTGCCAAAAGTTAACTCTTCCCACATAACAAAATCCAAAAATTCATATATACTCAAACCATGATATCACTTTTTACTTATGTTAGTCATGAGCTCATTAATATTATCATACATATTATTTTCTCCTTATCCCTTCATTATGCGCATATCATCTACTTTCTAAAAATATTCGAATAACCTTTAATGGTTATTGGTACCATTCAACATATACTATCAAATACTTAGGAAAAAATACTATAACAATCCTTAGATGTGTCTTTATTCCACAGTACCATTACCTATACAACATAACTCTTGATAAATATAAATCATTCCAGTACCTTCTTAAACCATTGACCGAGCTTCATCATTGTATTCCTCAACACTTCTTTCATCTCATATACTATTTGTAGTCTCTTCATCATCCTCAACATAAATGTTACCCATACGACCATGTTGGTTCTCTTCATGAGATTTTACCTTAGGGATTTGGTTTGCATAATGCTCGTACATTCCACATTTAAAACATTTAACCATTGTTGATGTCTTAGCAATACCATTATCCTTGTCCATGGTGTTAACTGAACCTTTTCCTTTGCAATTACTGGCTTTGTGTCCTTCTTTTCCACAACCAAATAATCTTCCAGTTCCTTTGAAACATTCCCCTTAATGCCTCTTCCCACATGACTTACATGAGGTAAATTGAACTTTCTTTCCTCTATGATCATCATGAAACTCCATCTTTCTCTTATTATCTGAGTCAGGAATCTTACCAAAGTTGAGATTATTGATCATATTATGAGATTGCTGATTAGGAATAATAATGATTTTTCACCTTCCAAATTCCATTTCATTTGGTAGCTCATGAAAAATATCATTCCATTGTCCATCATATCCTTGATTATCGTGAATCCTCCAGTTTCCTGGCATTTTCTAAAACCCAAAAAGAATAGGGTGAGGGGAAAAATCATGCTAGGAAAACAGCATAATAAAGAGGTATTACCTTCAAAATATAACATCTTATGTTTAATTCTAATATGGTTTTCATAATTATAGGACTATAACCTATACTTATACTTAACCTTGGGGACATCCCTAGACATACCTTAGAAATATCACTAGGGATCTCACTAAAGTTTTTGCATCCTAGTTTCCAAAGGTTAACTAAACCTTTCCTCTAATACCATATTTAATGGACCAAAGATTGACATACATGTACATTACATTACTCTTGTGGAATACTTAATACATAACAAAAATCAACACTCAAGGACCGTAATAGTTTAGTTTCTTTGGAAACATGGAATATAAACTTCTAATCATGTTGAAAGATCTTCAACATCTCCCATAATGATCTTCCCCTTTTTGTTTCCTTACCTAAAACCTTTTTTTTAATCCTGGGGGAAACGAAAACCTAAAAAGGGTGAGCTCAAATGCTCAGTAAGGGTAATCATGGAGAAAATAAAACAAACCATATATATTTTAACTTAAAAACATGAACATAATGTCTAAACATCAAGATCTGGAAAAATGACATAAAACAAGGCAGTACGTAAGGCATAGATCATAATGGAACATCAATCATGATAAAATAGCATGGGAATAAAACTTGTAATTGTGTAAAAACAATAATCACATGATATGATTTCCATAGTAGTCAAGGCATTGCTGCCAAGACCATCTTAGTGGAAAAGTCCCTTACTGAACCGGGTTTACTTGTCGTTCCAGCCCTATATTACTAAACCAGATTTACTTTCCATTTCATCCATGTCTATATAATGAGATATAAATCTTTACCCAATGAATTGGAGGGAGATATAGGTATCACCCATCTCATATTGAAATCATTCTTACGTGTTCCACAAAACTATCATAAATCATTCATCATAACCCAAAGAATAAATTGGGTTTCATAAACATCATTCCATCATAACATAATCCATTTAAAACAAATGGATATCATTTCATCATAAGAAAAGTTAAACCATATAAATCATAGAGACATTACACTTGAAACATACACACATGAAATAATGTCATCTTATATGGAAAATGGTTTTGAAAAAACACTTGAAAAGAATTCTTGAAGAAAATATCCTTTCGTCTTAAAAATCATTTTCTTTTCACAACATGCCATTCAATTTTAAAAGAAAAATATGTTGTTTAAAATAGTCATGAAATATTTTAGAGTAAGATTCATTAATATAAGGCGTTATGAAACCGTAAAAATCTATTCATTCCATATAAGTTAAAAAATCATTCTTCTCATACTTTTTCCGGAAAAGTCAAAAAGTTCCTCGTATGGTAAACAAAAAATATTCTTTACATACCATGTATTAAAAGTAAAAAATGGGTAAAAAGGACTTTAATCATATATGAAAACATTTTTATAAAACATGGACATGGATGATAAATATAACCCCAATAAATACTTACGTATAATCAATCTCGGATAGAAAACAATTGAGATTGCAACATTATCCCTTACCTTAGATCCGATATGCTTCATACATATCTAAACCTCATGTATAATGATTTAAATGATGTCATTGACTTACTAAAGAACCATATTAATTGTTATGATATCATATATGGTTCACTTATGCCTTTATATTACCCGTTCTTTTGTAAATCCATGTTAAAGCAGCGTTTTGGGAAAATCGTTTCATTTATCGTACGTGTTTCGACTTGTTGTTCTTGATATTATTACTTATATACTGATTTTATTAATTTCAGAATTTAAAACATGATTTATATATAATAAATATTCATCATATACATATATATTATGGATTGATAAATGGAATGAAATACACCATTCATGGAGACAGTAGGCCTTACGTACGCATGAATGCTGCTTTCATTTCCTTATTGAATTGAATGGAATTAAATAGATGAAATAAATATATATATATATATATATATAAATAAAGTAGCATTATTATGTCATATATTTCATTATTATTCATTATATATAATTTATAATCATTCATGAATGGTTATCATGAAGGATGAATCTTATCGCGTTCGTGGAGACGGTAGTCCGTACGTACACATGAACGATGATATCGTTCCCATGATCGTGGAATTGTATTGAAGTGTATGTATACTATATAAGAATCAATATCACTTTGATATAATCACATATATTTATTATTTCCACCATTATACCCATCCATGTAAGGTGTTGGTGGAAAAACGATTACACCACGGCGTGGAGACGGTATTCCGTACGTACACACACGCGGTGATTTCGTTTTCCATAGGACGGATTGAAGGTGGAATTGGGTTGTTTCATATTTATAATAACATATCAGTATATTAGTGACACATATGTTATTACTTCATAATGAAACAACTAAATAAGAGGAAGTAGAAGAATAAATAAATTTGAAAAAATCGGTAACAGATATTTCTTCTTCTTTGACACGCCTCTTTGTAACCTCCTCATAGGGCACTAAAATTGGTCTTTGAAGAACACCAGGACCTCTATAATATTTCTAGGTAAGTTTAGAAGGTAAATTTGAAGGTTTTGGCTGACCTTTAAGGCTCAAAGTTGTGTAAATATGAGAGAGAGGAGGTGCCCTTTTATAAGGGAGGAGAGGGGCACCTTTGGAATCCTCAAAAATATTAGTTTAATATAAATTCAAACCCCACATAAAATACTCCAAAAATGACTAAATTCAAATTTTAGATGATATAGGGTTGTAATATCATCAACCAATCAAATTTTTACATGTTTTGATCTTATTGTAAACCTTATCGGTTTGATTTATCCTTATTTAATCTATTTAATTTTTTTATGGAAATAAAATTCTAAATTTTAAATGTTTATAAATAATCACTTATGTGTTGTTAATTTTTCATAATTGGATAGTTTATGGCATTCTAGACTATATAAATTTTAATTTTTAATTTTTAAATATTTTTATGATTTTTAAACAATTTAATAATATGTTATTTTTATAAAATAACAATAGTGTCAATTTTGACACTATTCATTTATTTGAATTTACATAAAATCCAAACAGAGGATATATTCTAAATAAAATATTTAATAGGTTCATAACATGTTATATGCATCTAGAAAATTAGTGTAGCACATTAAATAGTTCATATAATATTTATTTTACTATTTGTAAAACCATTTATTTGATAATTCTCTTAATAAAATAATTTCTACAAACTTTTTGTATAATTATTAAATATACTTTTTGATGCATAAAAATTAAAAATAAAATACTAGGATAAATATAAATCTTATATATTTCATAATAATACTTTTAGTCAGATTTATATTCTAAAATACCCAACTTTTAAAATGTTATATTTATTAAATGATGAAGGTGACAACTTTGAGAACTTTTAAAATAAAATATTATAAGTGTCATAATCACTTTTATAAGACTCCAAACGGTCATATATTCGGTCATTGGATGATTATGGTGTATATATACACTACCAATAATTTTTGGTCAAGTTTGTGATCCTTTTAATGGGTATTATTATTTCAATAAAAACTATATTACTTATTTTCCACAAAATAAATAATTTCTGCGTCATTAATGTATATGCTATTAAGGTAATTAAATATATTTTAAAAATTATAAATAAATTTCCATGATAAATAAAAACATTTTATCTTTCAAATGAGTATTTATAACCGAATTTATATTCTGTATAAACTTATATTAAAAATTCATTAATTATTAAAGTTGAGTGAGACATATTTCACTTTCCTTTAAATAAAATAATCTAAAGGTCTTAATCACCTCCAAGTGGGTTCCAATGGATTCCATTTCGACCCAAATATGCCTTAAGACTAAATATAAGCATCCAATTATATTAATACTTGTGTTAGGGTAATTTTATAATATTATATTTACCCTTAATTACCCGATTTACCTTTTACTATGGTAAATAAAATTTACTGTAGTTACTATTCATAATGCCCAAAAATAAAAAGTATCCTATTGACATAATTTGGACCCACTGATTGCAAATATGGAATCCATTTTTCTTAATTCAATACACAAAAGTTGCAGAAATTAATATAAAATTAATCTCGTTGTTATGAAAATGAGTTTTAAAAGTTAAAACATTACAAAAGATTGAAATGATTTTACCTATTAATTCAATGTAAATTCAATGCTAATTAAATACATTATATTAAATGGTAAAAATATATTCTATTTATACTTTAAAACCATTCAATATTATAATTTAACCATCTAAATTATTACGATGAAAAAAGTTGTTTTTAATTAAAATATATCGTGTTTTTACTATTCATTAAAATATGAAAGTTATCAAGAAAATATCAAAACTTTATCCAATGTAAATATTTATATCCTGATTCAAAATAAGAAGTTTATTTTGTAAAATTTAACTTATAAACTTGTCAAAAAATATTTTTAAAATGGGTGCACCATCAAAAGGCGGCAAAACTGTATTTTTTGAAAAATATTTATTTTACCCGAAAAAATTATTTTGTTCTCATACCATGTTCTATAAAATGTGTAAGATGAATTATAATGTCATAAAATTCAAAATGTATTTACTACTATTCATAACAGCTAGTTTATAAAAATATTATAACCATATATCATTGTTTAGTGAAACCTGGTATTGCGTACAACACACGCTATCGAGGAAGGTTGTGATTGTGTGTAATGAAAGCCAAGTCAGGGTTGCGTGTAGTGCAAGACTCCTTTATTGTTTCATATAACAAAATACAACCATATTTCATTTATACATTCAATATATATATATACACACTCAATGTTGCGTAGAATAACTATTATCAAGAAAACTTGAAATTGTGTGTAACACGATCCAAGATTAGTGTTGCGTATACTGCAAGCTAATACGGGGTTGCGTATAGCGCAATATAATCTTGGTGTAGCATACAACATAAGATATGAAAGAAATTAAAAATAATATATCTTATAAAATCTCGGGTTGTTACATTTGTTCTAGCTGTAGGAAAGGATTATTATGTTTATTTTACTCTACTCTTTCATAGTCTAAATGTAAGTATATTTACAATGTGTAATCTCTTGTGGAATGATCCTTCTTATATTCATCAAGTAACACAATTTATCATCTATACACACTCTTCCAATATGCATGCATTAGAAACACTTATTTTTAATAAAAATCACTAAATGTTGGATAGTTTTTTTAAGAAAAATCATCCCAATCCTTTGCATCATTGTATTGATCTCCAACATAGACATTAATGTTTCCATGCAATAGTTAATAATATAATTATAAAATAACTCTTCATGTTTATTTCATTAATATATTTATTGAGATAATTTAATTCAAATGTCTTAGAATAGAGACAGCGGGTCATGTTGAAGGTGAGTTAGGATAGCGGTAGTTCGTATACCAGTAGGTCATCTAGAAATGAATCATATTCAACAATGAATCATATTTAGTGGTGAATCATCTGATGATGGGTCATGTTCAGTAGTCAATCACGTGACGTTAGTGTCACGATACATCCTTAGGGCCCATGCCGTGACTACCCCAACCTGGCCTTCCATAGGCCAGGGGCTGGAGACTAGCACCAAAGGCATAAATCCTGATAAAAAGGGAAGTCATTACCTTTATTTAGTAAAAAACCACAATAGAGTACGAGAATGAAATAAGCACAAAGTAAAACTGTATAAAAAAGTAAGTTCTGAAAAGAAAGGGGCTGGAAATACAAGCCCAACAGTAACTACAGTGTAACTGAAAGTCTAGTACAACAGCAATAATGTAAAGAAACAACCACTGAGTCGTCCTACGGGGATCCCAACTAAAAGGTGGGTACAGATGGTCTCATCAGCACCTCAGGTATGTCTGTATGCTCCATGTACATCCTTCCAAGTGGTCCACCTCCGGGTACCGTCTAGCTCTACAAGTCTTTACCACGATCAGCACTTTCTATTGTCTGTATACAACACAACGTAGTGTGGGCATTGCTCGTTCAGGGGTGAGTATAATGATACTCATTAGGGACCCTGAGACACCCGAAGGTCTCCCAGAATCCACGAATTATAAACCACAAAGAAAAGATACAATCACGAAGTATCAACCAACTCTACTTAGAGATATGCTCATACATATACCTAAGTCATCAATTCCAATTTGGATCCTACTCTTGGGCCCAAGCACAACCTAGTCCACCCAGAAAAGAATTCAATCACACTGATGGTAATGATTGAAAGTCAAGACTCAGTTCACGCAGGTGTACAACTTTCGTAAAGTGGTAAAGATGATCATATGTAGTCACTAATTCATCTAAGCGATCAGACCCACGTAGGATACCAGACCACCTAAGCTGTCGGACCCACATAGAATACTAGACCAACTATTCTGTCAGACCAACGTAGGATACTAGAACACAAGTCAAACTATCGGACCCACGAAGAATACAAGAAGAGTAATCATAGTCGTTGAACCCACCAAGGATTTCAGTACGGTAGTCGTTGTCACTGAACCCACAGAGGATTCCAGTATGGTAGTCATCTTCACTGAACCCATGGAGGTTTCTAGTAAGGTAGACGTTGTTGTCGCAGCCAGCTCTAGGGTTCCCGCACACAGCACGCTCAATTTTGGGAGGGTCCACTCCTCGATCCAAGGGTTTGATACATCAACTATCATGAAGTCTAGATTTGATATATCCCAAAGTTCTATCTCGTCAAAAGGAACCCAACGTGATTGACGGCGCGTCAATTGGACGCCCAGTCTGAAAAATATTGGCTTTTCCGTTCGAAGAGCCCGGTTGGAATTACACTCATTCCAAACACTTCTATTTTCCAAAGTCATCCAAAACTCACTCAGAGTATCGAAAAAGGACCACTTCTTCAAGAGGGTCCCAATTCCGTAGACGGTTCATCGATCAAACGTGTGGTATTTATGTTATTCGCATTTAAGCGTAACGGGCCCGGCCCATCAAGCCTAGTGGGTTGGCAGGTCGGCCCGAACAGGTTCGGCGTGTCCAACCCGGGAGAGGGTCGGACCAGCCCAGGGAAGCACGGCCCAGCCCGAAGTGGCCCATCCCGGCATGGCCCAGCTCGGTGGGACGTGGCCAGGAGCAGCGCGGCGTGGCGTGGCCCGACCCGGGGCGGCCAGGCCCACCCTGGTACAGCGCGGCGCGGCGTTGCACGGCTACGCGCGGCCCGGCCTGGCTTGCTGCGGCTTGGCCCGGATGGCCGAGCAGTGCGGGGGGAGAGGGGGGGCACCCCTTTTTCCCAAACCAATGGTATCGCCCGCTTTTCCAGCCGGTTGAAGTCGCCTGGTCCTCCCAGCACGAGCTGCCCGTGGTTGCAGGCCGCGAACCCTCTGTCGCAGTACCTATGAGAATTGTGGCTTTTTCCGCCCGGCCGACTGATGAGTCGGTCGGTTCTTCTGCCGAAGCAGCCCGCCCTATCCAGTTCGCAATCCTCCGCAGCGTGGTACTGTGGTTACTCCAGCCCGGCAGGCTACGTTCAGCCAATTCTCCTTCTGCCAAGCTGCCCGCGGTTGCGGGCCGCGATTCTTCCACACGCGGCCAGCGCCTTCATTCGTCGTTGCCTCCGTTTGTCACCGCCTCCCATTTTCACCACCAATTTATTCAAGAAACATCGGAGGGTCGTCGGGCCGTGTTCGTTCGGCCCGCACCCTCCACGTTAGACGGTAACATAAGGCCAAAGACAACCCATGTTTCTCAACAAAGAACAAGAACAATTTTAATCAATTAAAATTGAACATAATTCTCCTGCCTCGAAATATGGTTCGCGGTAGTCAGGCGTTGCGGAAGACGGCGTCGTGGGGAGACGGTGTCAACTCGTTGACGTCGGAGAAGAAGGAGCCGAGGATGACACGTCGTCGGCGTTCCTTGTGGGTGGATCCTTCTCCTTTGGCATGGCTGAAGATTGAAGGATATTATCATCATTCTTCAGCGGTTCATCGTAGGAAGGATGGTGTTCTTCGTTGAAAAGAGGAACTCCTTCTTCTAATTCCCAAGAGCTCTCCCAAAATCCTCTCAACACAACGACTACAAAAATAAAATAATAGATAAGGCTATTATTTTATTCACACATGAATTTTTAAAATTAAAACACATTAATTAATTAATTGGAGGATTTGATTCATTAATTAATAGTGTTGGAAAAAAATTAATGGGAGAGGGGGAGGTGCAGAGATCACATAATTAAAGGGATAGTTGTCAAAATAATCAAGGGGTTTTAAGGGAGTTAAGGGGAGTTATGGGGAGATGAAAGGTTTAGGGCACGTGTGGGTCCCACCACACTAAATCCCCTCTTTGGATGTTATGTGGGTGTGGGGCCCACCTCTAACTCCCCTTGGGAGGAAATAACTAACATCCGTAAATAAAATTGTGTTCTGCAAATTTTATTTATTTTATTCTAAATCCCCAAATATTAACTCTCAACTTGCATAAAACGCAACTACGGTAAAGGTCCCCTTAAGAGAATATCGGCGCTGTGATTTCATCTATGTCCTCGGATTTCAATTCTGAGCACCAGTTCAAAAGGTAGAAAAACCCGCATGTACGTTTACTAATCGTACCTGAACAAAACTTCAGAAATTTATTTCGAGCACACCGGGCCTCGGAATCAGGTGTCGTCAGAAACTGAGGACTCATAAAATTACAAAGTATTTAAGAAAAAAATTCCTTGAAAATTTCGAGTCTTTAAATTATCCCCACCTCATGGTTTTACGTCCCTGTAAAACTACAACATACACTAGGTAAATAAATCTGGGTACTCATCACGCATCTGAGTCTCCTGCTCCCAAGTGCTCTCCTAGAGGTTCTCATGCTGCCAGTGAATGCGCACCAAAGGAATCGACCATCCACGTAGGACCTGCTCTTTTCGATCCTCAATCTCCACTGGGACCTTCAGGAATGTCTCCCTGTCATCGATGTCCAGCTCCCTATGGTCGATGATGTGGGACGGGTCGTGCATGTATCTCCTCGGCTAAGATACGTGGAAGACGTCGTGCACCCGGTGCAACTAGGGTGGAAGGACCAGGTGGTAAGCCACCTCACCTACTCTGTTGAGGACCTGGAAAGGTTCAATGAAATGCAGAGATAACTTGCCACCCCATCCAAATCTTCGTATACCTCGTCGAGGTGAGAATCATAAGAAAACGTGGCCTCCATCCTCGAACTCCAGTGGTCTCTGTCTCCTGTCAGCATAGGACTTCTCTATGCTCTGTGCAGTCTTTATCCGTTCCTGGATGATATGCACCTTCTCTGTTGTAGCCTGAACCATCTCTGGTCTTACAAGTGCTAACTACCCTGGGTCAGTCCAGCACAGAGGTGATCTGCAAGGTTGGCCATATATTACCTCATAAGGGGTCATCTCGATGGTGGAGTGGTAGATATTGTTGTACGCAAACTCCACCAAGGGTAGGTGATCCTCCCAGATGCAACCAAATTCAAGGACACATGCACGGAGCATGTCCTCTAGAGTCTGAATAGTCCTCTCAGTCTGACCGTCTATCTGAGGATGGAAGGTGGTGCTCAGATGTAGCTATATCCCAAAAGCCTCCTATAACACCTTCCAAAGCCGGGAAGTGAAAAGATCATATCGATCGGAGATGATAGTCGATGGCACACCATGAAGCCCTATAATATCTTGAATGTAGAGGTGTCCCAAGCTCTCCACTGAGCCCTGCTCTCTGATTGGTAGGAAGTGGGCCGACTTGGTGAGTCGGTTGACGATCACACAGATAGATTCGTGTCTCCTGGATGTATGTGGAAGCCCCATCACAAAATCCATGGATATCCCATCCCACTTCTACTCTGAGACCTCTAAGGGTTGTACCAAGCCTGCAGGTACCTGGTGCTCTGCCATCACTTGATGACAAGTGAGGCACCGTGAAATGAACTCTGCTACAGCCTTCTTCATACCCGGCCTCCAATGCTGTCGTCTGATTTCCTGATACATATTCACCACTCCTAGCTGTACTGCCAGAGGGGAAGTGTGAAACTCCCTCATCACTTCCTCCTATAGTGGAACTAGTACCATAGTACGTCCCCTGAAGAAGATGATGTGCTCCCCTCCTTTAGAAAATCCATCAGGCGCATACCCTGTGGATATCTGACCACGTCGTGTCTCACAGTTAGCGTCCCTACATTGTGCCTCTCTGACTCGCTGAATGAGTGGAGGAGTGACTATAGAAAGGCTGCTCCATCTCTATCAACAAAGGATATCTACAACGTGACTAGATGCTCTGTCGCCTCTCCTAGTAGCTGGATGCTCGATCTCCTACTGAGAGCATCAGCTACAACATTCCCCTTCCCAGGAGAATATAATAGTTCAAAGTCATAGTCAAGTAGGAACTCGATCCATTGCCGATATCTCAGTTTTAGGTCCTTCTTTGAGAAGATGTACCTGAGACTCTGGTGGTCAGAGTAGACTGTAAAGCGCTCGCCCATCATATAGTGCCTTCACATCTTCAAGGCAAAGACCATTGTTGCTAACTCTAGGTCATGGGTGGAATAGTTCTACTCATACTGCCTCAACTATCGTGAATCATAGGTGATTGTTGCTACTCCTGCATCAGGACACACATGAGTCCGGTCCCTGATGGGTCACATTAAACAATGTACCCAACGCCCTCCTCCGGTAGCCTCAATATGGGCTCACTGGTCAACCTCTATCTTAGCTCTTGAATGCTCTGCTGGAATCTGTCTAACCACATGAAGGGTTTCCCCTTCTTCGTCAAGGCTAAAAGTGGTAATTCAACTCTGGAGAAGTCTGGCACAAATCTCTGGTAGTACCCAGCTAGACCCAAGATACTCCGCACCTCTGTCACGCTCTTTAGTGGATCCCAATCAAGTACTGCCTCAATCTTCGCTGGATCCAATACAAATCCATCCTCCGAGATGACATGTCCCTGAAAGTGAACCACTCGAATCCAGAACTGGAACTTTGAGTGCTTAGCATAAATCTGTTTCTCTATGAGTGTATCCATTACAACCCGCAAGTGTTAGGTGTGCTCCTCCTCAGTAGTTGATTAAATCAGAATATCGTCGATGAAAACTACGAAAAAACGATCGAGGTAAGTTTGGAAGATCCTGTTCATGAGACTCATGAACACTGTTGGTGTGTTGGTTACACCAAAGGGAATAACCAAGAACTCTTAGTGGCCATACCGACACCTGAAGGTCATCTTCTACGATCCTCATCTCAAACTCTGAGCTGGTGATAGCCGGACCTGAGTTCTATCTTTCAGAACCATCGTGCTCCCTTAAGCTGATCAAATAAGTATTCAATCCTCAGGAGTGGGTACTTGTTCTTTATAGTCATGTGATTCAGGAGACGGTAGTCGACACACATTCGTAAGCTCCCATCCGCCTTCTTGGCGAACAAAATCGAAGAGGCCCAAGGTGAAACACTAGGTCAGATAAATCCCTTCCCCTGCAAGTCCTCCAGCTATACCTGTAGATCATGAAGCTCGGAGGGAGCCATCCGATATACTGGAGTAGATATCGGTGATGTCATGTGGTACAGGTCTATGTAGAAGTCTACCTCTCTGTGAGGAGGTAGTCCTGGAACATCGTCAGGAAAAACATCCGCATACTAATCCACCACAATAGGAAAACTCGGACTCCGCACATCAACCGCTCCGAGGATGATACTAGCCAACTGATGTATGATCGGCTTCCCTCTCCTCTGCATAAGTCCATCCTGTACTGAAAAGGATCCCTTCTCGCCAGTGAAGGTGAACCTAGTCCCATCCGTGTGGACACACCGCACTTTGCGCCTAATGCAGTCGATCTAAACATATACTGTAGACAACCAGTCCATACCCAAAATGAAGTTGTAAGGCCTTGACACCACTACAATTATATCCCAGCCAAATCTCTCGCCTCTTAGAATAAGCTCACACTACCTGCACCAGTGCGTAATCGTCGAGTATGATCCCTTAGGAGTTTCTAGCTGTAAGAATTGAGCCAAAGGCTCCGTCGGAATCTCCGAGCTCCTAACAATGGCAGCGGCAATAAAATAATTACTCGCACCTGTGTCTATAAGTACTGCAACAAGGGTGGTGTAGACACAGATAGTACCTCAAATCATCTCAGGTGCGCCGTGGTCGTAAGCCTCGACTGCCTAGAGCTGAGCCTTCCCATGTCTGCCAGCTCCCTGTGGTCAGGGTGGTCCTCCTCGTGGTGGTGGTGGTAGTGCCTCAAAGTGTCGTCCACCACTCACTACTCGTCCAGCTCCTCTCCCTCATCTGCCTGCCCCCTATGGACCGCCATAGTCGAACCTCTCCCTCTTCTTGGTAGGTCCCTCTTCTGTCTGCTTCTCGTATAGCGGGCTCAGTTTCATGTTCCCCGCACAACCGAACCTGTATCCTGGGGTCGCCCACCTGGTGGCCTGGTTCACTTGGACCTCTATGTCAACTATCTACTGTCGGCTGCAGAAGACTCCGCTACGTGTCGCCCTATGGTGGGTCTCGCTCCTCGTGTCAGCTCAGCGAGAAATCTCTCCAGAAGAAGGGCTTGCTCCAGCACTCTTGCCTGTGTCAGAATGCTAACGGAGATCATTGAAGCCCTGATCTCATGTCTGAGTCCCTGCTCAAAGGTTCGGTCCCTGAAGAATGGGTCTCGTACCCTGTCTGTGGAGTAGCGTGAGAGGTCATTGAACCTTCCTGAGTACTAAGCTACTGTCATACTACCCTGCCGTAGATGAAGCAACTCCTGAATCCGCACCACACGAAGGGTGGGTATAATAGACTCCGAATGGAAGAGACTCACTATAACAAAAATTGACTCTAGTGGCGGTTTTTTAGCGGCGGTTCTAGGAACCGACGCTAACCCTTTTTAAAAATGGTTTCTCAGTGGTTTATAATAAACCGCCACGAAACATTTTTTTTACAGTGATGACCCTTCCCCCCAACCCCGACCCCCCTTCTCACCCCACGACCCCACTTCCCCCACGACCCCGGCCCCCCGCGACCTAGGGGACCCCGCGACCCCGGCGACCCTGCGACCCTGGCGACCATGGCCCCCCACGACCCCGGCTACCCCGTGACCCCGGTGACCCCAGCCCCTCTTGACCCCGGCGACCCCGCAACCCCGATAACCCCGTGACCCCGGTGACCCCGCGACCTCGGCAACCCCACTTCCCCCAGCGACCCCTACCCCCTGTGATCCCGGTGACCCCACGACCCCAGTGACCCCGCTTCCCCTGGCGACCCCACTTCCCCAGGCACCCCACGACCCCGTAGACCTATACGGACCCTAAAGTTTGAAATAAGTTTTTTTGAATCTTTTTTAAACTCAATTTCTTTGCCAACCCAGGTTGGGTTCTTGAAGAATCGATTCATGATAGAGGTATTAGAGTTAATTACTAATGATATTTTGGTTGTTTTATTAAAACTAGGGTAGTTGTGTTAGAGGTATTAGAGTTTAGTCTTGTAGGCTAGATAATCAAGTATATGTTATGATCGTAGATTCATTCCAACGTAAGGACACTAATTATATATTGTCTAATATGAGTACTTATATCATTAATTATAGAATACTATTGGATCAATCAAAGCATTATATAGTGATCAGGATTTGATTTATGTGCTTTTTTTCATGTGATAAATGAACTACCATGGGATGGATGGTCTTGGAATTCCAATGATATATTCTAAATGATTTTCTTTATTCTATTTTGAACCTATTGAGATTTTTTATTCTTTTATATTTGATATTTTACCTTGTAGAAAACTTCTATGTGAATTTATGACCTAAACACGGCTAGGATTACACCTATATAAGTGCCACTTTGGATTCACCATGAAGATGATGAGAACTTTTTCTAGTTAAATGAGTATGAGGGGCCTCTACTTATTTATATGTTAGGAATTTATCTCTGTGTAGATTCAATTTCCAAGACTTAGATGATAATTTAAGATTATTTTTTTACACATTATCATAATAAATTCATGTATTTTAAAACACTTCCTTATATAAGTGTAGGTTTGTTAAATCAAACTACCTACATTCCTATCGATCTATATTCATCAATTTTACTAAAAATATATTTATTTTCTTCCTCATTATAGGATAAATATTTTAAGTGATTCCTTAATGATAAATAAATTTTATATTGAAAAATTGTTTCAATATTATATTGGAATGTTGTGACTTTTCGGGGATCACATGGAGATGTTTCGAGTTGTGAATATGGTTGTCACGTTTTTTGGGAAATTTTATTCTGAGCTAGTTCAACTAGGTTTATTTTGTATTTAAATTTTATTTGTATTTTCTATCCCAATATGTTATCAAACCTAGATGATTTTTCATTAGTATGTATAGTCTTGGATGAAAGTAATCACTTTCATTGAATATGTATCTTTGTATTTTTCATTTTTTTTGAAATGGATATACTTTTTATTTATAAGGACGACTTGACTATAATGAATTATGACACTTGGGTATGGAGTTCCTTATACTTTTGATACTTGATCATGGAGTCCATCAAACATGTGTTACTCAAGCATAGCATCCCTTTAATTTTCATAAATTTATTTTGTGTGTTGAAGTGAATGGTATTGAATTAATTCTAACTTATTGTAGTTGTTTGGATTAATATAGTTCCTTCATGCTCCCGAATATAATGATTAGAGAGAATTCCTTTGAGGATCTATTTCCTCCTATGTGATTCTAATTATCTTATTATGTTGTCTTGGATGATAGTACCAACACCCCACATTTCATCCCCAAATTCCCAACATGATTCTACTATGAAACTCCAAACACCAAGCCCAGACACATCAACTATTCTACAAATACCCTAGTTTGATCCCCAAACCACATCAGTCGCATCTTGAATTCCATTTCGGATGTGGTCTTCACCTTACCACATCAATTTATATGCAAAAAAACTAGTGAGTCCTTCTCTAGATTAATTATACCAAAGGCGCTCAATCCCACCCACCAATGCGCTATCATATCCCGACCACGGTGCCTTAAAACTCAAGAAATGACAAAAATGATCAATGCCCACACCGAAGTATGAATCTGACTCTTAGTTTAACTCCATGGTCAGATCCTCGATCATCCCATTTATCCATAATTCACCACTCATGAGCACTAACACATATATGATCCAAATCACCCCAAGTCACACCACCACTATTTTCTATGTGAATACACCAAAGAGAGGTCTATGAATTCGATCCACACAAGGATCGTAGAACCTAAAAACCTAATCTCCCAAGTTATTTCATCATGCATTTCCATGAACACCACCACTTATCATGCCTCAAGACTACCATCCCTCACCTGGTTCTTTTCACTCCAAATTAACAATGTGTTGAGTTTGGTAAGCATCATAATGTTTTCTCTAAACATTATTTATAATATATTTATTCGATATTAGAGGTTTATATGAAGGCTCTATAGAGAACATAGTTTGGGGTTATTTTAAATTAACAATGTGCTTTGGTTTTCATGGAAAGGTAGCTACCACATTGTTAGCACACTGTTTCTCTTTACCAAAGAAACTTCCCATATCCCAAACACTAGAGGGTTCATATCTAACTCAAGAGATCATCCTTATTATATAATGTTTTTGTAATCTTATATTATCATATATATGAATCTATTTCCCTTTTTAGTAGTAACTATGTGTTTTAATTTTTTTTATTTTTGTGTAGGAACATTGTAATATACATGGATAAAAGCTGGATCACATTACCGAGGAACACACCTCAGTATGTTAAGGGTTTGAATGAGTTTTTAGATTTCACAATTTCTAATCGATCTGTTTAATGGAGAATAAAATGTCCATGTCCTGAATGTAAATTTAGAACATGGTTGGAAGTGAGATGAAGTTTATGAACATTTAATACTGAGGCAATTCCCTGGTCAATATTTGTGTTGGATTTGGTATGGAGAATCGAACGTTACAGAAATATTGAGCATTGATGTTAATCCACAGAATGAGGTCCCAAGTTCATCCACAATGGAAAATTAAATGAAAAACCTCATAAATGATGCATTTGGAACTATAAGACACCACTATCAGCATCAAAACATATCAGAACAACCAGAAGAGGGTGCTAAAAATTGCAACGTGACAAGTGTTTTTTTTGAGACTATAACACAGGCAGATCAAGATTGTAACATATCATTGGATCCTCCTCTTGATTCTGTGGAGCCAAATGTAAGAGAAAACTTCACTGAGGAAAGTGTGTTTCATTATTTAGTTGAGGATAGAAATCAAGAGTTGTATAGTGGGTGTTTGAAATATTTAAAGCTTTCACTTCTGCTAAAGTTATACCATAGAAAATATCTATGTGTAATTACAAATAAGGCAATGTACATGATATTGGAATTGATTCGTGATGCATTTCTTAAAGCAGATATCCCAGAATATTTTTATGATACGAAAAAAGTTGTTAACAAGATTGGTCTGAATTATACAAAAATACATGCATGTCCGAATGATTGTATGCATTATTGGGGAGAGGATTCAAGTGGACAGAATTTCAAGAAATGTTCATCTTCTAGATGGCTGGAAAAGGGTGATGTTGGAAGTCTGAATGAATATAATTTCATGGAAAAGAATAAAAGGAACACACCTGCAAAGGTTTTGCATTACTTTCCTTTGAATCCACGATTGAAAAAGATTATTCATGTCATCAAAAACCACTAAATACATGAAGTGGCATTCTGTAGATAATAACAATGATGGGTAAATGAGATATCCAGGAGATTCCCAATCGTGGAAGACATTTGATTAATTACTTCTAGATTTCTCAGCTAATCCTAGGAATGTTTGATTGGGATTGGTTGCCAACGGATTCAACCCATTTGGGACTTTGAGTACCAATTATAGCATTTGGCCAGTTGTTTTGATCTCTTATAATCTGCCTCCATGGATGTTTATAAAATAAACATCTTTTATCCTTTAAATGATTATTCCTAGAAAACAAATGCATGTAAATGATATTGATGTATACTTACAGCCTTTGATTGATGAGTTGTAGGAGTTACGGAGCAACGGTGTTGAGACATTTGATGCTTATTCTAAAACAATGTTCAAAATGCATGCTTTTTAAATGTGGACCATTAGTGACTTCCCTAAGCTTGGTAATTTATATGGTTAGAACACTTACACGGGTTTGGGTTTTCCCATTTGTAACTTGGATTTTGATCCCAAATAGCTACCTCACAGTAGAAAATGGTGCTTCTTGTGTCATCGAAGATTTATGGACGCATCTCATAGATATCGGCTGAATATATCAAAACTTAATGGTTCCATTGATCGTAGACCACCTCCAAATTTGTTAAATGGTTCTAAAATATTGACACAGCTTGAAAATGTTGAAATGGAATTTGGGAAGGTTCATCATTTGAATGATACTAGAAAACGGGTCCAAAGTGCATCATCAAGCGAAATCGGAACACAAAAATGGAAGAAAAAAGGTATATTCTTCAAACTTCCATATTGGGAATTTAATTTTTTGTGGCATAATCTTGATGTGATGCATATTGAGAAGACTGTCTGTGAAAATTTGATTTTCACATTGCTTAATGAGAATGGAATGTTGAAGGATCATCTCAATGCTCACAAATACTTACAAGCAATGATCATAAAACGTGATCTCTGGCTAAATGAGAATGAAAAGTATCCTTCGGAAAATTTTGCAATGAAAAATAGGGATAAAGATACATTCCTTAGAATTTTAAAGAATGTTAAGGTGTCTGATGGGTATTCAAGTAACATCTCGAGGTGTGTTGACCTGAAGAATCGAAAGTTACATGGATTAAAAAGTCACGATTAACATATTTTGTTACAATAGTTACTACCATTGGCATTGCGTACATTATTACCTGAAAAAATTACTATTGTTGTACTCCAATTCTGCACATTTTTTAGAAAACTATGTGAGAAATCTCTACATCCATTACAGCTTGACAAACTCCAGGAGAGGTTTGTATTGACCCTTTGTTCAATGGAGATGATCTTTCCTCCATCATTTTTACTGTAATGATGCATTTAACTGTGCATTTAGTTGAGGAAGCTATATTAGGAGGCCCCGTTCATTATCAATGGATGTATCCAATTGAGAGGTAATTTATTTATATGTTTTTCAGTTAAGTAAACAATTTTTGGTACTTAATTAAATGAATAATTATGTTTATTTTATTTCACAGATATCTTGGGCATTTGAAATCATACCTGAGAAATAAAGCTCAACCAGAAGGCTCTTTTGCTGAAGGCTATTTGGCTGAGGAGTGTCTAACCTTTTTTCTCAATACATGGATGATATTGAGACAAGATTTTATCGAGTTGGATGTGTTCATGACACATCAACTCAATCTCAAATACATCAGAAATCCAAAATATTTCCTCTTATTGGCCGATCAATTGGGAGGACCTCAAATGTGACACTGACTAAATTCGAATTATTACAGGAAAATAGATATGTGCTACTGAATAGTGAAATTGAAGATCCATTTATTGAAGAGTTGAGGATACAAACAAAGAGAATAATGAGAGGCCTAACATGAAATGAGAAAGATATAACGAAAGTTGTTAATAACGTGCTTCTAGAATGGTTTTCACAACGTGTATGTTCATAAATATTGCAATAAATACGAATATTAGTTTGACACATACATTTTGTAAATATAATAAAGTATGTTTCTTTTTTCAGATCAAGAAAATTGATACTCGAGCATAGGTGTCATAAGATTTGAAGTTTATTGCTAGAGGTCCTCTAAAACAAGTTAGAAAGTCTGATTCTTATAATGTGAACGGGTTTAGATTTCATACAGTTGATTGAGAAGTGGGTTTAAAACACAGAATAGTGGTATATTTACATTGGTTGAAGTGGAATAGTATGGAAAGATGCATGATATTATTGAATTAAACCACCATGGACATTTTTCTGTTGTTTTATTCAAATGAAAATGGGTCAATATTATCAGAGGTGTTAAAAAAGATTCTTTGCAATTTACTTCTATGAACTTCTCTCGCTTGATGGATGTTGGTGATCATGAGCTTCATGATCCATATATCTTATCATCACAAGCAAAAATGGTATATTATTTGAATTATGTTTTCAATGAAGTTTCGTGTGTAGTTGCGCACTTAATACAAAGAGATTTGTATGATATGGGTGATGAAGGGGAAAATTTGACCACTGAAATTGAATTTAATCAACAACAGGAAGCAGAATTATTTTTCCATCATGATATTGAAAATATTAGTCTAGAAAGGATGAATGAAGTGGATGAAGAAATGGAGCATGAAACCGACATGATTAAAGGGGAAAATGATTTTATTTACAATTATTTATTTATTCATCAACCACGTGTTTCATTTATGCAGTCATTCATTATCATTGTTATATATATTTTGTCTGTTAGTAGTGGGGATCTATTATCATTTTTAATTTTTTTTCAGCATAATTTTTTTGAAATATATATTCTGAACTTAATTTTATTTGACTAAATTAAAGGAATGTCAAGGAGGAAGCGGTACACTATTTCATCTAGTTCTGTGACAGATGACGATCCATCTGGCTCCCTCCCCACAACAACTGAGGCACCAGCTGCGTACACCCCTGCACCATCTCCACCTGCACCATCTCTCACACCATCTGTGTATTCCCCATTATAGGTTGAGTAGTTGAATCCCCCTTTAGGAGTCTCAGCATTGGGGTAGTGACACACCCCTTCCAGTTCATCATGGGAATACTGGAGTGTCACTGTCATAGGTACAAATTTTAATTAAATAAATTTATTGAATTTTGTTTATACTAATTGTTTGATCATTGAAGATGAAAAAATGCAATTGTGGAGAAAAAAATAAAAATTTTAGATGTTTTTAATACGACTAGAGAGAAGATAGTCGTGCCATTTGATTCTTATGGGGTCCCTACGGATGACGTTGCGGGGTTACCTGGCCAAATTCTAGGCCAGTTGGCAGCAGAGCCCATTTCCCTTACTATTTCTTATGATGATTGGAGACATATCCATCCAAGTTGGAAAAATGAAGTTTTTTATTATTAAATAAAGTTAAATTTATTACATTATGGTTTTATTGAATTTTAGGTTACTAATATATTCAAAATGAATTTCTGTATACAGATGTTCTTCCACGTTAAAGTTGATGATGTGATAGCACGGAAGCGGACGTTGAAAAATCTATGTAAGAAATGGAAATATTTCAAATGGATATTGTGGTGTGATGTCAACGATACTTTGTTGACCGTGCAAAAAATGTATGAGAAGCTACCCAGTGGGGTACCGAAAGAAGAGTGGAAAGTTTTTGCTGACAGACATCGTGATGAGAAGCGGATGGTATTGAAATATATATTATTATATTATCCTCATTTTACATTTATACAAGTATATTAAGATGACATGACATTGAATACATTACTATTAAATTTAATTCTATTTATTTAAGGATCTCTCAAGATATAATGCATCAAACCAGTCTAAGAAAGTCATCCCTCACACTGTGGGCTCAAAACCATTTTCTAGAAGCCGAACGACATTGTAAAATTTTAAAATTTTAAAATATTTATAAGAAAATATTATTTGTTCAATATATTGAATTTTTTATTTATCTTTTCTTAATGCAGTCATAGATTTTAGGGCATGAAGCATCCCGAACTGAACTGTGGTCGGATGTTCATAAGAAATCAGATGGATGTTTTGTTAATGAGCCTGCTAAAGAAGATGGGGTACGAAGTCAATTTCTTATTATAATAACTTGTTCTCAGTTTTTACTATGTTAATATATATTGATATTTGATTTCTAGGTAAAAATTAAAGAACTATGGGATGCCAATCATGCGCAGTCCTACTCAGTCTCCCAGGATGACCTGGTTTCTAAAGTCCTTGGGAAGGGGCATCCTGGTAGAGTGCGCGGGATGGGTTTGGGACCCGTACCATCTGAGGTTTTTAGAAGGCCACCGGGGATGGCATCTTCATCTACTCCTGGATTTAGTCAGCCCATACCCGGAGATGCTATGAAAGAGATTGTTTCTTTATGAAACACAATTCACCAGCAGGGCGATCAGATGTCTGCTTTGTAGAAATAGTTGACGGAAACACGTCAGCAGATGAGCAGATATGCCCCCTGTGGTATTGCATCGACTGGTGGTATGTACGTAAATCACAAAAAATCAAAATCATTTTGTTTTCTTTAACTTTTATTGGTTTTAAGTTTTAATATTAATATGCAACCGTATTTAATTTTCAATATAATGTTCTTACAGGTGATAGCAGAAAGTGGAGATGAAGGTGGAGAGGGTGACGATGCATCATCGGACCGTGAGTAGTTGTATTGTTGATGTGTTGAACAAATATGGGAATAGTTGGTTTTTATATGTAACATTTGTGTCACATATTTTCGACCAAACATTTTCATGTCCTAAAATTTCCTTGATTTCTCATGTTTCCTTTTATGCATTTTATTGATTTCTGATGTTTCTTTGTATGACTTTATTTCATGAGTGTGGTATACATCATTCCATTTAGGCCTGTGTTTGAATTGGTAGTCGATATTTTTGATGACTATGAGTTAAACCCATTATTGATGTGTTGAACAAATTGGGTCATTTCATAGTGATCAAGGGGATAGTGTTGTGGACACTTTGGTGAGTCCTTTGTAATTTGTCTTACCAGGAGGCCCTTGTGAGTGGTAATTGACCTGCATGATAGGTTTTGTGTTTTTAATGTGTATAGGTTTGACCTGTGGGTCATTCTAGTTTTGTGGGTATGAACTATGGACCTAGGATTTCGGGTAGTGTTGTGTAGCTATATATTATGTGAATGATTTTGGTTGATGAGATTTGTAAGGGTGGTTATTTTTTGTTGTATGTGTTACCCTCTCGGAGAAAGCTAAGTTGGGATGTGGAATGTTGTATGGGATGAGCCCTCACCCTAAGTGAGTGCATGGTAGTATGAGATATGGTTTTAGATGAGGTTTGTGATATATTTTATGAAATAACATTTAGTGGAGGTTAGAGCTGTGAGATGTAATACATTACTTGTTCTATGGCCCATCCTAAGTGGCAAGGTAGAGGTATGAGATTTAGTTTGAGATATTGTATGGGACCTTACACTGAGTGTGACAATATTAGTATGAGACTTGATGTGATATCATGATTTTTTATGAGAATGTACCCTAAGTGAGAGGGTAGAGGTTGAGACTCAGTTATGGGACCCTACACTAAGTTATAGGGTACCCGTTTGGGTTTGTATAGTGGTATGCCTTCTCTTTCAATATTGGACGATGAATGTGAGGTCCAAAATCTTTTTGTTTTTGTAAGCACACAATAACCAAAAGTGACTGTTTTCATGCTATATATTGATGAATAATTTATATTATAATACATGTATACAGTTTATAGGATGGTGATATGAGGTTCACTAGGTGATACCCAACTGTGTTTTACGATCACTCCCTATATGGGAACACCGACACACATGTAGATCTAATGTTTCATTTTCAAGTGATATATATAATGGGGGATCAAGAAGAATCAACTAGATGTATGTTTGGAGAGTAGTAAAATAACAGACCTATGTTTTATAGTTCATTCTATCATATATATTTTTTCAATTTATTCAATACTGATATCCTAGGTTGATGTTTCTTGTTGTATATTGGTATGTACAATATGGTTCATTCTTATATAGCATGTCAATGTTTACTTATTTTTTTCAATTTATTTTATACTGATTTCCTAGGTTGATGTTTCTTGTTGTTTGTTGGTATGTACTATATGGTATTTCTAGTTTGATTAGTTTTGCAGGGCAGTGGTGTAGTAGAAGAATTTCATTTTTTGGTCACCTTTTAGCGGCGGTTTTAACCGCCGCAAAATGTACATTGGTGGCGTTTTAAACAATCGCTAAATGATGAAAACCACCACTAAACGTAAATTTTTTTACGTTTTGCGGTAGATTTAACCGCCACTACATAGGCACATCGTAGCTGCCTCATTCTGTGGCAGTTCTCGTGACTTCAGCAGCAGTTTTATGGCCGTTGGATTTGAGTTTATTCACGGCGGTTATAATTGCCGTGAATTAAGTGATATCAAGGGCTAGTAAAAAACCGATGCTAAACTCAGTAAAACTGTTGTGAAATGATGAAGCTACGATGCTTTCCATAAACTGCCAGGAAATGGATATAACCACCGCTAATAGATTGGCGACACCATATTAGGCGACGGTTTATAGAAACTGCTGCCAAACCATGTATCGGCGGTTTAAACAACCGCTGCCCGCAAAAATAACCGCCGCTAAATAGTGTTTCTTTTGTAGTGACTCTCTAAGTCCATCCAAAGTAAACTTGCCTCCTCATGCACATGGAGAATTAGGCTCCACCATCTACCTATTGTTTCATTGAGGATACTCATGACAAGGATCACCATAAGATCGGCTGGTGTCCCTACCAATCTGAAAATCATGACGACAGCCTCCAGCCAATCCTCAGCTTCATGTAGGTCCGTCTCTCCATGGAAACTAGGTGTCCTCTGTCGCTAAAACTCGTGCAATGCACTCAAGCGGCGTTCACTCTCTGCTTCTGGGGCTGGTGGTATCGGTGTCCCAGTGGGTAGTGATACTGCTGGTGCCTCCACTGTGATGGGGCCCTGCACCGAGGCCTTGTTGCTCGGTGGGCTACCATCTCGTATGTAACTCAGAACCCTAGTTGGCTTCCTTCGTGGGGCCATCCTGAAAAGAAACAGGTGTGCCATGGTCAAACAGTGTACCTGGGGTGCTGACACAAATTAATCACAAAGAAAACTTTTGAAACACACGTGCATTCAGTGTTTTTGTGCACTGAGTAAGAAATCAGAGGTCAGGGTCCTGGTGTATGGAAACGTCGGCTGCCGCACCAACACTGGACTCCCTGGCCTGACAACCACACTTAATACTCTTAACACTATTGCTTAACAGGAAATAAAGATCAGATTATTGAGTTCTGTGGTAGAACCGGCTCCTCTGATACCAATTTTCACGACTCTTCCTTGGAGCCCGTGTCGTGACAACCCCATGCCCGCCTTCTATTGGCCACGTGCTGGAAACTAGCACCAAAGGAGTAAATCCCGATAAAAAAAGGGAATTCATTGCCTTTATATAGTAAAAAAACACAACAGAGTATGCAAACCAAATAAGCACAATGTAAAACTGTATACAAAAGTAAGTGCTGAAAAGAAAGGGGTTGGAAATACAAGCCCAACAGTATGTACAATAAAACTGAAAGTCTAGTACAACAACAGTAAAGTAATGCAGCAACCACTGAGTCTTCCTCTAGGAATCACACCTGAATGGTGGGTATAGATGGTCTCCTCGGCACCTCGGGTAAGTCTGTCCGCTCCGTGTATGTCCCGCCAAGTGGTCCACCTCCGGGTACCGTCTAGCTCTACAAGTCTCTATCATGATCAATGTTGTCTATCATCTGCATCCAACACAACATAGTGCAGGCATTGCCCGTGCAGGGGTGAGTATAACGATACTCAGTAGGGACCCCAAGACCCCTGAAGGTCTCCCAGAATCCATGAAGGATAAACCACAAAGAAAAGATACAATCACCAAGTATTAACCAACTCAACTTAGGTATATGCCCATACATATACCTAAGTCATCAATTCCAGTTCGTCTCCAACTCTCGAGCCCAATCACAACCTAGTCCACGTAGGAAAAAAGTCAATCACACTGATGGTAATGATTGAAAGTCAGGACTCAACTCACGTAGGTATACATCTTTCATAAAGTGATAAAGATGATCAGATGTAGTCACTGATTCATCTAAGCTGTTGGACCAACATAGGATACCAAACCAGCTAAGTTGTCGGACCCACGTAGGATACTAGACCAGCTACTCTATCGGACCCACATAGGATACTAGAACAGAAGTGAACTGTCAGACCCACATAGGATAAAAGAACAGTAATCATCGCTGTCGAACCCACGGAGGATTTTAGTACGGTAGTCTTCATTGCCGTACCCATGAAGGATTCCAGTATGGTAGTCGTCATCACCGAACCCACGGAGGATTCCAGTATGGTAGACGTCGCAGTCACAGCCAACTCAGGGGTTTCCGCAGACAGCACACTTGATTCTGGGAGGGTCCACTCCTCAAGCCAAGGGGTTGATACATCAACTATCAAGAAGTCATAATTTGATGTATCCCAATGTTCTGTCTCATCAAAAGGAACGCAACGCGACAGGCGGTGCGTCAATCAGACGCCTGGTCTGAGAGATATTGGCTTTTCTGTTCCAAGGGCCCGGTTGGAATTACACTCGTTCAAAACCCGACCATTTTCCAAAGTCATCCAAAACTCACTCAGAGTATTGCAAAAGGACCGCTTCAACATGAGGGCCCCAATTCCACAGACGGCGCGCCGATCGGACGTGTGGTCTTTAAGTTATTCACATTTAAGCGTAACTGGCCCGGCCCGTCAAGCCAAATGGGCTGGTGGGTCGGCCCGACCTAGTTCAGTGGGTTCGACCTGACAGAGGGTCAGACCAGCCCGTTTAAGTGGGGCTGAGCCCGGTGGGGCATGGCCCGGCAGGTCGCGGCCCGACCCGGCGCGACGCAGCACGACCCGACTGGGCACGATCCGACCCGGCGCGGTGCAGCCCGACATGGCGAGTCGCGGCTCATCCCGGGTGGCCGAGCAGTGCGGGGGGTGGGGGGCACCCCCCCCCCCCCCCCATTTTCCCAAACCGGCAGCATCGAGTGGCATCGCCCTATTTTCCGGCTGGTCGAAGCAAGCAGGTATTCCTGGCACGAGCGGCCAGCGGTTGCGGGCCGTGAACCCTCCGCTGTGGCACCTATGAGCACCGCGGCACCTTCCGCCCGGTCGGACGATGAGTCGGCCGGTTCTTCCGCCGAAGTGGCCCGCCATGTGGGGGCTGCAGTCCTCTGCAGCACGGTGCCATAGGGCACCGCGGTTCCTCCAGCCCGGCCTGCAATGGCCGGCCGGTTCTCCTTCGGCCGAGCGGCCCATGATTATGGGCCACGGTTCTTCTACACGCGGTCGGTGCCTTCATTCGTTACCTCCTCCATCCGTCACTGCCTCCCGTTTTCGCCCCAAATTTATTCAAGCAACATCGGAGGGTCGTCAGGCCATGATTGTTTGGCCCACACCCTCTGCATTTGGCGGTATCATAAGGCCAAATACAAACCATGTTTCTCAACAAAGAACAAGAACAATTTTTATCAATTAAAATTGAACATAGTCCTCCAACATCGAAATAAGGTTCGCGGTCGACGGGCGTCACGGAAGACGGCTTCATGGGGAGACGGCATCAACTCGTTGACGTCGGGGAAGAAGGAGATGAGGATGACACGTCGTCGGCGTTCCTTGTGGGTGGCTCCTTCTCCTTTGGCTTGGACAAAGGTTGAAGGAGATGATCTTTATTCTTCGATAGATCTTCGTTGGAAGGACGATGTTCTTCATTGAAGAGAGGAACTCCTTCTTCTAATTCTCAAGAGCTCTCCCAAAATCCTCTCAACACAACGAGTGTCAAAATAAAATAATAGATAAGGCTATTATTTTATTCACACATGAAATTTCAAAATATAAAAACTTTAATTAATTAATTGGAGGATCCAATTCATTAATTAAAAGTGTTGGAAAAAAATTAATGGTGGAGGAGGAGGTGAAGAGATCACATAATTAATAGGAGAGTTGTCAAATTAATCAGGGGGGTTAAAGGGCATTAATTGGAGTTATGGGGAGATGAAAGGTTTAAGGAACTTGTGTGTCCCACCACACTAAATCCTCTCATGGAAGGTTATGTGGTTGTGGGCCATACCTCTAACTACCCTTGGGAGGAAATAACAAACATCCATAAATAAAATTGTGTACTACAAATTTTATTTTATTTATTCTAAATCCCTAAATATTAACTCTCAACCCGCATAAAATGAAATTGTGGTAAAGGTCCCCTTAAGTGAATATTGTCACTGCGAGTTCATCGGTGTCCTCGTATTTCAATTCCGAGTACCGGTTCAAAAGATAGAAAAAGACGCACGTACGTTTACTGAACGTACCTGAAAAAAACATCAGAATTTCATTCTGGGCACACCAGGCCTCAGAATTAGGCACCGTCAGAAACCCCGAACTCATAAAATTCTAAAGTATTTAAGAAAAAATTTCCCTTGAGATTTCTGGGTCTTGATAGTTAGGTCATCTGATAGTAGGTTAACCGTAAGTGAATAATTTTGAGTGTTGACTCAAGTTTGAAGATAGGTCATTCTTGGTGGTGAGTCTTTGCTGGTCGTGAGTATTTCTTAGTGTTGATTTAACTGTGGTGGTGGCTCTTTTTCTGTAAGTGAGTTTTTTATTGTGGTGAGTCAACTCTAGTAGTGACTCTTTTTTGGCAGTGGGTCTTTTCTAGTGGTGAATCAACTCTAGCAGTGACTCTTTTCTAGTAGTAGGTAAAGTATGATTGTGATTAAATTTCATCACTAGTTAAATAATGGTGCTCAATATTTTCAACACTTGGAAAAAAATTCTTCTAATTGCCTTATATTATTAAATTCTATCATAAGAGATTAAAATTCATTGAAACATAAGATTTCTGGTATTTGGGTATTAAAATAAAGATGTTCCAACCACTCCAAAGTGAATTATTTTGAATATAATATTAGGATGGTTATGGATCTCTTAATCCAATAAAATTTAGATAATTTATTACTATACTTTTACCCTTTTATTTTGGTTTTAACCCTTATTTATCCTCATTAATTCTTAGCATGAAAACATGGATTTTTACTTCTTGAGGGTTATTATAGTTTTTATAAAATTAAAAAAGATACCCATAAATGGATCATTGATGTCATTTTCAACCTTATCCCAATAATTTCAATTAAATTAGTATTTTTAGTAATTTTCTTTCATTTAATAAAATATTATTTACGATAAAATATTTATAATGTCAATTTTAAGGTCTTTTTATTAATTTGATTTTAATAATATCAAGATAACTCTTATAATTATAAATAAAAATTTTATTATATCTATAAAATTTCTATCTCATCTATATATTTTTTATCACATTGATTATCTCAAATTATTTTTATTTTAATATTTTTAATAACATTTATATTATATTTCAATTAATAAAATAATTTTTGTATCAACGTTTTGTAATCATTTAAGGTTGTTTTTTTCACTAAAATTCTAAAATAAATTACCCTTATGAAGATAAATCTTTTATATATTCAATAAAAATATATAGTTAAATATATCCTTTAGATAAACCCATATTAAAAACTATATAGTTACTAGAATATTAGTGTAGAATCTTTGACTTTTATTTCAATAAGATAATAGAAATTTCATAATCGCTTAAAATGGAAAAATGTCGAAATATTCTAAACATGAATGATTATGGATAAAACTTTATCATAAAATAAAATTTGGGCATGTTTAAGGGTCATTTTATAGTCCTTGTCATATTATTTTTTCCATCAATTACTCGATTTACCCTTTACCGTGGAAATAAATTTTACCATGATTACAATTCTTATTGTCCAAAAATAAAAGTGAATTAATTAATAAATTTGAGCCTTCTAATTCCAAATATAAAATCCAGTTTTAAAATTTTAAAACGCTGAAGTTTTATAATGTAATTAAAAATTAAACCCGCACAACTCAACGAAAAACATTTTTTTTAGAAAAATGGCCTTTTAAAATATAACATGTTTTTATACTAAATTCAATAACAAAATCTATTTTAAAAAACCATAATAAAAATATTTTAAATAAAATTTAACTAATAAAAATTTAAAACTAATCCAAATAATAATTTAACCATTTAATCATTTTAAAATAAAATATACTTTTCAATAAAAATAATTATTTTTCATTATTCAATGAAAAACTAAACTTTTTAAAAAAAATTCAAAATTTCACTATAGGAAAATGTTGATATTCTAATTTCAGAAATTAATTTCATTTTAAAAAATACATTTTTCTAATATCCCAAAAAATTAATTATATTATTTGTGTTTCGTCGGGATTTTGTGTTGTGGAATAGTTTTTTCTCCTCATGTTACCATTGCACTTTTCTCTAAAACTCCTAATGGTTCCCTCATCTATAGATGAGTATGGACCTACTTTCCAAATGATGGTGGTCATCTAGGTTTTGAGGCCTAGTTACTCTTAGGTGCTCTCATTGGACGCGAGGATAGGAGGTCTGGTGCATCACAACCTTTTTGGGGGAATTGTTTCCTACTTCAAGACTCTCTTATAGATTTAATACATATTTTTGAATCTCTCCCTAATATCAATAGGGGGATAGTTACCCTAAAAATGGATATAAGTCAATTCCCTTTTATGTATAATAGAAGGGGATCCATCTGTATGTATCTGAGGTTCTCCATCATTTTCTGATAGTGAGAAATCACTTATGTGTTTAAGTCACATGACAAAGTGCACCGGACTGTGCTCCTATGTGTGGAAGAGGATAATATTATAAGGATGGGATTGAGCCATTATGAGGCATCCTTTAAATCCTAGTTATTACAGGAATAAAAACTCATGTAGTTTGATTGGCATGGGGACTGACACACTGTGGTTTCCCTATTTATGATTCCTAATTAGGTGCTTGTTGCATCCCCCTAAGCCCACGTGATCCATGATCATTGTGAGAATAAATATGGAGTGCATGATTATCCTTATGGTATGTGGATATGGGCTCATCATATTGAGGCAGTCCTTGAGATATTTGATCTAGAGTTTGAGACTTTAAAAAGGCATCCTACGTATCTCAGTTATGGTAGGAATCAGAGTCCTTGTAGTTCTTTAAGGCTGGGTATTACACATTGAGGTTTCCATTTGAATGGGCCTTCATATCTAGAAGGTGTCTTGTGATCCTGTTGGAATACCCTGGGAGTCATTATGTGAAATATCATGACACATATGTGTTTTGTTGTGATATCCATGGTTACGTGGTCTGGGGGGAGTTGCATGTCTTAGTCAGCACCTCGGGGAGACATCGCGAGACCAGGCCAACATGTCCAGGGGGTTTCGCATGACATGGATGACTTGTCCTGGATACCCCATGATATATGTCTAACATGTCTAGAGGTGTTTTTTATCACATATGACTCATTCAGTGGGGTAAGAGATGGGTCGTCATGTCTAGATGTGTCTATGAGACTCGTCTGATATGAGTAAGCACCGTCATATGAGTTAGGTGATGCATCGGAAGGATGCCTCATTTCAATGGAGACAAACCCAAAGGGTTCTTGGGATCTAGGTGGTTATTGTATAAGATTCTCAAGACCTATCTCGACATTTTTAGAGTGTTCTTTGTGTCTCAAATGACATTATTAAGGGATGTCGCAAGATTTTGGTGGTATGACTTGGCATTATTGTGTGTCTTCGGATGGCACACATGAAGCACACAAAGGTCTATGGTCATTTACTCCACTTGAGTTTTCCACATTGAATCCTAGATTTTTCCTTTGTATTGTGAGTTCGTTGTCTAGGATCAAGTTCTGTTTTTTTGGGTCTTGGGTGATCTGGAAGACATGTGATGTGGACTTCACATGTCTCTCCAGGATTACTTTGTGTAATCTTTTTTTTTCACATGATGGATGTTATGATCAATTCATTACTATTCTCTTAGTTCTATGGTGTATTACATGGTGGAAGGATGTTCGATCGCACGATCAGATGTGTGTAGAATCCTGATATCTAATCACCAATGTGTGTACCCTCTAGCATCTAGTTGATCGACCAACACCAACTGATCATCCAACCCTTTTTTCAAGTTGGGGTAAAGAATTTATAGGAACATCCATCTCACGTACTCCCCAGTTTGTGTGGGGTATCTAATGTGATTCCATGTTGTAGTCGACATGTGGTCTGGTGTTACATGGTTTTTTGAGTCTATGTGGTGGACCGCATCTAGGGCACTGCCTGATTTCTAACAGTCATGGTCACATCGATCCTTTATCAGATTATTGTCATTTATTGAAGACTCGTGCCTTTAAGGGCTTCTTTTCCATAATGTAGACATGTCCATGTGTCTTTGTGAGATCCAAGTGTCTTTTAGAAGTCACCCATGAGTCCTTGGATGACGTATCTCGGGGACTTGTGGTCTTTGTAGAGGTTTCTTTGGACGTGTTTTGTGTCCTTCAACGACTGTAAACCCTACTCGCCTCCCCCTTTTCCATCTAGTTCGTTTTATGTGATGAAGGTCAGGAGTTTTCTGGTATTTCATGTATGAAAATGAGGTTATTTCCTCTATTTTTTATAGATGAGTCAAGTGATCGATATGGGTCATGTGGTGATGTGTGGGTATTTCATGTACAAACATGTTTGTCCATCCTTAGAGCATTGCGGGGTTGCCTAGACATGAACTAGGTCTTTTTTGTGGTGAAACTGACAAGCTAGAGGGACATCATGAGGTGAGTCAGTCATGAAATTGAGGTCTCACGGTGTCTCTTGGGTCACTCGAGGCACACATCACATGTCATTCAATGACCATGGACACCAATTGCCTCATCCATTTTGAATCTTTTTATTCTATTTTACAAGGGTTGGGAGGTATGTCAGTTTTGTCAGGTAATATCTATGATTTTTTACTTGACTTTCAGTGGTGTCTCATGTGAACAATTTGGATTATATGAGATTTCATGATTTTTGTGTCAATAACTTTGAATTGTTTCTTAGATCATTATGAAGTTGTTCGGTGGTCTCCATGTGATACGAATAATGAGCCGAAGGGGCTCTGGGAGATGCAATGGACAGTTCGGGGTGCATAGTGTGTCTTCAGTGGTGTATTTCATGTCCTATAGTGACCATGTACCCCTCTTACAACCTCCTCTTTATCATATTTAGTCTATATAAAGAATTGTCAGAGGTATCATGAGATAGATTGGAAATAATCTATGGATTTTATTCTTCTCAATGACGCTTTGTCACATGATATTTTAGACTACTAGGGGTATTTTCCTTTAGATGTTGCTTCCCAAAATTTTCAGGGGATTTCATATGGTTTCTCATGCACTTTCCAAAGACAAACTACAAAGCCTCAGGGGACACTCATCTAGCCTTCACCATTCAGTTACTGGTGAGTAAGGTCACTTTATGAGGAGTGTTTCGCATGGATTGCCACCGGATAAGCACCATGCATGGATACTTCACATGACCTTGAGGTGGTCACACAATCTCGATCCATTTAGGGGTCCAAAAGTCTTCAACCATCCTCTTCTCTCTTTATTTCATGGGAAAGATAATACCCATTTTCTTGAAATTCTTCCTTTGTAATTTTTTTTGTTAGTTTTTAATTGGTAGGTGTCAAAATACACCCCCCCCCCCTCAATAAAAACATCTGTGGGGTCAAGGACTGAATCGTGAGGACAACTAGAAGCCCACTATGGTCTGTAGTGCGTCATAAACTAGTGTTTTTCGTATCTAGGGAGAGTATCTTGATTATTATAGGTTTGTATAACAATCCTCATAAAAACTGCCACATGCTTTAGTTTTTGGTATTTTAGATTCCATCATCATTTTCATTATTTTAGGGTATTTTAGCTTGGACCATATATTTCTTTATTTTATGTTCTTTTAGCTTGGACCATTGGGATTCTATGAAGGTTAAAGTCTTACCACTTGGAATTTTGTAGTTCCATGTAGTTTAAAGTTTTACCATCATGATTTTTATGGAATTTGGGGCTGGAAAACTAGTGTGACTCAAAAAACTATTGGGAGTTGAGATCTGTCATGGTGTTGTCAAGGCTCACGAGGATTGGAGTTCCTTTTCATACATGGAGGAGATGTCTTTTGTTGGTGGGATTAATACCTTATTCATTGATATTATGGCCAACAAAAGGTTATATCCACTCTTTTACAGGGGATATGAAAGATTCATGGTCTGGAAATGGTTGAGGGTGAAACACTAGGGAATCGAGGCCTACATGGATAGTTGGAATGTGGGTGATGTATGTCACAGTAATAAATTTTGAGTCGACTGATATGGAATGGGGTAGACATGTTGGGTGTGTCCTTTAACACTATTGGGTTGTCAGGTTCTACCATGTTATCATTAACGCTCACAAGGATTATGAGGTCCTTTATACCACCCTGTGATGTTTCTAGTTGGTGGGTCTGAGCCCTTGCAACAATAGCATGGCAAAGCTGATATATCTCTATTCCTTTATAGGGGACGTGAAATATTTATGAAGGCTCATATATCAAGAAGATGAAGTTGGATGTAAAAGGAATACTATCTAGGAAGGGTTTTGGCACCCTAGGAAAGCTTTACTCTTAATTGAACAACCTGATCCCTATGCCTTGTGGTTTCGAATCATGAGGTTTGATCCATCAAAAGTTTCCATAATGAAGGTCTACATTCCGACTTTGAGAATGGATACAAAACATGGTGATGCAACATTAAAGATATAATATCCACTAGGATAGTTTGGTATGGTCACTATTAATCATAATCTTAAGCACTCATGTCATGAGGAAGATATGAGATAGTCATTATTTGGTAACCTATAACACAATTGGGTGTTAGGTTCCACCTTGGTGACTTTATGATCACAAGAATCATAAATCCCTTTACACCAGGCCATGATATCTCTAGTTTATGGGTCTGAACCATCACATCAATATAATTTCCGAGTGGATAAATCTATTTTATTACACAAGGGAAATGAGTAATTTACAGTGTGCTGAGATGTTTCAGATCATGAAGGGTGATATATAGAAAATGTAAGATCCCAGAAGGGTTCTAGTGACCTACAATTTTAATCACCACCTATCAAACATATTCTCATTGTGTGGAGATGTGATGGGTCACTACTCTTATTTTTTCCTAGACCAAGGGGTCCAATGAGCATAGAATGGTATTTACTAGGGCTACATAATAGGACCAATTATAATTATTCCTTATTTATTTGTGCCCTAATGTTTTTCCAAACTCTAGAAATGACTATTTTAGCAGGCAAAGACTCAACTTTTTCTCCGATCTCCATTTATGGGTTTTTGACCTGACAAGTTTTGTGTTTCTTTCATTAGTAGATTAAGGTCTTGAGATTTGGAAAATTATGTGCTAGATTTTATGTTCAAACAGCTTTGACCAAAGTGTGTGTAGTTTAAGGTCTTCAAACTAGGACCTTGTCTGGGGGTGATACATAAGAGGCTTATTAGGACACAGAGGATCAATAGTACCCAAACATCCTTCTATGTGGGCGGTAGAGATGTAGTAAATCAGGGATCAAGGTACTCAGGCCATGAGTGATGATATGGGATGATCATTATAAGGTAACCTATAACACAATGGGGTGATGGGTACCACCATGGTGATTTTAGGATCACAAGAATATGAAATCCCTTTACACTAGGCTATGATATCTATGGTTGGTGGGTCGGAACCCTTGCATCAATAGTATGTACAGGCAAAAAAATATTTTTTCACTTCAGGGGAAGAGGAAGGTTCTAGATGACCCGAGATGCTTGAGACATGAAGTGTGGGGCATGGGTTAGGGTTCATAAAAAGACAATGGAAGCACTCTATTCTATAGTTGGACATGGATGGCTCTTGTGGTCCTTAGGTAAGGAGGGGTGATGGATGATGACCTGCATAGTTTATCATCATGTAGTAGGATATGCTTCCATGGAGTTTGACATCTTACGGTGAGCACAAAGGGTGAAACATTGTTTATTAGCGTACGAATAGGAAAATTGAGTGAGAATGTCCCAATAAAGTATGTGCATGGTGTGTTAGAACATACCCAATGTGAATGAGAACAAAATTGTTCCACACGACACCTTGTGAACATTTTGAGAGGACACAGGCCATGAGGTGAAAACAGAGATGGAATGATTTTTGGTGCATGGGGTTGGACATGAAAACAAAATGTCCATGCGTTTCTATGTATCCAGTGAGTGAAGGAGTCAATCAACATGTAGTTTATGAGATTCCATGTCTTTAACATTATGAAGAGATTAAAATTTTAAAACCAACATGAATGAGGACCAAAGATACCCAAATAATTCCATGCAGTTTAACATCATGTGGTAAGGACGAAGGGTTCCAATACAATTTTTTGTTGTGCGGCTTGGACAAAAAAGGGGATATTTCCCCCAAGGGGGTGTGTGTGGTGTGGTAAAACAAACCCGATGTGAATGGGGACCAAAGAGACCCACACCATTCCATGTATCCCTTAAGGGGACTTAGGATAAGGGGCCAGGAAATGTTAAAGGGGCCTAGGACAGGACATGAGGCAAAATTCATGGGTGTTCCTACATATCGCATGAGAATATGATTCAATCCTCACATAGTTCTGACATTCCAGGAAGTTCAACATTATGCGGGGAGGATGAAGGTCACCTAATTTGAATTGTATGGATGTTATGGGTCCATGTAGTTTTTGTCATGTGGTAAGGACATTGTATCACCTGATGTGAAAGGGATATAATCTTATGTTTGTTCCCAGAAATAAGGATTTGAGTGTCACTATATATCTCATTGGGAATGACAATCAAGCCTCACATATTTAATTAAATGATGGTCTGTCAGGATACCAACACTAGTGATGGTGTTACTTTCATATGAGGTCCACAAGAGAATACAGTTTCATGTTTTGTAGGGTACATTGACCATGATATTTAACATTATGCAACACGGACACACAAAATCCCATTTATCTCTCTATATTTAGGATGATAATGGGTTCATCCAAATCCTTCACACAATGTTTTGTGTGGGGAAACCATTGTCGAAATTCATAAGCCTGTCTGAGCTATGCTATGTGTGAGAAACAATGAATGACAAGGACCCCTCATATTATTCGAAGGCATGGAGAATAAGATGGGAGTATTTTATGTCATGTGGTGGTTGGGAAAATACATATGATCAAGGAATCCCTACATATCTTATAGAGAATTATAATCAATTCATACATAGTTTTAGAGAGACCGTGTAGTTTAACGTCATGTGGCAAAGACTTATCTACATAGTTTATTGTCATGTGTGAGAAATTCCATGCCTTTTAACATCATGTGGAAATGAAAAATATGGGACTTACACCAACATGGATTCCCTATTTCTAAGGATTATGAAAATTATATATTGAGAAATGTCACATTGGTGTTTTGTGTGACATGCTCCCCATCCATGGTGCCCAGTAAATAGGCTTTATTATGATAGACATTATGTATGACATAAGGTCCCTCCCACATGGGTTCTAACTCTGGGGGATTTTTCCCTGGTATCATCGGGGTTCTGAGAGCTAGCACCAGTTCTACTTGGAGGAAAAAATAGAGGAAAACCATTTTATTGAAGTACCATGCTATCCGGTTCTAGGGGACTCTAGGTTGTGTAGAACACACAACCTCTTCTAATCTAGTCTCTTCAACTAATCGATCCTTTTTGGATATTTTTTATCATTTGATAGTTTCCCAAAAATGGATATTTTGAGTGATGTAATATGTACCTCTATGGATATCGCCACCTCGGTCTCGTACACCAATGAGTATGGTGTTTCTTGTATAGCAGTACGTGTGGTGGTATGGTAGGCCCATAATGAAGGGATAATTTTTTATGGCTAAGATTTAATATCCTTGTTCATCATATTCTGGATTATATTCAACAGGGTTATATTAAAGGCTTCTATTATTCCATTTGATGTTGAATGATAGTGCGGTGAGTGATTGGATTCAATGTTATACTCTTGATATAACTTGTTCAAATATGAAAAATATAAGTTAGTGTTTTTTCCATTAATATCATGTGTGGGAGTCCAAAATTGGTGATTATGTGGGACTTTATAAAGGTTATGATATTATTCATCCTGAATTCCTTGAGGGGTATCACCTTATCCTATTTGGAGAAGTACTCGGTAGCAGTAAGGACGTAATCGAACATCTCGGTTGGGGCTGGGGGATATGGCCCCACAACATTAATCCCTGAAATGGAAAATGGCCAGGAGTATTTAACTGTTTGTAGTAATTCTTGGGGATGATGGATTAATATTACATAAATATATAACGCATGAAATTTTCTAGTGAATTCCATGCAGTATTGTATCATGGTATTCTAGTTATACACCAACCTTCAGATTTGGTGGGAAATCCTAGTTCAAGATTGGTGGTCGATGTAGGATCTTGTACAGAATTTTTTAATTTCGGCAAAAATTTCTCTTTCTACAATTCATCTGAGGATAATTCCATTGAAGCCACACTTGTATTGGATTTTCTGATCATTTGGACCATCCTAAAAGGTGAATTTTTCCACTTTGTGCTAGATCTATTCTTTTCTAGCTCAATCCATTAGGATAGTATCATTCCCAAGATAGCTAATTATAAGATTCATCTATCAAGATGTGATTTCTAGTTCATTAAACTCTAGTTTGGCACTAATCTGACTGATTTATTTCATATCACACATCACGATCGATGAGACTATTCTTTTATATGTTATATAGAATGTTTCTCCCTCTTGATTAGGGTCTTCCAATTCAACAGCTTTAATGGATAGTGTGTCGGTGTGATAATTCAATGATTGAGGGATATAATGTAATAGTGGATAAATTGGGATTTCCACCATTGGTCCCTTGACATAGCCATTGAGAGGGTCTAGTTTATCCTTTTTTACGGAATATTCATCGTTGATATTATTTATCCCCAAATCCAAGTCCCCTTATATATTCAAGTAGGCTATGTGAAACTATAATTCTAGTTCTAACCCAATGATGAGGGCTTGGTACTCAGCCTCATCGTTTGTGCAGCCTTCGGATAGTGATAAAGAATAGGGTATAACCACTTTATCTAGGTAGAAAATAAGACCCCTAGGACAACCGATTTCAGTTTTAGGTTATTCATTATTGTGCCGATAGGACTCCCAGAGGCACCATCAAAATACATCTCCCATGTATAGGGAGTGTCGTGGGCATAAAACCCCTCCTCATCAAGGAGTTCGGGGTCCTATAGGGAATTTCCAATAGTGGTATGAGTCGTAATGAAGTCATCTTGGGATTTCCCTTTTACTGAATTTTGGTATACAAACAGAATTTTGTATTGCTGTAGGATGAATACCCACGAATCCAAATGACTGGTCCATATATGGCTGCTAAGGATGTACTTGAGCGGGTCTATATGAGAGACCAGAAGGATCTCTTGGTTCTATAAGTAATGCCTCAACTTTTTTAGTCAAATATGAGCACAAGGAGATTCTTTTCGACATCTTAATATCTTGTGTCATCACCCAGTATAGTCCGGATGAGGTATTAGAGACTTCTTTTTCTTGTTGTGTCATTATTTTGAGCTAGGAGGCCCCCAATGATCATTCCATGGTGGCCACATATAAGATGATAAGCCACCCCTAAACTAGAGGAATAAAAATTTGTGGGTTTAGAAGATACATCTTGATATTATACAAGGAATTTTGGAAATCAGCATCCCATTGGTAGGCGACTCTCTTCTTCATCAGCCTCATGAATGGAATGAATTTTTCGGCCAGGTTGGCTATGAATCGTTCAATATAGGTGAGGTTCCCTTGGAGACCCCTCGGTTATTTGAGGTTCTTGGGGGTGACATTTCTAAGATAGGACTATTCTTCTCTGGGTGAATGTCAATTCCATAGTGGCATACCATAAATCCAAGTAAATTGCCTAATTTTACCCCAAAATCACACTACAACAGATCCATCTTCAGACTATGCTATCACAATTTGAGAAAGATTTATTTTAGATCCTTCAAGTGATCACATCACTATCGAGGTTTAATGACCAATTTGTCAACATAACACTTGATTATCTTCCATAAGAATGGATTAAATATGTGATGAATAGTGTGCTAATATGTAGCATCAATGTTATTTGATCTGAATGGAATGACCTAGTGGTAAAAGATCACCCGGGGTGCCCTGAAGGTGGTGGCCTCTTTATCCACGGGGGCCATTTTGATCTTATTACACCTCAAGTACCCATCCATTAAAGAAAGTCTTCGAAACAAACAATTTTTTTGATCAAGAGTTTCATGATTGGAAATGGAAAATCGTCATTTTGACAATTCCAATTGAGGTCTCTGAATTCAATACAAACCTTGATTTAACCATTATTTTCCTTGATGGATACGATGTTGGAAATCCATTTGGGGTATTACACCTACCGAACAAAGTTCTATTTGATCATATTGTTGACCTCTACCTCTACATTTGTGTCAGGGGAGGGGTGTATTCTTCTGGACACATGCTTAAAGCCTCGATGATCTTCAGGTAGTCTGAGATGGTGTGTAGCTGTATCTGGATTATATCTGAGAATTTACATATAGTTTCATGAAAACACATATCGATAGTATTTTAGACATGATATGTACATCTCCTACTCCTCTGAATTCATGGTTATTCTAATCAAATTAGGTTTTGGATCTTCTTTTTTCCTAGGTTTATCTATCGGAACTCATCTATAGTGGTGGAAAAAACTTCCTTGAATACTAGAGGGGCATTTCTGAGAACATACTCAACCTACTCTATTCCCAAATCCCAAGGGACAACTCCAGGTGAGGATAGATGCTAACGGGTCCCTCTATCACTATCAAGGTGAGGGATATTATCATTATAAATTTCATCATCCCATGTCATCTGGGTTGCAGTAAAGAGATAATGAGGGTGACTCTTTCTAAAAACATGAGATTTCTGGACCTCTAGGACTAGCTCCTCTATTTCAACCATGTTTAGAGGGAGCATGTATTCCTCAAAAATAATGCTCTGTGGATTTATAGGGGTGGTCCCTGAGCCATTTGGGAAGAAACTTATATAACATCATCCATTATTGGTTGTTTTCCTCCCTTATTATAAAAGTCTTCTTCAGAATTTATGGCTCTACAAGTTTCTATGGGGGAATTGTCACCAAGAAGTATAGATACCCTTCCATTTATGGGTAACTTCAAAAACATTTATGGAATGTTGATGGGACTACCTATTGGATATGGAGATAGGGCCTTCCAAGAAATACATTGTATGTGGTGTTTGGTTGGATAACCATGAACTCAACATCAGACATGAGATCACTAAATTGGGTCTCTAGCTTAATATTTCTGAGGGGACGTTTTACATTTTTATCGTACCTCTGGATGGCTTTATTTAAATGGGATAGGTCCTATTCACTATACCGCAAACATTTGAGTGTTCGGTATGGGATGATATTCATCCCGAATCCATTATCTATCGACCCCCTTTGGACGCTGACATTATTGAACCCGCCTGAGACGTATAAGAGGTTTTATTTTTCCTTGGATGGCCTCTTCCTGATCTTTTTTAGTGAATGAAGTGGTGACATGACATCCTAATAACAAGGTTTCTACTCAATAGACCATGGTTATAGTGACTTCTATCTCAAAATCTAATTGGCTTTGGAGGTCTTCAATAAGTTCTTCCATGAGTTATTTGGGAAGACTAAGTGATTCAAGGATTGATAACCTTGTTTGGATTGTGGCTATCTCTTTAAAAACATCATAATTCAACAGTATATTTCGCCACCTCCTAGTATTGGGTTTCTTCTGTACATGATGTTGAGGTGTTGGAGCATATGAGGTCGATGGACCTAAGACCTATGAAAAGGTCAAGGGCATATCCTCTGCCATTGGAATAGGTTGTGATAGCATTTCATGTGGCTTGGCTTAATCATCTTGAACCCCCTCTAAATATTCATTCAAGATAATAAGGTGTGGGAGATTACTGGAGGACACAAAGACACCTCCCTACCTCCTTCGAGCCTACTAGAGTTCTTTCATGTGTGTCTTGGTTGCATATGAGTCATCTATGGGGATATGACTTGGATACTAACTTTCCATATCTATGTTGTCCCCTATATCCTCAACTTCGGTGCATGCGGCCTCTCGTTACCCTATTATATGTTCAAAAAACATATTTGGGGGCATATTAATCATCTAAAAGGGGTTTATTCAAGTTAATTATGTTGACAGATCTGAATATGAGTTGTTTTCCCTATGAGGATTCCATTTTTTGGGGTGGTGCCCATACTTCAGATGTTTCAGGGAAGAAATCAACAAGAGTTAGAGGCTACTTTAGGGAATAATGCGAATCTTCCTCCTCTATTTATTCTTGCTTCTGGTGTTCATGCTTAACCTTAGGAGGTACATCAGACTTCTTTTTTTGGGTGGTGGAGCTATTTCAAGTTTGAGAAAATGTGCCTTGAGGGTTTCATGGGCTCAATCAATTATTTTATGAGTCATCTAGTTGTCAAACATTTGTGCTTGGTGGGTAGTAATTTTTTTCATCCTTCTTCTTCCTATTAACGGGCAATGGTTATGCAAGACACTTGTTCTAGATAATTGTCTAATTTCACTTTTCCCAATTCAATCATAACTTGAAGTATTTCCAAATGAAATAGTTCTTGGTGTTATGACCCAACCTTCTGTAAAAAGGGAAGTAATTGGAAGCGTCAGTGAAATTGACTTCATTGTACTTCCTAGGCTCTAGAAGTTTCATCAGGTTGTTTTCCATGGCTACCATGATGTATCCTAGCACATAATCATTTTAGAAGGAGTGATACTTATTTAACCTCTCCAAGAATCCTGGGTGGACCTGGTTTCTTTATGCATCTAGTTGAGGGTGATTTTCTAGTTTATACCAATCATAAAGGGGAAATGGGTGGTTTAGAGCATACCTGGGTTCTTGGATAATTGCGGTCTTGAGGGTGATTGCTCCAACTATTTATTTTATTAATTTTTTACCTTGTGTTATGTGCATGATCTGAGATTTATATCAGATTCACATGATCAATTCTTATAGACATTGTTCTGTATCAGTTAATTCTTGGAATCTAGATATATATTTCATGGGGATTATGGGTGTTTTCAGCTCATCCCTGATATTTTTAACATAGAGTTCTAGTAGTTTTTCTGTGACAGAGGGATGTTGAAAGAATAGTTCATACCCTTCAACCTTTCTATGAAGTCAGACAACCACTCATTCTCACACTACTTGTACTTAATTAGGTTGATGATCATTATCTTCCTCAATTTTGAACTGAATTGGTAAAGGAATTGATGATTAGGGTCTTCCCTTCTATGATAGACCCTGTAGTCAAACTGATATACCATATGAAGGTTGGTCCGATCAATGCTTGTATGAAACACCTCATTTTGGTCGCCTCCTGCTGATCCCGATGGTCCATCATCAGCCCAAATCGAGACACAAAGTGTGTGAGATGTTTCTCAAGATCCCTAACATTATTGAAGGTAGAGAAGGTATGATTTATAAAATTGGGTGGATGTAGGGTATCATATTTAGATTTTGGGTATGGCTTCATCTCATGTTTCACTAGCACATGTCTCTCTTCCAGGGCTTCTATCTGAGTAGCCAGGGATTCAATGTCAATGACCATCTCTGGGGGGGCACTATCTTCTGAGTTTCTTCCTATCTATAAGGAGTGTGTGGGTCCTAATAAGGTGGTCCCACATTCATCTCTCTCTTATCCTCTGACTTTCCTATGACTAAGGAGGTACCCTGGTGGGGGAGAGAAAGTCGGTGCAGTGGAGAGAAGTCCCAATTGTTTTCGACTTCTTCATTTATGTGGATGGGTTTTCTAGTCCTAGATCCAATCTTATACCCAGATGCTGCTCTAGATAAAGGATCATCCATGGTAGGGTTAATATCTTCCTCTAGCTAGAGATGATACCTAGTGAGAATATATCCCCTAAGTAGCTCCTCATTGAGCTATCTAAGAGATCCTATCTCACTCTCATATTATGATAATTGCTCTATATATGGTAGAAAAATAAACAAGGGAACTTTTTTTCCTTTTTATTTATAGGTGTTCAACTATGGACATAACAACTCATTATTTTTTGGTTCTAAATTTTGGAGCATTTTTTGATTTCGGGTGTGCTCACCCACATTTGGTGAATACAAATCAACCTCCTTATAAGGTATGTCTTCCATGGTGTGATCTTCTGTATCTGCTTCTTGATCAATTTATACTATTTTAATAGTAATTTATTTCCCACTGTAATATTGATAAAAGTTGGTTGTGCCATTACTTTCCACATGGAAATCCATCTTTGCAAGGCTTTCATTGGGGTTGGTACTCAAACTCATAGCCTTATTGAGTTGTTTTCACTTATAGGCCAAGCGGGGCCTGATTTTTTTTACCATATGCTTCTATCCTCTTGGTTTATAAATGGTTTCCTTGAGGGAATTTTAGTTCGGGTTTTCCAAATGAGCTCTGACCAGCAGAGGTTTGTCTTGCAATGGGATGAACTGGTGGGACGCCGATCGTTGATCTTTTTCTCCCCACCTGAAGAATATGGATTCCTTCTGTGGTGGTGATGGTTATACAAATTCCCCTAGACCTATGGGAAGGGGTTTTATCTAGAATCTTTGTTTATTTATCCCATTTCCTTTCAAGGGGTGATGAATTTGTAGGTGTTCATTGAGATATAAATTCCTACATCCATGTGGACTTGGATTTTCCTATGACTATTGTAAACATGGACAGATTTTCTTAGGGACTGATGAACTAAGAGGTAGAGGTAGTGGAGAATGTACTCTTAGACCAAAGGGTAGAGTTTTCTCCTGGATGACTATCATAGTAGCTGTTACTATGGTCTCTTTGATGTAGAACAGGTTTTATTGCTTGGGAGATGGGTTTGATGGTAGAACGTAATGAGGATCGCTTATTACAGGTAGTTGTTTGGGTGATCACAATGTTAATCTCCATGTTCAAAACGTCCTCCTATTATCTTGAGAGTTTTAATTTTATGTCTTGTTAGCTATCCTCTCTCCATTTCTGTCATGTATGGTCATTGTTGGAGTAGGGGGATTCTATTGCAGTGACCAACTAGCTCGAGTGTTCCCCAGTCCTCTGACTTTGTCAGAGGCTTTAACATTACAAGATTTTGTGTTGAAGGGGATTTGTTAATATAAGGGAGAGGAGAAGTTTAATTATCCTTCTTTTTCCCATCCTCTAATTATGATGCTTGACATGGCATTGGAGATCATCTTCTAAAGTGTCATGATGCAATGGGGGCAAGCTTGTTACAAATATTCACTATTTTTCTGATTTTGGATCCCATTCCATAGAGATGACATCTAGGTTGAGTTGGAAACAGATTATCATTTTGTTCTAGAGGTGACACTTGTATCCTTGATAAGGTAGTTGTTGATCCTTCAGTTGCTGATGAGTGGCCCACATGTTTTGGTATAAATAAAGGGTTAACTCTCTCTATATGTCAATGTCGGTCTCTTCTCCATCAGACTGACCTTCCTCCATCCTTTCATACCATAGATTATGAATCTAATGGTTGCATGCAGATAGGGGTGGAGTGCTGCTGGATACTAATGGAGAACTATATGTATTTGTTCCTTATGTTTCGATAACCACTCTATATGAAGGTGTCAGTGTTTGGTTCACCTCTTTATATAGAGGTGTATGGAAAAGGGGAATACTACCTCTACAATGTGAGATATCATCGTGTGGAGGTTGACCACAGTGGATGTCATGAGTAAACTCCATGTTATCTATCATCACATTACCAGAAGGAGGACTATCATGGTAATGAGCGTCTCCTACTGCCACTTCGATAGAAGAGTTGAAGGATCCTTGTGGTGTTTAGAGTGTGTCTTGAAGAACTTCAAGGACACTATCATTGAGAATATTAGAAATATGAGTCATGTTCTCCATCATGGTTAGAATATGTCGCCTTTCCATTGGTGGTTTTATAAGGATATGGGCCTGCTATATGGTGGTTTCCAAAATTTTCATATACTTGCCTGGTGTTGTTGATATATGATGCCACTACTGAGGAGATTTCAGAATATGTAGATGTGTTACCTCATCGTTGGAATTTATATGATCATATCTTGTGGTGTGTTATACTCTCACATGGTTAGCCTTAGTTGGATCAATAGTATACGCATAGTCCAAATATACATTCCCCATTTGAAAATGTTTATGGACCTCCAAAATGGGAGAAGGAATATAAGCCTCCTCTTGTATTACCTCAAAATGATGAGGGAAAAGTTGTTATTTGGTAGAAGAAGTAATACTTTCCTTGCTTCTGTGCCCTATTGGAGTTTTCCAAGTAGGTTCACTAACATGAATATGGGACTATCTTGAGACTTGTTCCACTTTCACGTGTTTAGACTTGGGCAGAACAGGGATATCCGCCTAATCTTGGGCCTTCAGATCATGTCGGTACACTTCTTTGACAGGCTTGTGCCCCTGTCCTGAGGCATGTTCCGCTCTCACATGGTTTTACTAGGTTGTAATGGAATTATGGGCTTGGTCCAATGCCTCTCCCTTCATATTCATATGTCGATAATCCTCTTAGTTAGGAGTAATAATGTATGCTTGCTCTGGTAAAACCACATGACCACGATGGTCAAAGTTTTTAGTCATATTGGATATAGAGATAAGAGTATGTGCATGTCCCTTAATCTTCAATAGTGTCAAAAAATGTAGAAGGATTTCATTAGCTATTGCTAAAATGTATTGGCACATTATAAAAGGGTTTACAGGAATATAGGCTTGCATATCCCCTATTCCCTAACCTGTTGACAGATTTATTCTATTTATTTGGTGATATTCACCCACATCTGTAGTCCATGTTCCATCTGAATATTCCAACGGTCTTCATTCATGGGATTAGGATAATGAACCCCCCCCCCCCATGTTTGTTGTAGGAATATTCCCATATACTTGTTCAAGGAAAGAAAAAAATATGAGCTCGCTAGCTGGTCCCAACAAGAGTATGTTGGTCCGAATTTTCGGTAGGAGTGGGGATATTATCCCCCTCTTGAGTGTCAAGTGTCTTATTCCTTTGATTATTCATTCTTTGCAGAACCCATGTATGGGAATCTGATATGGTTGTCTGTCGAAAGGTTGCCTTAGTAGGTGGATGATAGGTACCAGTATGATAATGTTGGTGACGATGGTTAGCAGACGCCCTCCTCAATGGTGCATGGACCGTGGGAGAGATGGATATGGCATCTTGATCCACCTTCATCAGGTATAAAAGGTAGTGGTTTTCATTCTCTAGGTATAGGATTCATAAGTGGTTGTTCATGATGATGGGGTCCACTGGCCTTGCGGCAACATTTTTCAGTTATGCGGACCCACTGGCTACCACTCTTGTAGAATCTCACAAGAAACGTCTATAGTTAGGATCATACCATATCTATAGTACTCTCAAGTCATCAGGTTTTTTACCTACTACCCAAGTCGTTTGGCAGGAGAGAGTGTTTTACGACCTGTGGGGGTCGTGGTAGTGGATGAAGTGTTGGAACGAGTGCTGGAAGATGAACACATTTTCTTGGATCAGGAGTCTAAAAGCCTGAAGACAACAAGGAACAAGTTCACCAGTCACTGTTATTTCATAGTAATGATAAATCTCAATCAGATATGCATGGTTAACACAGTTTTCATGTATTCCATTTCTACCCACTCTACTCATGTCGACTCATCAGCATGAGGATGGACCTATAGGAATCTCAGTTTATGGTGGTCTTACTACTTTTCTTTGTTAATAAGTTACCAAACAATGTTTCCTAGGTGGTTCATGTTGGGCCTATCAATGTTTATCTCATTATAGGGTAAAAAACATGGCTTAACAGATAATAACCTACTCATTTTGTTATTTCAGATATACACATTGGGTTCACCATTTTTGTTTTTTTGGGATTTCATGGCATGGAATGGGTTTTTCTTTCACGTTACAATTTCACTTTTCCTTGTAAATTTCAATGGTTCCCCCATCTATAGATGAGTACAGACCTACTTTCAAAATTTCTTCGATCATCTGGGTTTTGAGTCCCAATGACTCTTAGGTACTCTCATTGGTTGAGAGTATGGGAGGTTAGTCTCATCACACCCTTTTGGGTGGAATTTTTGCCTACTCTAGAACACTCATATATACTTAAGACATATTTGTAAATTTCTCCCTAATACCGATATGGGACTGGTTACCCTAACAAAATTACTATTGGTAAATTATATTTTATGTACAATAGATCAGGATTAATGTGTATGTATCTAAGGTTCTCTATCATTTTCCAAAAGTGGGCAATCACTTATGTGCTGAAGTCACATGACCAAGTGCTTTGGGATATTCTCCCATGTGTGGAGGCAGTTGATATTATGAGGATGAGATTGAGCCATTATGAGGCATCCAACTTATCTTGGTTATTATAGAAATCAAAATCCACATAGTTCAATTTTCGTTGGGACTTACACACTGAGGCTTCCCTATTTATGATTCCTAATGAGGTGCTTGTTGAATCCCCCTAAGACCACATGATCAATGCTCATTGTGAGAAACAATAGAGAGTGAATTACTATCCTCATGTCATGTGGATATGAGATCTGCATATTGGGTTAGTCCTTGAGATATTTGATATGGAGATCGAACCTTTAAGGAGGTATCCTACGTATCCCAGTTATGGAAGGGATAAGATTACTCATAGTTCTTTAATTTTGTGGATTACACACTAAGGAAACCCTATGAATGGGCCTTCCTATCTGGAAGGTGTCTCATGATCATGTCGGAATACCTTGGGAGTCATCATGAGATCAGGTTTGACACATATGGGGGGTGTTGTGAGAGACATGGGGACATGGTCTGGGGGTGTCGCATGTCTTGTCTAGCACCTCGGGGATAAATCGTGAGTCTAGACTATCATGTCCAGGGGGTGTCGCATGTCCTGGTTAACATTTCCAAGAGACACCGTGAGACCGGTAAAACATGTCTTGAGGGGTTTCGGGTCTCACATGGCTCATTCAGGGGGGGGCTATGAGAGTGGGGTCATCATGTCTTGATGTGTCAATAAGACTCGACTAACATGAGTAAGAACCATCATATGAGTCAGGTGATGTATTTCAAGGACGTCGCAAGTCTAGGGTGACATGCCCAAAGGGTTTTTGGGATCTGGGTGGTTCTTCAAGAATGTTCTTTAGACCTATTTTGACATGTCGATAGTATTCTTCATGTCTCAGATAACACGATGAAGGGATGTTATGAGATCTGGGTGGTGTGACTTGGTATTGTCATGTGTCTTCAAACGAAACATGTGAAGCCCAAATAGGTCTGTGATCATGTCCCCCTCTTGAGTTTTCCACTTTGAATCATGAAATTTTCCATTTTATTTCGAGTGCATTAGCTTGGTTCAGTGATAGTTTTTTGGTTCCCACATGATCTATTTGACATGAAATTTGGACTTCACATGTCTCATCTGGAGTCCTCTGCATGATCTTTGATTCATCATTAAAATAACATTATTCTTAGTGCATGATTACTCGGGTAGTCCTCTGGTGTATTACCTAGTGGATGGTTTGACTATTGTGTGATCGTATGTGCATAAAATCCTAGCATCTAATCACCGACGTGAGTAGCCTCTACCATCCAGTTAATCGACCAACACCAACTAATAATCCAACCCTTTTTTGAGTTGGAGAAGATAATTTATTGGCGTAGCCATACCATGTACTCACAAGTTTGTGTAGGGAACCTGACGTGAGTCCATGCTAGATTCATTGTAGGTTATGGAATTATGTTGTGTTTTGAGTCTCTATAGTGGACCGTGTCTGGGGGGCCACCCAATTTTCAATAGTCTCAGGACCATCCATCCTTTATCGTATTATTAAAGATTATTTAAGACTCACACCTTTAAGGGATTCCATGTCATCATATAGACATGTACAAGGGTCTTCATGAGAGTCAAGTTCTACATGGAGGGCACTCACGAGTCCTTGGATGGCTTATCTTGGGTTCTTGCGGTCTATGTTGTGGGTGCACTAGACGTGTCACATGTCCTTCAATGATAATGAACCCTATGCACCTCCCCCTTTTCTGTATCCTTCATTTTATGTGAAGAAGGCTAGGAGGTATGCATGATTGCTTATATGGAACTAAGGATTTTTACTCAATTTTTTGGAGATGATTCAGGTGACTGATATGGGTCACATGGTGATGTTTTAGTATTTCATGGAAAACCTATTTATTCATCCTTAGAGTTCCATGGCGTTTCCTTGAAATGTGATGGACCTTTCATGCGGTGAAATTGACAAGCCGTAGGGACCTCACAAGGTGTGCAGGTCATGAAAATAAGGTCTTACAATGTATCATGGGTCACTCGGGATGTGAATCGCATGTATTTCAGTAAGCACAGACACCAATAACCTCCTCCCTTTTGATCCACTTTTTTTATTTAACAAGGGTTGGGAGGTATGTGATTTTTATCAGGTAATATACATGATTTTTACACAATTTTCTGGTGGTGTATCACCTGAAAAATGTGGAATATTTAATAGTCCACAAGTATTGTGGAAAAAAGTTTTAATTTTTTCTTAGGGCACCGCGGCGTTCTCCAACAGTTCCCATGTGACGCGGCTGAAGAGACTAAGGGGCTTCGTGAGATACACCGGATAGGTCGTGGTGTCTCACTTGTCTTCATGGGTGAATTTCATTTCCTCCAGCGAACATGGACCCCTCCCACCTCTTCCTCTTTATCTCCTTCAGTTTATGTGATGAAGGATCAATGGTCTTATAAGATGGATTGGACATCATCTAGGGAATTATTTCTTCTTAATAATGATTCGACGCATGATCTTTGTGACTAATAGGGGTATCTTATGTGGGATTTCTCTTCCCTTGATTTCTGAGGTATTTTGGATGGTTTTTTAGAAAATTACCCATGGAAAACGTTTCTTCTTTAGGGTATGCTCATCCGGCCTTCATCGTTCAGTTACTGGAGAGAAAGGGAGCTTGCTGATGAGGGTTTTGTGGGTCATATTATAGGCTAAGAACCATGTATAGAGACTTCTTGTGGCCTTGAGGTGGTCATGAGATCATTATCCTTTTAGGGGCTCCATAAGTATTTGACCATCCTCTTCTCCCTTTATTTTATGGGAATGATAATACCCATGTTCAGGTATTTCTTGCTTTGTGATTTTTTTGTTGTTTCTCATTTTGAGAGCATCAACAATGTGTAAATAAAAATAATTTTTAATGAAAATGTAATTTTTTAAGAATAAATTTACTTTTCTACTAAAAATCAAGTACTTATTTAAAATTAATTGATTAATAAATTAAAATGAGTAGGGAAATTATGTATTTCTTAATTCTATTGATGTTCTTCATTTCCACCAATTTATTATCTATGTTTAAATGGTCAAATTTAAATAATAATATTTTTTGTATATTTAATATTGGTGTTTTGTATCTTTTACACTATCAAACAAAGCATTTCCTTATAAATTCTCATTATATTACATATCTTCTCAAGATTACCTACATGATAAAACTACAACACATGTATATATGTGAAATATTATTGTGTCATAAACTCTACATTAATCACGTGGAATCTATATCCAACTTTATATTAAGGTTAATGTAACCACACCATTGGGTCGGATAGTGTTCGTGAGAAATATCAATCTGTAACAACCCCAAACCTGCACTCTAAGATTTTTTGATAAGAACATAAACATTAAATTTCTAGTTTTGATACCAATAAATGTTACCCAATTTCAACTATACATAATAGAAAACATCAAAATAAAATATGGGATCACAAACATACCCAAGGACCTCTGAGATTTAGATCTTTAAATACTCAAGATGAACTCTTACATTACAATACCCATGATTTCAACTACGCATTATTCCATATACAACTATATTTTCTTTTCAGATATTTAGTATTCGTTATTTTTATAACTCATCCTTAAAACCAATTAAAAACATTCAAAAATTTGGGATGAGAAAAAAAATCTCAGTAATAGACATTTAAAAGTATAAAGAAACTCATTAGTCTTTTTCAAAATCATACAAGAGATTTTTCCTTTAAAAAAATAAACATTGAGATATAATAATCACTTACCTACACATGAATCATATTTACTGAAACAAATATTTAATAAAACATTTTATTATAAAACATAAAATAAAAAAATCATAATCATGAAGGTTTATTACAAAACAAGAGAACCCTTGACAATATTTTCTTAAAAACATACCTTTTTACATTTAAAAGGAATAATATTTCCTTTAAAAAAATATATAATCATATTTAATAATAAATACATCCATGAAAAGTCATTGGAAAGAATATAAAATTCATGTAGGTAATTTGTTACGTAATATTCATATCAGACATACAATAAATCATACAAAGAGAGAAACCTAATGGTAAACAACTAATACAATTATTTAGAGAATATAACCATTACCCAATGAATAAAAGTGATATAATAACCCACTGATACATAGTTTGTAATGGAACCACCCATCCTTGTATTATAAAAAAACCACCAATCATAAAAATTCCCAAGAACTAAATCATAAAAACAACACATGAAATATTTTACTTCTTTTTACCCAAAAGAAAAACATTTTTCAATATTAAAATATCTATTACATTAATAAATATTTGTGAAACTACATAGAACAATGGGAAATAGGTTTTTTCATAGAAAAAGAAATGAAAACTTATAAAGGAATCCAAAAAACTAACAGATATGGTATTGTTAACTACATTTGATACCTCATATGTTAAAATAGAACATTTATTTTTGACTTTTTATCAAAACATCCAATTAAAATACATAAAAAGATTCATTTTGAAAAAAAAATTAAAGATTTGAAAAAATGATATAAAATTTAATTCATAATTCATTAATTTCCATATAAATACATCAATAAAATAATTTTAGGAATATGGACATGGAATAAAAATATTTATAAAATAAACCTTTAAAACATTGAAAATGGGGTTTTAAAAGTAAAGTGTCTCTTACCTCAAGTCTGACTCATCACATAAATTATATATACTAATGAATAATAAACTTATGTTGTTTATTTAATTTCATAACAAACCATTTCAATTTTATTATTCCTTTTAATTTATTTATTACTATGTTATATTTAATTATTTAATCAATTAAGTTCACATCATATGTTTTGATGATATTGGACTCATGCGTACATATGACCTACCATCCCCATGATTGTAATGTAGTTTATTTTCAAAACCATCATTGATGGTTGGTTTTAAAAGTATAATTGATGTGTTATAGGTGTACTTACATTTGACATATGTTATCATGGTTACCATTATATTCACTGTATTCTGTGACTCTTTTGGTGGTTACGAACTTTTTTCATATGACTCAATTGAATACAACACGGTAACGAGCTTTGTCTCAATTTTCACTTCATTGTGACTTGCTTAGTAATTGTGCACCTACTCTTTCTTATGTGGTGTACCTACTACCCATTTGAGATCACTTTTCAATTGAAATTATATTCCTTTTAAATATTCATATTCTCATATCATGGATATTATTATTCTCTAAGTCGTATACCATTTTACATATGGTATTTATTTTGAATGTTGTTTTGACTGTGGAAATGTTGATGAATTTGTATCCTCTAATATATAAGGGTAATGTAAATACATATTTCTCTTGTATTGAAAATATTTATAAATAATGATTTGTATTTAGAGGTGGGTGGGGCCCACTTCAGCTCGTCGTTTCATCAGTAGGTCTCATGAGATAAAACAGTTTGGCGACAGACCCTTCGAGTTTGTTTCCAAAAAAATCAGATGGGTTTCTACCCATAAAACTAAAACATTTTTACGGTATTATAGTTCATGAGCCAGATACATGACATCCAATTAATCAGCATTATCTTTATTCATTATCAGCTATTATTATTATCCATGAGGTTTTCACTATGACAAAATCTATGGATGCAGTTTCATTCTCAGTTTATTAAAGGCATTAGTTTTTCATTTATTCACTAGGCCATTTTGATTATGTCAGATTGATTAAGATTCAGTTATTATTGTACTCATGCTTCCATGATTTTTTACCTTTACTACTCACCCCTTTCATTTTTTACCTTCAACGGGTTATGAAGAGGAGGTCATTTATTAAGTACTTGTGGATGTCGTTTTTGTTTTCCATTATGTATTGTATCTTGTAACCTTATCCAATGTAATTTATGTTAAATATATGTATCTAGTTTCTTAAATACTGATAAACTGATAGTTCCTTCAGGATTTTCATTCCTTCTAACCATGAAAATATCAAAAGTAATTCACCATCTCCTCTCTAGAGGGGTCGGGGTGTTACAGTTGGTATCAGAGGAAGTTTAGTAGGAAACATGGAAACTAGAGTAGGAAATATATAGTATGGAAAAAAGTCCTAAGGTAGCATTTGAGGATAAACATACAAGAACATCCTAGTATTTTGGTAAGGAATAGATTATGTGTATCTTTCAATCAATACATCCCTGTATGGATACAAGCAGGTAGAGGTAGATCTGGCACAGATGTATCTAGGGGTAAAACCCGAATACATCACTTTGAGCTAGAATCAAACGGGAACTGGTACACGACAACAGGCCTTGATGCACTCTAGGTTATGATACTCCCAGGGGATATTCTTAGGATAATTCATATTTTCTTTACAATCCATTATGAAGGATCTTAATGTAAATTTTACCTCATAGAAACCATGTTTATTAGATTAGCTATGTATAGAATTTAAATCTTTGTTGAGTGATTTTTTATTTAAGATTCATAAACTAATCTAGTTTATCCCATTATTTAGAAATGGAATCTAATGGAAGAAGGGGAATCAATACTCATGGGCAAGGTAGGGATCTCCCTACAGAGAAATTCAACACAGTCAATGTTGGAGCAGATCAGATCATGACTATATTGGGACAAATTACTCAAGTTGTAACAAATAACCATTCCACACCTGTGTTGGATCATTTCATACAGAAGAATCCCCCATATTTCAGCGGGACTACTAATCCAGTGGTAGCTGAGAAGTGGATCAAGTCACATGAGAAGATATTCATGGCATTAAGATGCAATGAGAATGAGAAGGTGGTGTTGGCAATATATTGTCTCAAGGGTGACACTGACCAATGGTGGTCCCTGATTCAGAATACCATGGAGGAAGAAGAAATAGAAGATATGGATTGGAGGACTTTTAAGGTAATATTCTTCAAAAAATATTTCCCTCATGAGCAATGAACTAAAATGAAGAGAAAATTACTTAGCTTAAAAAAAGGGAAGAATATAGTGTTGCAGAGTATGAGGCTACTTTTATATGGATGGCCAGGTATGTCGTAGATTACGTACGTGACTCGGCAGACAAGGTTGATCATTTCTTTGAGGGTCTTAAGCCAAGTCATCGAAGGGCACTGGCTTCTCAAACATTTTCATCATATGTTGGAACTTTATCAAGTTCCATCAAAATAGAGAGGTAATTTTCTAGATCAAATATTTTCAAGGGAAACCAAGATAAGAAGCAGTAAATAGATAACAAAGGAAAAGGAGAAGCACCAAACAAGAGCAAGGGAATGAATAGTTTCCCATTATGCGAGAACTGTGGAAATAATTATCTCAAGAAATGATTGAAAGGCATGGGAGTCTGTTATATCTGCGGAGAAAATGGTCATCAATCTGATGAATGCAAGGGGAAGAAACAATTCAATGATATTCAATGCTACAATTGCAGAGATATGGGACACTATGCAAATGAGTGTCTTAAACGCAAAGTAAACTTGACTCAGAAAAGGCCAAGAGATCAAGGGAGAGCTTATGCGATTACAACTACGGAGGTCGAAGTTTCTAATGATGTGGTGGTAGTTAATTTAATTGTTTCCTCAATATTATATAACACCTTATTTGATTTTGGATCATCACATTCATTTATATCTTCTCAGTTTTCCATGAAAATTATATTTGTCCAATTTGATTTAATAAAGGAGTTGTCAATCAAAACTCTCGGGGGATGTATCATTGCAATAAAGGCATGTCTACTAGTCCCCCTCCAGTCACCAAAACTTGATTTAGTTGTTAACCATTTCATCATACTAATGAATGAATTTGATATAATTCTCGGCATGGATTGGCTGTCAAATTATGATGAAAAGTTTTATTGTGAGAAGAAAGAAGTTACAATTTATGAAAATGGTGTATAATCTCTTGTCTTTAGGGCAGAAACATCGCCACCTGATTCTTATCGAGAACCACCCCCATTAGCTCTACTAAATGAAATACTTGGAGAAGAAGATAAAACAAAATCTATGGACGAGGAATGAAATATTCAAATTGAATACGTGCACATAGTGCAAGAGTACATTGATGGATTTTGAGAGGATTTACCTGGACATCCTCCAGAGAGGGGAGTTGAGTTCTATATTGATTTAACTCCTGATGAAAGACATATATCAAAGACTCCCTATAGAATGGACACTATGGAATTGGTAGAGCTAAAGAAATAACCAAAGGATTTTGAGTGAAAAAAGATTTATTTGACTTAGTGTTTCTCCATGGGGAGACCATGTCCTCTTTGTCAAGAAGAAAGATGGATCCATGAGGATTTGAATTGATTACAAGGAAATCAATGCTATTATAATAAATAATAAGTATCTTATTCCTTGGATTGATGATTTATTTGATCAACTCCATGGATCCCAATACTTTTCGAAGAATCACCTTCGGTCTGGATATCATCAGCTGCGTGTGAGGAAGAAAGATATTCCAAAGGAAACATTTCGAACCAGGTATGGGCATTATGAGTTTACGTTGATGCCTTTTGGACTGACTGATGCACCCTCTGTTTTCATGGATTTAATGAATAGATTTTTCATGCAATATCTTCATAACCTTGTTGTGGTGTTCATCGATGATATCCTGATATACTCAAAAAGCTATAAAGACCATGAGAATCACTTGCTGATTATTCTGGAAACTCCTAGAAGAAATGAATTATATGGGAAGTTTAGAAAGTGTGAATTATGGCTTCAATCAGTTTCTTTTATAGGCCATATTGTCTCTAAGGATGGAATCCTAGTTGATCTTGTGTAGACAAAGTCAATCCAAGATTTCCCCACGCCAACAAACATAACCGAGGTACGCAGTTTTATTGGCTTAGCAGGTTACTATTGGTGTTTCGTTCAGAATTTTGCTTGATTAGCTAACATGCTAACCAAGCTCACATGTAAAGGATTTATGTTTGGGTGGACAAAAGAGTGTACCGAATTCTTCAAATAATAAAAAAGAAGATTGTTCAATGCTCCAATTTTGACTCTTCCATCTGGAAGTGATGGATTTGTGATATACAGTGATGCATCAAAGAATGGGATGGGTTGTGTCCTTATGAAAAACGATAAAGTTATTGCTTATGCATCAAGACAGTTGAAGAATCATGAGAAAAATTATCCAACTCGTGATCTTAAGTTAGCATCTATATTCTTTGCTCTGAAAATATGGAGGTAATATCTCTATGGAGAGAGATGTGAGATCTATATGGACCACAAGTGTTTGAAATACATTTTCGCACAAAAATAACTCAACATGAGGCAAAGAAGATGGCTTGAGTTAATAAAATATTACGATTTTTCAATACACTACCACCCAGGAAAGGAGAATAAGGTGGAAGATGCATTAAGCAGGAAATACCATGGCCTTCTGACTCAAATGAGGATTGAAAGAGATCATATATTCATAGATCTACTAAAGGTGGATATAGGAACTGTTAAGGAAGGGGAAACATATTTTCTCTTTAAAATTATTGATAAATAATATTTATTAGAGAAAATAAAAATCTCTCAATCTTATGATGAGAATCTGCACAAGAAAATTAATGTTGTTAAGGATGGAAGACTGGCTGACTTCGTGTGTGAAGTAGGAGTTCTGAAATTTGGGAAGAGGTTATGTGTTCCATCAGTACCTGAGCTAAAAAGGGAAATATTAGATGATACCCATAGCTCAAATTTCTCTATACACCCAGGTAGCACCAAGATGTATAGGGATCTGAAGGAATATTTCTGGTGGGATAATATGAAGTGGGAAATTGAGGACTACTTATCAAGGTGTCTAGTTTGTTAACAAATTAAAGTAGAGAGACAACATCCCAAAGGAGTGATGCAACCTCTACCTATTCCTATGTGGAAGTGGGATAACATTGCAATGGATTTTATCACCGGACTACCAAGGACACCTAGAAGGAATGATGCAATGTGGGTAATTGTTGATAGTTTCACAAAATTAGAACATTTTTTCCTATACGAGAGGATTTTCCACTCGAGGGCCTGGAAAGACTGTATATTAATGAAGTTGTAAGACATCGTGGTGCACCTCTATCAATTTTATCCGATCGAGATCCCTGTTTTACATCAAATTTCTGGAAAAGTCTCCAGAAATCATTGAATACTGAGCTTTGTATGAGTACTGCTTATCACCCCCAAACCGATGGACAGTCTGAAAGGACTATACAAACTCTAGAAGACATGCTGAGGTTATTCTCTCATGACTTCCAAGGTATGTGGGATCAATAATTACCTTTGGTGGAATTTTCCTGCAACAATAGTTTCCATTCTAGTATTCAAATGGCTCTGTATGAAGCATTATATGGAAAGTGGTGTCGAACTCTGACTTATTGGGACGAATTTAGTGAGAGGAAACTTATAGGCTTGGAACTTATTTAAGAGACCACAGCAAAGGTGAAGAAATTTCAAGCCCATATTAAAGCAGCCCAAAGTAGGCAGAAGAGTTATGCTGACCATTGGAGAAATGATTTGGAATTAGATGAGGGATATTATGTCTTTCTGAAAGTATATCCATGGAAGGGTGTCCTAAGGTTCGGTAAGAAAGGGAAACTGAGCCCCAGGTACATTGGGCCATTTGAAATTCTAGAAAGAATCGGAGTTGTAGCTTACCGTCTAGTGATGCCGCCAAATCTCTCCAAAGTTCATGATGTTTTCAACATTTAATAGTTAAAGAAATACATGCCAAACCCAACGCATGTTCCACTACAAGAATACTGGTCTTTAGCGACTTCCAAATACGGTCGCTATAGGTATTTAGCGACCGATTTTTGTGGTCGCAGTTGTTCCATTGCTAAAAACCAACAGTGATCGCCTATGGAGGCCCCTAAATGTCCATTATGAAAACACTAGTGTTCAGGTGGTATTTGGTGTTGCTGACATAGCGAGGCACCTCGGGGTGTTGGGGGATGGAACCAAAAGCTTCTCCACCAGCCATGGAGGATATGCGGCGGCCGGAGAGAAATAGATACACCGACGGATGTCGATAGGTGGCCAGGGAATGTCATGATAATGAAAGAGGACTACTCGGAGTTGTTTGGGGGTGTCTGGTTGTTATCAGTGGGTGTGACGGGTTATCAAGGGTGTCATGGCAGCGACGACGCATCGGTTGGGGCAGCGGGGCTGCTGTTGCAACAGATTATCAGGGAAGAAGATAATGGAGGTGGTAAAAATACCGCATTAATTAATTTTAGTAGTAGTGACTGCTTTTGGCGGTCGCTATTGATGGATTTAGCGACCACCATTGGGGGTCGCCCGTTCCTCCCAGCGCAGAAGTTCGAATTAGTGGTAGTGCTCACATATGAAGAAATTGAACTAGAACCTGATTTTTCATATAGTGAAAAGCCTATTGGGATTCTTGACCCAAGGGAACAGGTATTGAGAAATCGGACAACCCTCCTAGTGAAGGTTTTTGGAGAACCCAGAATATGGAGGAAGAAACATGGGAACCTGAGGATGTTATGAAAAGGAATCACCCAAATATTTTTCATGGGATTTATACATAAAAATTTTGAGGATGAAATTTCCAAAGGAGGGAATAATGTAGCACCCCAAACATTTTATGATATGTTTCTCTTAAATACACTATATTCATTAGGTATCCTATATTTCATGAATCACTAAACCCTTTGGAATAATTCATGTTTACATATAGGAGATATCCAAAACTTATCCACTAAAATTAAATTTACCAGCTCTGTGATTTGAATTTTAAAAATCTGATATACACGGTTGTGTTCAAGATGATATTTTGAATCTAATAGAATTAACTTAATTTTCAGTGAATAGTAACCTAACCTTATGAATAGTAACCTACCCTTAGGAATAGTAACATACCCTTATGAATAGTAGTATGACTCTTATGAATGGTATCCATACCCTTGAGTGTATAAATGAATTTCGACACCCTAAAGATGAAGATGTATATTCTAAGTGTTTATATATTTCAATTAAATAATAATTTCATTAAATATTAAATTAATCATTTTTAGATAATTATTTTTGAAAAATGGACTTCATTTTTGGATTCTATACATCGAAAATAGTTAGGGTAAATTTTTGGGATTTTTCTGAAATACTTGGATTTTTTATGAATAGTGACATACCCTAAATTCCAAAAATTAAGATAAATACTCTAATTATAGAGTCATGTGTGATGTTCTGCTGATGTAAGCTCACTTGGTTTGGGATCACATGAAAACATTACTATTCTTGGTCATGGAATACTCACTATTCCTTTTATTGAGGAGAAATAATAAATTAATGAGTTTTATATTAAGATATCCCCTCTCTCCTCCACTATAAAAACCCCCTCTCACCCCCCTTCCATTCACTCCTCTCTAGCCCTGTTCCTTCTTCAAATTTTGTCCAAATACCTTCCCAACCACCTCCCCCACGTCCAGAAGGCTTTGGTCTCATAAAAATACCAAAACCTCTCCCTTTAAGAGATTCTCAAAGGAGGAAATCTCAAGAGGTAAATTCCTCTTTCAAATCCCTTCATTTCTATTTAGTTCATTTATTTTTGTTTATATTCTCACCTCACTTCACCAAAATAGTATGATAAATCCCATAACATACATGTACTAGAATTTTTTCATGCTAATGGTATATATTCCATTATCTTCTCTCCTTTCCCCACTTTTATTTGAAAGAAATGAAAGCACCGTTTGAGATGTGATAATTTAGCACATTCAAGGACAACGACATATGGATTTCTATTATAATCTACAATTCTGGTCAGGAATCCATTTCTTTTATGTATGGACCATATTATAATGTAATATATCCTATTTTTAGTTCTGTAATACTTTTGTACACATGGTATTAAGTTATAATGAAAAAAATGTTCATCGTGATCAAACCCACCAATTAACCAAAACAGTTATCACTAAGGTTATATATATATAAATTCGACATCAATCTATGTAACCCAAATAAAATTGAAAACCATATAATCTCCAGGATGTTCACTAATAGTGTAAAAATTCATTTCTAGACAACCACACCCATCTTATATATTTATCTGAACTTGAATATAAGTGAACCAATCATTTAAAACCAAGTAAACAAACGAGCCCGAACAATGAAATTGAACCTTATAACCAATCAAAAAGGTATAGAATGAACTAAAAAGGATTATAATAAATCCTTTACATATAAAATAGGTTCTATAATTATGAATTAATTATCCTAATTTTTTTATTCATGTCTTTAACAACAAGTCAAGAACACCTTCAAGCATAAGGTAAGGGATCCCCCCTCTCACTTTTATTCAAGAATCCACCCTATCTTATGTGCATCTGTTTTTTATTTCTAACGATGGGGTATGTTTTCTCAACTCCCCCATACTTACCATTTGACATATAAATAATGGGATACCCCTTTAACTCTCATTAAGACCCTGTAATAACACTCATTACCATGCCAAAATATTTGTAAGAGGTTTTCTCATCTCACCTTCAATTCTGTGGGATTTTCATTGTTCGCCTCTTATTTCTTATATGTGGTATAGGTGTACTTCCATTTGACATATGTTATAATAGTTCACATTATATTCATTGTATTCTATGAATCTTTTGGTGGTTATTAATGTTATTCATATGAATCAATTGAATACAACACGGTAACGAGCTTTGTCTCAATTTTCACTTCATTGGGACTTGCTTAGTAATTGTGCACCTACTCTTTCATATGTGGTGTACCTACTGCCCGTTTGAGATCACTTTTCAATTGAAATTATATTCCAATTAAGTATCCATGTTCTCATTTCATGGATATTATTATTGTCTAAGCCGTATACCATTTTACATAATGTATTTATTTTGAATGTTGTTTTGACTGTGGAATGTTGATGAATCTCTATCCCCTAATCTAAACAGATAATGTAAATACATATTGCTCTTTTATTGAATCTATTTATAAATAATTATTATGATTATATTTGGGTGGGTCCCACTACAGCCTCTCGATGCATCGGTAGGTCTCATGGGATAAAAACGTTTAGTGACAGACCCTTCGAGTTTGTTTCCAAAAAAAATCAGACGGGTTTCTACCCATAGAACTAAACTGTTTTTACGGTATTATGGTTCATGTTCTAGATAAATGACATCCAATTAATAATAATTATCTTTATTCATTATCAGCTATTATTATTATCCATGAGGTTTTCACTATGAGAAAATCTATGGATGCAGTTTCATTCTCAGTTTATTAATGGAATTAGTTGTTCATTTATTCATTATGCTATTTTGATTATGTCAGATTGATTAAGATTCACTTTTTATTGTACTCATGATTACTCTATTTGTAACCCTTACTAATCATTTGAGTTCACCCCTTTCATTGTTTAACTTCAACAGGTTATGAAGAGGAGGTCATTTATTGAGTACTTGTGGATGCAGTTTTTGTTTTTCATTATGTATTGTATCTTGTAACCTTATCCAATGTAATTTATGTTAAATTTATGTATCTAGTTTCTTCATGAATACTAAACTAATCATTCCATCGGGATTTTGATTCCTTCTAACCATTCCAATATCACAAGTAATGCATCGTCTCCTGTCTAGAGTGTTTGGGGTGTTACAGTTCCCTATTCTATAGGATAACCACTAGATCAAAGAAGAACCTATGTGGAAATAAATGGATGGAGAAATGTTTAAAAATATTAATTCTCTTTGTTGATGGGATTAATTTGGTATAATTTTTTCTTGGGTGTGTAACCCTATATTTTGTTGTGTGAAAATTCTATTTGAGGAATAATTGTCTTTTCTTTTGAGGATATAGTTATAAATAACCATTTAGGTTTATATGATCCTTGAATTTGAGGTAATTACAGGTTGTTAATTTTTGGGATAAAAATGTGAGGTATGAGAAAACATTTATGGTTAAATTATTTTATAGTTATATTGATGAATGTTTCTCATTTTGGGAATGTTATAAAATATAGTTTTTTAAAAAGGACAACATGCAGACCATGTTACAACTCATCATGTCAGAAAAAGCTGCGAGAATCGAACCCATAACCAAAGTGCGACTGGGATTTATTTCCTACCACTGGACTACATGAATTCATAGGTTAGTGTGACTAGTTTTTTTATTTAAATAATTTTATTGATCAATAATAAGTTGATTTGAGATCTTATGTTTTTTAAAATGAATATCCTTAGTATAGGAAAATGATTTGGTGATTAAGTGATAAATGTTATTTTAGAAGATGTTATCTCTTTTGGTAACACTATATGACTATGGAAAATAGAATACTATGGTATTTCATTTGAGGAGTAATGGTAGTTTTTTTTATTTTGTAATAATAAATGTTTTTTTATATAGATTCAGGTTATTAATAAAAATTATTAACCTATCATAGATAATATGTGATTTGGTTGATTACACTTCTGTATGGGACTTTAAGAGTAGTTGATGTTATTTAGAGATAAATGTTAAGATTTACTATGAAGGGCTATGTGATTAAATTCTTATGAGTTTTCGGTTTCAATCTTAGTTTGTATTATATTTAATGATTTTAAGGACAATTTTTTATTGAATGGTCTTTATTGAACTTTGGGTATTGTTTGTTCAATTTTGGAAATTAAGATTATTATTTATTTCAATAAAGTATTATCCATTTTGGGTATGATCTGATCTTGTACTAACCATTTGGTTTTGGTTAATCTCTAAATAAAAGGGAAATATATAGTTCATCCTTTTTGGATTATGTGATTTTTTAGAAGTTTATTCTAGCACTTTAGGTGTGACCAAGTCATCTTGAATACTCATCATTTGGAGAAAAGATGAGTTAGTGGTAGAAATTTATTAAAGGATGAAACTCTACTTCAAAAGTAAGAATATCACTTTATGTTCGTAGTCTATCTTATAAATAAATTCCTCAACTTTATGAAATGGAAATTAAAAAATGTTGTTCGTTTACTTTTACTACTGGGAAACTAATGACCATTTAAATCATCACAAGTTTGTGGTTTTCTTGTTGTTAACTTTATCATGATTATGTTTTCCATCACTCTCCATCAGAACATGACACTTATTTTATCTTCCATATCTATGTTTTCCTATATGGAATCCTATTGTGGGTTGTCCCGGGTAACCTTTGTACTTCTCTTTAATTCTTTTAAATTGATAATTTTATTGACTCTTTTTTTGATGCGGGACATTGAATGAAGTTCTCAAGCTAAATTTTAAAATTTCAAGGACAAAATTTCCAAAATGGGGGAAGAATGTAACACCCCAATATTTCATAGTAAGTTATGTTCTTTAAATTAATTCAATAGTATTTGCTACATGCAACACCGAGTTTGAGCGCACCACGACATACCAAACTAGCCATTCAAAAAAACAGTTATGAGTAGTATTAAATTAATTTTGAATTTTATATACTCCATATAATTTTTACATCCATATTATGTGTTTCTTAGACATAATATATGATCAGAATCAATTTTTCTGAAAAAAGAATTATTTTTCAAAAATGAAACTTCACTGCCTTTTAATAGAGAACCCTTTTAAATCCAATATTTTACACTTTTACATATTCAATTTGACTAAATAAACTTTTTATTTAGAATTGGTCTATTAAAATTATTTTTGAATAAAGTTTTGGTGCTTTTTTATTAATTTAGTATTTTGATGAATAGTGCAAAATACTAAATTTTAACTGAATACAACTTTTTAAATCAAAATAATTTATAGTGTTAAATTATACATTTGAATGGTTTTGAACTATTATTAGATTGTATTTTTACCATTTAATCCAATTTTGGTCATTGGAAGTAATTTTATATTTAAATTGGACATAAACACATATCAATCATTTGATATTTTTTACTTCTCAAAAACCCGCTTTCTGGTTTAGACAATGGGAATATTTTTTTAAAAATTAATTAATACAATTTTTATGTTTTTAATTTGGTGAAATAGAAATTATTTTTTAATTTATAATATCAAAATTATATTTGGGTTAATTTTTTAGTATTTTTCTAAAAATAAACAATTTTTTATGAATAGTGAAAAACATGGTGTTATTGTTTAAAGATGACTTTTTATTTAAATAAATATTTTTATTCTAAATTTATTTTAATTTCAAAATAGATACATAATACTTATATTAGTCTAATGTAATTCATTGAAGTCGTTTTATAATAAGATTCGATATATAATATTTTATTGATCTTTTTACCATCTTTTACTCACCTTCTAGGCACATTTTCAAATTTGCATAAAAACATAATTTTACCGCTTATGTGAATTGAATTTCAAAAATCTGAGAGACACATTTGAAATCAATAAGTAAAATGTGGTTCAATAGGAAGAAAATAATTTTTTTTAAACAGTAAATTATGAATTTTATTAACCATTGTTAAAAGTAAATAGGGTAATTAAAGGTAAAAATGATATTATAGTTACCCTATCACATGTCCTAATTCTATTGGATAAGTTTATTTCGGCCAAATTTATTTTAGGAAAAAATATGATCCTTTTTATCCACTTGGATTAGATTAGGAAATTTATTATTATTTTATTTAAAGAAGATTAAAAGGTGTTAAATTCAATGTTTAATGACTAAACCTTTTTTAATATAGGGTTATACATAAGACAAATTCTACTATAAATATTAATTAGAAACATAAACATATTTCCTACATCATGGTATTTTACTTATAACTTTAGACATTAAATAATTAAATTATTTATGACACAATGATGATGCAGTAATTACCTTATTAATGAAAGATTAAAATAATTGATATTATAAATATCAAAATAAATTAAAATTGAGACTTTTGATGCATTACATGAATTATATAGGTTAATATGAAATTTTAGGGTTGATTTAATATATATTTTTCTAATTAATCAGGTTTTCTTGACTTTCAAAAAAACCTAATACACAATAGTGTCAAAACTAACATAAATGAGTATTTAAAACAAATACTATATTATTACATGATATAACATTCCTAATAATATAAGGATCAGCTAAATGACATGTATATTGATAAATGTGTAATTAATTAACCACTTTACGTTCTCTTGGAATTTTATAGTGTGTTTATTAACCATGTAATTTAAAAATACAAGAAGACATCCTAAAAGTTAAACTATTTAACTAAGAATTAAATCTAACAGATACGGTGAATATGGTGACATAAACTTATCTAAAACCAATTTTTTGATAGGATTTCAACCGATACCTGAATTTTCTATAAAATATATACATTTTTATCCATTATAAACTTGAAATGATTTTATAATAAAATAATATTTTAATCTTTTCCTAAAGTGAACCTCACCTCTCTTATAAAACGGTACTTCCCCTTCTCTCAAAATCACACCTCCAAATCCATTATTCTCGGCCAACCCCAACTCAAATATCCTCTCAAATACTCTCAATTTAACCTAGAGTCCTTACATTTATCATCAATCCAATCTATGGAACCCTTTTGATCAAATCAAATGGAATCTCCCGAAGAAGAGATAATAATTTCATCACATCTTTTTAAGTTCTTTTCTTCTTCAACTTCCTCATTCGTTGATTTTTACATACCAAAATAATAATTCCAGTACCTTCTATATAATGTGATGTTATTATATATATGATACAACCATATTCATTATTTCATCCATCCTATGAATGAAAAAGTCCTCATACGTGCATATGTACGGCTTACCGTCTCTATATCATGGTGTAGTTTGTTATTCAACACTTCATTATTTTGATGGGTATAATAATGATTATAAATGATGTAAATAATAAATATAACATGATAATTATTATTTATTTATAATATACCATCCAATTACATATTATTTCACCACTAATATAATGATATTGTCGCTTGTGCGTACTTTCAACTTACCGTCTCCATGACGCGATGAGATTTTGTTCCCCATCATAACCATTCAAGAATATTTTTAATTTTATGGATAAAAATAATTTTTATGAACATAATATCATTATGGATATGAATCAAATACTTCCTATCCATAAAAACCTAACTTACATAACAAAACCTATAAAGGAAAGTGAATTTTTTAACACCTAGAACAATGATACTACTGAAATATCATTAACAAAGAAATATCAAAAGAATATATATGATATAATATTTATGTATGTGGTTCTTTTATAATTTAAGAAAAAAAATTTCACCATTATATTTGAATCTAACCAACCTTCTACTAAGGAAAAGTACAAGGTAAGGTGTTTTCATCAATCTTCTTATTCTTGTGAGATTCATGGTATATTGCCACTATTTCTTTTTGTGTGGTGTATATACTACTCATGATTGTATTATTTGTGTAATATATTTTAATTTATGGGTGTTTACATCTTGATTTTATGATCTTTATTTAACAATATTGGAAATATCACATATACCCATGGTTTGAAATCGTGGGTATAGCCCCTAGAACAGTGGGTATTGGCTATACCCACGGTTCCATAACCCGTGGGCTACCGAGGAGTCGGGATAGATCTATGCCCACGGTTCTATAAAACCATGGGTATAGGCCTAGAAAATTCCATAATACCTACAGTATTAGAACAGTGGTTATATATCTATACCCACAGTTTACAAAAACGTGGGTATAAATCATCACCCTAGAAATAATATACCCATGGTTCAATAAACTGTGGGTAATGATCCTGACCTGTAAAAAATACAAAATAGATTGGAAGACAGATGAATATACTTGAAAAAACATATTTAAAGGTAAAAATAAAGACTGGATAGATACACTGAGTACATATGATACTTCTGGTGAAAAAAACATATTTGAGATACATGTCGTCACCACTGGTGGATTCTGAATGTTCCAACGAGACTTTTGGTGAGTTTGGTGTTGTATGGGAACTAATGGTAGACACATTGCATCATGTTTCTTCCAGTTCTAATGAGCTATCATTAGCCATCACCAAATCTTTAAAATCCATTCCATATTAATTTATATCTCTATACTTCCAAGATTTCACTATCATCCCATCTCATATAACCTATTTTTCATGTCAACTCGGCAAACAACCACCTCACGAACAATTAAATGGACTAAAGGAAACCCACATATATGTTGTAAAAAGAATGTAAGAAGTCAATTAGATGGGTGACCAGTAAAATGTTCTTGCATTTGAGAATCCCCCTAACCCATTCCTAAAAAAATAATGAAATGTATTAGAAATGCTATATAATATTGTTAAAATTATAGTGTGTGTAGGGCTGTCACCTTGAATATATCTGAACTAGTGTGGGAATCTACTACACTAAAAGAATCATCAAGAAGGGTAAATATAAAGATAATGATAAACAACTCTAGAAAGCTGTATGTTTTATTTTTTTCTACCATTGAGGTTGATTATCCACTCTCCAATTTTATTCTAGTCCCTGGATTCCATCATTTCCAAACCTTTCTACAAACCACTGGCCCGTATGACTTCCATGTATCATTCTAGGTTCATCGTCAAGCTGAACAACATGTTTTCTTGAATGGTACTTCTTTGAATCCATGATGTTTGGGAAACGTATGCAGTTGTGCCATAAATCGTGACCTGATGAAAGGAAGAAAGCATACAAGTCTATGGAATAATCAATACATTGTAGAGATGAACTAATAAATCAAAAATTAGTCACTGCCCCAATACAAACCTTCCCATTTGTTTTGTGCATTTAACCAAGAATTGAATCCAAGAGAGAAGTCTTCCATGATCTAATTTTCCCAACTATGGCTGCAAGCTCCCCCTGTGAATCTCTAGGTTCAAATTCCTCAAACTGGGTTCTTCATCATCATCATCCAAGCTAAAATATCTCTAAAGACCCGCAAATTTCAAGGAAATTTTTTTCTTAATTTTCTTTGGAATTTTACAAGAGCGCAGCTTCAGACGGCACCTGATTCCGAGGCCCGGTGTGCCCGGAATCAATTTCCGAAGTTTGGCTCGGGTACGTTCAGTGAACGGACGAGCGGGTTTTTCTATCTTTTGAACCGGTGCCCGGAATCGAATTCTGAGGGCACCGATGAAATCGCAGCGCCGGTATTTGCTTAGAAACGCCTCTTCCGGAGTTGCGTTTGCTCAGACGTGGTTTTTAAATTTTGGGGCTTTAAGACAGAAATAAAATAAAATTTGTGCGACAACTTTATTTTATTTCACTTAAGCTGCTTGGAAGTCACTTGGAAGCCACTTGAACTGAGTTAAAGCGGATAGGGTGCTATCCGGAAATATCCTACCCCTTGTTAGGATATTTGTGCGGTGGGGCCCGCACGAGCCCCGCCGTTTCTTTCGCTAAGTAACGCATCCGCGAAAACCCGTCAAAATAACTGAAAAGTCAACCGACGCGTTTTATTTAATTTCTTAACAGACCATTTAATTGGGCGGTTTATTTCGTGAATTAAATGGGCTGTTTCATTCGTTGAATTAATTCAACGAATTTAATGGGTCGTTACTTACGCGTTTGCGTTCGTTGGCAAAATAATAAAATAGACAAACTTGTCTATTTTGGAGGATCCTCCTGTTGTGCGAGATCCTCTAAACCTCCACCCTCCCCGCGAAGAACGCGAAGAACGCGAAGAACGCGAAGAACGCGAAGAACGCGAAGAACGCCGGAACCGGAATTCGACGACGCACACCGTGATCTGCGACGTCGACGAGCTCTACCCGCGACGTTCTTCGGCGACGCCTCTTCTTCCGCGGCCGATCCTCGTTCGGCAACTAAGGTGAGAATCGGATCGTTTATTTCTCCCTTTTTATTTTCAATGAAAACGGATTTAATTAATTAAATCCGTTTGTTCTAGATCCGGAGATCGTCGGCGCGACGTTTTTCCCGCGGTGCGACGAACGTCTCTTCCGCGACGACGCGACGATCCCCTCCTTCCGCGACGAGCGATTCCGCGACGACCTCACGTCCGACGGCGACTTTGAGGTAAGGGTTGTTGGAATTTTTTTTATTTCCCCTGTTTATTCTTTTAAAAAAATAATAAAGAACCTGATCTCCGAACAATTTTAATTTATATAAAATTGTTGTTGATTATTTTCTTTTCCTCCCGTTGAGTTTATGACTAACGCGGAGGGTGCGGGTCTAACGAACAAGACCCGGCAACCCTCCGCCAATCTTTTGTTGTGCGGATTTGGCGGACGACGACGAACCGTGCGGCAAGGGCGATCCGTTGATCCCGCAGTGAAGATCGGCCCCCGGGAGGAGCAGTGGCGCAGACGGGAGGCAAAACGGGCCACCGGAGCAACTCCGGCGGCCCGCGGAAGGCGGCGGCGGCGCGGGTCGTCGGCGCGGCGGCGCCGGCGGCCGGAGGCGGCGGCGCCCGGCGCGCCGCCGTGGAGGAAATCCGCCGCGGCTGAAGCCGCGGTGGCGGCGGCCGGTTCTGCGGCCGCGCGGAACTAGGGAGGGACGCGGCGGCCCGGCCGCGTCCGCGTGACAGGCGGCCCCCCGAGGGGCCGCGTTCCACCTAAGCCGCGGGTCAAACCCGCGGCGCCCCTTCGGCCGCTCGGCCGAAGCCGAGCCGGCCGGTCCGGTCGGCCGGGCCGCGCCCAGGCCGGACCGGACCCGGCCTAGCCGGGTCGGGCCGGGTCGGGTCGACCCGGTTCGACCGACCCAGGGGGGATCGGGTCGGGTCGCCCCGGGCCCAGAACCCCCGTTTTCGGGCCTTCTTCGGTCTTTTGCCCATATCTTGGGCCTGGGACCTCCGATTGACGAACCGTCAGTGGCTACGCGATCCTTGGATCATTACGGTCGTTTCGGTATATTACACTCAAGGTTTCGGAAGACTTTGGGTTCGGCCGGGTTGGTTCGTAGACGAAACCAACCGGGCCCTCGGAGCGGAAACGCTCATAATTTGAGCTACGGACGTCCGATCGACGTACCGTCAGCTGTGGTAGATTCCTCTAAGTGAGATGGAACTTTTGGCATACTCCGCCCGAGGATCGGACACAGGCGGAGTACGGTCGGGTTGGTTTTTCCCTAAAAACCAACCAGGCCCCTGGGACGAAAATGCCAATAACTCTCAGACCGGGCGTCCGATTGACGCGCCGTCTGTTGCGTTGATATCCTGTTGTCGATACGGAACTTTTGGATACATCAACTTCGGACTACGTGTCAGTTGATGTATCAGCCTCTCGGCTCGTGGAGCGGACCCTCCTAAACGAGCTCGCTGTGTGCGGGAACCCTAGTGCTGGCTGTGACTTCGACGACAGAGCAGAGATCCTCCGTGGACTGCGACGACGGCAGAGCAGAGATCCTCCGTGGACTGCGACGACGGCAGAGCAGAGATCCTCAGTGGACTGCGTCGACTACTGCACTCAGCGATCCTACGTGGATCAGTGCTACAGGTTCTGTGTGAGCCCGATCCTATGTGGGTCCTTACTACCGGTTCTGTGTGAGCCACTGCCTACAGGTTCTGTGTGAGCCCGATCCTGTGTGGGTCTTTTGCGGGGGTTAGTACCTATCGATCCTTCGTGGGTCCGACGACTTAGATGGATCAGTGATCATCTTTGACGTCATCTGAAAAAGTATACCTGGTTGAGCTGAATCTTATGTTACTCTCCTTTGTGGATTGTGTTGAACCATCCTATGTGGATTTACTGTTTACTCTCCTTGTGGATTTGAGTCTTGCTTTCCTGCGTGGATTGAGTTGTTCTTGAGCTCGTGAGCAGAGCTAGAATTGGGGACTTAGGTATATGTATGGGCATATACCTAAGTCGAGTCAGATGTTACTTCGTGATTACATCTTTCTGTTATGCTATATCCTTTGTGGATTTCGGGAGACCTTCGGGGGTCTCGGGGTCCTTACTGAGTAGCTTATACTCACCCCTGCACGGGCTATGCCCGCACCTTGTTGTGTTGGATGCAGACGACGGACAGTGCTGATCACGGTTGGGGCGTGGAGCAGGACGGTACCTGGAGGTGGACGACTGGGTGGGACGTGCTCGGAGCGGACGTGGGACCCGAGGAGCCTGGAGGCTATCTGTACCCACCCTTCAGGTGGGATTGCCAGTGGACGACACGAGGCCGCCGTCTTTTCTTCAGTTGCTGTTCTTTACTTTTTCAGTTGTACTTTCAGTTGGGCTTGTATTCCGGCCCCCTTTACTTTTCTGCACTTGTAGTTACTTTCCTCTTGCTGACTCTGTGGTGGTTGTTACTTATAAAGGCAATGCCTTCCCTGTTTACCGGGATTTTACGCCTTGGTGCTAGTCGCCAGCCCCTTGCCTATGGAAGGCGGGCTTGGGGTCGTCACGGCACGGGCCCCGAGGTCGGGTCGTGACAAATTGGTATCAGAGGTGGTCGGTTCTACCGCAGACTCTGATCGTCTTTTCTTTCTATATGAAGCAATAGTGTTTAGTGTATTGAGTGTGGTTATCAGTTCAGGGAGCCCAGTGTTGGTGCGGCGGCCGACGTATACGTACACCAGGACCCTGACTCCTGATTTCTGACTTAATGCATGAAAACATTGATTGCGTGTGTGTTTCAAGTTTTCTTTGTGATTACTTGTGTCAGCTCACCGGGTATACTGATCTGCTTTATGAAAGTCTCAAGTTTTCCTTGTGATTACTTGTGCCAGCTCACCAGGTATACTGTTCTGACTGTGGTGCTCTTGTTCTCCTTTTCAGAATGGCCCCGCGACGACAGCCAGCTAGGGTTCCGAGTGTAGGGCGCGACGGCAGCCCACCGAGCGACGAGGCCTCGGTGCAGGGCCCTTTGCCAGCAGTGGCGCCGGCGGTAGCTTTACCCGCCGAGCCACCGATGCTACTAGTACCAGACGCTGACGATGCATGTCGGCACTGCATGAGTTTTAGAGCCAGCGACCACCCAGGTTTCGCGGTGAGGCGGACCCCCAGGCCGCCGAGGACTGGCTAGAGGCGGTGGTACGGATCTTTAGGCTAGTGAGGACACCAGCGGATCTCATGGTGATTCTCGCGGCGAGCCTCCTGCAGGCGGCGGCAGGACGATGGTGGAGCTTGATGCTCCAGGTTCACGATGAGGCATCCTTGCTCTGGACGGACTTCGAGAGCCTCTTCCGCTCTGAGTTCGTCCCGGCCACCCTCCGAGCGGTGCGCATCCAGGAGCTTCTCCAGCTGCGCCAGGGCAGCATGACGGTCGCTCAGTACACGGCGAGGTTCACTGACCTATCTCGCTACTCGACCGACATGGTACGGGACCCCTTCTTCCGGGCCCGGACCTTCGAGCAGGGCTTGCGGAAGGAGATTCGGGCGTCGCTGATCTCCCTCAGCATTCCGACCCAGGCGGGAGTGCTGGAGCGAGCCCTCCTGATCGAGAGCTTCCTGGTAGAGCCTTCTTCAGCGGCGAGACCTAGCACAGGGTGCCAGGTGGCTGAGTCTTCGGCAGCAGGTAACCGAAGGATGACTCTCGGGTCCAGGCTCTACCCCCACCACCACCAGGAGGGCCACATCGACCACAGGGAGCTGGCGGGCAGGGACAGGCCCAGCTCCAGGCAGTGGAGGCCTACGACCCCGACATGCCAGAGATGATTCGAGGTACGATCTGTGTCTATTCCACCCTTGCTGCAGTACTTATAGACACAGGAGCGAGTCACTCTTTCATAGCCTCTGCCCTTGTTCGGAGCTCGGAGATTCCGACTGAGCCGTTGGCTCGATCCTTACGGCTATAGACTCCTACGGGAGAAGACTCGATGATTACGCACTGGTGCCGGCAGTGTGAGCTTACTCTAAGAGGCGAGAGCTTCGGCTGGGATCTCCTTGTAGCGGCGTCGAGGCCTTACGACGTCATCTTGGGCATGGATTGGCTATCCACGGTTCATGCACAGATCGACTGTTTTAGGCGCAAGGTGCGATGTGTTCGCACCGACGGGAGCAGGTTTACCTTCACCGACGAGAAGGGAACCTTTGCAGCACAGGATGGACTTCCGCGGAGGAGAGTGCAGCCCATCTCTCATCAGTTGGCTAGCCTCATCCTAGGAGCAGTGGACGTGCGGAGTCCAGCTTTTCCTGCAGTGGTGGACCAGTACGTGGACCTCTTTCCCGACGACGTTCCAGGGCTACCTCCTCGTAGAGAGGTAGACTTTTACATCGACTTGTACCCCAGGACAACCCCGATATCTACTCCAGCATATCGGATGGCCCCCGCCGAGCTTCGAGAGCTGCGGGTACAGTTGGAGGACTTGCAGAGAAAGGGGTTTATCCGACCCAGTGTTTCACCCTGGGCTTCCCCGATATTGTTCGCCAAGAAGGCGGACGGGAGCTTGCGACTGTGTGTCGACTATCGTCGCCTGAACCAGGTGACAGTAAGGAACAAGTATCCGCTGCCACGGATTGATGACCTCTTCGATCAGCTCAAGGGAGCGCGGTGGTTCTCGAAGATAGACCTTCGGTCAGGCTATCATCAGCTCAGAGTTCGAGACGAGGACGTGCAGAAGACGGCCTTCAGGTGTCGGTATGGCCATGATGAGTTCTTGGTTATGCCATTCGGCGTAACCAATGCTCCAGCAGTGTTCATGAGCCTCATGAACAGGATCTTCCAGCCATACCTTGACCGATTTGTCGTGGTCTTCATTGACGACATTTTGGTATACTCAACGACTGAGGAGGAGCATGCCTACCACCTGCGAGTTGTGCTAGACACGCTCCGAGAGCACCAGCTTTATGGCAAGCTCTCAAAGTGCCAGTTTTGGTTACGTGAGGTCCATTTCTTGGGTCACGTCATTTCTGAGGCGGGAGTTGCAGTGGACCCCGCGAAGATCGAGGCAGTGCTAGCTTGGGAGCCACCCAGGAGCGTGACAGAGGTGCGGAGCTTCTTGGGCCTAGCCAGATACTATCGGAGATTCGTGCCAGACTTCTCCAGAGTTGCAGCACCACTCTCAGCCTTGACAAAGAAGGGGAAACCCTTTGTGTGGTCAGACAGATGTCAGCAGAGCTTCCAGGAGCTGAGACAGAGATTGACCAGCGCACCTATCTTGAGGTTGCCTGAGGAGGGAGTTGGATACGTAGTTTACTGCGATGCATCAGGGACTGGACTCGGGTGCGTCCTGATGCAGGAGGGGGCCGTGATCGCCTACGGATCACGACAGTTGAGGCCGCATGAGCAGAACTACGCCACTCATGACCTGGAGTTAGCAGCAGTGGTCTTCGCTATGAAGACTTGGCGGCACTATCTGATGGGCGAGCGCTTCACAGTCTTTTCTGACCACCAGAGTCTCAGGTATATCTTCTCTCAGAAGGACCTGAACCTGAGACAGCGGAGATGGCTTGAGTTCCTCCAGGACTATGACTTTGAGATAGTCTATACTCCTGGGAAGGGGAACGTGGTAGCTGATGCCCTCAGCAGGAGGACGGGCATTCAGCTACTTGAGGAGGTGACAGAGCAGCTAGCCTCCTTACAGATATCCTTCGTGGATAGAGACGGAGCAGCCTTTCTTCAGTCTCTTACAGTCTCTCCTCCACTTCTACAGCGGGTCAGAGAGGCTCAGCATGGGGACGCTGACTGTGAGACCCGGCGTGCACTGATATCCTCAGGTCAGGCGCCTGATGGCTTCTCCCTTGGAGCAGATCACGACATCCTTTTTAGAGGACGTACCTTCGTACCAGTCGCTTTACGAGAGGAGGTGCTGAGAGAGTTTCACACTTCTCCCTTGGCGGTGCATCCCGGAGTGGCGAAGATGTACCAGGATCTCAGACGACAGCACTGGTGGCCGGGCATGATGAAAGTTGTGGCAGAGTTCGTTTCACGATGCCTCACCTGCCAGCAGGTGAAGGCAGAGCATCAGGTACTAGCAGGCTTGGTACAGCCCTTGGAGGTCCCGGAGTGGAAGTGGGTTGGCATATCTATGGACTTCGTGACTGGACTTCCACGCACTTCCAGAGGTCACGACTCCATTTGGGTGATTGTCGACCGACTCACCAAGTCGGCACACTTCTTACCCATCAGAGAGCAGGGCTTAGTGGAGAGCTTGGGACGTCTTTACGTCCAGGAGATCGTACGGCTTCACGGTGTGCCATCGTCTATCGTCTCCGATCGAGATGCTCGTTTCACTTCCCGGCTTTGGAAGGGGTTGCAGGAGGCATTCGGGACGCGGCTCCATCTGAGCACAGCCTTCCACCCTTAGACGGATGGTCAGACGGAGAGGACCATACAGACACTCGAGGACATGCTCCGTGCATGTGTTCTCGACTTTGGTCGCAGCTGGGAGTACCACCTACCCTTGGTGGAGTTCGCGTACAACAACAGCTACCACTCCACCATCGGGATGGCACCATACGAGGCGTTGTACGGCAGACCCTGAAGATCACCGTTGTGCTGGACAGACCCTGGGGAGTCAGCACTCGTGGGACCAGAGATAGTCCGAGCCACGACAGAGAAGGTCCAGATCATCCAGGAGAGGATGAGGACAGCTCACAGCCGGCAGAATTCATATGCTGACAGGAGGCGGAGGCCACTAGAGTTCGAGGATGGCGACCACGTCTTTTTGCGTGTCTCACCTCGATGTGGTTTACGGAGATTTGGCCGAGGCGGCAAGTTGTCTCCACGCTTCATCGGGCCTTTCCAGGTCCTCAGCAGGATAGGAGAGGTGGCTTATTGCCTGGCTCTACCACCTCAGTTGCACCGGGTGCACGACGTCTTTCACGTGTCTCAGCTGAGGAGATACGTGCACGACCCGACGCACATCATCGACTTTGGGGAGCTGGACGTGGACGATGGGGCGACTTTTGCGGAGGTCCCAGTGGAGATCGAGGATCGACAGGAGCGGGTCCTACGTGGGCGGTCGATTCCTCTTGTGCGCATCAGATGGCAGCACGGGAACCTCCAGGAGAGCACTTGGGAGCGGGAGGCTCAGATGCGTGCTCAGTACCCCCATTTGTTCCCCTAGTTTTTGATGTATCTTTATGGGGACGTAAAGCCCTGAGGTAGGAGTAATGTAAAGACCCGCAAATTTCAAGGAAATTTTTTTTCTTAATTTTCTTTGGAATTTTACAAGAGCGCAGCTTCAGACGGCACCTGATTCCGTGGCCCGGTGTGCCCGGAATCAATTTCCGAAGTTTGGCTCGGGTACGTTCAGTGAACGGACGAGCGGGTTTTTCTATCTTTTGAACCGGTGCCCGGAATCGAATTCTGAGGGCACCGATGAAATCGCAGCGCCGGTATTTGCTTAGAAACGCCTCTTCCGGAGTTGCGTTTGCTCAGACGTGGTTTTTAAATTTTGGGGCTTTAAGTCAGAAATAAAATAAAATTTGTGCGACAACTTTATTTTATTTCACTTAAGCTGCTTGGAAGTCACTTGGAAGCCACTTGAACTGAGTTAAAGCGGATAGGGTGCTATCCGGAAATATCCTACAACTTGTTAGGATATTTGTGCGGTGGGGCCCGCACGAGCCCCGCCGTTTCTTTCGCTAAGTAACGCACCCGCGAAAACCCGTCAAAGTAACAGAAAAGTCAACCGACGCGTTTTCTTTAATTTCTTAACAGACCATTTAATTGGGCGGTTTATTTCGTGAATTAAATGGGCTGTTTCATTCGTTGAATTAATTCAACGAATTTAATGGGTCGTTACTTACGCGTTTGCGTTCGTTGTCAAAATAATAAAATAGACAAACTTGTCTATTTTGGAGGATCCTCCTGTTGTGCGAGATCCTCTAAACCTCCACCCTCCCCGCGAAGAACGCGAAGAACGCGAAGAACGCGAAGAACGTGAAGAACGCCGGAACCGGAATTCGACGACGCACACCGTGATCTGCGACGTCGACGAGCTCTACCCGCGACGTTCTTCGGCGACGCCTCTTCTTCCGCGGCCGATCCTCGTTCGGCAACTAAGGTGAGAATCGGATCATTTATTTCTCCCTTTTTATTTTCAATGACAACGGATTTAATTAATTAAATCCGTTTGTTCTAGATCCGGAGATCGTCGGCGCGACGTTTTTCCCGCGGTGCGACGAACGTCTCTTCCGCGACGACGCGACGATCCCCTCCTTCCGCGACGAGCGATTCCGCGACGACCTCACGTCCGACGGCGACATCGAGGTAAGGGTTGTTGGAATTTTTTTTATTTCCCGTGTTTATTCTTTTAAAAAAATAATAAAGAACCTGATCTCCGAACAATTTTAATTTATTTAAAATTGTTGTTGATTATTTTCTTTTCCTCCCGTTGAGTTTATGACTAACGCGGAGGGTGCGGGTCTAACGAACAAGACCCGGCAACCCTCCGCCAATCTTTTGTTGTGCGGATTTGGCGGACGACGATGAACCGTGCGGCAAGGGCGATCCGTTGATCCCGCAGTGAAGATCGGCCCCCGGGAGGAGCAGCGGCGCAGACGGGAGGCAAAACGGGCCACCGGAGCAACTCCGGCGGCCCGCGGAAGGCGGCGGCGGCGCGGGTCGCCGGCGCCCGGCGCGCCGCCGTGGAGGAAATCCGCCGCGGCTTCAGCCGCGGTGGCGGCGGCCGGTTCCGCGGCCGCGCGGAACCGGGGAGGGACGTGGTGGCCCGGCCGCGTCCGCGTAACAGGCGGCCCCCGCGGGGCCGCGTTCCACCTGAGCCGCGGGTCAAACCCGCGGCGCCCCTTCGGCCGCTCGGCCGAAGCCGAGCCGGCCGGTCCGGTCGGCCGGGCCGCGCCCAGGCCGGACCGGACCCGGCCTAGCCGGGTCGGGCCGGGTCGCCCCGGGCCCAGAACCCCCATTTTCGGGCCTTCTTCGGTCTTTTGCCCATATCTTGGGCCTGGGACCTCCGATTGACGAACCGTCAGTGGATACGCGATCCTTGGATCGATACGGTCGTTTCGGTATATTGCACTCAAGGTTTCAGAAGACTTTGGGTTCGGCCGGGTTGGTTCGTACACGAAACCAACCGGGCCCTCGGAGCGGAAACGCTCATAACTTGAGCTACGGACGTCCGATCGACGTACCGTCAGCTGTGGTAGTTTCCTCTAAGTGAGACGGAACTTTTGGCATACTCCGCCCGAGGATCGGACACAGGCGGAGTACGGTCGGGTTGGTTTTTCCCTAAAAACCAAACGGGCCCCTGGGACGAAAATGCCAATAACTCTCAGACCCGGCGTCTGATTGACGCGCTGTCTGTTGCGTTGAGATCCTGTTGTCGATACGGAACTTTTGGATACATCAACTTCGGACTACGTGTCAGTTGATGTATCAGCCTCTCGGCTCGTGGAGCGGACCCTCCTAAACGAGCTCGCTGTGTGCGGGAACCCTAGTGCTGGCTGTGACTTCGACGACAGAGCAGAGATCCTCCGTGGACTGCGACGACGGCAGAGCAGAGATCCTCTGTGGACTGCGACGACGGCAGAGCAGAGATCCTCAGTGGACTGCGTCGACTACTGCACTCAGCGATCCTACGTGGATCAGTGCTACAGGTTCTGTGTGAGCCTGATCCTATGTGGGTCCTTACTACCGGTTCTGTGTGAGCCACTGCCTACAGGTTCTGTGTGAGCCCGATCCTGTGTGGGTCTTTTGCGGGGGTTAGTACCTATCGATCCTTCGTGGGTCCGACGACTTAGATGGATCAGTGATCATCTTTGACGTCATCTGAAAAAGTATACCTGGTTGAGCTGAATCTTATGTTACTCTCCTTTGTGGATTGTGTTGAACCATCCTATGTGGATTTACTGTTTACTCTCCTTGTGGATTTGAGTCTTGCTTTCCTGCGTGGATTGAGTTGTTCTTGAGCTCGTGAGCAGAGCTAGAATTGGGGACTTAGGTATATGTATGGGCATATACCTAAGTCGAGTCAGATGTTACTTCGTGATTGCATCTTTCTTTTATGCTATATCCTTTGTGGATTTCGGGAGACCTTCGGGGGTCTCGGGGTCCTTACTGAGTAGCTTATACTCACTCCTGCACGGGCTATGCCCGCACCTTGTTGTGTTGGATGCAGACGACGGACAGCGTTGATCACGGTTGGGGCGTGGAGCAGGACGGTACCTGGAGGTGGACCACTGGGCGGGACGTGCTCGGAGCGGACGTGGGACCCGAGGAGCCTGGAGGCTATCTGTACCCACCCTTCAGGTGGGATTTCCAGTGGACGACATGAGGCCGCCGTCTTTTCTTCAGTTGTTGTTCTTTACTTTTTCAGTTGTACTTTCAGTTGGGCTTGTATTCCGGCCCCCTTTACTTTTCTGCACTTGTAGTTACTTTCCGCTTGCTGACTCTGTGGTGGTTGTTACTTATAAAGGCAATGCCTTCCCTGTTTACCGGGATTTTACGCCTTGGTGCTAGTCGCCAGCCCCTGGCCTATGGAAGGCGGGCTTGGGGTAGTCACGGCACGGGCCCCGAGGTCGGGTCGTGACAATATCTATTTTTGACCATGATGGAAATTGACCCATAAAAATTCTCCACTCTCTCTATTTAATATATAAAAAATTCATCACTGGTCATGTAATGATCAAATCTCTTGAGTTATGTCATGTTTGGGGCATTGAGATCATGGTTTGAGGGAAGGTCCCAATAGGTTCCCACAAAATATAAAAGATATTTGTGGTCATGAAAACCAAAATCACATTGAGTGGAATCCTAAAAATGATCATAGTTCGGAATGTGAGGGTTGATACGAGGACCGGCATGCTCCGTAATACAAATATGTTTCATGTAGTAGAGTAGAGGATCTTGGTTAGCTATCCATAGAAGAAGGGAATGAAACAGGAAATTAAAACAATTTTGAAGATAAATACAATAGAGGCATTCAAATATTGATGAAGACCAATGGATATAGGTTATAGTAGAAGTGGAATAAAAAACACCATAGATGATAACACAATATAGAGGTATAGTAATAAGTTTGGAAACACTATTCAGAAAAATAAAAATTCACATCATACCCCTACCATGAGATTATAGACATCATAATATGTAGAATATAAATGAATAAGAAAATATTTGAATGTACAAAATACATGTCATAGCAGAAAAAGGGGGTCATTTAGTCATACAAATTAATATGTGTAGATGAGTTTATAATAAAATAAATCAAGCTTGATTTGATGATTGTGTCAAACACTGGTATCCAGATAGAATCAACACACATGTCATATAAATTCCAATTGATGATGGTTTTCATTGATGATGATTTCAAACACTCAAAATGCATGTCATTGCATAAGAGAAGAAATTCACACCATAACATTAGTGTTCACGCTAGTGGTAGAACTTACTAAAGAATTATCATTTAACACCCCTAATGAAAACATAATCAAAATACAATACATTGCAGGAAGAAATTCACATCATATAATAAAATAAATCATTTTAGAATAATTATTTTTACAAAAATATTAATGAATTATAAATAGGTAAAATTATCAAAATATTCTCCTTCATGGTGAAAAAAAGATAACCAAAGTGATTACCTTGATCTCAGGAAAATTCAAGGAGAACGAAGATAAAAAATGCCATTATTTAGATCTTAGGCAACATGTAAAAATGAAGAAAACCAAAAACATAAATGAGCATAGAAGAGAACATGAAAATAGAAATCAAAAGGGATTGTAATTGTAAATATTTTTTTACCAAAACTATTATCCAACACTAAATAAAATCAAATGAAAAAATCAGTACCCAAATAACATAATAATGTTTCAAACATTCAATACCTAGAACTGATTTATATTTTATTAGTTTTAAAAGATGATACCCAGACAACTATAATTTTATATAAAGTTATATTCGCAAGCAGTAGTAATATTACATTAATGAGTACTGGAATAAATGTGGTTTTGTAAAAATATGGATGAGTAAACTGAAAATGTGTTATAGTAATGATATAATTCATTAGACAATACATTGGTATCAATTTCAAAATTCATTTAAATAATTATGAAACACATATATGTAATCATGGAATTTCAAAATTCATTGAAATCACAATTCCAAATAACACAATATGTTGGTAACAGTTATGATATAATTCATTTGACAGTGCATATGTAGGAAAATGTGTATGCAACAACTATTTTTTGTCAACCAAATTTGGTATATATTAAACTATTATCAATAAATATAAATACATGGTAATTAAAGTCATACCATATTTACTAACATAGTTGAATTGATGAATAAAGTTTTTTTTAAAATGGTTCTTATGTTATACATACATGAAAGGTTATTATTTTCACATTAGTTTGGAAGAATATATTGATATTGACACATAACTAACCTAAATCTATATGAATGCAGTGATCAGTCTCATAATGTTAACATCGAATGAAAAGAATCATGTGGATGTGGTGTGGTTGTGTTAGAGGGAAGTTAAATTGGTTAATTAATCTTACAATATAGAAAAAAAATTGTCAAATTATTAGAGTAAACAAATAATTAATTATCAAGCTGCATTCTTTTAATATAGAAAATTGACTTTTGGTAGAATTTTTTAGGCAGCCATTTAAAGCGTTATTACATTCTATTGAGTGGGGTAATAGAATGTCTTTTGGTTTTATAGATCGGATGATTACAATTGAAAAAAATAATCAATAATTAATTAATTAAATTCAAACATAAAAATTACATTATAAAATCATCTGATGAGAAAATAATGAGGGGAATACCAATTCTATAACTTATTGAAGAATCCTCCCAATTCATACACATATTGTAAATGTTAAGAAACAATGATTCCATATTTTAAATAGATTCAAATAGACATAGGTAAATGATTACAAAAATTGAAATAAATAATAAAATAATTGTAGAATATATTACACGCATTAAGAAAAAAATCAAGAAACTATATACATTCATCAATAAATTAATTTAAATGAAACCTTAAAATGTATTTGGTGTAACGAACAAGTTTAATTAATCAAAAATATTTTCAGAAAAATGGCTCATACATATAAAGAACTAAACGGTTAGTGTGTAGTAGATAAAGAATAATTGATGATATCATACTACTGTGGAAAAAACTAAAAGTACATAAAAGTAACGATTGAGTTTATGATGAAAAAATACAATCAAAATAGTCATGTGTTGTAGATTCTACCACATTTGATGCTGGAATTCTACTTTCAATAGAAATTTTACTTGAACCTGAAATATAATACAATAAAATTCAAAAAATAATAATTAAATGTGTATAGTTGAAAAAAAAATACAATTACATTTATTCATTCCCGTACAATTAAAAAAATTAAATACATAGAGAGGCATGTAGTGGATGATCGGTGATACCTGGATCATAGTCTAGGAAACAGGGTGAAGCGGGGCGGTGTCCATGACATCCTGCATCATCCGGTACTCATCTTCATTCTATGTGATCTATAATTTCCAACACAAGACATCAATAATAAACATTTAAAAAAAAAATCTATACTTGAAATCTCTTAAATCATGTAGAATCATAAAATGACATTACAAAAGAAAAACTAAGTTCTTTTACAATGGTACTTCTATAATGGATTATATTTTGAAAATACAATAAATTTTAAGAATAAAATGACAACCACACTAGTCAAGAGATAATTTAGCCTTCAATAATATTTATAACTATGCTTCATCGCATTAATATTTTATATCAACTCATAATCCTCAATGTCATTGTTTAATTTCTAAAAGAACTCATAAAAAGATCCTACAGTTTTATTCTGAGAACATCAAGTTTAGATGATACATCATTAGAAGAAAAATAAGAACTAAATATTTCACTGAGATGAATTCAGTGAAACATATCTAAGGCATATTTATACACACATTTGAAGTAGTTATTACTTTTTATCAAATAAATTTAACTCAATTTCATGATTCTCTAGAAAATATATGAATCTTATAGTTCAATAAAACATGGAATCATAAATTATAGTCTTTATAAAAGGAACTTAAAACAAACATCAAGTTAATCTAAATCAAATTAAATTGTACTGTGGGTTTCAAAACAGTGGATATAGAAGGATTAGGAACTCACTATAAAACAAGACCAAAATCATAAAAACACCCAATCAGAGGAAAATTCTAGATGAATAGGAGATACCCCTTGACAAATAGAAACATACATTCACCTAGAGGGGTGTACCTCAACAAACATGAGATTCCTTATGGGATGCGCATCGACAAATTAGATTAGGGGATAATTCCAGATGAGGAGTTGGTCGTTCATAGATCCGGTGAAAAAATAACTTGACCTATGTGGGAGAGAGAAACAGAACTGCGGGGAGGGGTGGATTAATGTGTGAAAGGGGGATGGCCGGGATTCAGAGGTCGGGAGGTAGACGTGGAGGGAGGGATAGGGTTGGGAGGTGAATGCAGAGGGAGAGACGTTGGGGTTGGGATACGGAGGTTGGGAGGTTAAACTAGAGGCCGAGAGATCAAGGTGGAGGCGGAGTCAGAGGCTGGGAGGTCAAGGTCGAGGTTGAGGTCAAGGCAAAGGTGGTAGGGGATGGGATTTAAAGGGTGATTAGGGCTCACAAACAGGGAGTGGGGAGAAGCCTGAGCGGTGCATGATTCTGAACTAACTATTCACACGATTTTTAGAAAATTATCAGTATTGATTAACACACATGGTATATACCCATGATTTTTTGGAACTGTGGGATACACCTGTTGTCTTAGAGCCCATTTTTAATAGTGTAATGGGGTGTGTGTTTTTTAATTTACCAAATTGGTAAGGGAATTTCTAATTTCGATTTCCACTCATTGTGTTTTACGCAAACATCATTAATTATTTTATTCCATGATTATGTGTGAAATAATTATTTATTAATATATATATTAATTTACACTCCCCTTTGTGTGGATATAATTTTGGTACACATAATAACTCCATTGATAAATTCTCAAGTCATCAATATGAACTTGATAAGAGTAATCTTAACACAATTTACATTCATTGAGTTAAACATCCAAGTTATTGTTGTTGTTTTTACAAGAATATGTGTGAATGTCCTATGATTTATTTACAATGAATATCCAATCATATTGAGTGTATTTATATTTTTCACACATAATTATGTCACTGATTTATCCTTAACCTAAGGATATGGTCTTTATAAGAGATTTTATCTCAATTTAGATTTCATTGAGACTTCTTTGTTGTTATACATCAATTCACTTTCATATTGTGTACATATTGTACATTGACATAGTTTTTCATGAATCCCTCTATTCTCAAGATATTATAAAGTTTTTATAACCTCAATTATTTTTATTCGAGAATCATTCATTTGGTTAGGAACTCTAACAAAAATATCATTTTAAATGTTTTAAATATTTATTATTTTTAATATTTCTCAGAAAATCCCATGTTTTAAAAAATGTTTTTAAGGATTTATTTATATGGACGTGAATGTTTTAAAATTAAAATTTATTTTAAAAGTTTCAAATTTATATGGGACACTTTTATTCAAAAATCTCTTTTTAACAGATTCTTGATAAATAGTTTGACTTTTAAATGTTTTCAAGAAAAAAGGGATATTTCTCCCCAATAGTTTTACTAATTATTTTCATCTAAGTAAATATTATTAATTACTATTGATTGTGGTTGATTTATTATAATAAAATCTTCTATATTATATTTAATGAGTTATGTTTGACTGTAAATGTTCTATTTTTATACCATTCATAGTTTATAGTTAAAATATTGACATTTTGTATACTAGTTTTAATACGAATGTTTAGATTATGTTTTAAAAATTTCATATGAGGAAAGAATTGGACTTAGTAAGTGAATGTTGGAGCCTTCTATAGCTCCTACATGCATAGGTAGGTCTCTTGAGACAAACTACTGTCTTGGAACAAGGCCTTGATGAAATTGTATTTGTACTCTTGGCACAAGGCCTCGACTATATGATTTTGATGTCCGGCATTATGCATTCCATCATTATGAAGTTAGCTATTGATATTACATATGATTATTTGACTAGAAAAATATGCATGTGAATAATTAAATGGAATTATTTGATTTATCTTTTCCATATTTTGGTGATGTTTATGTTTAAAAGGCTTTTTTTCATCTTATACATTGCCTTAAATTTTTGTGTTTTCTTATGATAGTTTCTATTATATATTTATCCTTACTCAGCATCTGAGTTCACCCCATTATTATGTTTTATTTTTCTTATGATGTGAAGAAGTATATTATGATTGACCCACAGGAATAGGCTAAGGGGTATGAGTGTATTCAAAGGAGAGATAATTTTATTATTTTTCCATTTCATAATTTAATATAAAACATATGAATAAATATAGTACTTTCAAGGCTACTAAACTAATAAATCTTTCGAGACTTGATCTCTTATGATCATTCTAATGTTATGTAATAATGTACTAAATCTGGGTAACTAGGGTCTGGGTTTTACAGATTAATAATATTTAAAGGTTGTATAGGAAGAAATAAAACTTAAACATTTAGTTTAAAATGATACCAATTTTTCGGACAAAAACCTTTTCATTAAAACTTAATCCCTATAAGTTTGGTATTGTTCTTAATATAATACATATTTAAAGTTTTTATGGAATATAGTAAGTTATTTGGCCGATTATTTCCCAAAAAATGGTTCTTGAAGTGTGTAGAGGAGAGTAGATGGGGTGCCCTTTTATAAGTGTGGGGAGGGTCACTCATGGAATTACATAATGTTTTAAATTAATATAAACTAATTTTCCTGAAAAAATAAATCCAAATTGATATTATTTGAAGGTAAAATAATCATAAGACTAAATCCTCACTTCCAAAGAAATGGATATGTTTAGATGAAATTTTTACCCTTATCTCTTAGTTTTAACACCCCTATTAACCTTTTTCCAATTAGCATGATATCAATGTTTTTTACTCTTTAGGGGTCAAGAAAATTAATATAAAAGCTAGAATGACCCATAAATTAAAACTGGTTGATAGTTTTAAACCCTATAACATTAACCTATCCAAATATTGGAGATTTATGAATTTTAAATAATTTTATAAAATATTTCTTATTATAAAATATCATTATTGTCATTTTTGGAAATGCCTTAAATGTTATAATATAACATGTTTATAACTCAAGTAAAATGGATCAAAAATAAAATTTATTCATATTTTAGGATTATATAGTCTTAATATAGTCATCAAATCAAATATTTATAGTTTCTCATATCATTTCAAACATTATCTTTTGTTTTAACCCCTTGATTAACCTATGTTAACCTTAATTGTGGTAATGATTTTTTTCAATATTAAAGGTTTATAATTGTATTTATAAGGTGAAAATGGTTAATAAATTTAAATGTTATGAAATACGTTTCTATTTACCATCCTGATGGTCCTATTTAAATATTTTTATAATTTTTAAATTATTTAATAAAATATATTTAACATAAAATACTATTTATATCGTTTTAAGAACCATTCACATAATTTCAGTTTGAAAACAAACTGACATAATTTTAATTTAGATATAAACCTTTAAAACATATATAATAAGTTATATTTATCATAAAAATTATTTTCAACTTTAACTCACTCAAAAAATATTACTTTTAGAGATTTTAATACCATTTACTTAATTTTCTACTACTTGCACAAACACAAAGTTGATATTGAATAAGAATTTAAGGTAATTATTTCATCACTAAAAAATAAAATGAAATTTAAATTATAAAAAGTTATTCATATATAAAATAATCTTTTATAACATAACATATGATATTTTATCCTTATCACAAAATATTATAAATTTTAAAATCGATAAAGTGAAATTTTTTACTTTATCAGATACTAAAATATTATAAAGGTAAAAATCCAATAAAAATGACTCAAAAAGGCCATGGTTTCATATTTTGGAATATTACGGGTGAAATATACTAATATAATGAAAAATAGTAAAGTTTGGGGTTGATTTTGAGATCTTATCATATTATATTTAACATTAATTACCTGATTTACCTTTCCCATGGTAATTAAAACTTACTATAGTTATTATTCATAATAACCAAAAATAAAACTGAATTATTAAAAAAACATACCTCCTCATTCCAAATATGGAATCCATTTTCAATATTTAATTTCAATAAGTATCATAAATTAATTTATGATGAAAAATAAAAATGCAACAAAAAACTGTTTTTTAGAAAAATGACTTTCATATATACATATGTTTTTATACTAAATTCTACAATAAAATTGATTAAAATAAAAATAATTTGATTCTTAAAAACAAAATAGAAGTAATTTTACATTTAAACCATTTTAAAAAAAAAGAACTTTTAAATTCATTGAAACAAAAATACAATTTTTATTTAAAAGCACTATTTTATCACTATTTCTTGAGAAATCAAACTATTTATAAAATTATCAAAAATTCACTCTCATATAATTTTTAAATAATTATTTCAAAAAATATATCCTTTTATAATTTCTACAAGTTTCATAAACTATTATAATATTTACTCACAAAGAAACAATAAAAAAAATTAGAAAAATTATTTTTGAGGAATAAAATGATTTTACTATTAATTGAGTGCTTATTTACTAAGAATTAATCAATAAATTTGTGTTAACTATGTCCTATATATATATATATATATATATTACACTTTGTTTAATCCTATTCAAACCCTCTAATTCAAAATATAGGTTTTATTGTTCATAATTAAATATTAATATTTCATGGTTGGTTTAGGCATGGAGTTGTGTGTTGTATCTACTATTGAAAAAAAGTGTTCTTTTATCTCAAGGTGTTACATCCCCCCACCCACTATAATTAATTCCATAATTTAAATTTTATCTCGATTTTAGTAATCAAGGCTTTCAAATTTTAAAAATACCTATGTTGAAAAATCACATTGTAAAAATGGTTAAAAAACTATATCCTTAAAAGAAGTAAAAGGAAATATGAACACCATGTAGATTAGCACATAACTAGGTTTAAAAATGGGAGAACATTATTGGGAAGTGAAAATAAAATTATGGAATAAAAACATAATTTCCAAATAAATATGGAGAGTGATATAGAAAATTTATCAAAAGGACCACTAAACTCTAAATCAATGAGGTGTGAAAAAAGCCATTGATTCATCCAAAATGAATATAATAGTATAAAAACTTTGTTTCATGATATTTTCCCTTTTTTAAGGAATTCGTTTACCATATAGACTAATAACATAATAAAATATACTTACTTGATAAGTATAATTTAATTCTATAGCTAAATTCCTGCATAATCTTACATTTTTATCCAAATGTTGAGTATTAAAGCTAAATATGTCATAGAGAGAGCACCAAAATAAATCTCTATTGGATCACATAATTCCATAAAAGGGTAACAAGTTATTCCTCCAATATTCATACATTAAACAAAACCAAAATGGCTATCACAAGGTAAGATAATTCCCAAAATGTATAAACATTAATATGAATAAATACAACATTAATCATCAAATCCTCAACAATAACACCCAAATGTTAAAATTAGATCATTTCATAAAAATCTAACCTTAAAATTATTCAAAATATTACTAAGAAATTTCAAAACCCAAAAATTAGAAGTATTTTAATATATATTATTCCAAGGTTAATTTAATATTTATCTCCAATCAATGTTTCATGCAAAAATTCATATACCCAAAATGTATATTTTCTAATCATATAATAACAAAAATATTATAATAATTTCCATAAATTACATTAATATACATAAGGAAGAAATAAAATCATTTATAATTCTAAAATATAATCCAACATTTAGTCCTAAAATAAAAATATAATCCTATCCAAAAGTATGTTTATTTACCTTAATCATAAAATTTTCCTAAAATAGAGAAACTTCTTAAATAAATTAGTAACATGGTTAGAAAATAGGTTTTAAACCCATGGTTATCTATATTATAAATCATATGTTCCCAACAAGTAATAACAAATTTATCCTAATTAACCATAATTACCTCAACATTGGAGATCATTTTGAACCTAATGGTTATCATGATCATTCAAATTATTTCCCCAGAATATCAAATCATTATTCCTCTAATAAACTTTTCTATAAAACATACCATAAATGTCTTACAAAATACTCTTAATCATATTAAACATACATCACATAAAACTATGATATTGGTTTATAACACTTTCAACTTATGTCAAACCATTAATATATAAACCCATGATAGTATCCATTACTCTTAAGATAACCTCTCAGGAAAACATCATAATCTCTAACATTATCTAAACCCTGATCAGATACCAACTATAATATTCTAGACTAATAATTAGTGGGCTATAATTGATACCTTTGAAAGTAATCCATGGGAGGTTACACCTCGTATGTATGACTCTTACCACCATACTCAATGGCATCCCTTTCCTAACTAATCCCTTGGGTGAAGAGTCATTATCTACCCAATTTTAACATGTGAGAGTTACTAAGGATGATATGCATTCCTTTTATTTGATATCAACTAAAACTACCTCGTACCCACACTCCCAAATCGGGTCCTAAAAAATTAACTTTACATTGTTAGATTTGATAATAACAAATATGACCTAATATTAACCATCCAAAATATAAGGCATAAATATAAATATGGGATCTCTTATATACACAAGAACCTTTTAGGTTTAAAGTTTTAGACAATTACAATTAACTCTTACATAAAAATACTCATGTCTTTAAATGAACATTATTCTAACTATACCCACCTTTAATTTCTTCCCAATTGAGTATTAATTATTATTACTAATCATCCTTCAACCCAATAAAAAATATTTAAAAACATTTTATGAGCAAAAAAAGATCATTAAGGTATATATAAAATAATAAATAAACTCATTAGTCCTTTTTTCAATCATAAAATATAGTTTTCCTTTAATATAATAAACACGAACTCTAATAATCACCTACTTACACGTGAATTAAGATTAACTATATAATTTTTTTTAAAAATCATTTTATAAAAAAATTTAAATAAAAAATAATAATCATGATGGTTTCATATAAAAAATAAGGACCCTTGAAAACATTTGATTAAAATATATCTTTTAACCCTTTAAATTATTAATTATTCCTTTAAACCAAATATATTACCTTATAAATCAAAATATTTCAATGAAAACTACTTACAAATAATAAAAAATGCACGTAGGTAACTTGGTACATCATTTTCATGTAATTAATACCACAACTATTAAAAATGGAATAACTTAATGTTCGATTTCTAATATAATTATTTTAAGAACATAATAATTATACAATGTATTTGAGGGATATAAGAGAAACACCTTCCCTTTTTTTATAATGTAAAAACCCATTTTTGGTTAATAATAGAACCATACGTCATTGTAAATAGTTCCCAATAACCATAACATACTCATAATACATGAATGGTTTCATAAATATATTCTTTTCACCGATAATAAAAACATTTTCGAATATTGAAATATTCATTCCATTTAAAATAATTTTTTAAAATATGTATAAAAATAAGAATAAAGGTTTACCCTTTAAAAGTTAAAGCTTATAAATCAATAAAAATATCCAATAACGATAATGGGTGTGGTAATAATTGTTGATGTCATATAAATTTAAATTGAACATTCATTTGTTTTTCTTTTTGTCAAAACATTATATATAAAATATGTTAAATTATTCCTTTTAAATACCTTTAAAATAAAGTAAAAAAGTGGCATAATTTCATATAAATAAATTAATAGAACCATTTTAAGAATTTTTATATGGAATAATAAACTTATTAAAAAACCTTTAAAAATTTTAAAACATTTTTTAAAGAAAAGTGTCACATACCTCAAGTCTAACTCGTCATGTATGTTCTTTACCTTCTTGAATAATAAAATTATGTTAATTGTGTTATTTACTAAGAAATTTTTTATGTTTATTATTAATTTTTTTACTATCATGTAATATTTAATTACATAATCTGTTAAGTTCACGTTGGATGATTTGATGATATTCAACTAATATGTCCAAAATGACTTTGGTAGTTTAACTATAGTCAAATAGGTCATTCTTATATAATCACAACAATAAAAATCATAAAATAATAATAAATTTTATAAATATATTATACTTTTTAAACAATCTATGAAATATGGTTATGAAAAATGACCTATTTTATAGTCATGAAGACTGTAATCCATATGTGTGAATTTTGTGTTTCTTTACCTTTTAAAAATGATTACAAACTTTATCATTTGGAAACTCAAGTTTGGGTAGGTCTTTGACTAATCTTTTTCTGGTTATCTTTCGAAGAGAGTGAATATTACAGTGTCCTAGTCTCTTATGCCAAATTCAATACACTTTGTTAAATACAATTAAACATTAATCATTTTGAGAAACTAAAGAATACATGTTATCAGTGTATAAATTTTAATTTCTTAATATAGAAAATACAAATTTGTTTTTAGAATTAAAGACATTGTAAGAATAATTTTAGAATTTAACATGAAATCCTTTATCAAATATTTTTGAAATACTAAGAAGATTATATTTTAATCCACGAACAAAATGTGCTTATGAAAATAAAACTGAGTTAGAATTACTGATTTGGCCTAGGCCAATGATCTTTCTTTTGGCATTGTCACCAAAGGTGACATGTCCACCATCAATTTTTATTAAATTCTTGAAGCAATAATATTCTCCTGTCATGTGTATTGAACACCCACTTTCCAAGTACCATAAGGTTGTATTGGATCTCTTTATGTATCTTTCCTATAAAATAGTCAAATAAAAACAAATTTTGGTACCCATATTTTTTTTGTGTCCAGTAATATTAGTGACTTGTGCTTTAGGAACCCACTTCTACCTCATAGGTTTTCTATAATAATTATGTAAAGTGATTAAAAATAAACTCTATTTGGTCCATAAAATATTTAAACGGTAGAGATTGTATCATAATTTGAACTAGCTGAATGTTTTTCAGAATTATTAGTAAAGTGGTATGTCCTAGACTTAGAAACAAAATTAGTTCTTCCAAAATTTGTTTTATGAGGTTGATTTTCAATAACAGTACTATACTTAGGAGAAATATTTTTACCTTGAATTTGTACCAAAGTATCTTTTCCATTAGTAAACCTTTCAATATCCTTTTTCAATTTCTCATTAGATAGATTTTGTTCATTATTTTCTTTAAGTAATTGGGTATTTTTCTCCCTCTCTACAACAAGTTCAGTTCTAATAGTTGAGGTAAGAGCATGTTGTTTCTTTAAAATTTGTATTTATCTTTTAGTTTATTACATGTATCTTCAAGAATATTATAGTACTCAAATATTTCCTCATTGGACATATTTTTAGAATCACTCTCATCTCCATAATAATAGAAATTGTGTAAAGAAGATTCCAGTGTTAGCTCAGATTTGTTTTTTATAAAACACATATTGGCTTTGTTGGCATATTCATTATGTGAAGATTCAGAGTCACTTGAACTGTCCTCAGAACTACTCCATGTTGCTTTCATTGCCCTTTTATACTTTAAATCATTGTCCTCATACTTATTTTTGTACATGATCTTGGGATATTCAACCGTTACATGTCCCTTTCACCAACATTCATACCATACTATCTCATTAAACTTGTCACTTCTTTTCCAGTTGTTATTCTAGCTTATTTTTTATCATATCTTCCCTTGAAGTTAGGATTTCTGAAAATTTTCTTATTCTTTTAAATTTTCTTAAACCTTCTATCTAATTGAGCTATCTCCTCATCACTTTCAGGTGATGATTGTTCACTGCTGGAAATTTCTACGGAGACTTCCAATTTCCCTTTCTTTTTGTGTTTAGAAGTGGTGGTCTAAAATGCAACTGATTTTCTTTTGGGTTCATCCTCATCTTCCTTGTTGACTTTAAACTCTTATTCATGCATAATTATTTTCCCAATGATTTATTTTACAGGTTACTTTCTAATGTTGCACGATTCTATAATAGAGACAGTGGTTCCTCTTCATCTGTCAGGCATACATCTCAAAGTCCTCATAATTTCTTCTTTGGTAGTAACTTCTCTTCCAAAAGAAATAATTGGGTTGAAAATTTCATTAAACCTAAGATACATGTCATAAATTGGCTCACAAAATATAATTTTAAAGTTATCATATTTAATAGTATAAGTATTAAGTCTCATTTCTTTCACACTAGAAGTTCCTTCATGTGAAACATCCAATGTATCCCAAAATTAATGTGTAGGTTTACATGTAAAAATTATATTAAATTCCTCATCTCATAAAGATAAATATAAATATTTCATGGTTTTTCAATTTTTATTTTAGAGAGTCTTAGTTTAGTCATCCCACTTTATTCTATCAGTAGTAGGAATCTTATACACATCTATAATTTAATACCACATTTCAAAACCCATACTTTATAAATGCATTTTCATTTTATTTTTCCATTGGGAATAATTGGTTTCATTAAAGAATAATGGTCTACTTGTTGAAGAAACTTCCAGTCAATTATCCATAATTAATAAAAACTTTTAAAGATCTATAAATTTATAATTTACAGAAATTTACAGATCTTTAATGTAAAACAAAAATCACATTTGAATAGGGTCAAACAAAGAGTCTTAATCAAAATACAAACACCCTCTGATACCAAATGTTGGTCGGAGTAGAGTTCTCAAGAGGGGGTGAATTTAGTATCTAAATAAATTTCTATTTGAAAAGTATTATTAAAAGGTTTCCTAATAAAAATAAATATGTCCCAATTAATAATAGTAATATAGTTTTGAAATTTTGACTATTTAAATAACTTCTTAGAAGATTGATTAATTCTTAGTAATCTTAATATCAGTTATTAACATTACTTTTGAAGTTATTCTAATAGGGAAAAACAATTATAACTTCTTTCAAAGATTAAATATCAAAGTAAATTTAGTGATTTCTTAATTAGACAGTAAAATAGAGAAAACTAAATTAAAGAAAATAGTGGATATAAAACAAGTGGTTCAGTCTCAAGATAATACCTAATCCACTCCACTTGGTGATCACTTGACACCATGAAGTTTATATTAATAAACTTGATCCGCACCCAGGATCAGGGTAAACAACAGTACACATGATTGTATAGGTCTCAAGTCCTCTTCAACAGTTCTTTGTGGGTATGAATTAACAGGTCACACAGTGACCTCTTCCATACTTATCCATGTTAATAAACAAGTGTAAAAGAATGTGAGAGGAAGGATATCTTGTATCCTCTAATTTAATGTAGGATACAATGTGGGTTTTAATATAGATATACACACACTGCTCGAAAGCTAAAACAATACACAACAGATCAAAAATGATCACATAATATTAAAAGTTCTCTAAGTTTTAGTCTATGCATCTGTGGACTTCTAGGATGATGCAGATGTTATAATCGAGTCCTCTTGTGAGAAACTGAGTATCGCAAGTCTGATTCTCTGGTTTCTAGTTAGATACAACTCGTGTTCTTCATATAGTTGGTAATGCGAAGATGTTATTGACTCTGATTATGGTATCCTAGCTTCTTGATTCGTGAATTCTTCGTGTGTTCTTTATATGTATTGAGTTGCATGTGTTGGTTCATTTCTCAATAATTCTCATGCTTCTTCGGTATGATGCGCTACTTTTTTCTAGAACACTCTTCTCTCTTTATACTTGGAGTGCATGTGTTGGAGACAACATGATCCATGTATTCTACACCTAGTACCTTGTACTATCAGGTGACATGTCTACAAATAAATATTAATTATGTCAATTCATTTAAAACACTCAAATATGACTGTTAGAAATTAAATTGAAAAACAAAAAAATAAAATAAATAAAGATGTCACAGTCTGTCTGGAAATGGTGTCTCGATGAAAAGGTGTCTCTATGAAATCATGTCTCCTTCTTTACCTTTTGAGCGGTGAGACAGTTATGGTGGAATATTTTTATATAGATCAGGAACTGATAGTATAGATACGGTGTATGGTCATGGTGTCTAGGTCATGGTGTCTAGGTCATGGTGTCTGGTTACTGTGTCTGGTCACGGTGTTTGGGTCATGGTTTCTGGTAACAGTGTCTGGTCACGGTGTCTAGGTCATGGTGTCTTGTTACAATGTCTGGGTCCTTTTCCAGAAAAACATAAACAATGGAAGACGCATGGTTTCCCAGACATATCCAAATATCTATATAAAAACTTAAATAGTGATATTCATAGAATGGATTAGACTTAATAATTTATCAAGGAAATCCATTATAACACAAATTAAAAATTGTTTACAATAATCAAACATAGCTCATGAGTTCTTGGATAGGTTTATTTAAATCATAAAGAAACCAACCATCTGTACACATTATTTGAGATAGATTAAAAAGTATTAAAAAGATTTATAGAATGTATAGGATTTGTGTTCCTTAAAACATGATTTACACATGAGGAGTCCAACAATCTACCCCTTTTTGATGATCATAAATCATGTGAGTGAGATATAAAATATTAATGAATGTGTCTCTCCCTTAGTGTTCATATCTCTCCCCCTTTTGGGATTATCTAAAAGAGTAAAAAATTAAATAAGAGAATAGATAATAATAGTTCACAATGCATTATATGGATAAAAAATTTCATTAAAAACAGAAAGCAATAGAAATATTTAAATCATACCTATCAAAAGATAGTGTTCATTTTTCTTCAGCACCATGTGCCTTCCCTTTTCCCTTGGCTGCAGCATCACTAGAAGCCACAGGATTAGAGGTAGAAGTGGAATAAGGAAGTTAAGGAACTGATAGAAAAGGTAGAGGGATTCATTAAAAAATAGAAGGGGCCAAGATAGGTTTGGTGGAAGACCGAGACAATTTTTAGTCAAGGATAATAGGTCCAATCAAACAAAGAGCCTAAGATACAGACATAGAAGTAGAGGCAAGGTCCTAGGATGAGAAGGTTAGAAAACCAGGACTCAAGGGTGAAGCTACAAGAGCCACAATAGCAGTGATATATGCATGAAGATAAGGTCTCATAAGTTTGATGATATCGGCAGAAATCTCACCACCATATTTCATCTACTTTTCAAAGTCATCCTTGTACTCCATGAACTTTTCCAACAAAGTAGTGAAATCTTTGAGATGTTGGTCCTGAGATTTGAATTCTTGAGTAATTGGAGGGATTTTTAGATTCTATACGAGGTACCTGAAGTGGTTTGTCATTTCATGCATAGAGAATATCATATTGATGTATAATTCCACCATCTTAGAAATTTCCTCTTAAGAATCATTCGAAATCTTGAAATTAATTCTCACCAAATAAATAACTCTTTCATTGTTCTTGACAACCAAAGATAGAGACTCTTTTTCAAGGCCACTAAGTGCAGACTAAAGTTCTTCTTTAATAAATGTTCTAAGAAGATCATTATCCAAGAGAGGTTGAGATGATTGTCCAGAGGAACTAGAACCTGTAACAGTTGATGTAAGAGACTTCAGTTGATTCAGAACTTTCTGAAGATATCCCTTATCCTCATTAGTCAATTTGTTAAGACCAATAATAAGCTCATGCATCTCTTGAACAATTTTCTTATTTCTTTCAACCACCTTGTCAGCTAAAAAAGATAAATTAGGTTGAATCAGGGAGGCTACATTCTGTGGAACCTGACCACTAACTTCCTCAACAGGATGAGCAACAGGTTATGGTCTTGAGTTCAACACTCTCTTCATTTCTTCAACCATACCTCTGAGAGACTTCACTTCATCACTAAGATTTTTTTTCTCGATTCATACTTCTTGAATTTCATGAAGCATTTTTTGTTGAATCTTTCAAATAATCATTTCTAACAATAGAGAAGAATCTCTTTCACTCAAGTTCATCACAGGAGCAGGTTAAGTATTCATGATCCTTTCAACCTCATCCACTAAGTTAGCTTCAAATGATTTCAAATCATTCTTACTCACCAAGGTGGAAGGTTATTGTGAAGGATTGGGAATAGAAGCTACGATAGGCTCTGGTTCCTTTGGTGCTATAATATAAAGAGCAGATACTGCTTTCAATTTAAACACAATAGAAATATCTATAACTTTCACTGAGGATTCATGGGAGTCATTAACATCAAAATAGCTATTAAATTTGTACCATGTATCCACATATATTGAATCAATCGGATTTGGCACTTCAACAATTTCCAGATGTGGGTTATGCTCCCCCTCAATAGGTGCATATTTTTCAAAACTAAGATATTTGGATCCTTGATCTAATTATAATATTTCAACCCCAACAACCTCACCCATTTCCTTTCTAGATAATTTATATTATTCATCCATTCTCTCTTTATAAGATGATATAATTTCAGGAACAACTTGTTCCTTTGGGTGTTCCTCAAGAGCAGCTTCTTTCTCAAGAGAAAGATCTTATTCTAAATGTTCTTCCAGAATAGACTTTTCTTTTTCAAATACAACAAATTCTAATTTAGAGATAGGTTCTTATTTCATATCAACAATCTCTTCAAGTATAGGTACTTCCTTCTCAATAAATACTTGAGGATTTTTTTCATTGTCTTCCTCATCCATGATAGTTTTCCCTGTAGGTACAACAACTTCTTCCTCTTATTCCTGATTAAAATATTGAACGAACTAATAAAATTGTCCAACTAGATTTGGGTATATCAGACTATACTTCTTTGTGAACCAATCCATCCATAATTTACCTTTTAGTACTTTTAACACTAAATAATTACTTAACCGAAGCCACTCAGGGAGAATTTCCTTTTCAGGTACCACTGTTCTGTTCACCAGGATCAGATTCAAAGGACCTATGGGCAGTAACATTGGTGTTATTTTCATCTTCTTCTTAGATCTGTTCATATCAAGAGTTTATGTGTATTTAATTTTCATTACGAGCATTCAACAAAGGTTTTATAGAGATAAAGGTTGAAAGAGGTGTTACGGTTTGAGAGAAGAGAGCTCGTGTAAAGAAAGGAGTGAAACTTATTTCATTTTTATCATTTAGGGATACCAAGAGTCGTAAAAACAAAAGTGAAAAAAAGTAAAAATAAATTTATTAATTACCATGATATGTGTTATAGTATGTAAATAAAATAAATTATCTTTATTGTGAGACCGTGAAAAAATTTTATGGTGAGACTGGAACTGGCTTTCACTATGAGACCGTAACAGGCTTTAACGGTGAAACTATAACATGAATTCACGGTGAGAGCATAACAATGTGATTTCTACTCTATGTGACTATATTGTTTGAGAGAGTTAGTTCTAGACAGTAACCAAGAGATTGAAATTGTGAGACCGTAAACATTAAATAGCAACTTTTAAGATAGTAAACTATAGATCTGTTAGAGTTAGACAGTTATTTTATGATAGTGACTTGTGAAATTGTAATCTATGAAACTGTAATCTGTAAAACAGTATACTTACTAATTTAGATTAATCATTCCCAACTCATGTATGATGTAATCTATTCTTTCATAATTTAATGGTTTGGAAAATATACCATCATTCTATTATTCAGTTCCAATAAATTCCAAAGTGATATGACCTTTTTGATAATGATCTCTCAAAAGGTGATGTCTTAAATCAATATGTTTTTCCGAGAGTGTGAAACATGATTTTTTGAGATTTTAATAGCACTTTTATTGTCACAATTTATAGGTACATGCCTAAATAGATATCCATAATATAATAATGTGTGTTTCATCCTCAAAATTTGTGCACAACAACTTCCAGCATCTCTATATTCAACTTCTACAGTAGATAATGCAACAGAGTTTTGTTTCCTACTACACCATGATACAAGTGACTTGCCTAAAAAGTGACATGTTTCAGATGGTGTTTTTCTATCTAACTTACAACAACCTAAGTCAGTATCAAAATAACTAACTAATTTAAATTATTTTCCTCTAGGATAGAACAATCCTAGATTGGGTGTATGATTGAGGTATTTCAAAATTCTCTTAACAACATTTAAATGATATTCCTTATGGTTTGCTTGAAAATTATAACACATAAATATACTAAACAAAATGTTAGGTCGACTAGCAGTTAATTAGAGTAAACTTCCAATCATTCCTCTATAAGTAATTTGATCGACAGATTTTCCATCTTCATCAAGATCCAGCTTATAACTAGTATTCCTTGGAGTGTCACTACTTTTATTTCTATCTAAGACAAAATGATTTAAAAGATATCTAGTATATTTTCTTTGATTTAAAACAATACCATGATCATTCTCAATGATTTTAAATCCATGAAATAATTTCATTTCACCCATTAAACTCATTTAAAATTCATTTTTCATCATTTTAGAAAATTCAATACATAAATAATTTTTTGAAGATCCAAAGATAATGTCATCTACATAAATTTAAACTACTAAAACATCACTGTAAATTAATTTTATAAAAAGGTTAGTATCATATATTCCTTTTGTAAAAACTTTTGAAATAATAAAATTACTTAAATTATCATACCAAGCTTATTGATATTGTTTTAAACCATATAAAGCTTTTCATAATTTTAAATTGTGATTTGGAATGTGATGATTTGTAAAGTCATGGGGTAGCTCAAAAAATACAACTTCAACTATATATCCATTTTGGAATTCAATTTTGACAATCATTTGATATAGTTTGAAATTCATATGTGTATCAAAAATAAACTGAATTATGATGGCTTCAAGTCTAGCTACTAGTGTAAAGGTTTCCTCATAGTCTATTTCTTCTTCTTGACTATAGCCTTGTGCTACCAATATAGCCTTATTTCTAACTATGTTACCATCTTCATATACCTTATATCTAAACACCCACTTAGTTCCTCTGGTAAATGTGTTTTTAGGTCTATTAATATGTTTCTAAACATTGTGCCTTTGAAACTGATTAAGATCTTTATACATATCTATCACCCAAAATTCATCATTGATAGAATCATTAATTTTTTTAGGTTCAAGTTTTAAAAAGAATACTTGATGTTCAAACTAATTTCTAATATAAGCTCTAGATTGAGTTCAAAAATCTAAATCTCCTATAATAGAATCAAAAGTATGGTTCTTAAGAGTTCAAACAACTCTAAAAAAATATGGACTAGTGATTTTAGGTTCTTTAACATGTTTGGGTTCATTGTGACATGAATCTAATAAATTTAAAGAATTGGAATATTTTAAAGATTTATTTATAGGATAGTTATAGTATTTTGAATTTATGTCCATATTTTATACATCATCCTCAAGGTTCTCTAAAGAGGACTTTGGATCATGTTTGATCTATTTCATCAAATTTGACATGGATAGATTCTTCCACACATTTAGTTCTTTTGATAAACACTCTATAGGCTTTACTAGATATTGCATATCCTATAAATATTTCTTCATCACTCTTGGATGAGAATATTTCAATATTTTCCTCAGTATTAAGGATATAGACTTTTAAACCAAATACTTTTAAGTAAATAACTTCGGGTTTTCTATTGTTCCATAATTCATATGGTGTTATTTTACGAATTGGTCTAATAAATACTCTATTGATAATATAGCATGTTGTATTTATAGCTTCATTACAAAAATAAATAGGTAATTCATATTTTATAAGAATGGTTCTAGTAATCTCTTAGAAGGTTCTATTTCTTATTTCTTCAACTCCATTCTATTGAGGTGTTATAAGGGCAGAGAAATTATGCCTATATCCAATTTGTGAGAATAAGGATTCAAACTCTTGATTTTCAAACTCACAACCATGATCACTTATTAAGGATTTATTTTTATGTCTGCTAAAAGTTTCTATAGTTTTGGCATATTTGGTAAAATGAGAGCAGTTTTCACTTTTGTGATCCAAAAAGAAATTCCAAGTATATATATAAAAGTAATCTAAAAGAACATAAACAAAGTGCTTCACATTTAATCTAGAAACTCTAGATGGTCCAAAAATATCATGTCAACCAATTCAAGAGGTTGAGAAGTTGAAACTTATTTATTTGGTTTGAAGTAAATTTTGTGTTTTTTTCCCTTTTGACAAGGATTACGCACATTATCATTTGGAAACTCATGTTTGGGTAGGTCTTTGATGAAACTTTTTCTAGTAATCTTTCTAAGAGAGTGAATATTATAGTTTCCAAGTCTCATATTCCAAAGCCAATCCTCTTTGTTAAATACACTTAAACATTAATAATTTTGAGAAACTAAAGAATCTATGTTAATAGAGTATACATTTTTATTTCATAATATAGAAAATAATTATTCATTTTTATAATTGAAGACATTGCAAGAATAATTTTCAAATTTACCATGAAATCCATTGTCACATAGTTGTTAAATATTAGGAATATTAAATTTCAATCCATAAAAAAAATAATTTGGAAATTAAAAATGAGTTAGAGTTACTCATTTGGACAAGGTCACTGATCTTTTCTTTGGCATTGTCACCAAAGGTGACATGTACAACATCAATTTTTATTAAATTATTGAAGCAAGAATAGTCTCATATTATGTGTCTTGAACACCCACTGTCCAAGTACCATAAGATTTTATAAGAGATATTTATGAATATTTCCTACAAAATAGTCAAATAAAACCAAATTTCGGTACCCATATTTGTTTGGGACCAGTAATATTAGTGACTAGTGATTTAGGAACCCGCATCTCCCTCATAGGTTTCCTATAATAACTAGGTAAAGTTCTTAAAAAATAAACTCTATTTGGTCCATAAAATCTTGAAAAAGTAGAGAGTGTATCATAATTTGAACTAGCTGAATGTTTTTCCGAACCAGGAGTAAAGTTGTATGTTCTATATTTAGAAACAAAATTAGTTCCTCCAAATTTTATTTTACCTGTTTGATATCCAATACCATTAATATACTTTGGATAATTATTTTTTCCTAGAATGTTTACCAAAGTATCTTTTCCATTAGTAAAACTTTCAAGATCCTTTTTCAATTTCTCATTAGATAGATTTAGTTCATTGTTTTCTTTGAGTAATTGATCATTTTTCTCCCTTTCTACAGTAAGTTCAGTTTTAACAGTTGAGGTAATAACATGTTGTTTATTTAAATATTTTTATTTATCTTTTAGTTCATTACATGACCCTTCTATAATATTACATTACTAGAACATTTACTCATTAGACATATTTTCATAATCACTCTCATATTGATAATAATAGGAATTGTGAACAGGAGATTCCAGTGTTACCTCCGATGTGTTTTTTCATAAAACACATATTGGATTTGTTGGATTGTTCATAATTTGAACATTATGAGTCACCTGAACTATCCTCATAAGCACTCCATATTGCTTTAATTGCCTTTTTATTCTTTCTATATTTGTCGTCATACTTCTTTTTTTACTTCATCTTGGGATAATAAGCCTTTACGTGTCCCTTTTTGTTATATTCATAGTATACTATCTCATCACAATTGTCAATTTTTCCAATCTTTCTTCCAGCTTCCTTTTTGATCATATCTTCCCTTGAAGTTAGGCTTTCTGAAAAATTTCTTCTTCTTGTAACATCTCTTAAACCATCTGGGTAGTTGATCCATATCCTCATCACTATGAGGTGATGATTTTTCATTACTAGAACATTCTATAGAGACTTCCAATTTCCATTTCTGTTTGTGTTTAGAAGTGGTGGTCTGGAATGCAATAGATTTTCTTTTGGATTCATCCTCCTCTTCCTTATCGAATTTCAGATCTTCTTCATACATCATTTGTTTCCCAATGAGTTCTTTTATTAGTAAATTGATGATGTCTCGTGATTTTCTAATAGAGATAGAGGTTCATCTCCATATGTTAGGAAAACATTTTAGAATCCTCATAATTTGTTCTTTTCCAATAACTTCTCTTCCAAGAGAAGTCATTGTGTGGAAAATTTCATTGAACTTGAGATACATGTCAGAAATAGACTCATCAGGTTTCATTTTAAAGTTATCATATTTAATATCCTAAGTATTACGTCTCATTTCTTTCACACTAGAATTTCCTTCATTTGAAACAGACAATGTATCCAAAATTTCATGGGCAGTTTTACTTGAAGAAATTCTGTTAAATTCCTCATCTCTTATAGAGATATATAAAGAATTTATGGATTTTTAATTTTTGTTATAGGTAGTATTTTTTTTGGGTCATCCTATGTGATTATATCAGTAGTGGTAATCTTACACTCACCTATAATTGAAAAACAAATTTCAAAACCCATACATTCTAAATGAATTTTCATTTTAATTTTCCATTGGGCATAATTGGTTCCATTAAAGAATGGTGGTATGTTTGTTATAGCACCTTCTAGTGTATTATCCATAATTAAGAAATAATTTAAAATATCTATAAATATATAATTTATAGAAATTTATAGATGTTTAAATTAGAAATAAAATCATAGTTGAATAGGGTCAAAAACAGAGTCTCAAGAGGAATACAAACACCCTCTGATACCAAATGTTGGTCGAAGTAGGGTACTCAAGAGGGGGTGAATTGAGTATCTATAAAAACTTTTGTTTTAAAATTATTCTTAAAAGGTTCCCCAATAAAAATAAATACTTCCTAGTTAATCAAATTAATACAATTATGAAAGTTTGACAGTTTAAATAACTTCTCAAAAGATTGATTAATTCTCAGTAATCATAATATGAGTTATTAACATTACTTTTGGAGTTATTCAAATAGGTAAAAAATTATAACATTCTTCCAATGTTATTTATCAAAGTAAATTTAGTGATTTCTTAGTTAGACAGTAAAACAGTGAAAACTAAATTAAAAAACACAGTGGATATAAAACAAGTGATTTAGTCTCAAGCTGAGACCTCATCCACTCCACTTGGGGATCACATGTCACCAAGAATTTTATATTAATAAACTTGATCCACACACTAGATCGGGGTAAACAATAGTACACAAGACTGTCTAGGTCTCACAACCTCTTCCACAGTTTTTTGTGGGTATGAATTAATAGGTCACACTGGGACCTCTTCCACACCTATTCGTGGAAATAAACAAGAGTAAAATGATGTGAGAGGAAGGATATCTTGTATCCTCCTGTTTAATATAGGAGATAGTGTGTATTTTAATACAGATATATACACACTTCTTGAAATATAAAACAATACAAAAGAGAGAAAAAATGATGAGATAAGGTTATAAGCTATAAGTGTTAGTCTATGCATCTATGGACTTCTAGGATGAAGTAGATGTCATAATGGAGTCCTCTTGTGAGAAACAAAGTATTAAAAGTCTGATTCTCTAGTTTCCATTTAGATATAGCTCATAATATTCATAGAGTTAGTACTTTTAATATGTTCTTGACTCAGATATATCGTATCCTAGATTCTTGATTCATTAATGATTTGTGTGTTCTTAATACGTATTGAGATGCATGTGTGAGTTCTTTTCTTTAGATTGCTCACACTTCTACTTAATCGCACACAAATTGTTTATGGGCCACACTTCTCTCTTTATTATTGTAGTGAATGTGTTGGAACTAATAGGATACATGTATTTTGAACCTCAAACTTCATACTATCAGGTGACATGTCTAAAAAAAATTAATTATGTCAGTGCATTTAAAAGACTCAAATATGACCATTACAAATTAAATTGAAAAAAAACAAAACAAATTAAATAATGGTGTCATAATATATCTAGAAATAGTGTCTCCATAAAACAGTGTCTCCTTCTTTTCCATTTTATTGGTAATACAGTTATGAAGGAATATTTGTATAGAGATCAAGAACCGGAAGCACATATGCAGTGTATGGTCACGGTGTCTAGGTCACAGTGTCTAGTCACGGTGTCTGGTCACAGTTTTTGGGTCCTTTTCCAGAAAATCATAACTGGCCGTAGACTCAATGTTTCTCAGACATAACCAAGTATTTGTATACCGACTTAAATAGTGATATTCAAAGAATAGATTATACTTGATCATTTTTCTAGGAAATCCATTATAACACAAATTAAAAATAGTTTAAAATAATAAAACATTGCACCTGAGATCTTGGATAGGTTTATTTAAAGCATAAAGAAACAAACAATCAGTACACATGATTTGAGACCTATTAAACAATATTAACAAGATTTATAGAATGTATAGGATTTGTTATCATTAAAACATGATTTACACATGAGGAGTCTAAAAATATCCCCTTTTATGATCATAAATCATGTGAGTGAGATATCAGATCTTAGTGAATGTGTCTCTCCCTAAGTGTACATGTCTCTCCCCCTTTTGGGATTATAAAAAATAGTAAAAAAGTAAATAATAGAATAGATAATAATAGTTCAAAATGAATTATATGGATAAAAAATGTCATTACAAATATTAAGCAATAGAAATACAGAAATCATCACTATCAAAAGATAGTGTTCATTTTTCTTTAGCACTATATTTCTTCACTTTTCCCTCGGTAGCGGCATCACTAAAATACACAAGATAAATTGTAGAAGTGGATTAACAAAGTGAAGCAACTGATAGATATAGTAGAGGGATTCATTCAAAAAAATAACAGGACAAGGTAGGTTTGGTGGAAGACCGAGAAAGTTTTTGATTAAGGATAACAGGTCTGATCTGACTCAGAGCCTGAGAGATAGACATTGAAGAAGACACAATGTCAGAGGATGAGAAGGATGGAAAACTAGGTCTCAAGGGTGTAGTTGTAGGAGACAAAATAAAAGTGCTCTGCACATTAATATAAGGCATCAAAATATTGATGATTTCATCAATAATCTTACCCCCATACTATATCACCTTTTCAAATTCATCCTTGTTCTCCATGAACATTCCCAACAAAGGAGTGAAATCATTAATCTTCAGGACCAGAGATTTGAAAGCTTGAGTGATAGGAGGGATTTTTAAATTCTGTACAAGGTACATGAATTGGTTTTTCATATCATGCCTAGAGAAGATCCTATTGAATTAGAAGTCCACCTTCTTAGTAATTTATTCTTCAGAATAATTGGAATTATTCGAATGAATTCTCACTAAATCAAGAACTCTGTCACTATTCTTGACAACTGCAAATAGATACTCTTTGTAAAATCCATTGAACATGGACTGAAGTTCTTCTATAACAACTGTTCTGAGCAGATTACTATCCAAGGATGGTTTATATGATTGTAGAGAGTCACTAGAACCTATAACAGTTGAAGTAAGAAACTTCAGCTGATTCATAACTTTCTATAGATAGCCCTTATACTCATTAGTCAACTTGTTAAGACCAATAACAATCTCATGCATCTATTGAAAAATTTTCTTATTTATTTCATCCACCTTTTCCACTAAGGAAGTTATATTAGGTTGAATCAGGGAGGCTACATCATGTAGAAGCTAGCCACTAACATCCTCAATAGGATGAGAAACAGGTTACGGTCTTGAGTTCATCACTCTATGTATTTTTTCAACTATACCTTTGAGATACTTCACTACATCACTAAGCTATTTTTTTCTCGACTCTGACTTATCGAATTTCATGAATCGGTTTTGGATGAATCTGGCAAATAATATTTTCTAACAATAGGGAAACATCTCTTTCACTCAAGTTCGTCAAAGGATCAGATTTATTATTCATGATATTTTCAACCCCAGCCAATAGGGTAGCTTCAAATGCTTTAAAATCATCCTTACCCACTAAGGTGGAAGGTTCTTGTGAAGGTTCAGGAATAAGAGCTAAGACAGATTTAGGTTCTTTTATAGCTATAACATCTAGAGCAGATGCTGGTTTCAATTGAAACACAGTAGAAAGATCTATACCTTTAATTTAGGATTCCTAGGAGTCATTCACATCAAAATATCTAGGAAATTTATACCATGTATCCACATATCTTGAATCAACCGGATTTGGCACTTCAACACTTTCGAGATGCGGGTGCTGATCCCACTCAACATGTGCATATTTCTCAGGAAATATAGATTTAGATCCTTGATCTAATTCTAAGGTTTCATCCCCAATAGCCTTTCCCATTTAATTTCTAGATAATTAAAAGGATTTCTCCATTAACTTTTTAGAAGATGGGATAATTTTAGGAATAAATTCGTCCTCTGGGTGTTCCTCAAAAGCAGCTTCTTTCTCAAGATATCTTCTTCTAAATGTTCTCCCAGAACAACATTTTCTTTTTCCAAAACAATAGATTATTTATTGGAGATAGGTTCTTCTTCCATATCAACAATATCTTCAGGGATAGTTACTTCCTTCTAAATTAATACTTGAAGAGCAGGTTCACTGTATTCCTCATCCAATACTATTTTCCCTTTAAGTACAACTACTTATTCCTCTTCTTCCCCATCAGAATATTGAATGAACTGATGAAACTATGCAACTAGATTTGGTTATATCGGCCTGTCTTTCTTTTTGAACGAATAAATGCATCATTTCCCATTTATTACTTTAAATACTAAATACTAAGTTGAATGAATCCACTCAGAGAGAATTTCCTTTTTGGGTACCACTATTCTGTTCACCAGGTTCGGATTCAAAGGACATTCAGGTGCTAACTAAGATGATATTTTTATCTTATTCTTAGATTGTAACTTATCAAGATTTAATGAGGATTGATGTTTTATTTTGGGCATTCAATGAAGGTTTGAGAGAGAGAAAGGTTGAAATAGGGGTTACCGTTTGTGAAAAGAGAGATCAGGTGATGAAAGGACTGGAACATCTTTAATTTTTATCATTTAGGGATACCTAGAATCGAAAAAAAAAGCGTGGGAAAGTAAAAATAAAATAATTAATTACCATGATACGAGTTATAGTATATAAATAAAATAATTAAGCATCTTTATGGTGAGACCATGACTGGATTTTATGGTGAGACAAGAACTGGCTTTCACTGTGAGACTGTAACATGCTTTCACAGTTGAATGTAACAGGCCTTCATGGTGAGAATGTAACTGTGTGAATTCTAAACTGTGTGACTATATTTTTTGAGATAGTTAGTTCCAGACATTAACCAACAAATAGAAATTGTGAGACTGTAAACATGAAATATCAACTTTTAATATAGTAAACTATAGATCTATTAGAGTTAGACAGTAATCTTACGACAATGACTTGTGAAACCATAAACTGTGAAATAGTAAGATGTAAAATAGTATACTTACTACTTAAGATTTATCATTCCCAACTCATGTATGATGTAATCTATTCATTAATAATTTAATTGTTTTGTGAATATATCAAAAATCAGATATTCAGTTCTAATAAATTCCAAAGTGATATCACTTTTTTTATAATGATCTCTAAAAAAGTGTTGTCTTACAGAAATATGTTTTTCCTTGAGCGTGAAACCAGATTTTTTGGGATATTAATAGCACTTTTATTGTCACAATTTATTGGTATATTCTTGAATTGATATCCATAATCTAGTAATGTTTGTTTCATCCACAAAAGTATTGCACAACAACTTCCAACAGCTATGTATTCAGCTTTTGCAGTAGATAATGCAACAGAGTTTTGTTTCTTACTACACCATGATAGTAGTGACTAGCCTAAAAAGTGACATGTTCTAGAGGTTCTTTTTCTATCTAAATTACAACCACTAAATTCATCATCATAATAACTAACTACTCAAATGATTATCCATGGGATAGAATAGTTTTAGATTTGGTATATTCTTGAGGAATTTTAAAATTATCCTAACAACATTTAAATGACATTCCTTAGGGTTTTCTTTTAAATGAGCACACATACATACACTAAACATAATGTTAGTTTGGCTAGCAGTAATGTGTAGTAATATTCCAATCATTCCTCTGTAATTTGTTTGATCAATAGATTTTCCATCTTCATCAAGATCCATATTACAAGTAGTATTCATTAGAGCATCACTACTTTTACTGTTATCCTTTCTGAAATGTTTTATAAGATCTCTAGTATTATTTTAAAAGATTTTAAATCCAAGAAAGAATTTCAATTCACCCATTAAACTCATTCTGAATTCTTTTTGCATAATTTTATAAAATTAATTAAATAAATAATTTTTTGAATATCCAAAGATAATTTCATCTACATAAATTTAAACTACTAAAACATCATTGGAAAATCATTTTATAAAAAGGGTAGGATCAACTATTCCTTTTGTAAAACCTTTAAAAATAATAAAAGTACTTAATCTATCATACCAAGCTCTTGGATCTCGTTTTAAACCATATAAATCTTTTGATAATTTAAAAATATGATTTGTAAAATGAGGATTTGTAAAACCAGGGGGTTTCTCAACAAAGATATCTACAGTTATATACCCATTTGGGAATGCACTTTTAACATCCATTTGATATATTTTAAATTTAGATGTGTGTCATAAGAAAGAAGAATTCTGATGGCGTCAAGTCTAGCTACTAGTGTAAAGGTTTCCTCTTAGTCTATTCCTTATTCTAGACTATATCTTTATACTACCAATCTAGCCTTGTTTCTAACTATGTTACCATCATCATCTACTTTAATTCTAAACACCCACATAGTGCCTATGGTAAATGTGTCTTTAGTCCTGACAACAAGTTTCGATAATTTTTTCCATTCAAACTGATTGAGCTCCTCTTTAATAGCCATCATCCAAAATTAATCATTGACAACATCAGTAATGTTTTTAGGTTTATGTTGTGACAAGAATATTTGATTTTCAACCTGATTTCTAAGAGAATCTCTAGTTTGGGTTCTTTTATCTAAATCTCCTACAATAGCCTCTAAAGGATGTTTCTTATGAGTTCCAATATCTCTAGATAAAGAAGGACTAGTGATTTCACGTTCTTCAACAGGATCAGGTTCATTGTGACTTAAATCTAATGAATTTTCAGAATTGGAAGCATTCACAGATTCTTTTACAGGATGGTCAGAGGATTTTGAATTTACTTCCAGATTTGATACATATTCCTCAAGGTTCTCTAATGATTTATTTGGATCATGTGGGTATGTTTCATTAAATTTGACATGGACATATTCTTCCACACATTTAGTTCTTTTTTTAAAAACTCTATATGCTTTACTAGAGATTTGATATCCTAGAAAGATTCCTTCATCACTCTTGGATGTGAATTTTTTAAGATTTTTTTTATTATTAAGGATATAAACTTCAAAACCAAAAACTTTGAAGTAACTAACTTTGGGTTTTCTATTTTTCCATGATTCATATGGAGTTATTTTAAGAATGAGTCTAATCAGTACTCTATTGATAATATAGCATGTTGTATTTAGAACTTCAGTCCAAAAATAAATAGGTAAGTTATATTCACTAAGCATGGTTCTAGAAATATATTGCAAGGTTATATTTATTCTTTCTACAACTCCATTCTATTGAGGTGTTCTAGAGGAAAAGAAATTATGACTATAGCCATTTTCTGAGAAGAAGGATTCAAACTCTTGATTTTCAAACTCATAGTCATGATCACTTCTTTGGTATTTAATTCTATGTCTACTAAGATTTTATACAGTTTTGGCATATTTGGTAAAATGATAGCATGCTTCACTTTTGAGAGCCAAAAAAAGTCTAAGTATATCTAGAAAATTCATCTACAAGAATATAAACATAGTTCTTCCCATTTAAACTAGAAACTCTAGATGGACCAAAAAAATCCATGTGAACCATTCTGAGAGGTTGAGAAGTTGACACTTATTTCTTTGGATCGATGTCAATTTTGTGTTGCTTTCCCTTTTGACAAAGATTGCGCACTTTATCATTTGGAAAGTCAAGTTTGGGTATGTCTTTGACTAATCCTTTTCTAGTTAGATTTCTAAGAGAGTAAATTTTACAGTGTCCCAGTCTCCTAAAAAAAATCCTATACTCCTTGTGAAATACACTTAAACCAGACTCATTTTGAGAAACTAAAGAATCTAAGTTAACAAGGTATACATTTTAATTTCTTAATGCAGAAAATACTAATTTATTTTTAGAATTGAATACATTATAAGAATCGTTTACAAATTTAACATGAAATCAATCATCATATAGTTGTGAAATACTAAGCAAACTATATTTCAGTCCATCAATAAAAACTACTTTGGAAATTAAAACTGAGTTATAGTTACTGATTTGGCCAAGGCCAATGATCTTTCCTTTGGAATTGTCACCAAAGGTGACATGTCCACCATTAATTTTTATTAAATTCTTGAAGAAAGAATAGCCTCCTGTCATGTGTCTTGAACACCCACTGTCCAAGTTCCATATGCTTTTACAGGATCTCTTTAAGCAGCTTTCCTACAAAATAGTCAAATTAAAAATGATTTTGGTACCCATATTTGTTTGGGTCCAGTAATATAAGTGACTAGTGCTTTAAGAACCCACATCTACATCATATGTTTCCTATAAGAATTATGTAACGCTCTTGAAATATAAACTCTATTTGGTGCAGAAAAACTTGAAAATGTAGAGAGTGTATCATAATTTGAACTAGCATAATTCTTTCCAGAACTAGGAGTAAAGATGTATGTCCTAGACATAGAAACAAAATTAGTTCTTATAAAATTTATTTTACTAGGTTGATAGCCAATACAAGTAGTATACTTAGAAGTAATATTTTTACCTATAATCTATACCAAATTATCTTTACCATTAGTAAAACTTTCAGGATCCTTTTTAAATTTCTCATTAGATAGCTTTAGTTCATTATTTTCCTTGAGTAGTTGATAGTATTTCTCTATTTCTACAATAAGTTTAGTTTTAACAGTTTAGGTAAGATCATGTTGTTTGTTTAAATATTTGTATTTATATTTTAGTTAATTACATGTCTCTTTAAGCATATTACAGTACTCAAAAATTTCCTCATTAGACATATTTTCAGAGACACTATCATCTAGAAAATATTAGGAATTATGGGTACAAGATATTATAGTTTTACCTCAGATGTGTTTGTCATAAAACACATATTGTCTTTGTTGGCTTATTCATCATGTGAAGATTCTAGGTCTCTTGAATTGTCCTCAAAAGCACTCTACATTGCTTTCATTGCATTTTTATACTTTCTATCTTTGTCCTCATACTTATTTTTATACTTGATCTTTGGACAGTCAGCCTTTACATGTCCCTTTCACTAACATTAATAGCATACTATGTCATCAGATTTGTCACTTATTTTCCAATGTTTCTTCCATCTTATTTTTTGATCATATCTTCCCTTGAAGTTTTGATTTCTGAAAAAATTATTATTCTTGTAAAATCTCTTAAACCATCTGGCTAATTGTCCCATCACCACATCATTGTCAAGTGATGATTGTTCACTGCTATAATTTTTTATAGAGACTTCGAATTTCCCTTTCTCTTTATATTGTGATGTGGTGGTCTTAAATGCAATAGAATTTCTTTTGGGTTCATCCTCCTCTTCCTGGTTGACTTTAAACTCATCAACATACATCATTAGTTTCCCAATGAGTTATTTTACAGGGAACTTGATGATGCCACATGATTATTCAATAGATATAGAGGTTACTCTCCATCTGTAAGGAAGACATCTGATAATCCTCATAAGTTTTTATTTGGCAGTAACTTCTCTTCCAAGAGAAATCATTGTATTGAAAATTTCATTGAACCTGAGATGCATTTTAGAAATAGGATCATCGGGTTTATTTTTAAAGTTATAGTATTTAATAATATAAATATTAAGTCTCATTTCATTCACACTAGAAGGTCATTCATGTGAAACAAACAAAGTATCCCAAATTTCTTGGGTAGTTTTACATTCAGAAATTCTGTTAAATTCCTCATCTATTAAAGAGAAATATTATGAATTCATGGATTTTCAATTGATATTGTAGGAAGTCTTGGTTGGGTAATTCCAAGTGATTCTATTATTAGAATGAATCTTATACTTATCTATAATTGAAGACCAAATTTCAAAACCCCTACTTTTTAAATGCATTTTCATTTTAATTTTCCATTGGTCATAATTGGATCAATTAAATAATGGCGTTTTGTCTGTTGCAACACCTTCCAGTATATTATCCATAATTAAAAAATACTTTGAAAGATATAGAAATTTATAATTGATAGACATTTTGATATCTTTAAAGTACAACTAAAATCACAGTTTAATAGGGTAAAAAAACATAGTCTTAATAGGAATAAAAACACCCTCTGATACCAAATGTTGGTTGGAGTAGAGTACCTAACAGGATGGTGAATTGAGTATCAATAAAAATTTATATTTGAAAAGTATTCTTAAAATTTTACCCAATAAAAATAAATACATCCCCGTTAATCAATCTAATATGGTTATTAAAGTTTGACTATTTAAATAACATCTCAAAAGATTGATTAATTATTAGTAATCTTAATATCAGTCATTAACATTATTTTTGAAGTTATTCTAATAGGGAAAAACAATTATAAATTCTTTCAAAGATTAAATATCATAGTAAATTTAGTAATTTCTAAATTATATAGTAAAACATAGAAAACTAAATTATACAACAGAGCGGATATAAAAAAAGTGGTTCTTTATCAAGCTAAGACCTAATCCACTTCACTTGGTGATCACCTGCCACCAAGAAGTTTATATTAATAAACTTGATCCACACCCTAGATCGGGGTAAACAACTGTAACCAGGACTGTCCAGGTCTCATGACTTCTTCCACAGTTTATTGTGGGTATGAATTTATATGTCACATAGATACCTCTTCCACACTTATCCGTGGGAATAAAAAAGTGTTAAAGTATGTGAGAAGAAGGATATCTTGTATCCTCCAGTTTAATATGGGACACATTGTGTGTTTTAATACATATATACACACACTACTCAAAATATAAAATAATAAACAACAGAAAAAAATGATGAGATAAGGCTAGAAGTGCTCTAAGTGTTATTCTATGAAGATCTGCACTTCTAAGATAAAGCAGATGTCAGAATCGAGTCCTATTGTGAGAAATAGAGTTTCGCAATTCTGATGCTCTGGTTTCCAGTTAGTTCTGAATCTTATTATTCATTGAGTTGGTAATGCGAATATTTTCTTCACTCTGATCTATGGTATCCTAGCTTCTTGATTTGTGAATGCTTCGTATGTTCTTCAAATGTATTGAGTTTCATGTGTCAGTTCTTTTCTCAATAATGCTCGTACTTATTCATTATCGCATGTTACTTTTTTATGGGCCACACATATCTCTTTATTCATGTAGTGCTTGTGTTGGAGCTGATAGAATGCATATATTATACACCTTGTTCCTTGTACTGTTAGGTGACATGTCTACAATGAAATATTGATTATTTTAGTTCATTTAAAAGACTCAAATATTACCATTAGAAATTAAATTGGAAAACGACAAAATAGATTAAAGAACGATATCATATTATATCTAGAAATGGTGTCTCCATGAAACAGTCTCTCCCTGAAATGGTGTCTACTTATTTTTCTTTTGAACAGTGAAATAGTTATGGTGGAATAGTTGTATAGAGATCTGAAATAGGTAACACAGATGCGATGTCTGGTCATGCTGTCTAGTCACGGTGTCTGGTCATGGTGTCTGGATCATGGTGTCTGGTCACGGTGTATGTTCATGGTGTCTGGGTCACAGTGTCTGGTCATATTTTCTCTATCCTTTCCTAGAAAAACATAACCAGTGGCAGACTCGTGATTTCTCAGATTTTTCTAAATATCTGTATACCTACTTAAACAGTGATATTCATAGAATGGATTAGACTTAATCATTTATCAAGAAAATACATTATAAAACAAATTAAAAATAGTTTAAAATAATCAAACATAGAACTTGAGATATTAGATAGGTTTATTTAAAGCATAAAGAAACAAACCATATGTACACATGATTTGAGACAGGTTAAATAGTATTAACATGTTTTATAGAATTTATAGGATTTGTGATAACTAAAACAAGATTAACACATGAGGAGTCCAACAGTTTTTACCTTCCATAAGTCTCCTTGGGCATAAAATTATTGGTAGAAATATTTCTTTCTTGATGCACTATTTTACTTTATTCTCCTTCTTATATGTAACTAATGGAACTATGTACCGGTAGTTCAATAAATGTTTTCTAAAGAAAATATACAATGAGAATAAATCATGTATTCTCTATTCTTGTATGAAACAAGTTTTTCATTATTATTTCAATTTTTTCTTTATTTCTCCTCAATTCTCCTTAGTTGTAGTGTCCTTCTAATGAAATGAGGCAGTAAATGGCTTCTTCATAGCATGGTTGAGTCACACCCTAGACTCATGCCCATCCTCCTCTAGTATGATGTGTTAACCACCATTCCTTACATTATTTTACTTCTCTTGATATAAATTAATGGGTCTTCACAAATATGATGTCTCTTTTTTCTCAACCAATTTACCATTAGGTATCTTCATCTTAGATATTTCCAATTTAGAATCACTCTCACTTGTATTAAAAAAATTTACACTATTTGGAACCATCAAAGGCTGCTTAATAATTTCAATTTAGTAATAAATTTCTTCCTTGATCTAGAGTTTGAATTAGTCTAGAAACCAATAGAAAAGTTTATTTCTCTTTTTGGATATTTATCAATAATATTTTAAGAAAAAAATTAACATAAAAAGTTCACGAGACTCCATATCCAAGAGTTTTGAATTCATACAATTGGTCTCTGTGGCATTAGAGTGATTCAATTCTGAAACATTTGGTTTATCTTTTCATAAACTTTTCAATGACTACTTATCTTTATCCCAATATCCTTTAATAATGGAATGGTAAGTCATCAATTCATATTTAAAATAATAATTTTCAACTTCAATTTTTGAGGCATATCTAATAATGATTTATATATCTCCATGAGCCAAATCAATCCTCCACTAATTAAGTGAGATATTGTTGTGAAAATTATTATTTTCTTACTCATCGTACATTGAATTTTAATATATAACCATATGAAAATATTTATTAGTACTCTTCATATTTCTTACCTTGTTTTCTTACCTTTTTATTTGATTTCTCAATTCATTGATACACATAGATTCCACATATCCATTAGAAACATTATTTAAAAAATTAGTTCATAACTCATTAAAATCACACTCCATGATATAGGAAAAAAATAAATTCATCTTGATGAAAAAAATATAATTATTTATGAATAATTTATCTCCAGTAATAGATACAAAAAACTAAATCCTCCAAATAAGATCCATTTAAAAATAAACCTTAGTTTTTAAATTCCAAGAGTGAAACCATTTTGTAATAAAATATGAAATGGATATATTTAAATACAAATAATACAATGAATATTAATTTAATGACTCATGATATTTCATGGTATTATTAGGGATCTTTAAAATTAAGGACTATAGAGTTAAAAGGCGTTATGGACACTAATTTTGGTATAATCATTATGATATCAAAAAATTAGGGGTTGTGATCCATGTGGGTAACCCTGGATATAATACCAATAGATAATACTAGTAATTAGTTACTTTACCAATGAGAGGGTGGGTTGATTAAGTAGAAAATGTATAAGGATAACTTTTCATACATTTTCCTCCTTTTTAGGATAGTTTACCATGTTTTCTGATAGAGCATGGACCACATGATAATCCCAAAAATAATATAGATTTTTAAGAAGATATGATAAAGAGATAGAACACACAAAAACAAAAGGTATTAAAATGTTTACAAAACACTTTTTATTAAGTGTATATCCTTGGTGAATCATTATTTATCATACAAATAGACACTTCAGTGCCTCGTTATCCATGAATGACTCTATGGATAGAGAAAGGAAATATCCTTGAACTCCAGTAAGAATGTAAAAAAAATTAAATGATTAATAGATCAGTAATAAAAATATCGTTTCATCTTCGGTGATCCTGACTCCATCTTCCTCAAGAACATATAGACTTTAGACTTTGTGTGAACCTATGTTCTTCCCTCAAGCTAGAACTGGATGGCTGGGCCTCTCATGACTTCATCCAATCAACTACTATGTCAATATCATCATATACTTTCTGAAAACATGAATGATCCATTTATATAAAAAAATTCATATCTATATAGATTTAATTGAAATATTTATCGATCCCTGAGACTCTAATGTTTTCACTTATCTCCATAAGATATATTTACTAAATCCAAAGTCAAATATGTTTATCAAATAGATGTAGTTTCCTAATTCAAGTCCTGGTTTCATCCCTACAAGATAGAGCCAATGATTTTGGGAAATTTTATATTGAACTAGATTATATCATGATACTAAATATCACAACACAATTAATGTTGTTGAAAAATGGTACACTTTTTCACAATGCAGGCTTTGATCATACTCTAAGTACAAAAAACTCAAAAAATATTATATCTTGAAATCACTCATAAAATACAAAAAATATTTATTTGAATTATGATGTGATCATGTAGCTTATAGTGTGGAATATATATCACATCCTATATTTTCCTCCAGTTATATTGCAACATGACCTCCACAACATTTTGACTCCATAATTTTATAAATCACCATGTATTCAAATTATAATTTCATAGAGTTTTATGGAATTGTTCTTATTTACATCACTATTATAGCTTCCATGAACCATTAAATTGTAGTTTAAGACTTCTTGGATCCCATAATATCACTATATCAAAATATCCAAACTAGTATTCACAACATATTTAATTCCTTTTTATTTCCTCATATGACTTCTCATAGCGCAATCTTAATGGTTGTGGAATGATTCAATTGGAATTAGATTTTCAACATAGTGACATCAGGATCTGTAAGATAAACTCATTCTCATACCATCATCACCATAGAGGGACCAAGAAATCATGGGGTGATACTTCTTGAATCAGATTAAAATAATTCATGTATAAGGTTAACTCGAGATTTTTGTAGTGTAATCATCACCATTAACATCATGATTTTTGTACCCTCATAAAAACATCATCTAAACCTCACCAGAATTACAGCATTGCTAATATAACATCAACATAATTAATGTAAATAAGAATGAATTCATATCTAGCTTAATTGATCATTGTATAGTGATCTCCCTTATGATATGATATTCTCCCATAAAAATAATCATCCAAGTCCAAGGCACCACTTCTACTCTAGTCTTCTCTATCATTCATAATGTTCTCCAATATTCATCATGATGCTACAAAATCAGTTCAATCTACTTTATTCACCTTGATACTAAATCTTTATATTCATTATATTTTTAAAAGTGAAAATATATGTGATATTTCAAGATTTATTCCAATAATAGGTATATATTTTCAAGAGTACCTACATGACAAAATTAAAATACATGTATATATGAGATATATTACTGCTTCATCAACTCATTATTAATCTAGTATAATCTATTTCTAACTACATATGAAGGTTCATGACACTGCTGCAACATGTTGTATAGTGTTAATCAGAGATATTCATACATCAATGAATATGAAATCATGTGGACTATGGAAACTTTTTTGATCATCGTATGGAGACACAATATCTATCGTGTACTTCATACTCCATCTGATTATCAATTCATCCAAGAGTCCATCATCAGCTGGCCAAGACATGTGATCTTTAATTAATTTCTTCCAAAACAGATCCAGACACTCTTTTTTGAATCTTATCAATGATTCAACCAAGGAAACTAGTAGGATAAAAAATTTCATTGATCTTTATAGATAAAATGTAATCTCACCACACAGTCATCCCATAATAGATTATAGAATCTTTATATACTCTTCGTCCAACGTAGAATCTATGAATTATCTATATTTAAATGATATTATGATGATCTTCATAAATATTTATCTTTCTTGAAAAATGAAAATGTATTTAATATATCAATTTCACCAAAGTATATCACACTACTCAATGTATTCTAAATCCAACGTGTTCCAAATCTATCACACATAAATTATTTCCTCAATTATTAAAAAAAATCCAACATGACATATCAACAAGATTCATTCATGGAATTCTCATTTTAAAGAAAAATCTAATAGGATATATCAACATGATTCATGAATATACATCATCTTTATGGTATGAATGGGCACATTAATCTTCCTCTTTGGATTTTCTATCAATACGACCATCATAAATATCCATTAGTAAAACCTGAATTTATTTTTGAAACATAATGAAAGAACCTAATAAAATGATAGTATCACAAAGAAATCAACCTATTCTAATAATTAAAAACCTATTTGGAATTATAAAAATGTCACTTTGGATTTATGAGTTTATTTTACCCATTTGAAAAGATAATCCAAACAAAATATAGAGATTATTTATGTGAGATTGTACTTAGGTATATTTCCTTGATAGGTTTGAGATTCCTATCCCACATAATATAAATATCAATAAATTAATCTAAGACTGTAATATAAAACACATTGTAATAAATAAGATAAATCAATCAACATTACTATACAGTATATAAGTAATCACCCAACAGAATTCTCTATTTGAAATACCCTCTTCAATTTCTCAAATAATCACCCACTTTTTATTCCAAAACATCATCAAGTAATTAAAGTATAACTAAATTAATATGGTTTTTCAAATATTTCCTTATTTTTTAAAATGTAAGTGGTTGTATCGCTTTGAAACACGGTGGCTTTAAATGATTTCTAGATTTACCTCTAAACCTCTCCACCACTTGTTTTCTATCTTCATGAACAGGCCCCTCATTTGATTCTTCAGGAACATAAACAGAATATTTTCCCCCTTAAATCATTCTAGTAACAACCTTTGTATTATTCACTACTTCATGATTTTTATAGGTTCCAAGGGTTTTATATTTATTTGAGGTGAGAACTATTTTTGAATTTTGAAGAGATGCATGCACCTAAAATAGCTCATCACTGCTTTTTTAAAATTTCATTAGCATGTTGAACCATAATTAAATTCTAAATAACACTTTTTTAATATATTCTTCATCTCATTATGATATTCCATGACTTTGGTGGGATCTTCTTTATTTTTCTCTACAACCTTTTCATAATCATCATTATGAATCCTTACCTCATGAGGATTGTAATAATCATATAATTCTAGTATCTCTGGCAACCATTTGAGACATGTTTTGGTGGAATGCCCCAATAGTTTTTACCATCGACAAATCTCCCTGGGTGTACCATAATTGGTAGAAACTTTTTATTTCTCATCAAATGGTTGTGCTTGTATCTTCTTCTGAGATTTCATTGTTGTATTTTTGTACCAGTGCTACCTCAATTTATGTCAAAAGAATCTACACCATGAAAAAAACCATGTATCATTGATTCCTATATAAAAAATGTTCCCTTATGATTTCAAGTGTTTTTTCATTCTCAATGATTCTCCTTCACAATAAAATTATAGGAAAATTGATTTTTTTTAAATGGGTTATTTTTGACGAACTAAAATTCCATTGTAAATAGTCCCAGAAAAATTATTTTTTTCAATGAATAAGAAATTATTTCAAAAAACAAATAGGTATTTCAAAAGAAAAGTCTTTGGCGTGCCATGATGTGTGCTATGATAGGAATTAGTTATTTATGATGGACAAATTATTTTTGACAGATGTTCTATCACATATATTTTCAGATATCCATTGGAAACATTATCTAAAAAACTAGTTGACTACTCATTAAAATTAAACATCATGATGTAGGGGAAGTAAAAACTTATTTAAAAAAAGGATAAATAATTATAAATAATATATCTCTAGAAATATATATGAAAAAATAAATCATCCATAGAAGATCCAACAAAAAACTCATCCTTGATTTTTAAATTTATCAAGTTAAATCATATATCAATGAAAGTATGTGATAGATATATCCTAATGAAAATAATGAAATCACTATTAAATTAAATACACATGATCCTACATGGTCATATTGGTGACTTTTACCATGAAGCTCTGTAGGTTGGAAATTCATGTGGTTGTGTTAATTATAATATTCTATAAATGACATTAGAAACAAATTGTAGGTGATCAATGTGGGTAAACCTGGATCTACAGTTGATAGACCTGATAATGAGTTTTCTAACCACTGAGAGGGGGTGGGGTGAATCAGTGGTCAAAGTCTAATAATAACATTTTCTTTATTTTCCTCATTTCATTGCTAAATTACCACATAAATAGAAATTTTATGGATCACATCACGATCCCAATAACAATAAGTATGTTGACAATGATAAAAGCAATATAGAACACACCAATACATTGGGGATTATATAGTATACAACACTATTTCTATAAAGTGGTTGTTTCCTTGTTGAATGACTGGTTATTATCCTAATGACCACTCACAACATAATTATCAAAAATGAATTACTTAATGGATAGATTAAGGGAATATCCTTGAACTCTAACAATAATTTGAAATATAATTGTAAGAGAAATATATTAATAATAATGATGATCTATATAATTTTTAATCCTTAATCCATATTTATCAAGTGTATATGGGAATTAGATTCTGTGTACACCCATATTCTTCCTTCTAGATAGTCCCAAATGGGTGTCCCTTTTAGGTCTTTGTCCAATCAACAACTGATTCAATTTTTTTCATCTTCTCTAGATCATCATGACTGTTTTATTTAAAAATATATTTTATATCTCTATATGATCATTAGAAATATTAATCAATCCATGAGTATTTTATCTCCTCACCTATATATATAAGATACATTTATTAAATCCCAAGTTAATTTCATTTCTTAATATTTTGGTTTATTAATTTGATTTTTTATTTCATCCAAAAAATATAGTTCATATAATTCAAGACATTATATAATTAACAAGATTATGATGTGGTGATTTAAATAATAATGCAATGTATAAGTCCATGATATAGTATACTCCATCTTGGTGCAAGATTCCATCAAACTCCATATCCAAAATCACTAGCTGAAATATATCTTTTAATTTCTCATTAGATCTACCAAATTAAATTTGGGATTGTGGTGTGATCACCTAGATCATGACCTGAAATTTATATCTCTAGATATTGTTTCCTCAGGATGTGGTGAATCATAACCTCCATAATGTGGTGACTACTTAAATTTGAGAATCACCATTTCATCATATTATATCTATATAAAGTTTCATGGAATTTACACATGATTACTTCCCCAGTCCCTACACCATAAACCATTAAAATGATGTTCAATACCACTTATCTCCCAGACCAGCACTACAAAAACTTATTCAATTTATTCATCACGGCATAGCGTACTCCTATTTATTTCCTCATATATTTTTTCATGGTGAAATACTAAATGTTGGGATATGATTCTATATAAATGTTATTAACTCAATATTTCAATAAGTCTATGTAAGATAATCTCCTTACACTACCATCATCATCACAGTGTGGTTATTCTGGAACTAGATTAAGCTTATTCCTACTCAACTAAATCATATTATTTTTTATATGATCATAATTTCAAGACTAGTGATAAGACTATGAAAATGATATATGATATATTTATAAAAGTTATAGAAGTATCCCAATCAAAAAATAGCCTTTAGGAGATATAGTCAAATAAATTAAAATCTATCTAAGATTGTGAAGAATCCATCAATGAGTATTTAGTATAAAGGATGTTGATCATAATAATTAATAACTATTGTATAAATGTTTTCAAAGGTAGAATTGAAGATAGATTTAAGAAGGTATAGGATTTATTAAAATAATCTATCTTGAGAATTTAATTTACTTTAGAGTACTTTATAACAAGATAAATACATTTTGGAGTTATTATAATAATTCCTGCATTTAATTGAAGTTGTTGTGAGGTTATGTGAAGAGATTATGAAATCCCTGAGATAGTTTGAATTCATTATAAAGTTTTTTTAATTAATTTGGAATTATTTATTTCTAGATAAAAATGGATAAGTGTTGAAAATTATATAATACGCTTGAAATTTTTGAAGACTTTGATATCATAATTCTTTTTATATAGGATTATAAAGCATTATAAGACTTCAAGGTAGTTCATAAGACTTTATAGTTGTCCAAAATTTGATAAAGGAAGGACTTTATAAATATTTACTTGATGTGTGTAATATTTTTTTATAGTGAGTAAGAATTTAGATAATTGTATAAGGTTTTGTGATTTGTAAGTAATACATTGAAGCTTGCATAAGATTTTTTGATCCATGTATAACTTATATCCTTGATAATATTTGATGTTGGTAAGACTTATAAGAAGATAGTATGGATTTATTACTCCTCATGTAATAATTTTATAACTGATTATATATTTTTATTTCATAAAACTTCTAATGTGGTATAGGTTATTTCTAGTGATCTAAAAAATTGGAAAATACATGAGATATGTCTCGTGTGTGTAAGAAATATTATGTTGGTAAATATGAATCTTGTTTGAATTCAATAATAATTATAAAAAATTCATACCAAATGGTGTATCTAAATATATGTAATACTTTCATATAAAGTGTGTAAGACTCATGGAATTCATGTGAATTTAGATTATAATGAATTTGAAAACACTAAGAAATAACAAAATTGAAGATTCTGAATTGGAAATGATTTTTGATGATACTAATACTATGATTTCAAGGTTAAATATTCATGATCCTATTTCTGGACATTATTCAATATTAATATTAGGGAGATTTAAATAAGAAGAACCTAAAAATATCATTGTTATAAAATATATTTGATTTTTATATGAAAAAATTTGAAAATCATATTTTGTAATAAAATATGAATAAATTCAAATAATGCATGATTTTTTATTAAAAGATTAAAATATCATAAATTTATTTTAGATTCAATAAATGAATAAGGAAATAGATCTTTACTCTGAGATAAGGGAGATCACATCTATATTATATTTTGTGTAAAATAAATGAATGTTAAATTCCAGATAAATATTTTATGGAACAAATGTGTTAATTATTATGATAAACTTAATTCATTTAAATATTACAAAGAATGTTGTGATTCAAGATATATGATCTAAGTTGGAAGATTTTTATATAAGATAAATCTAAGGAATTAAAAGTTGAACTAAAGCTGGATCTATAATTCCAAAATCACTCTTGCAATAAAAAGAGTTTCTCCACGCGATAAATGTTATTGTTGTATGATTTTAATTTATCTATGTTGGACACTCTATGCTATATTAGTTTTCATAATCACAATTAATGTCAAACTACATATTCTACTATTTCACAGAGAACAATATTTTTTTAATAAGTCAATAACCTATATTTATGAATCAATATGTTTAAAATTGTATTTTTACATGTATTTTTTGATGTCACATAATATAGTAATATTATGTGTAAAATAGACTCTTCATAAGTTTCTCAAAGCTCTGGCACGGATATTATTCTCGACACACCAATGTGCGACACATCGATGTTCGACACACAGATGTTCGATACACCGATGCTCGACACACTGATGGTAGACACACCAATGTTTGACACACCGATGTTCGACACACCATGTAACAACCCGAGAGTTCATGTTTTGTGTAATGATATGTTTCCCCTTTTAGTTGGACCATCTTGCTTTAAAAAGAAAATGGAAATAAATGAAAAACGTAACAACAAGCATGAATGGAACACTCCTTTATTAAGAAACATGACGTTTACAACTTCCCACAATCAAAACATCACTAACCAAGGATTCCAACCAAGAATCCGATTACAATGATAGGAAGATTGCTTAGAACTATTAGGAACCCGAGTATGCGGTAAGGATTCCGAGCATCCATCATAAGGAACGTAAGGATTGCTGAAGCCACCGCGACCGTGCTCAGCACCAAGGGGATCATACGAACCATCCTTGCTTCTCCTTCAGCCACTTGAGGTAAGGGTCACCGAGACCCAATCGTTTTATAAGCACCAAATATGACTGTTGGACCTCAAACGGTCATAAATACGACCGTTGATTCCCAAAGAATCCAATGATCCTTGTTGACCGTTGGGGATAAAATGACCGAAATGATAAGTGGGTAGTTTTTCTTTAATTTTTTTTAAATGACCTCAATGTTAATTATCCTTTGTTTTCAAAAATAAGAATTTTATTTTATGTTTTAAAAGGAGATAATTAATATTATTTTCTTCTTCCTTTATTTGTTATATATATATGTAATTTGAGCAAGTAATTGTTTGTTTAACTTATTTTCTCTTTTAAAATGGTGGACTAATGTTTCTGGTGAAGTTTTACTTCTTTCACAAATATAAATGTGCACACACTCGGTTTGTAGATGTACATATATTTATGTTGTGATAAACTGTATGTAAAATGGATTATACCTATTTTCTGAATTATATATATATGTGATAATAATATAAATGTTGATCACTTGCTTTTATATTTTGAAATTATGTCAACGTTTTGGTTTCTTGCTATACACATTTTGTGGTATAATGTTAAAATGCTAATATCTAACAGAATAATTAACTGCTTGCAACTATAATTGGTGATCTTGAATCTTTTAAACAATAATAATGCTTTGTTGTGCTGAATGTGTAATGGTGTAACTTTTGTTAATGTGAAGCGGGGTGGGATGAACGAATTAATATACACTTATATTAAATGACCCATGACGTTTTAAATAAGAATGGTTTAATAATAAAAATATAAATTAGGCTTGATTAAATTAATTGACAACAGAATTATTATTAAAATAATTAAATTTGTAAATAATTGAATGTTAAATAATGATAAAGTTTTATAAAAAAAATAAAAATAAAAAAAATTCAAAAGGAAACAAATCGCGGGTAGGGGAGGCCCGTATTTCCTCCTGCCTTTACGCCGCATCTTACCTCAGCCGCTGGATCGGGTCGATTAAATCTCAGCCGTCGGTCGTTTTCTCCTCCTCCACGTCGCATTTCGCGTTTTTCTTCTCCACGTCGCGCTCATCTCCCTCGCGCCGAACCAGTAGCCTTTTCTTCTTCTTCGCCGTGTAGACCCAGCGACGCCTCCTTTCCACACAGCTTGACACTGACCCCGGCCTTGGATCCCCATCGCCTCCCGTGCACGATTTTCCCTCCGACTTTAAGACCTGGTTGCACCACAGGCATGAGGGTTGTTTTCTGCACCGGTTGAGAAGAGCTTGCACCGAGCTCTCGTGTTGGCCGACCACCGATCCAGCATCGCCCCGAGTCATCTCCTGTTTCTGTCCTCCAAGCCGAAGTAAGGGTTGTTTTTCTTTCTTTCTTTGTTTTTTTTTCAGTTGTGTAAGTACCGGGTTGTTTAGAGTTATATATATACTTTTATACTGGTTATATATGTATATATATGTATTCCATGTGCATACTTTCGGGATCCTGCAGATGCACCTTGCTCCTCCTCCTTCCCGTCGAGCTGGTAAGGGATAGTTGAGTTTTGTGTTTCTTTTTTTTGTACGCTTATGTATGTAAATATATATATATATATTTGGATATAACATTAAATCCTTTGTTTTTGGGCTCCCTAAATATGATTATTAGTTCTAAACTCATGTTTTAATGTGTTAAAAACTTGAAAGGGGTCAAGTGTGTTTTTGTGTTTTCTTTTACTTCGAAATATAAATATGTATATACATGTTTATATAGACACAAACCCTTTTGCATGTACGCACTATGTGTGTTATGTATACCTACGTCCTGAGGCTATGCACCTGATTCCGCTGGCTTCGTTGTCTTCCTCTCCTCTTCGCCGTACTGGTAAGGGTGATATTTTTGAAACTCGGTTTGGGTTCATGTTTGTTTTTCGTTTTATGTTATTTTATATTTTTCATATATATAAATATACATGTTTTATGTTTTGAAATATAATCGAGGAAGATCAAATTTTAAGTTATGTTTTTATTACAATTCGACTTATATATATACATGTTTTTCTTTTGTATGAAACCTCTTCCAAATCAGAATTGTTTTTGTGTACATCAAATTAAGACAAGATTTGTGGGAATCCAAAGTATGAATAAAACTGAATTCCTACACAAGTGATAAGTTGATTTCCTTGTGTGCTTTTATAAAACCCTATCTAGAACTCCGAATAGTTACAAGGAATTACACTTGCCTTGTTTTTAATTTTCTAGCACATTATGTTTCCAAAAGGAGATGTTTTAAAGATATCCTTAAGCCTGGAAGTGGCCCTTAGTAATAATGTAATTCTACATGACAAACCAATACATTGAGTGTTTAAGATATTTTTTTTTCTTGTGTAATAAGCTTGTTGTTTCCAGTTCTGATTCTTTATCTATGCTCATGACATAATCTGTTTCTGATTCTTTATCTATTCTCATGACATAATCTGTTTCTGATTCTTTATTTATGCTCATGACATAATCTGCTCCAAATTCTTTATTTATGCTCATGACATGATCTGCTTCAAATGGTGAATATGTATGAGAGACTTTGACTATGAATATATGAATGAAACCTAATGAACGTATGACCATGTCTAAATATGAGAGGGAAGTATTGGACTTACATGTTATGGACGGGTGCGCCCGGAATTATACAGCGCTCCAATGCATTGGGTAAAGGATGAGTCTCATGAGACGTTATGTGCTACAGTCTTGGCGGTTAGCCTCGGCTTGTGCTGCTATGGAAACGGGATTGGCGGTTAGCCTTGACCCGTATTAAGTTATGTTTTTATGGTCTCGACGCAAGGTCTTGACAAGGTCCGGCATTATACTTTCCCTCCACATATGAAGATTAATGGTGAACCAGGGGATGGTTCAACTAACAGGACATCCCTAACTGGGTAAATTCCCCTAGACTATGAGAAAGGAAACATGTGATAAGAACTGAAAAACATATGTTTGGTATCATAAGAACTTTACGTGTCCTTGTCTTGTTTAATGTAATGTTTTATCACTTTCTAAAATGTCTGCCTTGAAATGCTCCCTTGATCATGAAACCGTACTTAACGTGACAAGAACTGTTTTCTTATGGTGAACTGTTAAATGAACTGCATTCTTCTCACGAACCATGATATGCATGTTTTCCTACCTAGCCATAGTAATTCCCTTGGAATTGAAGTAACCTTGTTTTAACTTTATGTATTGCTTACTCTGTTTATTTTGCGCACTCTGACCATGTTTACATTAAGGCTTATTGCAAATACGTGCCTCTTTGTGCAAGTGGTTTTCAAAGAAAGTTGGATTTCATGTTTTTAATAAATGATAATGTTTTAGAAAAGTATTTGTATTCTTTTCAAAGGATTCATGTATGAAAGGATTTTTCCTAAAAATGGTTTTTAAACCCCTTACTGGGCATTTTTGCTCACCCTACGTTTTGTTTAAAATTTTTCAGGTATGGTTGATATTAATGAAGCTAAACAAAAGCAGCTGGTTTCCCAGAATCCCGAGCCTCACGATCCTCTGTTGTGATGAGACATGATATTTTGTTTGTAATGATGTAGTGTTAAGTGTATCATGTCTCATTAAGCACCCCGGTATTTGGGGGTCGCTACAGTTGGTATCAGAGGATGGGTTCAGGAAACTCTGGAAAACCAGGTGATATAAACATACTGCTAAGACTAACTAAGTAAAAACAATTTTCAGATGGCTGATGTACCTACTGACCTTCTGTCACTCCCCACCGAGGCTCTAGAGAACATTATATCTCTAGTCAGCCGTGAAAACTTCTTGAACTATGCTCACATTCGCATGACGTGTAAGCGCTTGTACGATGTGTCGAACTCATCTAGAGTGCTTAGTCTCCACCGGGGAATAGGGATGGATTATCTCCTAATGATGATGACACAGTTTCCCTCGTATGCACGTCGAGGAAGGTATCACGAAGGACTCTTCCGAGTGTTTACTGCGGGCGAGGAGTTTGGCACAATGCTAGATAACCCTTTCCAAGAAGCTGCTGCTGCCGGAGATCTTCGAGCGGCTTATCTGTGTCAGGTCCTGCACTATGGCTTCTGGGGCCAGTTAATGGACTTCGAAGCGTTGGAGAATGAGTCCACTCGTGTGTCTCTTAGGCAAGAAGTGTACACTGACGTTTCCCAACTCCACACCCCTCACGCGAAACTCAAGAGGCGTTATAAATGTCCCCATGACTTTAGTCCTGTTTGCTCTTCTTGTGTATGGTTTGTGGAGTTAGAGAGTTTCGCCTCTCTTTGTAGTGTCCACCTGGAAAACTCAGACTTTAATGTGTAAACTTTCTTAATTAAAAAGTTTATGTTCTCTTTTCTCTTAGTGTTGTTAAGTGACCTTTCTTGTTTACCTTTTCTACCAGATGGAAAGTCAGATGAACCTCTCGTCTCTGCCTGACGAGTTAATAGAGGTTGTCTTGATCAGAACTTGTATGGAGGACTTTCCCTCATTTCTCCACCTACGAGGGTCCTGTCAACGTCTTCTGGACATAGCAAACAGTCCAGAAATTCTCCGCGCATGTCAGGAGAATGAACATGTGATCCACCTCCTTGCCACCACCCAGCTCCCCTGCTATAGGCGAAGGGGGAGATACCAGGAAGGGTTGTTTCAGTGTTTCTCTATGACACGGAACTTCTCCGCCAGAGCTTGCTTTCTCGTAGCAGCTCAGGACGGCAACCTCAGAGCCGCCTACATGTTTCAGATCCTGAACGTCAGCCTTCTCAATCGCGTTGTACCCCTCAACTACCTCGAGCGTGATGAAGTTCGAAGGGTTACTAGGGGATTCGTCCGCTCGGACGTCTCAGAGCTGTTTATTGCACGAGCCTCCCTGTGGAAGCCTGTGTGTAGTGCCCATGAGCAGGAGTACAAGTCTTATTGCTCGAAGTGTATCTGGGTCAGGGAAACAGAGGAGTTGTGTACCAGTTTAGGGGTACCGTTAACTGAGCCAGGCCTTCAGTTCTGGTGATGTTGTGCGACCGAAGTCTTTCTCTTGTCTTTTTACGAATAGAATTGCGAGGACGCAATTCTTTTAAGGGGGGGATAATGTAACAACCCGAGAGTTCATGTTTTGTGTAATGATATGTTTCCCCTTTTAGTTGGACCATCTTGCTTTAAAAAGAAAATGGAAATAAATGAAAAACGTAACAACAAGCATGAATGGAACACTCCTTTATTAAGAAACATGACGTTTACAACTTCCCACAATCAAAACATCACTAACCAAGGATTCCAACCAAGAATCCGATTACAATGATAGGAAGATTGCTTAGAACTATTAGGAACCCGAGTATGCGGTAAGGATTCCGAGCATCCATCATAAGGAACGTAAGGATTGCTGAAGCCACCGCGACCGTGCTCAGCACCAAGGGGATCATACGAACCATCCTTGCTTCTCCTTCAGCCACTTGAGGTAAGGGTCACCGAGACCCAATCGTTTTATAAGCACCAAATATGACCGTTGGACCTCAAACGGTCATAAATCCGACCGTTGATTCCCAAAGAATCCAATGATCCTTGTTGACCGTTGGGGATAAAATGACCGAAATGATAAGTGGGTAGTTTTTCTTTAATTTTTTTTAAATGACATCAATGTTAATTATCCTTTGTTTTCCAAAATAAGAATTTTATTTTATGTTTTAAAAGGAGATAATTAATATTATTTTCTTCTTCCTTTATTTGTTATATATATATGTAATTTGAGCAAGTAATTGTTTGTTTAACTTATTTTCTCTTTTAAAATGGTGGAATAATGTTTCTGGTGAAGTTTTACTTCTTTCACAAATATAAATGTGCACACACTCGGTTTGTAGATGTACATATATTTATGTTGTGATAAACTGTATGTAAAATGGATTATACCTATTTTCTGAATTATATATATATGTGATAATAATATAAATGTTGATCACTTGCTTTTATATTTTGAAATTATGTCAACGTTTTGGTTTCTTTCTATACACATTTTGTGGTATAATGTTAAAATTCTAATATCTAACAGAATAATTAACTGCTTGCAACTATAATTGGTGATCTTGAATCTTTTAAACAATAATAATGCTTTGTTGTGCTGAATGTGTAATGGTGTAACTTTTGTTAATGTGAAGCGGGGTGGGATGAACTAATTAATATACACTTATATTAAATGACCCATGACGTTTTAAATAAGAATGGTTTAATAATAAAAATATAAATTAGGCTTGATTAAATTAATTGACAACAGAATTATTATTAAAATAATTAAAGTTGTAAATAATTGAATGTTAAATAATGATAAAGTTTTATAAAAAAAAATTCAAAAGGAAACAAATCGCGGGTAGGGGAGGCCCGTATTTCCTCCTGCCTTTGCGCCGCATCTTACCTCAGCCGCTGGATCGGGTCGATTAAATCTCAGCCGTCGGTCGTTTTCTCCTCCTCCACGTCGCATTTCGCGTTTTTCTTCTCCACGTCGCGCTCATCTCCCTCGCGCCGAACCAGTAGCCTTTTCTTCTTCTTCGCCGTGTAGACCCAGCGACGCCTCCTTTCCACACAGCTTGACACTGACCCCGGCCTTGGATCCCCATCGCCTCCCGTGCACGATTTTCCCTCCGGCTTTAAGACCTGGTTGCACCGCAGGCATGAGGGTTGTTTTCTGCACCAGTTGAGAAGAGCTTGCACCGAGCTCTCGTGTTGGTCGACCACCGATCCAGCATCGCCCCGAGTCATCTCCTGTTTCCGTCCTCCAAGCCGAAGTAAGGGTCGTTTTTCTTTCTTTCTTTGTTTTTTTTTCAGTTGTGTAAGTACTGGGTTGTTTAGAGTTATATATATACTTTTATACTGGTTATATATGTATATATATGTATTCCATGTGCATACTTTCGGGATCCTGCAGATGCACCTTGCTCCTCCTCCTTCCCGTCGAGCTGGTAAGGGATAGTTGAGTTTTGTGTTTCTTTTTTTTGTACGCTTATGTATGTAAATATATATATATATATTTGGATATAACATTCAATCCTTTGTTTTTGGGCTCCCTAAATATGATTATTAGTTCTAAACTCATGTTTTAATGTGTTAAAAACTTGAAAGGGGTCAAGTGTGTTTTTGTGTTTTCTTTTACTTCGAAATATAAATATGTATATACATGTTTATATAGACACAAACCCTTTTGCATGTACGCACTATGTGTGTTATGTATACCTACGTCCTGAGGCTATGCACCTGATTCCGCTGGCTTCGTTGTCTTCCTCTCCTCTTCGTCGTACTGGTAAGGGTGATATTTTTGAAACTCGGTTTGGGTTCATGTTTGTTTTTCGTTTTATGTTATTTTATATTTTTCATATATATAAATATACATGTTTTATGTTTTGAAATATAATCGAGGAAGATCAAATTTTAAGTTATGTTTTTATTACAATTCGACTTATATATATACATGTTTTTCTTTTGTATGAAACCTCTTCCAAATCAGAACTGTTTTTGTGTACATCAAATTAAGACAAGATTTGTGGGAATCCAAAGTATGAATAAAACTGAATTCCTACACAAGTGATAAGTTGATTTCCTTGTGTGCTTTTATAAAACCCTATCTAGAACTCCGAATAGTTACAAGGAATGACACTTGCCTTGTTTTTAATTTTCTAGCACATTATGTTTCCAAAAGGAGATGTTTTAAAGATATCCTTAAGCCTGGAAGTGGCCCTTAGTAATAATGTAATTCTACATGACAAACCAATACATTGAGTGTTTAAGATATTTTTTTTTCTTGTGTAATAAGCTTGTTGTTTCCAGTTCTGATTCTTTATCTATGCTCATGACATAATCTGTTTCTGATTCTTTATCTATGCTCATGACATAATCTGTTTCTGATTCTTTATTTATGCTCATGACATAATCTGCTCCAAATTCTTTATTTATGCTCATGACATGATCTTCTTCAAATGGTGAATATGTATGAGAGACTTTGACTATGAATATATGAATGAAACCTAATGAACGTATGACCATGTCTAAATATGAGAGGGAAGTATTGGACTTACATGTTATGGACGGGTGCGCCCGGAATTATACAGCGCTCCAATGCATTGGGTAAAGGATGAGTCTCATGAGACGTTATGTGCTACAGTCTTGGCGGTTAGCCTCGGCTTGTGCTGCTATGGAAACGGGATTGGCGGTTAGCCTTGACCCGTATTAAGTTATGTTTTTATGGTCTCGACGCAAGGTCTTGACAAGGTCCGGCATTATACTTTCCCTCCACATATGAAGATTAATGGTGAACCAGGGGATGGTTCAACTAACAGGACATCCCTAACTGGGTAAATTCCCCTAGACTATGAGAAAGGAAACATGTGATAAGAACTGAAAAACATATGTTTGGTATCATAAGAACTTTACGTGTCCTTGTCTTGTTTAATGTAATGTTTTATCACTTTCTAAAATGTCTGCCTTGAAATGCTCCCTTGATCATGAAACCGTACTTAACATGACAAGAACTGTTTTCTTATGGTGAACTGTTAAATGAACTGCATTCTTCTCACGAACCATGATATGCATGTTTTCCTACCTAGCCATAGTAATTCCCTTGGAATTGAAGTAACCTTGTTTTAACTTTATGTATTGCTTACTCTATTTATTTTGCGCACTCTGACCATGTTTACATTAAGGCTTATTGCAAATACGTGCCTCTTTGTGCAAGTGGTTTTCAAAGAAAGTTTGATTTCATGTTTTTAATAAATGATAATGTTTTAGAAAAGTATTTGTATTCTTTTCAAAGGATTCATGTATGAAAGGATTTTTCCTAAAAATGGTTTTTAAACCCCTTACTGGGCATTTTTGCTCACCCTACGTTTTGTTTAAAAAATTTCAGGTACGGTTGATATTAATGAAGCTAAACAAAAGCAGTTGGTTTCCCAGAATCCCGAGCCTCACGATCCTCTGTTGTGATGAGACATGATATTTTGTTTGTAATGATGTAGTGTTAAGTGTATCATGTCTCATTAAGCACCCCGATATTTGGGGGTCGCTACACACCAATGTTCAACACTCTGATGTTCGACACACTGATGTCCGACATACGGATGTTTGACACACCGATGTTTGACACACCGATGTTTTACACACAAATGTTCAACACAACGATGGTTGAAACACCGATGTTTGACACACTAATGTTTCACACACCGATGGTCGACACACCGATGTTCGACACGCCTATGCTCGACACACTGATGCTTGACACACTGATGCTCGACAGAACGATTCTTGATAGACTGATGATGACAGACTGATGACAAACCGATACTGATAGACAGATGATGACACACTGATGATAACAGACTGATGATGACAGATTGGTGAAATAATAATGCTAATAGACCGATGATGACACGCCGATGATGACAAACTGATGGTGATAGATCTATGATGATAGACTGATACTTATAACTCAATGATAGTCAAAAATAACTATTTGAAATTTATTAATTCAAATTTATTTTTAACATTCGTATTTAGACAAATAAATGTTTCTCACAATGGTTAATGTCATCTGTAAGACTATCCATAGATAGTATAAGGTATATCCACATGGGGAGATATTCATCTCTACAGGACCTTGAAGTATAAAAGTATTACAAGCTCAACCTTAAAAGATACACACTGTGAACCCGCTATAAAAACATAAAAGGATGAATGTGTGAATATGAAAGATATTGAAAATAGAAGAACTTGAAGCTTGAGAATACAAAGAGTTTAATATTACAAGCAGCAATCTGCTTAAGCTTGCTGAACATCCTCACATAGAAAAGCTGAACCTTTTCACACCTGGAATCTAGACTATAGAGACTACGATACTCTATTATGGAGCCAACATCCAAAAGACGGATTGAATATCATTTTCTCTACATACATAGAGTCCAGATATTTACTACACAACACACAGAGATTTCTAAACTATATTCTTCCTTTATTACTTTGTTCGGATCTTGTGTTTAATTTTTGATTAGTGTGTGTATCTGTTTCTTTCACACACACTGTCTCCGGAGAATAACTGGAGGATACTAAAATATCTGCACACTCAATCCCTTGTTCACTCTTGGATCACACGTTGAACTGTGGAAGATAACCTGTGTGATCTGTTTGTTAGTTTTCCCATGAATAACTCTAGTAAAGGTCAATTGTGACCTAGACAGCCCTGTATACTGTTTTGAATCCCAATATAGGGTGTGGATTAAAATTTTATTAATATAAACATCTTAGTGGTAGATGATTACCATGTGGAGAGGACTAAGTCTCATCTTTAGACTAAACCTCTTGTTTTTATCCGCTGTGTAGTTTTTCTTGTGTTTTATTCTGATATGTGTTTAATTAATTTCACATTAAGGTAAACTGAACATTGATAGTTATTTTAGAAAGTTTTTTTATCTTTTTAACTAATTATATTAGTTTCAAAAGTTTCACTAATATTTATATTTGTAAATCTGAGAACTAATCAATATTCTCAGAAATTAATTGAACATTTAAGACTTTTTTAAATTCATGAAAAAATGACTTTGATTAAATTATTCAGGTGTATTCTATTAAAGATCATATATTTAACCGAAATTTGTATAGATACTTAATTCACCCCACTCTTGAGTGATCTACTTTGACCAACATTTGGTATCCGAGGGATATAATTGAAAGTTATTGTTAGTTTTTCAAATCTTTTCAACTGTTATTATTGTTGTTTTTCAAAGATCTCAAAATTTCTGTTTTTTCTAAATTTTTATCTCTTTGAAATTATTCTACAATATGTATCATGGAAAATAGATTAGAAGGGTCTAATACCAATAAAACACCTTTATTTAATGGAAAGAATTATGCACAGTGGAAGCTTAAAAAGAAAATACATCTAGAAAGCATGGGATTTGAAATTGGGACTGCTATTGAAAGTAAATATACAATTCCTAAAACTGCTAGAAACACTTGGGAGGAACCAACCAAGGCCGCCTATAATAATAATTTTAATGAAATGAAAGATATGTACTATGTACTAGGATAAGGAGAGTTTTACTATATCTCTGCTTGTAAAACTGCACCTGAGATTTGGGACACTCTGTCTGTTTCTCATGAGGGAACATCTAATGTTAAAGAGATGAGATTAAATACTTATAATATTAAATATTACAACTTCAGAATGAATCCTGATGAATCTATTTCTGATATGTATCTCAAGTTCAATGAAATTTTGAATACCATGATTTCTTTAGGAAGAGAAGTAATATCCAAATAATAGATTATGTGGATACTGTGATGCTTACCAGAAAGATGGCGTGGAACATCTATGTCTATTAGAAAATCGTGTGACATTGATAAAATAACAGTGAAGGAATTAATTAGAAAATTAATGATATATGAAGAGTAATTGATTGTAAATCAAGAAGAGGATGAACCCAAATGAAAATCTATATCTTTCAAGATAATTGCATCTAAAAGTAAAGATAAGAAGAATGTTTAAGCTGCTATAGAAAGCTCCATCACTAAAGACGTGGCTTCAGACAGTGATGAAGAAATGGCCCAGTTGGCTAGAAGATTCAAGAAATTTTATAGGAAAAATAAGTTTTTTAGAAAGCCCGATTACAATGGAATGTATAATAACAGGGGAAATTAGAAAAATGATTGGATGAGAAATGATAATTCAGAAGAGATAATATACAATGAATGTAAAAGGAAAGGACATGTCAAGGCTAACTGTCCAAAGATAAAATACAAGAAAAAGTGTGAAAATAAGGATAAAAGGTATAAGAAAGCAATGAGGGCCACCTAGAGTGCCTCTGAGGATAGCTCAAGTGAATATGCATCTTCTTAAAGTTAGAAGTATGATATATCTAATATGTGTTTTATGAAAAACCCAACTGATTTTACCTTTAACTCTCCTTTATATAAATTTTATTATTTTGAAATTGAGTCAGAGAATATGAAAAATTATGAGTTATTCATATATTGAAACATTCTAGAATAAACATGTAATGAGTTGAAAGATATGTATAAATATTTTAAGAAACAACATGCTCTTACTATGACTATTAACTCTGAACTTACAACTAAAAAAGAGAAAAATTCTCAACTGCTCAAGGAGAATAGTGAGTTAAAAATGTCTAATGATCAATTGATGAAGGACTTGGAAAAGTTTACTAATGAGAAAAATACTCTTACTCAAATTCTTGGTAAACAAATAGCTCTTAAGTATACTTTTAGGATATTATATCAACCAGGTCAAAGGAATTTATTCAAATCACATTTTTTTAACAAAATCTGGAGAATCTGCTACCTCTTTCAAAAACCAGAATTTTACTACAAGTTCCATTTCCGAGAATTCTATTACTACATCCAATTCTTCAGGACCAAATAGAGTTTATTTTTCAAAAACTCTATATTCGGCATATAGGAATCACATAAGACAATTGTTGGTTCCTAAATCTTATATCACTAATGTATGTGGACCCAAACAAATATGGGTACCAAAGTTGTTTCTTGGATGAACTATTTTGTATGTAAACTACCTAAAGAGATCTTGTAAAAAGCTGTGGAACTTGGACAGTGGTTATTCAAGACATATGACAGGGGATTATTCAATATTTAAAATTATTATCAATATTGATGGAGGATAGGTTTCATTTTGGTGACAATGGTATATTAAAAATCAATAGCGTAAGACAGATTGAAAACCCTAACACAATTTAAATTTCTAAATTATTGTGCATTTATGGATTAAAGTATAACCTGCTTATCATATCTCAATTTTGTGATGATGGATTTAATTTTTAATTCAAAAATGATTCATGCCATGTTTTTTATCCCAAGAATAACTTAGTATGTACTGCCTTTAGAAATGATAATGTATATGCTATAAATCTAGACACACTAGCCTCACAGAATGTCTCCTTTCTAAATGTATTTCACAAAGAGTCTTGGATCTAGAATAGAATACTAGGACATTGCAACATACACTCTCTTAGGAAGTTAACTAGACAAGTTTTAGTTACATACTTACCCAAATTAGAGTTTCCAGAAAATAAAGTGTGTAATTCTTGTCAAAAAGGAAAGAAACATAAAATCTCTTTCAAACCAAATGAATAAGTAACTACTTATCAACCTCTTTAGTTGGTTCACATGGACTCATTTGGACTATCTAGATTTTTGAGTCTCAATGGGAAGAACTATATTTATTTTCTTGTAGATGATTTCTCTAGGTACACCTAGACCTTTTTCCTAGCTCACAAAATTTAATCTTGTTCACACTTTACCAAGTATTCTAGGACTGTAAAAAATCTAAGTGGACTTAAGACTAAGTCCTTAAGAAGAGATCATGTTTGTGAGTTTGAGAATCAAGATTTTGATGCTTTTTGTTCACAAAATGACTAAAATCATAAACTATCTGCTCCTAGGACACCTCAATAGAATGGTGTGGTAGAAATAAGAAATAGAACCCTACAAGAAATTGTCTTAACTATTATTAATGAGTATGACCTGCCTATTTACTTCTGGGATGAAGTTGTTAATATAGCTTGTTGCATAATAAATAGATTCTTTATCAGACCCATCCTTAAGAAAAATCTTTATGAGTTGTTGAATAATAGGAAACCCACAGTAAGTTATTTTAATGTTTTTCGATGTTAAGTTTATATTCTGAACACTAAAGATAGTTTAGATAAATTTTCCTCCAAAAGTGATTAAGGAATATTTCTTGGATATTATACATCAAAACAATCCTAGAGAGTATTTAATAATAAAACCAAATGTGTGCAGGAATATATAAATATCATGTTTGATGAAGTAGATACACATGATCCTAAGACCTCACGAGAAAATATTGAAGAGGATATGTCCAATCTGGACATTAATGATAAAACCTCAAATCATCAGGAGAAGAAATATGTGAAAACTTCCAGTTCTGGAAATTATCCAGATCCTAACCGTAATGAACCATATCAACCTAACCAACCTGAAATATCAAGTCCTACCTTATCTAGACTAAATAGGACCCTTGAGAATCATCCCCTAGATGTTTTTGGTGGAGATTTAGATAGAGGAACACAAACAAGTCCTTCATTGAGAAACCATGTTGAACATCAAGAATTCTTCTCATAGATTGAACCTAAAAATATCAATGATGTGATCAATGATGAGTTTTGGGTAATGGCCATGCAATGAGAACTTAATCATTTTAAAATAAATAAAGTTTGGAAACTTGTAGATAGAAAAAAGGATACATTGACCATATGAACCAAATGAGTATTTAGAAATAAAGTTGCTGAAGCTAGAAATATAGTTAAAGACAAAGCTAGACTAGTTGAACAAGGATATAATCAAGAAGAGGGAATTGATTATGAAGATACCTTTGCACCAGTATCTATACTTAAAGTAATTATGATCTTACTTTCCTATGCAGTGCACTTGGATTTTAAACATTATCAAATGGATGTCAAAATTGAATTTATAAATGGTTATATAATTGAGGATGTTTTTTTAACAACCCACAAGTTTTACAAATCTACACTTTCTAAATCATGTGCTCAAATTATATAAAGATTTATATGATTTGAAACATGCTCCAAGATCATTGTATAAAACGTTGAGTAATTTTCTTTTTTCTAAAGGCTTTAATAAAGGACTTTCAGATCCAAATTTATTTATAAAAATAATTTCAAAAGAATTTTTAATATCCCAGATATGTGTAGATGATATTGTTTTTGGATCTTCTAAAAATATATTATGTAATGATTTTTCAAAAATAATGCAAAGAGGGTTTGATATGGGTTTAATGGGTGAACTTAAATATTTTCTTGGATTTAAAATATTTCAAAATTAAGAAGGTATTAAATTAAATCAATGTAAGTACACTAAAGATATTTTGAAAAGATATTGTATTTATAGTAAAAAAGAGTAGTGAAACCCTTATGTGTTCTACATGTAAGTTAGATCCTGATGAAAATGGAAAAGTAGTTGATCAAACTGCTTATAGTGGAATGATTGGTCGTTTACTATACTTAACTTCTAGTAGACCAGATATTATGTTTAGTGTGTGTATGTGTGCAAGATTTCAATAAAATCTAAAAGAGTCACATTTAAATGCAGTCAAAATAATATTCAAATACCTCAAGTATACAACTAATTTAAGGCTATTATATCCTAAAGGAAAGCCTTTTGATTTAGTTAGCTATTTAGATGCTGACTTTTGTGGATGTAAGTTAGATAGAAAGAGACCCTATGGAACATGTCACTTTTTTTGAATGTCTCTAATATTATGGTATAGTAAAAAAGCAAAATTCAGTTTCATTGTCAACTGTTGAAGCAGAATACATTGTTGCTGGTAGTTGTTGTGCACAAATTTTGTGGATGAAACACACCTTATAAGAATATTGATTTAAATTTAGACATATCCCCATAAACTGTGACAACACAAGTGCTATTAACATTTCTAAGAATCCAATTTCTCATTCTAGAACAAATCATATTGATGTAAGACATCACTTTTTGATAGATCCTTATAAAAAAGGTGATATAACTCGGGATTTTATTGGGACAGAGCGTCATCTTGATGATATAATCACTAAACCCTTAATCTCTAAGAGAAGGAACTACATCAGACATGAAATAAGAAGGATAAATCTCTAAGATCTTGTGAAACAGATCCTTGAAACCAATCTTGTGAAACTAATCCTTGAAACCAATCTTGTGAAATCGATCCTTGAAACTGATCTTGTGAAACTGGTCCTTGAAACCGATCTTGTGAAACTGATCCTTGAAATCGATCTTGTGAAACTGATTCTTCAAAATGATCTTGTGAAACCGTTCCTTGAAAGTGATCTTGTGAAACTAATCCTTGAAACCGATTGTGTAATATTGATTCAATGAAACTGAGGTATTTAAGGATTCTTTAGTAATTCTGTCTGTTTTAAATAAAATGATATTGTTTTTTATTCTTTTTTCCATGTTTAAATTTTATGCTTTGCAATTTACAATCCCTAAATGATATATTAATTTTGATCCATCCTGACCTTTCACCTTCCCACTATCGTAAAACCTTCTAACTTTTGTCACTCTATCTCTCGACCCTCGACCTCTCAACTCCTTTGGAATCCAAAACCCAAAAATGGAAAAGACCAAGATCACTATGGAAGAGTCGAGAAAATATCCATCTACTTAACGTCATAAGGGTGATCCTAGTGGGACTAAAAAACCATGTTTGGAAAGACGAGCGGTTACAACTGATAAGGAAGTGTCTGCATAATGGCTTCTGTCAAGCAAGTCATTTTTGTTAAAAGTGCTGGAATCTCAAGGGTGGCTAAGCTGGTTCTCTAATTATGAAAGGCCTTATTATCCCCAAATATTACATGACTTTTATCAACATTTTAAGATATCACTAAATGAAACTAAGTAAGAAAGGATGAATTCAATGGTAAAGGTAAAGAAAATAACTTTTTCATATAAGGAATGGGTTGAGTGCTTGGAGATGCCTCATGAAGGTGTATATGCTGATTATCAAGGTAATATTTCACCTTCCTCTAATATGTTCTCTTAAGAAGATGATCTGAAGGATCTGATTATAAATAAAGAGTCCAAGAGAACTATTGCAAGTGAATTTTATGGAGAGGCAAGGTTACTTTTTAAGTTTATACAACATCAAAACTACCCAAGGAAGGGAGATTTTTCAGCTGTAAAGTATCTGGATGTTTTCATGATCTATCTGTTGAAAAATGGGATAAAAGTGAACCTGTGTAGGTATCTAATGTTGAAAGTTTCTTACATGATAAATCCATCCAAGAAGTCAACTTGTTTGTACTATCCCAGGATGATCTCTTCCATGTTTAAAATGTTAGGTTGTGTGGAAGATGGAGATGAAGTGATAAGTGAATGTAGTGGTTTCTACCTTCAAAAAGATACTCGTAGAAGGATGAATTTATTCTGGAACCCATGGAAGAAATGCTGGGTAAGAGATGAGGAAAATATGTATGAGGAATTCATTCCAATTAACCATCCTACAAGACCAAAGTATCAAGTTGATCCAGGTCTCAAACTAGGAGAGAAACATGTTTATTCTGATGAGGAAGCTGAGACTAAAGTGCCAAGGGAATAAGGATCTTATTTTTTATTATAGGATTGATCCTTATATTTCTAAAATCTACAAATATATGTATTATGGATCTGCTAGTCCACCTTTGTACTTACCAACAAGAACCTTTTGTAGGTGATGAGGATGAGGAGTAGACTGAGGTTACTAGAGATGAAGGCTATGTAAGTAAATCAAATGATGAGTCTGATGATGATGATGATGATGATGATGATGAAGAAGAAGAAGTAACTGATGAGCATGTAAGTGATTCTTTAAAAGTGGGACAACAAGTTGTTGATAGATCCAATGAGGAATTTGTACATGGAGCTGGTGATGGTGCTGAGCATGTTTAATAGGAGGATGTTGATCTTAGAGATGCTGGTCTTGAGGACAGATCACCCCATCCTACTGATGAAAATCAAGAAATCATTCAGGATTTGAATGAACATAGGCCACGAGGAAGAAGTTGAGTATCAGGTGCCTCAAATTTATTAAGTTCCTAGAGAATTTGAAGTGCCTGGAGAACATGTAGAACCTCAAGCTCAATTGATACCAGCACCCAGAAATGTTATTATATCTAGAGGACATGATGAATAATTTGATGAATATAAAGTTGTTCCTGAGCCTCAGGGAAGAAGGATCAAGATTGACACTATTGATCCAAGAGACTGGACCTATACTCGAGAATGGAATAATGATATAGGATACATTATTTTTGGGTTCGAATATGACTCGGATGGGGAGAGGGTGCCTCCTCCTCTTGCTCCACATGCCCAAGATTAAGCAAAACATGTTACACCTCTTCCACCAGTTTCACCTCCAACAGTAGAGCTAGTACCATAGACCGTACCTAGTGACGATGTCACAAAGTCTGATTGGGAGAAATTACAAATGATATTTGTGAGTCTTTGAAATCCCCTGTTGGATCTAGAAGTGAAGTCTCCACTTCAATAGGTATTTCGGACTCTGATGCAGCAAATATTGCAATAATGGTGATCAAGAAGATTCAACTAAATCTCATTGCTATAGTAGAAACCATCATTAGACATAATACCTTGTTTAGAGAAGAAGTAAGGAAGATGAGCAATGATTTAAATTCTCTAACCTATGATTTCAAGACCACCTTTAGTGGTGTACTAGAAGTTCTTAAAAACTTGGTGACTCGTCTATTAAGTATAGATCTGAATAAGTTGATAGAGGATCTTGGAAAAATGATTACTCGCCTATCTAGTTCTTGGAGATGGAAATGTGATGTTGCTGATTTGGAATCTCTCAAGGATGTAATGAGAGAGGAACTACAAAATATTCAGAGTGTTTTAGAAAAATAAATTATTTAAAAGGTACATAGAAATATAGACCTTGTGTACAATATGGTAATTCAGTGCACAAATGAAGCCTCTACTACTCAAAAAGAGATTTGATAGAAAGTGGATAAATACTTTAATAAGATTTATACCAAGCATGATCTCATCAATAACTTTAAGTTTTTAGTAGAAAATCTCAAAATTCCTCTAGTTATAGAATATTTCAAGAATCAAGTTACTCAATTGAAGGAGTTTACCCCTCTACTGAATAAATTCATGGAGAATAAGGATGACTTCGAGAAATCTATGCAATATTCTGGTGAAATCATCAATGATTTCATCAACATCATTAAGCCATATCTACATGTCCAAGCCGATGAAATTGTGGTTCCTCCTACTGCTTCGATTGGTACTCCCTCTCGGCCTCCATCTCCAATGACTATCTCTTAGGATCTTCCTCAGATTTGATCAGTAATTACAACGAAATCTCACAGTCGTGTGTTGTCATAGAGATGGCCTAGCCTCACAGTAAATGTTTCTTTATAGTTGTTTCTTTTCCTGGTGTTATCTTCAGACCACCTCTTCCCTCTTCCACTCCCACACCTTTTCATCCTACATTGGATCCTTCAGATAAATTCACAGCCCTTTAGAGTCCAAACCCTTAGGTTTGGATTGTGTCTTTGATAGGGCTTTGTCCCTTGTTGTTGACTTTACACTTTTGCTTCTTAATGTAACTCCTTTTTTTCTTCACTCGGCCTTTTTTTATATACTTATATTTTAAAAAAAAAAATCTAATCCCAAAAGGGGGAGAATAAGAGGCATACATTATTATTTGCATACATTATTACTTTCAGGTGGAGAAATTCTGTCATAGTACACATGGAATGTACTCAACATAATACTTTTATTGAGGAGGATCTTTGTTTTAATAACTAAAACAAGGTAAAGCTTTGGTTTTATTAAATAATCACATATAGTGAAGTATATGCTAAGTCCATTTATTATTATTCCTTATATTTACATGTATGCCATAATATGTGACTATCAAAAAGTGGGAGATTGTTAGACCCTCTATGTTATAATAGTATTCACAATCAGAAATAATGTCAATATAACGAACCATACTTTACATACATTGTTATTAGTTCAAAATTTAAGCATAATTATTACAACATATAACAAAACCATGAAAAGACTGTATAGGTATAGTGTCTTTAGAAACTGGGAACATAAACAACTGGTTCATAAAGCGTCTACACTGTCTCCCATTTATTTCATCATATCTATAGTCTCTTTTGGTATATCTTACTTAATAACCTTCTTCCTGACCTGGGGAAAGAAAACATACAAAAGGGTGAGCTCAAATGCTCAGTAAGTGTAAACAAAAGAAATATCGAACATATCATATTTATAAGAACATAACATTTTGAAAATCTTATCCTACAAAAGAGATCATAACATGGGATAAATCATATAAGTGAAATGTAATCCCAATAATCATAACTTAAAACATGAAGCTTTGTGGCATACACACATAATCATAGAGAATCATTTCTTATTATTCAAGACTCATTTCCAAGACTATCATAGTGGACAAAGCCCATTTCTGAACAGATTTCACTCCTCGTTTCAGTCCTGTTTTACTGAACCGGTTTAACCTGCCGTTCCAGCCATGTCTATCTCATGAGATATAAAATCTTTACCCAATGCATTGGAGGTAGATATTGGTCCCACCCATCTCATAATTATACCAATCATATGTGTGCCACAAAATCATAAATCATACATCATTGCATAACCCATGTAATAAAAATGGGATTCTTAAACAACATGACATCATAAAACAATTCATATAAGATAAAGGAATTCATAAAAATAATTCCACCACAACATAATCAAATCAATGTAATAATAGGGATTGAAACAGAACCCTATATTATCTTAGATGGAAAATAATTTTGATAAAGCACTTGAACTCCATTCTTGAGGAAAATATCCTTTCTACATCAAAAACATTTTCCTTTCTTTAACATGCCATACAATTTTAAACTAAAAGAAGTTGATTAAAAATAAACTTGAAAAATTTTAAAGGAAGCTTCTTGGAAATAATGTTTTAAAAATCCATTCATGTCGTATAAGTTAAAAAAACATTCTTCTCGTACTTTTGTCGGAAAAGTAAAAAAGTACCTCGTATGAAAAACGACAAAAGATTCCTTTCATATCTTTTACTAAAAACTCACCGAAGGGTATAAATGGATTTAAACAATTGTAGATGGATGGAAATAACATTACATATAGAGGAAACATGGATGTGGATGATAAAATACACCCCAGTAAATACCAAAGTATAAACAATCTCGGATAAAATGAGATTGTGATATTTTCCCTTACCTTAGGTCCGATTTGCTTCGTAAGTGTCCGAACCTCCTGTATAATGATTTAAATAATGTTATTGACTTATTCCAAAATCATACTTATTGTTATGATATCATATATAGTCATATTCTTAGCTTCTTATTAGTAATATTTCATTACTACTTATTATTCGGGTGTTTATTACTTTTTGTTCTTATGCGTGTTTTGTCGAATAAATTCTTATTCTTCTCTTTAGGTTATAGATACCTCATTTCCAGAATGGTATTAGTGTAATATATATCATATTCATTCATTAAATTCATTTATATAATCATTATTCAATGAAGATCATGTAGAACGAGTCACATCACATCGTGGAGACGGTATTCCGTACGTACGCACGAGCGAAGATATCATTCCCATGATCGTGGAAATTTTATTAGAGTGTATGTATACTATTTCAGAATCAATATCACTTTACAATAATCATATATAGTTATTATTTACACCATTATACCCATCCATGTAAGGTGGTGGTGGAAAATATATTACACCACGACGTGGAGACGGTATTCCGTACGTACGCACGCGCGGTGATTTCATTTTATGTAGGATGGATAGATGGTGAAATAGGGTTGTTTAATTCTTATAATAACATATCAGTATATTAGTGATACTTATTTTATTACTTCATAATGAAACAACTAAAGAAGAAGAAGTTGAAGAAGAAATAATTTGGAAAGGATCGGTAATGGATATTACCTCTTTTTTGATGCGCCTCTTCTTAACCCCCTCATAGGGCACTAGGTTTGGTCTTTGAAGAAGACCAGAACCTCTAGGATGATTCTAGGGAAGTGGAGAGGAGAAATTGGCAGGGTTTTTCCGAGCTTGAAGGCTCAAATTGGTGTGAGGAGGAGAGGGATGAGGTTCCCTTTTATAAGGGAGGAGAGGGGCACCTTTGGAATAACTAAAGATGTTATTTTATTATAAAGCCAAATTCTGTTTTAAATAGCTCCAAATTGATTTATTTCGAAGATAAGGTAGGTATGGGTCTAAATCCTCTCATCCAATAGAATTTAGACAAGTTTATGTCATTATAATAACCTTATCTTTTAGTTTTAACTCTTAGTTAATTAGATTGACATTTACCATGTCACTTTGTATTTTTATATTATATAGTTAATAAACTTACCATATAAATCCAAGAGACCCCCAAGTGGTCCCTTAATGATACACCTATCTTGATATAAGTATCATGGCCGAACCTTAGATTTTTAGGAATAAAATAAGAATCAATAATACAATATGTTTTTTAAAAACAATTTTATGTCAATTTTGACACTATTCAATAGTTGATTTTTGTGAAACTCATAACAGAATGATTACTTCGACCAAAGTTAATTAAACCAATACTAACATGTCATATTAACCTATAAAATTAGTTTAATTAATAAAAAGTCTAAAATTATATTTATTTGGGTATTTATAACATCAATTATGTCAATGTTTCATTTAATAAGATAATTATTGCATCATCGTTGTGTCATAAATAAATTAAATTATTTAATGTCTAAAAATTAAAAATAAAATACAATTATGTAGGAAATGTTTCTAGATTTTGAATTAATATTTATAGTAGAATTTATCTTATGTATAACCTCATATAAAAAATGATTTACTTATTAAACTTTGATTTTAACTATTTTAACCCTTCTTTAAATAAATTAATAATAAATGTCCTAATCTAATCCAAGTGGGCCTAAATGGTCATATTTTATTCCTAAGGTTGTTTTTGGTCGAATTATACTTATACAATAAAATTAGGACATGTTTTAGGGTAATAAGAATATCATTTTTACCCTTAACTACCCTATTTACTTTTAACCGTGGTAAAAAAAGTAAAAAGTTACTATTCACCAAAAAATTATTTTCATCTCATTGAACCACATTTTACTTACTGATATCAACCGTGTCTCTTGGATTTTCGATGTTCCACACACAGAAGCGGTAAAATTAAGTTTTATGAAAAATTCAGTTTTTTAACTACCACTTAGTGGTTTCACAATCCATCAAAAATTGAAAGTTTTCAGAAAAATACAAAAAATTAGGCCTAAGATATATTTGATATTATGAATTCAAAAATGATGTTTATTTTACCAAATTCAAAACATATCAGTTACATTAATAATTTAAAAATTAATTCCTGTCGTTAAGACAAATAGCATGTTTTTAAGAGATAATAACTATCAAAAGATTTACACTTGTTTATGTCTGGTTTAAATGTGAAATTACATCCAATGAACAAAATTGTATTAAATTGTAAAAATATATTCTAAATATACTTTAAAATCACTCAAATTAATAATTTATCACTGTTAATTATTTCGATTAAAAATTTTGTTTTTAATTAAAATTTAATAATTTTCACTATTCATCAGAATATGAAAGTTATCCGAAAAGTACCAAAATTTCACCCTAAGATAATTTCGATATTCCAAATCCAAAAATGAAGTCCATTTTGAAAAATAAAATTTAAAAAATTTCAAAAAGTGGTTATTACTATTCATAACGGCTAGTTTTAATAATATTTTAATAGCATATCGTTGTTTAGTGAAACTCGGTATTGCGTACGACGAAAGCTATCGAGGAAGGCCGTGGTTACGTGTAAAGGAAACCAAGCTAGTGTTGTGTGTATTGAAAGATTACTTTGATGATTTATATAACATAAAAACAAAATATTTCTCATAAAAGTCTTGGGTGTTACATTCTACCCCCCTTAAAATGAATTTCGCCCTCGAAATTTGTCACTTTGTAACAAAAAGATGAGGATACCTCTCCCTCATCATATCCTGAATCTCCCACGTAGCTTCTTCTAATTTATGGTTCCTACATAAAACTTTCACCAAGCGAGTGGTCTTGTTCCGTAGGACTTTTTGCTACAATCCAGAATCTCTATCGGTTGTTCTTCATAAAAAAGATCTTGCTCCAGCGGTATAACTTCTAAGCTGAGTACATGTGAAGGATCAGGTATGTACTTTCTTAGGAGAGATACATGGAACACATCATGATCTTGGGAGAGATTCTGTGGAAGCGCCAATCGGTAAGCTACCTTCCCAACATGATCCAGTATTTCAAAAGGACCGATATATCTAGGGTTCAACATCCCCTTCTTTCCAAATCTCATGACCCTCTTCCAGGGAGATATTCATAAGAACACCTTATCACCCACTTCAAACTCTAGGTCTTTTCTTCGGTTGTCGGCATAACTTTTCCGTCGACTCTGAGCTTCTCTTATGTGTTGTTGAATAGATCGGACCTTTTATGCCATCTCATCAACAAGATCGGGTCCTAATAGCTTTCTTTCCCCAACTTCATCCTAGCAAGTTGGAGTCCTGCATTTCTTTCCATAGAGAGCTTCATAAGGAGCCATCTGAATACTGGAGTGAAAGCTATTATTATAAGAAAATTCCACCAAAGGTAGGTGTTGATACCAACCACATTTGAAATCCATAGAGAATGCTCTCAACATATCTTCTAGAGTTTGAATTGTTCTCTCAAACTGACTGTCTGTCTGAGGATGATAAGTAGTGTTGAAACTCAACTCTGTATCTAGAGTATGCTGAAGACTTCTCTAGAACTTTGAGGTAAACCTCAGATCCCGATCAGATATAATAGAAAGTGGTACTCCATGCAATCTTACGACTTCCTTTACACATATCCTGGCAAGCTGATCCAGAGAAAAATCCTCTCTAATAGCAATGAAGTGTGCAGACTTTGTAAGACGATCAACTATGACCCAGATATCATTATTGCCTTTGGATGTTTTAGGTAGTCCTGTGACAAAGTCCATAGTGATGTTTTCCCATTTCCATTCAGGTATGGGTAATAGTTGTAACATCCCCTTAGACTTCTTTCTCTCAGCTTTAACTTGCTGACAAACCAAACATCGAGAGACATATTCAGCAACATCTCTTTTCATGCCATCCCACTAGAAGTACTCTTTTAGGTCCCTATACATCTTCGTGCTTCCCGGATGAATAGAAAATGAAGAACTATGAGCCTTATCCAGCATCTCCTTCTTTAATTCGGGGATGGGAGGAACACAAACCCGATTCCTGAATTTTATTATCCCATCACAATCAAGGTTGACTTCAGAACCATTTCTCACCTTCTTTTGTGACTCTACATCTTTTTTTTGTGCCGCTTTAATCTTCACATGTATAGATGGTTGAACACTCATTTGAGAAAGATACGATTTTTCCCCTTTCATTATTATTCCAAGATCTATCCTTTGTAAATCCATAAATATTGGATCTTTTGTGATCCTCATCATGGATAAGCAAACATGGTCTTGTCGACTTAATGCATCTGCCACATCGTTTGCTTTCCCAGGGTGGTAATGAATTGAGCAGTCGTAATCCTTAATCATCTCTAACCATCTTCTTTGGTGCATATTCAGCTCCTTTTGTGTGAAAGTATACTTTAAAATTTTATGATCTGTATAAATATCACACCTTTCACCATAAAGATAATGCCTCCAAATCTTTAATGCAAATATTGCTGCAGCTAACTCTAAATCATGAGTTGGGTAATTTTGCTCATGGATTTTCAACTATCGTGAGGCATAAGCTATCACCATATCATTTTTCATGAGAACACATCCCAATCCCTTCTTGGATTCATCATTATAGATCATAAACCTTTCTCCACTACAAGGCAGTGTGAGCACAGGTGCACTGGATAAACTTCTTTTCAACTCCTTGAAATTCTCTTCACATTCCTCTTTCCAGACAAACTTAACTCCTTTCCGAGTCAACTTGGTGAGTGGATTAGATAATCATGAAAAATCTTTCACAAAACATCGATAATATCCAGCCAAACCAAGAAAACTTCGGATCTCAGTTACTATTGTTGGTCTTGACCATCTTTTGATAACCTCTGTTTTGGCTGGATCCACAGATATCCCCTCTTTTGAGATTATGTGACCCAAAAATGAAACTCTTTGAAGCCAAAATTCACACTTGGTAAATTTGGCATAAATCGTCTCCTTTCTCAGGGTATTCAATATAATTCTCAAGTGATCTTCATGTTCTTCCTTTCTCTTTGAATATACAAGAATATCATCTATAATGACTACCACAAACTGATCAAGATAGTCTCAAAAGACTCTATTCATCATATCCATGAAGATAGCAGGGGCATTAGTAAGACCAAATGGCATCACTATAAATTCATAGTGTCCATACCTTGTACGGAAGGTCTTCTTTGGTATATCCTCCCATTTGACCCTTAATTGATGATACCCTGAATGAAGATCAATCTTGGAAAAGTATTGAGCTCCGCGTAGTTGGTCAAATAAGTCATCAATGCGCTGGAGAGGATATTTGTTCTTGATAGTGATCTTGTTAAGTTCTCGATAATCAATGCAGAGTCTCATTGATCCATATTTCTTCTTAACAAACAGAACAGGTGCTCCCCAAGGTGATGCAATAGGGTGTATGAATCCCTTATCAAGATTCTCTTGGAGTTGCTTCTTCAATTTCTTCAACTCAATTGGGGTCATTCTATAAGGTGTCTTTGAAATAGGAAAAGCACCCGGTACGAGTTCTATTGAAAACTCAACTTCACGATTTGGTAGAAGACCCAGAAATTCCTCCAGAAAGACATCATAAAACTCCCGTACAATGGGCATATTCATAATCATGAGTTTCTCACCAACCATTTGAGATAAATAACCATCATTTAGTAAAATCAAGACCCATAAGATGGAAGAAATTTCCACTGGAAGGTTATGTTCATCCTTGCATCGATAGACTATCATAGATTGATCTGAAATATGAAATATGACTTCCCTTATTTGGCAATTGATATGAGCTCCATATAAAGAAAGCCAATCCATGCCAAGAATCACATCAAATTCCACTATAGGAAGGATCACAAGATTTGCAGGAAGCACTTTCCCACAAACTTCAATCGGGGAAGAATTAAAAACTTTTGATGCGACTGTTGTGCCATTATGAGTTGTCACAGCCAACTCAACATCTAATTGTTGAGGTAATATGGTGATACCCTTAGAAAATTCTTCAGAAATAAAAGAGTGGGTGGATCCAGAATCAAATAAAACATTTTCTACCTTAGAGTGGATGGTAAGTATACCTTTCACAACATCATTATCATACTCTACATCGCTGATAGAAATTTCTTGTGACTTTCCTTTGTCTTTAGCCTTAAGAGTTTGTTGACGTCGACCATCATCATCAACCCTTGGATTTGGGCATTGATTGGCATAATGTCCCATCTCCTTGAACTTGAAACATTGAAGTGTAGTAGGTTCATTCTGTGTATCCCTTCCTTTATTTTCATCACTATACATCTTCTTCCCATCATTGCGGCATTCAAATGCCCGATGACCTTCCTTTCCACATTTGAAACATTTACTTGTCCCTTTAAGATAACTCCCTCCATGTTTCTTTCCACACTTTGAGCATAATGGAAAGATCATCTTCTTTTCAGTGTGCTCTTTAGATTTTCCTTTGAATTCCATTTTCCACTTCTTATCAAACCCATATGACTGATGGGTTACTCCAATCTCCATCTCAACTTTGAGAGCACATCGAACGATTTCCTCATAGATATTGAAGTCCCTTATGGCTAAGCCCCTTCGAAGACATGGTTTTAAGTCACTAAAGAATCGGTCGATCTTACTCTCAGGTTGGATAATAATACCAGAAGCGTACCTTGCAAGTCTTGTAAAATTTGCTTCATATGTACCAACAGATTCATCATCCTTTTGCTTCAGTTCAAGAAACACTTTCTCCATCTTTTTTCGGAGAATACGAGGGAATTACTTAATGAAAAATAAGTTCTTGAACTCGTCCCATTCCATGGACTCAATTTCATCCCTTTACCTCGTATTCTTAATAAGATTCCTCCATTGATCCGCATCTCTTTCCAAATGATACACTGCTAGGATGACATTATCATGTTCAAAACATTGAACAACTGAAAATATATTTTCAGTAGCACTAATCCATTGTTCAGCAACTAATGGATCAGTAGACCCGATGAATGAAGGTGGACGCTGCCTCATGAAGGATTTAACAGAATGTTGCTCCTTCCTTTTCTCATTTGGAAGTCCTGCATGATTCATAGCTTGAGAAAGTTGTGTGAGCATGGCTACAAGATTTTTCATTCCAGCACCCATAACGTTTGGTTTCTCAGGGGGTACAATCATTGCATTGCCCGTCGTATTCTGCATTAACATGGTTTCTTCGGGTTCCACCCATTGACTAAAACCAAGAAGAATAGTGTGAGAAACACTAATTATAATAGGAAAACCACATAATCAAGAATAAAATTTCACACTTAAGGTCTTATCCTAGGTTATTCATGGCCATTTCTAAAACACTAAGATTGTGTTCTATGCTTAGACTTATCCTTAGGATTCTTACTAAGGCTTTCACATCCTAGTTTCCAAAGGTTGACTATACCTTTCCTCTGATACCAACTATAACGACCCATACTTTACATACATTGTTATTACTTCAAAATTGAAGCATAGTTATTACAACATATAACAAAACCATGAATGGACCATATAGGTATAGTGTCTTTAGAAACTGGGAACATAAACAACTGGTTCATAAAGCGTCTACACTGTCTCCCATTTATTTCATCATATCTATAGTCCCTTTTGGCATATCTTACTTAATAACCTTCTTCATGACCTGGGGAAAGAAAACATACAAAAGGGTGAGCTAAAATGCTCAGTAAGGGTAAACAAAAGAAATATCAAACATATCATATTTATAAGAACATAACATTTTGAAAATCTTATCCTGCAAAAGAGATCATAACATGGGATAAATCATAAAAGTGAAATGTAATCCCAATAATGATAACTTAAAACATGAAGCTTTGTGGAATACACACATAATAATAGAGAATCATTTCTTATTAGTCAAGACTCATTTCCAAGACTATCTTAGTGGACAAAGTCCATTTCTGAACCAAGTTCACTCCTCGTTTCAGTCCTGTTTCACTGAACCGGTTTAACCTGCCGTTCCAGCCATGTCTATCTCATGAGATATAAAATCTTTAACCAATGAATTGGAGGGAGATATAGGTCCCACCCATCTCATAATGATACCATTCATATGTGTGCCACAAAATTATAAATCATACATCATTTCATAACCCATGTAATAAAAATGGGATTCTTAAACAACATGACATCATAAAACAATTCATATAAGATAATGGAATTCATAAAAATAATTCCATCACAACATAATCAAATAAATGTAATAATAGGGATAGAAACATAACCCTATATTATCTTAGATGGAAAATAATTCTGATAAAGCACATGAACTTCATTCTTGAGGAAAATATCCTTTCTACTTCAAAAACATTTTCCTTTCTTTAACATGCCATAAAATTTTAAACTAAAAGAAGTTGATTAAAAATAAAATTGAAAACTTGTAAAGTAAGATTCTTGGAAATAATGTTTTAAAAATCCATTCATGTCGTATAAGTTAAAAAAAACATTCTTCTCGTACTTTTGTCGGAAAAGTCAAAAAGTACCTCGTACGAAAAACGACAAAAGGTTCCTTTCATATCTTTTACTAAAAACTCACCGAAGGGTAAAATTGGATTTAAAAAATTGTACATGGATGTAAATAACGTTACATATTGAGGAAACATGGATGTGGATGATAAAATACACCCCAGTAAATACCAAAGTATAAACAATCTCGGATAAAATGAGATTGTGATATTTTCCCTTACCTTAGGTCTGATTTGCTTCGTAAGTGTCCGAAACTCCTATATAATGATTTAAATAATTTTATTGAATTATTAAAGAATCATAATTATTGTTATGATATCATATAAGGTCATATTCCTAGCTTCTTATTAGTAATATTTCATTACTACTTGTTATTTGGGTGTTTATTACTTTTTGTTCTTATGCGTGTTCTGTCAAGTAAATTCTTATTCTTCTCTTTATGTTATAGATACCTCATTACCATAATGGTATTAGTGTAATATATATCATATTCATTCATTCAATTCATTTATATAATCATTATGCAATGAAGATCATGTAGAATGAGTTGCATCACATCGTGGAGACGGTATTCCGTACGTACGCAGGAGCGAAGATATCGTTCCCAGGATCGTGGAAATTGTATTGGAGTGTATGTATAATATTTCAGAATCAATATCACTTTAAAATAATCATATATAGTTATTATTTACACCATTATACCCATCCATGTAAGGTGGTGGTGGAAAATAGATTACACCACGGCGTGGAGACGGTATTCCGTACGTACGCACGCGCGGTGATTTCGTTTTCCGTAGGATAGATAGTTGGTGAAATAGGGATATTTCATACATATAATGACATAAAAGTATATGAGGGATACTGATGTTATTACTTCATAATGAAACAACTAAATAAGAAGAATTTGAAGAATAAATAATTTGGAAAGGATCGGTAATGGATATTACCTCTTTTTTGACGCGCCTCTTCTTAACCCCCTCTTAGGGCACTAGGGTTGGTCTTTGAAGAAGACCAGAACCTCTAGGATGATTCTAGGGAAGTGGAGAGGAGAAAGTTCCAGGGTTTGGCCGAGCTTTAAGGCTCAAATTGGTGTGAGGAGGAGAGGGAGGAGGTGCCCTATTATAAGGGAGGGGAGGGGCACCTTTGGAATAACTAAAAATATTATTTTATTATAAAGCCAAATTTGGTTTTAAATAGTTCCAAATTGATTTATTTAGAAACTAAGTTGGGGATGGGTCGAAATACTCTCATCCAATAGAATTTATAAAAGTTAAGGTCATTATACTAACCTTATCGTTTAGTTTTAACTCTTAGTTAATTAGATTGACATTTACCATATCACTGTGTATTTTTATATTATATAGTTAATAAACTTACCATATACATCCAAGAGACCCCCAAGTGGTACATTAATGATACAACTATCTTGATATAAGTATCTTGGCAGAACCTTAGATTTTTAGGAATAAAATAACAATAAATAATATAATATTTGTTTTAAAAACTATTTTATGTCAATTTTGACACTATTCAATAGTTGTTTTTTGTGAAACTCATAACAGAATATTTACTTCGACAAAAGTTAATTAAATCAATACTAACATGTCATATTAACCTAAAAAGTTAGTGTAATTCATAAAAGGTCTCAAATTATATTTATTTTGGTATTTATAACATCAATTATGTCAATATTTCATTTAATAAGATAATTACTGCATCAACGTTGTGTCATAAATAAATTAAATTATTTAATGTCTGAAAATTACAAATAAAATTTCATTATGTAGGAAATGTTTTTAGATTTCTAATTAATATTTATAGGCGAATTTATCTTATGTATAACCCCATATTAAAAATGATTTACTTATTAAACTTTGATTTTAACTATTTTAACCCTTCTTTAAATAAATTAATAATAAATGTCCTAATCTAATCCAAGTGGGCCTAAATGGTCATATTTTATTCCTAAGGTTGTTTGTGGTCGAATTATACTTATCCAATAGAATTAGGACATGTGTTAGGGTAATAATAATATCATTTTTACCCTTAACTACCCTATTGACTTTTAACCGTGGTAAAAAAAGTAAAAAGTTACTATTCACCAAAAAATTATTTTCATCTCATTGAACCAAATTTTACTTACTGATATCAACCGTGTCTCTCAGATTTTCGAAATTCCACTCACAAAAGCGGTAAAATTAAGTTTTATGAAAAATTCAGTTTTTTTAACTACCACTTAGTGGTTTCACTATCCATCAAAAATTGAAAGTTTTCAGAAAAATACCAAAAATTAGGCCTATGCTATATTTGATATTATGAATTCAAAAATGATATTTATTTTACCAAATTCAAAACATATCAGTTACATTAAATAATTTAAAAATTAATTCTCGTCGTTAAGACAAATAGCGTGTTTTTAAGAGATAATAACTATCAAAAGATTGACACTTGTTTATGTTTGGTTTAAATGTGAAATTACATCCAATGAACAACATTGTATTAAATTGTAAAAATATATTCTAAATATGCTTTAAAACCACTCAAATTGATAATTTATCACTATTAATTATTTCGATTAAAAAAGTTGTTTTTAATTAATATTTAATAATTTTCACTATTCATCAGAATATGAAAGTTATCCGAAAAGTACCAAAATTTCACCCTAAGCTAATTTCGATATTCCGAATCCAAAAATGAATCCCATTTTGAAAATTTAAATTTACAAAATTTCAAAAAGTGGTTATTACTATTCATAATGGCTAATTTTAATAATATTTTAATAGCATATCGTTGTTTAGTGAAACTCGGTATTGCGTACGAGGCAAGCTACCGAAGAAGGCCGCAGTTGCATGTAAAGAAAACCAAGCTAGTGTTGTGTGTAGTGAAATATTACTTTGATGATTTATATAACATAAAAACAAAATATTTCTCATAAAAGTCTCGGGTGTTACAGTCAATCTACATATTCTACAATTTCATACAGAACGATATTTATTTTAATAAGTCAATAACATATATTTATGAATTAATATGCTTACAAGTGTGTTTTTACATGTATTTTTTGATATCACTTAATATAGTAATGTTATGTATAAGACAGGCTCTTCATAAGTTTCTCAGAGTTATGGCATTGATAGTAGGCTCAACACACCGATGTTCGACACACTGTTGTTCGACACACCGATGCTTGACACACTGATGTTCGACACACCGATTTTCAACACACTGATGTTCGAAACACTGATGTTCGACACACCGATGTTCGACACATAGATTTTCGACACACCGATGTTCGGCACACTGATGGTCAACACACCGATGTTCGACACACCAATTCTTGACACACCGATTCTCAACACACTGATATTTGACACACTGATTCTCAACACACCGTTGTTAGACACACCGATGCTCGACACACTGATGCTCGACAGACTGATGATGACAGACCGATGAAAAACCGATGCTGATAGAATGATGATGGCACACTAATGATAATAGACCGATGATGAGAAACCAATAAAAAATAGTTACAGACAGACCAATGATGACACACCGATGATGAAAAACTAATAGTGACAGACTGATGATGATAGACATATACTTATGAATCACCGATAGACATAAATAACTATTTCAAATTTATTAATTCAAATTTATTTCAAACAGTCATATTTAGACAAATAAATGTTTCTAACAATATTTAATGTTGTCTGTAGGACTATCGATAGACAGTATGAGGTACATGCACGTGGGGAGATCTTCATGCCTACTGGACCTTGAAGTATAAAAGGATAACAAGCTCTACCTTAAAAGATACATACTAGGAACCCGCTAGAAAAACAAAAAGGTTGGTTGTGTGAATATGAAAGATATATCAAATAGAAGAACTTAAATCTTGAGTATAAAAAGAGTTTAATATTATAATCAGCAATATGCTGAATCTTTCTGAACATCCTCACATAGAAGAGCTGAACCTTTTCACACCTAGAAGCTAGACTACAGAGACTACGATACTCTGTTTTGGAGAAAACTTCTAGAAGAGGGCTCTAATATCAATTTCTATACATCCATTGAATCCAACGCTTTACTGCACAACACATAGAGATTTCTAAGCACTATTCTTCCTTTATAACTTTGTTGTGATCTTATGTCTATTTTTTTAGCAGTGTCTATATCTATTTTTTTCACATACACTGTCTCCTTACCATAACTGGAGGATACTAAAATATCCTCACACTCAATCCATTTTCACTCTTCTATCCCACATAGAACTATGGAAGGGATCCTGTGTGATCTATTTGTTAGTATTCCCACGAATAACTGTGGTAGAGGTCATGTGTGACCTAGACAGCCCTATGTGCTATTTTGAATCCTGATATAGGGTGTGGATCAAATGTTTATTAATATAAACTTCTTAGTGGTAGGTGATCACCAAGTGGATAGGACTAAGTCTTATCTTAAGACTTAACCTCTTTTTTTATCCACTATGTAGTTTGTCTTGTGTTTTAATTTGATATGTGCTTAATTCATTTCACATTAAGATAAACTAAACTTTGATAGTTAGTTTATCAAGTGTTTATATCTTTTTTGAAGTATTAGATTAGTTTAAATAGTTTGACTAATATTTAGATTTGTAAAGCTGAGAACTAATCAATCTTCTGAGAAATTAATTAAACATTTAGGACTTTTGTAAATTCACTACAAACTTAATTTGATTACATTATTCAGGGGAATTATTTTAAAGAACCAATTTTTAACAGAAATCTGTATCGATACTCTATTCACCCCCCCTCTTGAGTGATCTATTCTGACCAAAAATCTAAGAATAATTATTTACTTGTAGGTTTTAATGTTATACATTTACAAGAAGAATCTATAACCCTCTTAGATAATAAATTGAATATAATATTCAATAGTGAGAAAATGAGAAGAAAATTAAGGGATGTAACTCCTTTAATTTTATAGGAGATAATTATTGAGATAAAAATAATAATCGAGATCATGGGAGACACCCAAATATAGGATAATGATAAATGGTGGAATGGATATTGGGGAAATAAATTTTATTTTCTAATTTATATATTATAAAATATAGAAAAAAATTGTGACTCATGTATAAAAAATGTAAGAAATAAGAGATAGAGAGAGAGGGAGTGAGTAATGACTTGAAGAACTCTCAAATAAGTGAATCTGGGATCTCTATGAGGAAGAAGAGAAACATTATGTAATGATAAAGAGAAGATCACAAAAGTATATAAGATTAAGAATAAGATGATTATAACCTATTTCTATGGAATTTATCCAGTCAAAAAAGAATTAAAATAGAATAATAAGATCTTGCAACACCCACTGTTGTAAAATCATAAGATGAAGAATAAAGAAGATGAATATTTTAGAGGGAGACCAAAATTGATATTTTCATTCTTATTATTTCTTAAAATAATTTTTTTAAGGATATATTGGTTTTAGATATCATAGTATGTTGAGTTGAGAAATTTGATCGAGTAGTTTTTGAATAATAACTATGAGTTTAGTAGATAATAGAGACCAAATTGCATATTTTTTGTCATATCATCTAAAGGTAGTAAAATACACTGATTTGAGGAAGAATGTATAATTTTTTTTATGTTGTGACATCCTACGATAAAATAGGATTTACTTCAATAAGGTTAACAATTGTTGAAGACTAGTGGGAAACCAGTGTAAAGAACCCACAAGGGAAGTCATTGTTCACTTATGTAATATAGTAAACACTCACCTATGTAATATAGTGAGTGTTTATAGGATGAACTATTCCCTAACCCATTTTTATTAATGATAATATTATAGTGAAAATTTTGTTACACAGTGAAACCCAGTCATAGTAAAGAGTAAGTTTCCTGGGAGGAGAAAACCCCTTTAAAAATACTGCATATTGGTCCTTTATTTCTGCATTCCATGTGGTGTAGTGATTACCTATAAATAAATAGATACATTTTTTTCTTAACTGGAAATGAAGGATCTGATAAAAATGGGGGGAATATAAAAAAGATATATTTTAATTTGGTAAAATTTATTTCACACCACATTCAGCCCCTCTCAAGTGACTGAATCAGTCTATTAGGACTCATAAGGGGTATCAAAGATAAAAAGTTTCCATTTGGTTGTATATATCTTCAGACCAAGGTTTTTTATAAATCATGTTATATAATTTTCATATTTGAAATATTTTTCACAAATCCAAAAATGGAAAACTCGGTTTCCATCCCTACCCAAATTGATTTGGATGTTTTGACCAAAACTTTGCAAAATAAGAAAAGGATATAGGAAAATATGTAAAGAAAGAGATCACATATAAAAATGGAAAAACTTATAATTAAAGGTATTAAAAGTATTTTATTATTTGTTAAATATATTGAAGATGAATCAAGCTCAAGTTTTCATGATAATGAAGATAGTGGTCATTTCAAAAGTGTTAAATACCTCAAATTTGAGATTAAGGAATACATGAAGAAAATCATTGGTGAAGGTGTTACTTATACATTTGATTTCATCGAAGATTTTTGTGATAAGAAAACATAGCTATTAGATGATGTTGAAGAAATGAAAAAAATCATTAGTTTGATAGTTGCAAAAAAATCATCCCCCTTATCAAATAACTTAAATCCAATGAGAAATCCTTATAAAATAGTAAATAAAAATTCTCAATGGCTAAAGAGGATTTTAAAATACAAAATTTATGATAATTTAAGGGTCAAGAGAGCTAGTGAAGAAAATATCCCCACATTAGAAGAATCACATAAAGCTATTATGGGATTCAATAATGCACAATTAGAGATTAAATTAAAAGGAGTGAAGGAACATGATAATATATTTCATTAATATGAAAGTATCATGGAGATTATATTATAAAACTAAATAAAAATGGGAAGATAGACTAAACACAACTATATCAGATAATAACATAATCAGTCTGAGTATCCTTGAATGAGAAGTCACATTGGAAAATCTGGATTCTACATAAGTTGGAACTTCCCAAACAACTAAAACGAGGTATATAAAAATATGAGTATATGAAATGAACCTTATCTCTAATAACACTCAAAATGGTTGAAAGAATATTTGGGAATCATTTCTTGATAACCTTATAACCAATCCAGGTAAAAAGGTAGCATATTAATTAGGTGAATATAGTTTCATTAGTTTGATTCCATGTTTGGTACAGGCAAACATTATAAATCTATATAAGTTTGTGTGGTTTTCTATAATCTCACTAATCTTTCAATAGTGGATATAATCATGTTTGATAATAGAATCTCCCTAAAGAAATCCCATAAAATTGTTAAAACCATTAAAAATATCAAGGGTCCAAATCTAGACAAACTGAACCTATAAGAAAAATAAAGAGATTTATTGGATAATTTCAGTACTGTTATATGTTTTTATGTAAGGATAGTAAATTATGGAATAAAATTCTAGTGAATGGAAGCCACAAAAATCCTAAATCTAGTAGAATAGAGATAAAACTCACAAAAAACATATTGTAATGATTCATACATCATAGTTAAATTATAATATTCACTTGAAAAACATATTTTATTATTTTGAAAACTTTTGTGAATAATGCAACATAAGTGGTCACTTTTATAAAGAGTTATGGTATCTTCCAACTAAACACTACTCATATAATTATCATAATAGAGGTCCTTAGTAGAAAATTAATCATGTGATAAAATATAAAAATTAATCCTTAGGGAAGAAAAAATTTACACTATTGAAAAAAAATCATAATAAGTAAGTGAAGAACAAGATGTGAAGGATGTCAACCCAGTAGATAAAATTTACTTATAATATTTTAGGAGAGACCACATCATTTACCATTAAAAAATTCCATTAAAATCAATATTAAGGGGAGAAATATAGAATCAAAAAGGGAATAAATCCAAGAAATAGATAGTATGATTGGTTTAGTGGTTCATACTCCTAATGTATAGTTGAGAGGCTACCCAAGAAGGTTAACCTAAATAATGTTTAAGACATGTATGGAAGGTGAAAGAAGTTATGACATGTTCTTATTAATTATATTTTTGTTCTCTCTATAAAAATAAAGAATAATTGGAAAGGACAATGACTCCATGTTCTATAACTGATGTTTTAAAGAAGGATTCCACACTCATGAAAAAGGATAACCATACTCTAAAATAATTCATAAAAATATGGAAAGCCTAGTTAGAAATGACTAATAATATAGAGGAGGTAAAAAATAATGAATGTGCCTTTATCTCTATGTTAATGAAGACTACTCGAACTAAGAATAAATATGTAAGTAATAACCAAGAAATGCTTCCTAAAAATGAATAAACATGGAAAATTAAGGTTGAAATAAGAATTAATAACTCCATAAAATATAGAGATACAAAGAAAGGATTTTATGGGTTTATAAACAAGTCTTTCCCATATTACTCACAGTATGGAGTTGATAGAGACTTTATTTATTCCCATTTCAATTGTTTTTTTGCTTTAAACCTTGGAATTTAAAGTGATTGAACAAAATGAGGATTTATATAAGTTGTAATATCTAAAAAGTAAGAATATCAACCATTATGGAGGATATTTTGATTATTATTAGACATCTAATTTGGAATTATATAATTTTGGAGTTTATTTCTTCATAATCAACTATAACGTAAAAAGTTTTTATTTGTATTTTAAAGTTGTGTGCATTTTCAAAATATTTCTTGATATATTTCTTGATCAGCCCCTATGTAGTAAAATTTAGATTTTGTATCACATTATAAATATTTTAAGTAAATATTTTTTATCTAAAATGATCACACTTATTTTCTATATTGGGTTAGACCACAAAGACTTAAATTTTATTAGTTGATTGTATATTTCTAAGAAACATCCCCCCTTATTTTTATTGAAATTGACTTAATAATTTAAGAAAGGGGAGAACATAACAATTTGAAGAACAAAGGAGGAGGAGATATTACTTTATGGTGAGAAAAAATTCCCTTACACCTAGGTATTAAGTGGAGAAATCTTTTTCCTCTTTCATATTTATTTTAAATTAGGTGTTGAGTAAAACTAAACTGCTAAACAAATATTAACATGAAATTATTATATTATGAAGTTTAAAGTATTGATAAAAAATAAAAATGGGGATATTTAAATGATCATTGAATTTGTGTTGTATTTTTTGACAATAATTATATCAATATGTTTCTTGGAGTGTTTTGAGATGGACAGAGACTCCACCCAAAGTAGATAAAGTTGTTTCTGATAAATTTGGGTAAATTTCATGACCCAACCCACAAAGGGAGTGTGACACCCCAAGCCTGACTCTAGTAGTTCATGGGATGGTGACCATCACCAAGTAGGATTATCACACACATGGGAGGCCTTGTAATAAGGTAAATTTACACACACACACACACCTATATGTCCCCATACAATGTTGAATGGGAAAATACAATTACAAGAAAATGCATACATCTATATCCCACATAAAAGTACTAAAAAATTATTTTAAAGCATAAAGGGACAAATAAAAACCTACTAAAACTGTAAAAGGATCCCAACCCTCTAAAAAGAGAAGAATCCTATCAAATACAACACCAGGTATGAACCACAGACTATCTAGGTCAAAAATTCGCTACCTTCTTGTAACGACCCGAATCCAGAGCCCTTCCCCTGGTGCCCCGTACCCGGTTCGCCGCATGATCTCAGGAGTATTATCCCAAATGCCAGAGGCTATCGAATAGCAGCGAGGGCCTTGGTAAGTTATTGGGGAAACTATGCCCTCATTTGGTAAAGTATACATGGAAAGAAAACAATAGTCAATGGTGGAAGCAGAAAACAACATACAAACACTGAAACTAAACAGCGGAAGCAATGAGCACATAATGATAATGATAATGATGCAGCAGGTACAAGTATCTAAGGAAAACAAAAAACACAACAATGTGTTGAAATACAACTGAAAACAAAGTATGAACGTAACAGTAACTCCAGCAGCATCGCAAGCCTAAGGTCGGTCCTATGCTCTCTAGCTCCAACCAGAAATCACGTACCCGAAGTAGAAGGGCCACAATCCCTATCCACACCTGCAACCATATAACCTGTTTGGGCTGAAAAGCAGGACCTAAAAAGGGTGTGAGACTAATCCCAGTAGGTAATCACCACAAGATCTATGCCCTACTGTCAGTGAGTAATATAGAAAAAGTAAAGGAAATAAATGTAGCAGAGAAGAAGATGTACACTAAAGTAAGAAATCCTACCAAACTCCATTAACAGTTATTTATTAGTTCAGTACAATCATTTATCTATCAACCATGGAACCCAGAAATAGCTCTATACTCCCAAGGCAAGCAAGTAATCACAATAGGTAACTCAGCAGTCTACCTAGATAGCAAGCAGTACAAACCCAAGCTTGTTCTTTGGCTTGGTGGGCTCGTAACAACCAACCAACAAATAAAGCACTGACCCTCTGGGTGGCTCCTACTAGAAAACCCCTCTAGTCAAGTAGGCGTACAAAGGCATAGAAAATCTGGGAATCTCTCACCGTCAATTCCCCTGTGGTCTTGCAACGAAAGATATATACTCTCTAAGGAATCACTTCCATCTAATTCCCCCTATAGTCTTGCTACGTAACTAAGGATACTCTAAGGAAGCACAAAGTCTCATTCCCATAGGTCATGCGATTGATACTAATTATAATAGACTCTCTAGGGAATCCGTAATCATCAATTACCCCTTTAGTATACCACACCAGGTTCACTCAGCCCTGAGCAGTTTAGTCGTGCGTAATCGACTGTTAGCAGCCTAAGTAAGTTCAGCAACTACTTTGCTAATAGCTACAAATGCATCCACAAGCATATAAACAGCAGGCCATACATGAAATTAAGTCAACGGGTATACTAGAAATGTGCAAAAGGGTTGCCTCGTAGGAAAACCGTGAAAAACGACAATCAATAGCCAAAATAAGGGGAAACACCCATGGGGTGATCCTCAAACATGATAACAAGCAATTATTAATCATCTAATAACCTCAAGAATACAAGAAATCTAAGGCATACAACAAAACAGTATCAAAACCCTAACCTGAGATACCCGATACATGGGTATCTGGAAATTTTGCACCAAAAACTCAGACATTCAACATAGGGAAACAAACCACCTACCTCGATCCCAGTAGATCGATATAAGTGAACCAAGATGACAAATTCCAATTAGAATGACGTAGATCTAAAAAAACATACAAAATTATCAACCTATGATAACTTGAAAACGAGGAGGAATCGAGAAACAAGGCTAAAGTAGAACTGAGAACTCACCGTTGCACTTCCAACGCAATCGACAGCGGCTGGAATGGAGGTCGGATGGAGGCATGACGGCTCGGAGAAGATTTGGTCATACGGTCGCTCTCGAATGAGTGAAACCTGGAGAAGAAGATGCTTCTATGCGTCAGGCATGACCCCGGTCCGTTTAATGAAAAAAAAGAAAGTACACGGAGTGTACTTTTAGAGTACATGGCGTGTACTAGGTATTTTCCATACTCCACCAAAAACGTCCTCCACGTCACCCTTACACACCGTGTGTGTGGCCCGGACACGGCCAGCACACGGCTTCAGTGGGAAAAGAGTACACGGCATGTACTCAGAAGTTACACAGCGTGTACTTCAAAAATTTCCAGAAAGTTCATTTTTCTCAAAAACTCCAGAAAAAGGGAAAGCATACCTGAAAAGAAGATCCGGGTTCTTAAAAAATTCCCCCCTTAAAGAAATTTGTACCCAAATTTCCCTAATAATGTGGAGAAGAAGAAACCTCGAACAGCTCTGGCCACTGCAATCGTACATCGGCCTCCCTTTCCCAAGTCTCGTCCTGTACTCACCTGTGCTGCCATAGCACCCGTACCAGAGGGACAGACCGCCTGCGGAGAACCTTCATATTGTAATCGAAAATCCGGATAGGATGCTCCTCGAACGATGCATCCACTTCAATCTTGACTTCCTCAGGCTAAAAGACGTGAGACAGGTCCGAAAATTAGCATCGGAGCTGAGAGATGTGGAAGACGTCGTGCATGGCCTGATACCTCTGAGGTAGCTGAAACTGATAGGAAACCGGTCCAACTCTCTCCAAGACCTCAAATGGCCCGACGTACCGCGGTGAAAGCTTACCCTATCTCTGAATCCTCTTGTGTCCCAACCTCGGGGTAATATGTAGGAAAACCTGGTCACCGACCTCAAACTCTAGAGGTCATCTCCGCTGGTCAGCATAAGACTTCTGTCGAGACTGCGCTATAGCCATCCTCTTCTGAATCAGCTCTATCTGCTCTGATGTCTCCTGAACAAGATGATGTCCCAGTAAAACTGCCTCTCCTGCCTCCAGCCAGCATAAAGGTGGTCGGCATGGCCTATCGTACAAATCCTCGTAAGGAGCCATTTGAATGGTTTCTTGAAAACTGTTGTTGTAGGCGAACTCCACCAGAGGAATATGCTTATCCCAAGAATCGCCAAAGTCTTGGATGCAAGCTCGGAGCATATCCTCAAGCACCTGGATAGTGCGCTTGGATTGGCCATCAGTCTGGGGATGGTATGCAGTACTCAAAAGTACCTGTGTACCCAAGGCCTTCTAGAGTCCCTTCCAGAACCGAGAGGTAAAGCGCACATCCCTGTCTGAAACAATAGAGTATGGTACTCCATGCAGATGAATGATCTCCCGGATGTAAAGTCATCCCAGATCATCAACAATGAAAGTCTCCTTGACTGGAAAGAAGTGAGAAACCTTTGTAAGCCTGTCGACGATGACCCAAACAACATTGTTCCCTTGAGGAGACCTCAGCAACCAGTCATGAAGTCCATCGTGACATCGTTCCACTTCCACTCTGGAATGGGTAACTGCTGCAAAATCGCTGCTGGTCGCTGATGCTCTGCTTTCACCTGCGAACAAGTAGAACATCTCATGAAGAAACCAGTAACATCCTTCTTCATACCTGGCCACCAGTACTGGCAGTGAAAATCACGGTACATCTTGGTGACGCCTGGATGAACTGCCCAAACTGAGGAATGGAAGTCTCGCATCAGATCATCACGTATATCTGTTGGCACCCATATGCGTCCCTGGAAACTCAATATCTCATCCTCGCCAACGGCCCACCCAGGAAGAGGGTCCTCTCCTGACACGCTATCCCGTAGGACTAGCCCTTCTGAATCTACCAGCTGCCCCATTCGAACTCGGTCCAAAATTACAGAGGTAACAGCCACAGAAGATAAGAAAGTCTGCCCCTACCTGTCATGCATCTCCAAAAGAATCTCTGAGAACAGATTCATCAGTTGCCACTCACTGATGGCCTCCTAAACTGCATGTATCTGAGTTCTCCTACTCATTGCATCAGCCACTGTGTTGCCTTTCCCAGGCGTATAGGCATGCTCGAAATCGAAGGACTGGAGATACTCAACCCACCTCCACTGTCTTAGATTCAGATCACGCTGCGTGAAGATGTACTTGAGACTCTTGTGGTCAGTATGCACCACAAAATGTTCTCCTAGAAGGTAATGTCTCCAGCAATGTAAAGCATGAACAACCATAGCACTACTACAAAAACGGGCATTAACAGCGCTAAAAACGCGCTTTAACAGTGCTAAAAAAGAGTTGTAAAGCTCAGAACTGATAAAGGGGGTACCCTTTATCAGCGCTAAACAAGCGCTTCTTTAGCGTTAATAAATGATTGTTTTATTAGCGCTCCTCTAGCGTTGATAAACTTATCTTTTATCAGTGCTTCTGTAGCGCTGATAAAGGTGTAGTTTATCATCACTTTTTTAGCGCTGATAAAAGCACGATTTATCAGTCCTAAAAGAGAGCTGATAAACATATCTTTTATCAATGCTTCTTTAGCGCTGATAAAGGTGTAGTTTATCAGCACTTTTTAGCACCGATAAAAGCATGATTTATCAGCGCTAAAAGAGCGCTGATAAATTCCCTCTTTGCTGCTTCAATAAATCTACAGCAGCACACCCGAACACCTACAAAAAAACATCATCTCAATAAGCCAATTAAAGAAAGTATACCCATACAAAATTAAATCATAAATCATAAGAAAATTAGACCAAGTATACCCATACAACAATTATACCCGTAAACCATTAACACATAATTTATAAGTTAATCGAGTACTTAAAGAAATCAATTCAGAATTTAGGGGGTTTGGGGGCTGTTCAAGGGTTTGGGGTGGCTGTCAGGGGGGGTAGTGAGTGTCCAGGGGGATTTCCAGTTCAATCCTAAGGCTCCACATGGGTGTGTTTTATCAATACATAAATCTTTGGACTTTTCTCTATCCACTATGCATCATGTTCTCAACCTCAAAGAAGTTATAAGGTTTGTACACACACTGAGGTGCACATACATGGGGGGTGAATCTCATTAATAAACCCCCAATATTAAACCTACAATAGGCTATCGTAAGTGCATGATCAGGAAATTCTCACAACCTAGTTGAGAAAGAACTAGAATAAAACTAATAAAAAAATCATCATTGATCCTCAAATCTATGACCATGATTAAACCCAAATTAATTTTCCAAGTGCTGAACATTTACCAAGCATTTCACAAGGATCGTGTTGACATTATAAAAATATAGTTTGACCAAGTCCTACCCCATCTACATCAAGACACATTGATTCTCAAGTATTAAAGCTTGATCAACCATACCTACTTCATCCAATGTTAGAGTTTCTCTGAGTACATCATAGGAACCACACAAAACATATAATATACCATAGTCTCCACACTATATACAAAATTATCATTGACCTCCAATATGTGAGTTTTATTTATACTCCATCATGGAAATCCACTTATGGGAGTTTTCTCATCCAGGGAATACCCTCAATAGTATCTCAGACCACCCATATGTGTTCTTCCAATCCCGAGGCATAAGACCTACAAGGATCTCATCCCTATACTATGGGAGTACCCATATTTAGGTAATAATACTAAGAAGCATATATTCTTTACCATATGGGAGTATTATCATCCAAATAATAATCCCTAGAAGCATATAAACCCTCCAATATTGGTGTATTCTCATTTGAGGCATAATCTATATAATCATCTCAGCCCTCCCCTATGGGATTATTTTCATTTAGTGAATATTCCCGATAAGAATCACATCCCACTCCTATGGCTGTATTCTCATTTGGGGAATATTACCTATATACATCTCATCCCTCCCCTATGAGAGTATTCTTATTTAAGGAATAAGACCCATAAGCATATCCACCCTCCCAAATGGGAGTATTTTCATCCAGATATAAGCCCATAAGTATCATAGACCCAAACACATGATCACCCTAGTATACCAGGCCAAACATGAATTGATATATATGAGGCCCCTGATAGATCACATACCATGACCCCCCATTTAGAAGATCAATGCAATCTGAATGCGTTTGGCTGGATTTTTGTAGGTCAGTTGTTGTTTTCACTTAAAATCTAGCCATTTTAATCAAAATAGAGACCCTTTGAGTGCTAGCGGCCATACTGTGCCTTGGATTGAGGTGGGGTTGACTCGTAAATGTCACCAAGGACCCTTGGATCGTTATTATAAAAGATAAATGAAATCCAAATGCGTTTGGTCAGATTTCCGTAGGTCAGTTGTTGTTTTCACTTAAAATCTTGTCCATTTTAAAAAACAATAGAGACCCTTTGAGTGCTAGCGGCCACACCATGCCTCGGATTGAGGAGAGGTTTACTCTTACACATCACGAATGACCCTTGGATCGTTCTTATAATATATCAATGAAATCCGAATGCGTTTGTCTGGATTTCCGTAGGACAGTTGTTGTTTTCACTTAAAATCTTGTCAACTTTTAAAAAAATAGAGACCCTTTGAGTCCTAGAGGCCTCACAGTTCCTCGTATTGAGGAAAAGTTGACTCATACATGTCACCACGGACCCTTGGATCATTATTATAAAAGATCAATGCAATCATAATGTGTTTGGTCTGATTTCTGTCGGTCAGTTGTTGTTTTCACTTAAAATCTTGTCCATTTTAAACAAAATAGAGACCCTTTGAGTTATAGCAGCCACACCGTGCCTCGGATTGAGGTGGGGTTGACTCTTACACGTCACCAAGGACCATTGGATCGTTATTATAAAAGATCAATGCAATCTGAATGCGTTTGGTTGGATTTCTGTAGGTCAGTTTTTGTTTTCAATTAAAATCGTGTCCACTTTAAACAAAATAGAGACCCTTTGAGTGATAGCGGCCAAAACGTGCCTCGGATTGAGGCAGGGTTAACTCTTACACATCACCAAGGACCCTTGGATTGTTCTTATAAAATATCATTGCAATATGAATGTGTTTGGTCGGATTTCTGTAGGTCAGTTGTTGTTTTCACTTAAAATCTTGTCCATTTTAAACAAAATAGAGACCCTTTGAGTGCTAGCGGCCACACCGTGCCTCAGATAGAGGTGGGGTTGACTCATACACGGTCACCAAGGACCCTTGTATCGTTCTTATAATTGATCAATGCAATCTGAATGCGTTTGGTCAGATTTCTGTAGGTCAGTTGTTGTTTTCACTTAAAATCTTGTCCATTTTAAACTAAATAGAGACCATTTGACTCCTAGCAGCCACACCGTGTCTCGTATTGAGGCGGGGTTGAATCGTACACATCACCAAGGACACTTTGATCGTTCTTATAGAATATCAATGCAATCCGAATGTGTTTGTTCAGATTTCCGTAGGTCACTTGTTGTTTTCAATTAAAATCGTGTCCACTTTAAACAAAATAGTGACCCTTTGAGTGATAGCGGCCACACCGTGCCTCGGATTGAGGAAGGGTTGACTTGTACACGTAACAAAGGACCCTTGGATCGTTATTATAAAATATCAATGCAATCCGAATGAATTTGGTCATATTTCCGTAGGTCAGTTGTTGTTTTCACTTAAAATCTTGTCCATTTTAAACAAAATAGAGACCCTTTGAGTGATAGCGGCCACACCATGCCTCGGATTGAGGCGTGGTTGACTCATACATGTCATCGAGGACCCTTGGATCGTTCATATAAAAGATCAATGCAATCCGAATGCGTTTGGTAGGATTTTCGTAGGTCAGTTGTTGTTTTCAATTAAAATCATGTCCACTTTAAACAAAATAGACACCCATTGAGTGATAGCGGCCACACCGTGCCTCGGATTGAGGCGGTGTTGACTCTTACACATCAACAAGGACCGTTGGATCATTCATATAAAAGATCAATTCAAACGGAATGTGTTTGGTTGGATTTCCGTAGGTCAGTTGTTGTTTTCACTTAAAATCTTGTCCATTTTAAACTAAATAGAGACCCTTTGAGTGCTAGCGGCCACACCGTGCCTCGTATTGAGGCGGGTTTGACTTTTACACTTCACCAAGGACCCTTGGATCGTTCTTATAAAAGATCAATGCAATACAAATGTGTTTGGTCAGATTTCCGTAGGTCAGTTGTTGTCTTCACTTAAAATCTTGTCCATTTTAAACAAAATAGAGACCCTTTGAGTGATAACGGCCACATCGTGCCTCGTATTGAGGCGGGGTTGACAAGTACACATCACCAAGGACCCTTGGATCGTTATTATAGAAGATCAATTCAATCCGAATGCGTTTGTTCAGATTTTCGTAGGCCAGTTGTTGTTTTCAATTAAAATCGTGTCCACTTTAAACAAAATAGAGACCCGTTGAGTGATAGCGGTCACACCGTGCCTCAGATTGAGGAGGGTTGACTTTTACACGTCACCAAGGACCTTTGGATCATTCTTATAAAAGATCAATGCAATCCGAATGCGTTTGGTAGGATTTCCGTAGGTCAGTTGTTGTTTTAACTTAAAATCTTGTCCATTTTAAACAAAATAGAGACCCTTTGAGTGCTAGCAGCCACACCATGCCTCGGATTAAGGCGGGGTTGACTCGTAAACATAACCAAGGACCCTTTTATCATTCTTATAAAATATCAATGCAATCCGAATGTGTTTGGTCAGATTTCCGTAGGTTAGTTGTTGTCTTCACTTAAAATCTTGTCCATTTAAAACAAAATAGAGACCCTTTGAGTGCTAGCGGCCACACCGTTCCTCGGATTGAGGAGGAGTTGACTCTTACACATCACCAAGGACCCTTTAATCGTTCTTATGAAATATCAATGCAATTCAAATGTGTTTGGTTGGATTTCTGTAGGTCAGTTATTGTTTTCACTTAAAATCATGTCCATTTTAAACAAAATAGAGACCCTTTGAGTGGTAGTGGCTACACCGTGCCTCGAATTGAGGCAGGGTTGAATCGTACACGTCACCAAGGACCCTTGTATTGTTATTATAAAAGATCAATTCAATAAAAATGCGTTTGGTCTGATTTCCATAGGTCAGTTGTTGTTTTCACTTAAAATCTTGTCCATTTTAAACAAAACAGAGACGCTTTGAGTGCTAGCGGCCACACCGTGCCTCAGATTGAGGCGTGGTTGACTCGTACATGTCACCAATGACCCTTGGATCATTATTATAAAAGATAAATTCAATACGAATGCGCTTGGTTGGATTTCCGTTGGTCAGTTGTTGTTTTCACTTAAAATCTTGTCCATTTTAAACAAAATAGAGACCCTTTGAGTGATAGCGGTCACACCATGCCTCGGATTGAGGCGAGGTTGACTTTTACACATCACCCAAGACCCTTGGATCATTATTATAAAATATTGATGCAATATGAATGCGTTTGGTTGGATTTCCGTAGGTCAGTTATTGTTTTCACTTAAAATCTTGTCCATTTTAAACAAAATAGAGACCCTTTGAGTGTTAGCAGCCACACCGTGACTCAGATTGAGGCGGGGTTGACTCTTACACGACACCAAGGACCCTTGGATCGTTATTATAAAATATCAATGCAATAAGAATTCGTTTGGCCAGATTTATGTAGGTCAGTTGTTGTTTTCACTTAAAATCTTGTCCATTTTAAACAAAATAGAGACCCTTTGAGTGATAGCGGTCACACTGTGCCTCGGATTGAGGCGGGGTTGACTCGTACACGTCACCAAGGACCCTTGGATCGTTCTTATAAATGATTAATGCAATCAAAATGCGTTTGGTCAGATTTCCGTAGGTCATTTGTTGTTTTCACTTAAAAACTTGTCCATTTTAAACAAAATAGAGACCCTTTTAGTACTAGCAGCCACACTATGCCTCAGATTGATGTGGGGTTGACTCTTACACATCACCAATGACCCTTGGATCATTATTATAAAATATCAATTCAATCCGAATGTGTTTGGTCTGATTTCCGTAGGTGATTTGTTGTTTTCACTTAAAATCCTGTCCATTTTAAACAAAATAGAGACCCTTTGGGTGCTAGCGGCCACACCATTCCTCAGATTGAGTCAGGGTTGACTCGTACACATCACCATAGACCCTATTATCGTTATTATAAAAAATCAATGTAATCTGAATGCATTTGGTTGGATTTCCGTAGGTCAGTTGTTGTTTTCACTTAAAATCTTCTCCATTTTAAACAAAATAGAGACCCTTTGAGTGCTAGCGTCCACATCGTGCCTCGGATTGATGCGGGGTTGACTCATACACATCACCAAGGACCCTTGGATGGTTCTTATAAATGATCAATGAAATCTGAATGCGTTTGGTCAGATTTCCGTAGGTTAGTTGTTGTTTTCACTTAAAATCTTTTCCATTTTGAACAAAATAGAGACCCTTTGAGTGCTAGCGGCCACACCGTGCCTCAAATTGAGGTAGGGTTGACTCGTACACATCACCAAGGACCCTTGGATCGTTCTTATAAAATATCAATTCAATCCGAATGTGATCTACTAATTATTCATTATGCAAAACATAAAGGTACCATCAAATACTTACATTGCCCCCAGACACCCATAACACAACCCAACCACAACCTTCATCTCAATGTACTCAACCGTTCTAAACACCAAGATGGATTTTAACCAAGACTATCTAATTCAAAATGCCGATCATGTCATCAACCGACCACTTAATTTCTATGGTGCTCCCCACTATACTCTTTAGCTCACAAACACCACCATCTGATGTTTAACACCTCCATCATCGAGAAAGAACCACTAGAACCCCAACTGAAACTCCACAACATACCCAACATGTTTTCTAACATACTGTGCTTAGACATACATGAGAACACCAACCAATGTTATCATGCATCCTTTCTATAAAAACCACTTGGAATGGATGTGAATCCATCATCCATACATGAATCAAGGACAATTCACCTTTTCCTCAAATATTGAACCCATTTTCAAAACATAATTAACAATTAAAAACATCGAATAGATGTGGCTTTAAACTCACCACATTTGTTTCTTTTTCCTGGAGTAATTTGAAACATGCACCACATAGGTTGTAAAAGTAGTAGAAGATAGATCTCCTTGATCATACAAAGCCATGAACCCAAGTTTATCCTTGAGGAAACTGATGAGTGATGTTTGTGAATGCTTTTTGGAACTAGGAACTGACTCGCTTGATGAAACATAGGAAATATATTTAAATGTAGCCTCACTTGCCGAATAATTGGAACAATTTCTTGTGTTGGATGCTCTTAATGTCAGATTTAGCATCCCATCTTGTTCATCAAATGGATTGGTCAACTTCCAATCTATCATGGAGGCTGTTGCACCACCTTTACACACAAATAATGATCAGAGGCAGCTTGATTAGTAAAACAATCCTGAGGGCACTGGACATGAAAGATCATGTGGTGCCATAGTTACTTAGCAACCTCAATTTACCCCACATGATATAAGGCTATTGCATGATGTCCAAGACATAGAGAGAGGAGAAGAGAAGGTGAAAGTCACGTAGACGAACAACATCAACAATGAACATCCACCACCCTTTGACTATATATATCAAAATCATATCTTTAAGAACGTCCATGTGAATTTCTATCTTACTTCCATCAAGGATGATGCATGTTGGTCAACTTGTTTTAGAAATTGTTTATCTTCATCTGTGCCTTGTACTTGCACCCATGAATTTGAAGGTGAGTATGCATACACGATAGTTGACCTTCTTAGATAAGAGTTTCTGGAAGAGTATAAGAGACATGAAGCAATGAAGATCATTAGAGTGTTGGAGAAAATGTGGTTGCTACAAACAATGTGGAAATCGACTTGTGCAACGCGGCCTAAGTTACAACTTGCAGGTATTGTACTTTATTTTTTTTTCTGGAGGGTTTCAGTGTAAATGCATTTTGGAATGATCATTTCTATTCGTTATCTTTTAGTTTTTTTTTTTGACAGCTGAGGGGAAAGGGTGGGGTCTGCAGACATTGGAGGATATGTCGAAGGGTGACTTTATGGGAAATTACATCCTATATTTTTGCAACATTTCCATAGTATCTAGCATCTAACCAAATGGCATATTTTCCCTTAAAGCTCCCCGAACCCCGATGGTGATCGGGGTTCGGGGAGATTAAAGGTCAAAGAGGCCATTTCTCAAACATATTCACACAGAAAATCACCCTTCGACATATCCTTCAATGTCTGCAGACCCCGCCCTTTCCCCTTGGCTGTCAAAAAAACCTATTAGACAATGAATAGCAATGATCATTCCAAAATGCATTTACACTTAAACCCTCCAGAAAAAAATAAAGTACAATACCTGCAAGTTGTAACTTAGGCCGCGTTGCACAAGCTGATTGCCACATTATTTGTAGCAACCACATTTTCTCCAACACTCTAATGATCTTCATTACTTCATGTCTCTTATACTCTTCCATAAACTCTTCTCTAAGAAGGTAAACTATCGTACACGTCACCAAGGACCATTGAATCGTTCTTATAAAAAATTAATGCAATCGGAATGCATTTGGTCGGGTTTCCGTAGGTCAGTTGTTGTTTTCACTTAAAATCTTGTCCATTTTAAAAAAAATAGAGACCATTTCAGTGGTTCAGAATTCTTGCATGTTGCTGGTGCATATCATCTGTTAAAATGGGAAAATGACTCATTGGAGAAAGGATGTTTTATTTAATAACAATTAAAATTTTCCTACGAACATTTACATACAACAATGTTTCATCTTTTGATCCCCTTAACACCTCTCAAAAATGACCACAAATTGTACATGTCCTGAAGTCAGATCTTCATTGTATTTGTGTACAATCTTCCATCAGGTATACGGCCCACTCGTTTCTGAACACATCTATATTTTCTTGTGAGTATGAGGCTTTTCGGCAGTCATAGTAGTACTGAAAAATAAAAAAATAAAGAATTAATAAATAACTTAAATGAACTAGTAGTTGTTTTTAAAAATACCTCTTTAGTGATGGTATTTTTCTGATGAAAAATGATCTCTTTCAAAAATTTACAAACATAATTACCTCAATCATTATCATTTGTTTGTTTTGGACACTGCAAAAAAATTGATCATTAGGAGAATAAGTAACTTGTGTTGAGATGTGTTTGGATAGTGAAATTTTATTATATATACCCTGATATTTGTCAAGACGTAGTACTTTCTCGCCTCCTTATGCTTATCCCATAGCCTCATTCCTTTTTTTAGATGATAATGATACACCGCCCTATCAGTAAAAGATAATATAAATTATATTACTTGATGTTTAGACCTAAAACATAAGATGTAGTGTCTTACAAATTCACAAACTCCATCATGTGTGGTCAGTTTGATGAATATCCTTGCTTTGAATCCAGAAAATAAATATGTGGAGTATCTAAGTTCACTGCAATTAGAAAACAATGTTTCCTAAAAACACAAAAAGGAATAAGTAATAAAAGAAGTGAAAATATAATTGATATGCTTTAATCGTAGAGTATTACCCCTACATGGTTGGTATTAATAAAAGTTTGTCAGCTGTAATCTTTCATTCAAATGTTTTCAGCAATTCGTTCACTATTTCATCCATTTTTGTTGGCTCTATTTTTGTTAGGTGTGTTGATGTGATATGAGGACTAACCAGTCCAAATCTTGGCTCATGGTAAAATTACTTCAATTGTTTTTCATAAATGCGTCTGTCAACAATATAAAATGCATTTAGTCATAATTTTCACTCTAGATCAGATTTTGGAAAATAAATTCATGGAAACATACCTCATATATACAATTACAACTATGACGCCTAGCCAACCGTTTTCAAGGATTTCATTTACATTTTCAGCAGCAATGAAATCTTGACTTTCCTCTCCGTATATATTCTCTTAGAAACCCACTATATGACTATTACCATCTTTTAGCTTCATATCCACATGAGTCTTCAATGATAGTAAATGTGGAAAGAGAACAGGTGGTGTTATTGTGCTTTCAGTAGCTCCTTGGGATCGGTTGGTCGATCCTTTAGATGGTTCTGAGCTGACGTTTGTCACCCCCTTCCCTTTCTCTGTCTATAACAACAATCATTGGTTTAGACCCTTTTTTCATTAATTGTTAAGGGTTTAGCTTGAAAAGAAAAGGAAATAAATACCTCTTTGTCCACATATACTCTTACAAGTTGTGACGGCCATGCAATGAATGTCCCGATAGCCTTTCTGACCGTATGAATATCATCATCATGAAGTGGAATAGGTAGCTCTGCCTTTGGCTCATGAGATATAGTAATCGTCACTTTCAGATGATCTTTCAGAAGTGGTCTATTATGCAGTGTGGCATCTGGGATATTGAACACTGTAGTCCTCGCTACAAGGTGATAGGTGGGTGTTGACAGATATAAATCACAATCATTATCACCCTATAGAAGATGAGTGCAGAAAAATTATCAGTGTTTGTCTGATTCATATTAAATGGGAACAATTATTAGAATATTTATTACCACGACTAAGATAGTTCTTTGAGGCGAATGGCTCGCCTAAAAGATGGTGGGGTGGGGCGGGATGTTCATGCGGTGTTAGTTCTTGAGTTTTGGCTTCCCTTTTCTTCCCACCCATAAAAGTTGCTAGCAACTCTCCCTACCATTGCAATTTTTCTTCAAGGGTTTCTATTTTTTCGCTCATTTGTTCCAATTTTTCATCTGTATCGTCCATTTTTTTCTTCTTCTCAAAATATACTCAGGGTGTCACCCCAAACCCTGCACCTCTGACACGACCGTACTTATTTGGCTGCTTCAAAGCCGTTGATAATAGGTCTGTATCAGCTACAGGAGTAGCTGACTCCTATGATTGTCGGATATAGGAAAATAACTTATTATTTTTATGTAATGGCAATTTTAAACAAATTATTTATCGTCGTGTCATAATTACACATATTTCCCACACTTTATGTGTGTTCTCATCTACTAACTTCCCATCTTTGTTCCCACGTGCCTCCTTCCATAGCACATGACGTGGGATGGAAGTGCATTTGGTTTTAGACTCATCAATCTACATATAAAAATAGAAAAATAATTATGATGTTGTTTATTAGAACCTAACAATATTATTGTAAATTTAAAATATGTACCGTTTTCTTTTCTAATGAAGCATACCCCATCCTTGCTTTACGATAGGGGTATGTTGGTTTTGAAGCACGTTCCTTATTTTCAGTACAGAGTTTCTATTTCATAAATGAAATATTGACAATCAAAGTAATGAATACAAGTATTCTCAAACAAAGTATTATCACTCACAATGTACCTGAAACTTATCAGCCCCACAACGGACAATAAATACATCTCATGCTTCTTGGGATATCATGTGAGCATAGAAAATGGGTGGGTGCGGGTTTATTTTACCTTTAGAATCTTTATGGAGAAATCTTGTTAAAATAGTGAGAAAACCTCGATGAATCTTTCCTGCAAGACATAGTAAATAATCCTTGTGTGATCGTCTACTATTAATGTACTCTACAATAGATTGAGAAGAGTAAGACATTATTTCATTATTTTATTTTCTAGTAAATTAAAGAAATAAATTCATAATGTTACTGTAATTTCTTCCCAGATCACAGCCTTCATCCCGGACACAACATGGTGCCATGAATCTATGTCAATCGGCACGCATTGCCGAGTTACAATTCCAATGTAGCTACTAAACATAGCCTTGTTGGGATTCACATGTTAGCCTCGTGCATTCCATATGACTTCAAATTTGATGCCTTTTCTTTTCGCCTTAAGAATATTGGCTAACACCGTCAAACTACGACGCACCTGTGATTTTTGCTACGCTGGTCCTTCATTCCCGACCATTTCATCGATATCAACATCATCTATATGTTCATATAGAATGGTATCAACGACATGTGTTGATGGTTGTTGGGCCTCAACACTAAGACCAGCAGGAGCCACAGCAGTAAGAGCAGCAGGAGGAGCAACAGCAGGAGGAGCCGCAGCAGCAAGAGCCGCAGCAGCAGCCGCTTGAGAGACTTGTTCAGTCTCAAGGTTAGGAGCATCAGAATGTGTAGAATTCATTATCTGAAAAAGTGGTTGAACAGTTAATTCATATTACATAAATTTAGTAATGATAAGATAATAACATGAGATAAGAAGATCTATATTGCAAACAAAATATAACCTGTTTACTAAACTCTCTTTCTTTTTTTCAAAGGTTGAAAGGATTTGACACCTCTATCGACTATCCAAATCCCTTCATTGTGGTCTCCTATAACATAAAAAACATCATCTTCATTGAGATCGCTCCAAAATGATTGCGACGTACCACTAAAAGTATCATACTCAACTGAATTTTCATCAGAACCTTCATTAGTTTTGGATGATAATAGAACAATCAACCACTTTTAGTTTGCGGGATCTGGAACATAGAAAACTTGTACCGCTTGTGATGCCATTATAAAATGTTCGTCTTTGTACCCTTCTTTACTAAAATCAACTTTCACAAATCCCCATTCATCTATTTTAACACCACAGTTGTTATCAATCCATTTACATTGAAAAATCAGCAATTGGAATGTCGTATAATCTGACTCCCATATTATTTTGATAATGCCAAAGTATGACATATTTGCATAAATTGGATTTCTGTCCTTACTACCAGAAACATTCATCGTTTCATCCACTAGTGTAACTCCACTATTTTTCATGGTACTATCTTCATCATGTTCGTCTATATAGAATGTATAACCATTAATTACATAACCACTGTAAGATAATACATACACACTTGGTCCAGAGGCTAGCCATCGAAGACGTTCTGAAATTGAATTTGGATTTTCATCCAAATGCTTAAAAATATGGTCCTGAAACCATCCTATAAACTGGTGATTATGTGTATCTGATAACCATTTTCAGCCCTTGATGGATTCAACTGCCTAAGAATTTCATTGTGAGTTTTAATATATGGAGCAACCTCCCAACTGTTATGAAAAACATAAAGATTATCCTGCTCCCGATCTATAATACGGAATGTCACAACTTCTCTTCCAGAAATTCCCTCACCCTCAATGCGTCCAGTGTGACGAGATTTCGGGAGATGAATGCTTTCCACATCAGATAGGTATTCAGTAAAAAATTCAATGGCTTCCTTAACAATATATCGCTCCACTATACAAACCTCTGGCTGACTTCTATTTTTGACATACCATTTAAAAATCTTCATATATTGTTCAACATGATACATCCATCTATAGTTCACAGGACCACAAAGTCGAATCTCTCTCACCAAGTGAATCATCAAACGAACCATCATATCAAAGAATTTTGGTGGGGAGAACATTTCTAATTCACATAATATAATGACAATTTATTTTTCCATAGCTGGAAATTTCCCCGGGTCTAAAAGTTTGCTACATATAGCTTTGAAAAAGAAACAAAGTTTGGTTAACGTATGACGAACATTCTTGGGAAAAATGCAACGTAAATCTATTGGAATTAGATCTTGCATCAAAACATGGAAATCATGTGATTTCAAACCTTTTAACTTCAAATCATTCATTGACACAATGTTCTTGATATTTTCTGAGTACCCCTATGGAACCTTTACATCATTTAAGAAGTTTCAAAACTAATATTTCCCCACCCTAGAAAGAGTATAAGTAGCTGGAGGAAGAAACATTCAATTTTCACGCTTCACGGGAGACAACTCTTCTCATATTCCCATGTCAACCATGTCCAACCTTGCCTTAATTCCATATTTTGTTTTGTCAAGGGAATTTAGTAATGTTTTGATAACACTGTCACATACATCTTTTTCCACATGCATCACATCAAGAAAATGTCTGACGTACAAACAATTCCAGTATGGTAATTCAAAAAAAACTGATCTCTTTTTCCAACAAGTTTTCGTAAGGTTTTTCGAAAATGGTTTACCAAAAATAGTGTTCAGATCTTTTACTTTCTCAAACAGCTGATCACCTGTTAGTAGAGACGGTGTTGCGAATTTTTCTGAACTTCCATTGAATGATGTCGTCCAAGATCGGTACTTGTGCTGATGAGTTAGAAATCTATGATGTCCTAGAAACACAGATTTCGATGAATGTTTCAACCTAATTTATTTTGTATCTTCTTTGCACATGGGACACCCTTGGGTTCCATTAATGCTAAAGCCTGAAAAATTTCCATAAGCAGGGAAATCATTTATTGTCCCGTAAAAAATCGCTCTCAACGTGAAGTATTCACTTTTATAAGCATCATACAACATTACACCCGAGTCCCACAATAACTTCAAATCCTCGATCAAAGGAGCCAGATAAACATCAATATCGTTACCTGGTTGTTTTGGTCTTGATATAATCATAGATAACATGATGAATTTCCACTTCATGCATAACTAGGGTGGCAAGTTATAATTTACCAACATAACAGGCCATATACTATGAGTGCTAGTTTGAAAACCAAAAGGATTCACTCCATCTATAGATAACTCAAGACGAAGGTTTCTCGGATCTTTTACAAATTCAGGATACTCGTGATCAATTTTCTTCCATTGAGGAGAGTCGTCCAGATGATGTAATAACCCATATTTATTTCTTTTATCTGCATGCCACGACAATTGTCTTGCAATTTCTTCACTTCCATATAGACGCCTAAACCTTGGAATGATTGGAAAGTACCATAAAACTTTCACATGATTGGATTTATCTTTATTTTATAGAGAAGCACCACACTTTGGGCATTCTGTAAGTTATTTGTTCTCTTTGCGAAACAATATACAGTCTTTCGGGCAGGCATTTATTCTTTCAAAAATCATCCCTATCGAGCGTAGCATTCGTCTAGCTTCATATGTCCATCTCGGGAGCTCATTATCTTCCAGGAGCATGTCATTCAAGAGAGAAAGTAGTTTTGTAAAACTCAAATCACTCCATCCATTGCCTGCTTTCAATTTATACAACTTCAGTACAGTTGACAATGTTGTATACCAAGTGCAAGCAGCATATAATGGTGTCTTTGCACAACTCTTTAACTTCTCAAACAATTTTGGGCAATCACAGAGTTCATATTGAATTGTCTTTTTCATTTCTTCAATACGATCTTCATCATCATTGACATCTGTAATCACATCCTCCATACGGTCTTCTTCATTATCCATATTTTTATTCATATCTGACGATCCATAAAATGCAGTTTTATCCCAACCAATAGCTACATTTTCTTTTTCTCCGTGTTTATTCCAACATTTATAACTCTGATATCAAATTTTCTTCCAACTCCTCTCGAGTAAGTAGTTTATAATAACAACAACGTAAATATGGACAAAGGATTTGAGAAGGATCCTTTGTGTGATCCTTTGCAAACTTGATGAACTCTTTCACTTTGTTCCCCTACTCTATTGTTAAACGATTAGCATCCATCCAATCTTTATTCATCTCCATCTTATTTGAATCTCAAATATTAGTATTTATGGTTCAAGTACACCAAACAAGAATTCTAAATACAGTATAAGAGAACCACTTCCTTATAAAAATGGAGATTAATAGAGCCTAACCATTAGTATTTATTCATCATGCCTAAATACTCACTGTTGTTGGAAGTGAAATCGTTCCTGATGATCATGCCAAGAAGAAATGGAAACCAAAAGGGGGGATTGAATCAAAATACCCCAAACAAGATGGAAAAACATGGTAATTGAGAATAGGTTAGTGGCTTTCATGTTGGCTAGAAGGAAACCTAATTTATTTCAATGAAAAATGTTAATTCACAACAAGATACCATCCATTCCATATATTATTTTCATTAATAGGGTTATTTTGTGCTTCAAAATGATCAAAACATGTCTAACCAACTTCAAATGCATAAAATATGAATTCATGAAACACATGAATCCCAAAAAAAGATACAGTATAGAAACACCCACTTAAAATATGAATGAGTCTTCTCAAATGAAGAACATCACACATCTCCAACTACATCTATGCTTTCTAATATACAACGACACCACTAGCTAAATAGTGACCCTCACCAAGAACATCATACATCTCCAAATAAGAGACTACAACCACTAACCATGAATAACATCATAATATAGAAATATACTAAGACCACATCCCTTCACCCAAATAAGAGACTACAACCACTAACCATGAAGAACCCCTAAGAGCATAATTTGAAACCTAAGGAAAGGTACACCCAAAACATACCAATGAATTCAAATGAAATACTTTCTAAACGAAACCATTGAAATCATAAAATGTTCCTAACATCAAACCCCATAATATCTCCTAATAAAATTCATTGATAACACTATTTCATGGCCTATAACCATTTATGCCCCTCTATTGGTTAGTAGATTATAGTCTAGTGACCCCCTAAAACCATCCTCCAACATGTCATGGGTTAGTGAATGCACTGAGGGTACTTATCACAACCATGTGCAATGTACTTATAAGAATAAATAATTGATATACTTTAACATCATGTTGTATAGATGATTTTTCAAATGATACCAAGTGAAAGTTGGTATGGTAAATATGTGTGATAAGACATTTTTTGTCTAACTAAAAGGGGATATATCCTAATGAGTGTATTTTGGATTCACAAAAAATATGACTCTATGTGGTATAGGGTTTTTTCAACTAGTAGGAGTATGGACCAATAAGTGAATGTGGTCCTATATGTGTGGGAATGTTTTCATTTAGAGTATGGCCTAATATGTATGGTTCCTATAGAATAAGGCTCATTTGAATTGGATATTTGGGCTCATTACACAAGGTGGATCACATTTTTCATGTGAGTAATCTATACCAATTTGGTTCATAAAATATATTCATAGCACATAAGGATTTCTATATTCATCAACTAATGAATCATGTTCTTATCACACCAGGTAAGAACATAAGATCATCTACTAAGGGAAGTGTTTAGATATCGTATCCAGATCACATAGGGGATTCTTTGGCACATCACCTAAGGAATCTCATGCTCCTCATGTGAGGTATAATCCTAGGATGATTACCAAGGAGATGAATAAGAGATCTTATGATCATCACTTAGGGGATTCTTAGGCATATCCCCTAATTAATCTATTTATAATCTCATGAGGTATAATCAAGGGAACATTATTTGGGAGATAAAGAAGATCTCATATTCCCATAACATAGGGACTTCATATTCTCGTCACCTAAGGCAACCTAGGATTATCACCTAGATTTGGATGTTTCCTGAATTAAGAGTGGTCATAGGTATATATCTCGGTAAAGGAACTCACATATTTGAATTTTAGAAGAGGGAACCACCTGATACACTCATCGTGTAGGGGGGTGAGCATAGTTTTATAGCCACCATTTCATTTTTATCCATGAAGTTATTCAATTCCCACCAAACCCTTTTCAATTTCATCATTAACAACTATATTCTATGTCACTGGAAAACTAAAAGGAAAACCCATATTAACTAACGATGTCATATCCCACAATAACCCACTCATTACATCTTTTTAATAATGGAAAGGTTGATACTTCCCCACTACACGATTTACCACCTCAACCATCTCACATTTTCCCCCAATGGAATTTATCACAACCAAACTAATAAAAAACTTCTCAAACAACCCCACCAAAAAACAATGATGATTTTCAACAATAAAAGTAAACAAGCACCATGTTCTTGAGAAATATAATGAAAATTAGTAAACACATGTGAATCATCCCCTTTACATCATTTTGCATCAAGTATGGTCCATTTTCTTCAATCGGTCAATCCATAATACTCACCCATAGAATAAAAAAGCATGTTCAAAAATTGATATAGAAATGGGAGAGGAGAACAATATTGAAAAAAGATTTGGAAATCATGCCTTAAAGGAGGTCCTACAAACCGAAGCTTGAAAGCGTTGCAGGTGGCGGAGGTCTGAAAAAATGATGCTCGAAGGCAGCGGAGGTCTGGCAATACGAACTCAGTGGGCGGAGGAGGTCCAGCAACAAGAAGCGAGGGCGGCGGAGGTCTGGCAACATGATTTCAGAGGGCGGCAGAGGGGATTCGCAGGGTTCCAGTACCGCGAGAGATTTAGGTCGCGATAAAACGAGGGCACTGTGCAACCGAAATTATAAAAAAATTCACTGAGGTTTTATCAGCGCTAAAAAAGCACTGATAAAGACTACCTTTATCAGAGATAACATTTTAGCGCTGATAATAGTACCCTTTATCAGCGCTCTAAAAGCGCTGATAAATCCTTACTGTATCAGCGCTAAAATTTTACCGCTGATACAGGGAGTCTTTATCAGCGCTTTTCCAGCACTGATAAAGGGTCTTTTTATCAGCGCTATTTTAGCGCTGATATAAGGGGCGCTTCCCTTGCCCGTTTTTGTACTAGTGTAGCCAACTCCAGGTCGTGCGTAGGATAATTCCTCTCATGTGGCCTCAACTCTCGAGATCCATATGAAACCACTCGATCCTTCTGCATAAGCACTACTCCATGTCTGATGCCAGATGCATCACAGAAAACTGTATAGCTCTTGCCCGGCTCCAGCAAAACTAGGATCAGTGTTGAAGTCAATCTCCCCTTCATCTCCTAGAAGGCTGAGTTATAGGCTTCTGACCAACCAAACATCACCCCCTTCTTAGTCAAGCCTGTTAGCGGTGCTTCTAGGCGTGAAAAGTCCTATATAAACCTCTTGTAGTAACCAGCCAGCCCCAAGAACCTCCATACCTTAAAGACATTCTTCGGCTTCTCCCAGGTAACCACTACTCTCACCTTCTCCGGGTCTACTAATACTCCTGTCTCTGACATGACATGACCCAGGAAGTGAATCTCATCCATCCAAAAGTGGCACTTTGAGAGTTTAGCATAAAACCGATGCTCCCTCTGTGTACTCAAAACGATCTCAAGATGGGTTGCATGGTCGTGTCGAGTGTGAGAGTACACCAAGATATCATCCACGAAGACCACGACGAAGGAATAAAAGTAAGGACGGAACACTCGGTTCATTAGTGCCATGAAAACTGCTGGCGCATTCATAAGACCGAACAGCATAACCGTATACTCGTAGAGTTCATACCTTCTTCTAAAGGCTGTCAGAGGTATATCTGAAGGTCTAACGCGTAGCTGATGATAACCGGACCTCAAATCGATCTTCGAGAACACCCAAGCTCCTCGAAGCTAATCGAACAGATCATCAATTCTTGGTAATGGATATTAGTTCTTGACTGTCAACTGGTTCAACTTCCGATAATCCACGCAAAGCCTAAGGGTACCATCTGCCTTCTTCGCAAACAAGACAGGAGAACCCCAAGGAGAAGTACTGGGTCAGATGTAACCCTTTTCCTACAACTCCTCCAACTTCTTCTTGAGCTCCTGCAACTTAGGTGTAGCCATCTTATAAGGAGGAATAGACACTGGTGCTACTCCTGGCACAAGCTCAATCGAGAAGTCTACCTCACGCTACGGAGGCAAACCTGAAAAGTCTTCTGGAAAGACATCTGGAAAGCGATCAACCATTGGAGTAAAATCTAACTGAGCATTCCCCTGGTCATCTAGATAAAGACTAGAAATCTGGGCTGTAACTCCTCCTAGCCCATGATGCTCGAGTCCGGCTCGACTCGCCTGAACTTCCCACTCACCTTTATGAAGGAAAGATTCACCCTCTGGTGATACGAAACGCACCCAACTGCGATAGCAATCGACGACTAGCTGGAAGGGAACCAACCAGTCCATACCGAGAATGACGTCATATCCTATCATCTCCATGACATAGAGGTCCCATAAGAAATGATACCCTATAACCTCGAGAGGGCACCCCTTGCACTGGCGTATGCTAGATGTCCTCGTTCCCAAGGGCGTGTCGAGAGTCAACATGTCAGCAGACAAAAAGACACAGACTTCAAGGCTTTCCATGAAAGTAACAGAGATAAAGCTATGTGAAGCACCAGTATCGAAAATCGATGAAGATAAAACTGAGGCTACTAAGATCATACCTCGAACTGTAGAGGGTTCGGGATCCTACTCCTGATGAATCTGCTCTACAGCAAAAGTCTGGTATGTACCACGGCCCTGTGTAGCAACCTGAAAACCCCGAGCTGCTCCTCCCTGAGCCTGACCACTGTGTATATGGACTCTACCCTGACCTGAACGTCCTTCAGAACTCTATCCCCCAGTCTGCTGCGGAGGGGGTAATCCTGCTCCTATACAACGGGTTGAAACTGATCCTCTTTTACTAGCCGCTGGAAGGGGAACCTTGCAGAAATGCTGCAAATGACCCATCTTGCCGCAGGATCGGCACTCCACTGGATCCCTCGGGCACTGGGGATTCTTATGCCTGCTCCTCCCACACTGATAACACACCACTTGGTTTCCATAAGAGAGATCACTTCTACCAGAAGGAATACCTCGCTTCCTCGGGTTGCCTCGGGTAGACTCTCGGTGGCGTTTCCTGCTGTCTGTCTGAAGGGAATCAGCCTTGGATGTTGTACCGCCCTGGTCCATATCTCCAGTCTCCCTCAGGTTCCTCTCCATGATGAGTGCCTGGTTGACTATCAGAGTAATATAAGTCAACTGAAATACATTCACCTGCGATCTGATCTCTGGTCTGAGGCCTTCCTCAAACTTCCTCGCTAGAAACAGCTCGTCATTCCCCAGGACGGGAGTGAATCGCTGTAACTTAGTAAAGTAGGAGGAATACTCCATAACTGAGAGAGTACATTACTGCAGGCTCATGAACTCTCAGCTCTGTCATCCCTCAGCGTCACAGGGAAGAAGTAGTCATAAAACGTACGCTGAAACTCATCCCAAGCCATAGCCTGATGGCACCCCGTCTAAGAGACTACGTCCCACCATCTCTTGGAGGAATCTCGCAGCATATACATCACGAGCTTCACCCTCCTCTCTGGAGGTGTCTCTAGATGCTTGAAGACGGACATCATGGCTTCCATCCATGACTCTGCAGCTTGAGGTCCTCCATCCCCTATGAAAGTGGGAGGATGCTGCTGCTGGAAGACCCGTTTCAGCTCTGCCATAGTGGGGGCAGGATGATGAACTCCCTGGAAGGTCTGCATGAATCTCATGAAACCCTCTCTGAACTGAGCATCGGTACCAGTGTCTGGAATCACTGCAGGTGCCATGTCTGGAACGATGGGCGGAACTACTGATAGTCCCTGATCGATCGTATCAGGCGTACGATCATTGCCTGGTTCCTGGCGTGCAACGGGAGGACATCTAGGTGCCATAGCTCTGAACGACCAAAACACACCTTCATTAAATATGAACACAGTTGCAACACAGGAGAGTTAAAATGGAATAGGAGGTAAACCCTTTAAATCTGTAAAAAAACATTACTACACGGTGTGTAACACAAATACACGGCGTGTTTCCAGAAATCCTACCCTGGGCGTGTACCTTGGACATACATGGCTGTGTAAACAACCCGACTACACAGCGTGTTCTTAAACTACACGGTGTGTAATGACCCTTTTCTCCTTGCCCAGTTACTCCTACACGACTAAGTCACACGGATTGTCCCAGCTGATGACTACACGGTGTGATTTGAGGCAGACACAGTGTGTGTTGGACACGTCTTACCTGGCCCGTGTTGTTAGCGACACGGCCTGACACATGATCGACACTACACGACATGTTCTTATGAGACACAACGTGCAATTGAAGGGAAACCTCAGGCCGTGTTGTTCGTGACGCGGCCGGGTACTCGGCTGATCCTTACACAGCATGTGCCAAACAAACAGGGTGTGTATAGGAGAGGATAACACCGACCCGTGTTTTTCAAGACACGACCGGGTACCTGGGAAAGGATACACGGAATGTGCATACCGAACACGGCATGTAATAAACATGCATTAACTGGCCCGTGTTGTTAGTTACATGGTTGGGCTTCTAGTTAACCCCTACATGGTGTGTACCTAGAGTACACGACGTGTTCCTGAAAACCATTTACAGCTCTGTGTCCCTGTCCACACGGTTAGTGACACGGAAAAAAACTACATGGCGTGTGTATATAAATTACACACCGTGTATTCTAGGTTTTTCCAAACAGTAGCCTCAGAACTGCACCGGAGCCCAGAAAACACAGAAAAACAAGGGTTAAGGTGCCAAATTCCGATCTATGGGGGCCCATACTCCCCGCGAATCAAAGCTTGGCATCATAACAGTGCGTAGAACAAGACACAGTATAAGAACTCACGACCCACCAAATTATGATCCTTGAGGGCCCATAACACCTATGAGATCAAATTTTGGCGTCCTTGATAAGAAATCTCTAAACAATGATACCTTATCAACATAACAGGCATTCTATCACAACAGATATCACAACAGTATGCATTTTCTATCACAAATCCTATCACAACAGTATGCATTCTCTAATGAAACCTAGATGGCATGGAAAAATGCATGGCATGTAATCTTCTAACATGTGCCTATATGATGCATGATATGGAATACCCTCATCTCATCAGGTTTCAACAAAATAGAACCGCAATCATATAAATAGTAATAGCACAAAACAAGTGCATCACCCATCGGTGAAATCAATTAAACTGTTACATTCGCAAAACTCAAAATTTCCAATATTCGAGGTAATCTGGATTTTTCCCAGTACACGGTTTCTATAATGCCAGGCATAGCTATTCACCATTTACCTATTCCATCATATCCCTGTCTAATGTCTGTTGACGCTCCTTTTTCCACATAATCTAAAGATCAGAAAAGGGAATATCTCAGCTGAAAGTGATTCATCCTTTGAAGAAAACATCAAAAATAGACAAAAGAATGAACAAAGGATCAAAATCCAATTCACCGCGCAAGTTTTACCACTGTCGCGCAAGTACACATGCGCGACTACCTTGGTCGCGCAGGTGACTTGCGCGACCTAATTGGTAACCGCCCGGTAACCGCCCGGGGTCTTCTTTTGCCTATAAATAGACCCTGTGGGCCCCCCATTCATGAGGATCTTTTTCCAGAAACTCGGATTGAAGCTCACGACGCCCAAGTCTCTTCTCAAAGCTTCCGGAACACTTATAAGGTAATTTCTTACCTAGAACGGAAGATTTAAAGAGAAAAAGGAAGGCCTAAGTGTTGAAACTTATCAAACACTTGCGCGCCTACTTAATTCCTTCAATATAACTTGCGCGTCCCTCTTCTGGAAGAACCTCAAGAGGATGGTAAAGGGTTTAATAAAGAGTCGCTCAAGCATTTCAATACTAGTTAAAAATCGCGCAAGTATCCCTCATGTCGCGCAAGTATACTTGCGCGACCAATACTTGCGCGCCGCCGCAGGACTTGCGCGCCTTTCAAGACTTGCGCGCCCCTATCTTTTTAGGTGCCCATCTTGCCCATTTTTACCCCTCTTAAGCCATTTCACCCTTCCTATTCAAGATTCAGTCTTCAAGATACTCTTCAAATCCATTTATGGCATGATTTCTTGATTTGACATCCTTATCTGAAAGGAATTCTGTGAAATATCTCTCAAAACCTAGTGATTTAAACATCTTTATGTCACCAAAGATTGAGAGTTCATTCATTCAACCTCATCCTTTAAGATGAGAGAATCCTAACCTGGGTCTCCTTTTCAGGAATAATCCCCAGTTATAAAACCTTTGATTTGGGCATCTTTCTTAAGAATAAGCCCCAACCTCAAATATGGGCATCCTCCTCAGGAGTAAGCCCCAAACCTTAATCCCTAACCTGAGTCTCCTTTTCAGGAATAAGACTCAGTCATAATCTTGGGCTTCCTTTTCAAGAGTAAACCCCGAGTCCCTTAACCTGAGTCTCCTTTTCAGGAATAAGACTCAGTCATAACCTTGGGCTTCCTTTTCAGGAATAAGCCCCAAGTCCCCTTAAATTTCTCTTAACCAGTCATAATTTACCTTTGATTTGGGTTTTCCTTTTCAGGAGTAAAAAACCAATCATAAGTCCCCTCCTAACTTGGGCATCCTCCTTAGGAGTAAGCCCCAAGATTAGAGTATTCAAATCTCCATGAAGCACATATAACTTTATGGACCATGTTCATGGATTTTCTCCCTAAAAGTAAATCCTAAAACTTCATCTATCTGGGCAGTCATCCATACATAAGCCCCAAGCAAATTCCTATGATTGCATCTTTCATGGCACAATTGTCTAAATTTTACCAATACCTCTTGTTTCTCACACCGAGTATGACTCACGTGAGCTTAGAGTGTAAAAGTAATTATCACATTCATCTTTGAGCCATCAATCATAAACATCATACTCCATCACTCGAACTACGTGGGTTCTGATTCCTTTTCCAAAACAAAGGATACGTAGGTAGCCCATTTATGGGTTCGATCCCAACTTTGAGATAATCTCTGTCCTTCTAAATGACGATAAACTTCAAGTGCCCCACTGAGTGGCTTTAAAACCAGCCTGGTCATCATAATGACCAAGAGACTTTTTATATAAATGTTTTGAAGGATACCATTGACCAAGAATCTCTAAACAGATATAGATGATTCTCTATTGATGAAGAACCTCGAATACATATAAAAGATTCTCTAAAATTCTTTGCATATTTAATCATTGATTGTTAAAACTAAAGGAAAGCACATTTTATACTTGGTAATGTAATAAGGATTCACGAACATAACTTAAATCTATAAAGAGAGTCCCGGAGTAGACAATAATTCCCCTCAAAAAGGTGTGATGAGTCCGACCTCCCATCCTCTCGACCAATGCAAATTCCTAAGTCTCATTAGCCCACAAGCTAATGAGCGCCTGCCTTTGGAAAGTAGGTCCAAACGGATGTGGAATCATTGGATGTTTCCGGTTCTACGAACAAACCCGTTAGAAACCGATCGGAACGTTTGAATCTCCCGTCCAGGAGGTCATCCCCGGATTCCGTGCGAAACAATGTCGCTAAACAGTAAGTCAATAGAAAAAGGAAAGAACCCCTCTGATACCACTTTGTAATGACTCGAATCTAGAGCCCTTCCACTGGTGCCCCGTACCTGGTTCACAACATGACCTCAGGCGCATTTCCCTAAACTCTAGAGGCTACTCACTAGAAGCGAGGGCCTAGGAAAGTTATTGGGGAAACTATTCTCTCATTCGGTAAAGTATACAAGGAAAGAAAACAACAGTCAATGGAAGAAGCAGTAAATAATATACAAACACTGAAACTAAACAGTGGAATCAATGAACACATAATAATAATGATAATGATGCAGCAGGTACAAGTATCTAAGGAAAACAACAAACACAACAACGTGCTGATATACAACTGAAAACAAAGTACGAAAGTAACAGAAACTCCAGCAGTATCGCAAGCCTAAGCTCGGTCCTATGCTCTCCAGCTCCAACCAGCAATCACGTACCCGAAGTAGAAGGGCCACAATCTCTATCCACACCTACAACCATATAACCTGTTTGGGCTAAAAAGCATGACCCAAACAGGGTGTGAGACTAATCCTAGTAGGTACTCACCACGAGATATGTTCCCTACTGTCAGTGAGTAATATAGAAAAAGTAAAGGAAATAAATGCAGCAAAGAAGAACATGTACACTAAAGTAAGAAATCTTATCAAACTACATTAACAGTTATTTATTAGTTCAGTACAATCATTTAGCTATCAACCATAGAACCCAACAATAGCTCTATACTCCCAAGGCAAGCAAGTAATTACAACCGGTAACTCAGCAGTCTACCTAAACAGCAAGTAGTACAAACCCAAGCTTGTTCTTTGGCTTTGTGGACTCGTCACAACCAGCCAACAAATAAAGCACTGACTCTCTGGGGGTCTCTTACTAGCAAACCCCTCTAGTCAAGTAGACTTACAAAGGCAGAGACACTCTGGGAAGCTCTCACCGTCAATTCCCATGTGGTCTTGCAGTGAAATATATTGACTCTTTGAGGAAGAACATACATCTAATTCCCCCTATAGTCTCGCTACGTAACTATGGACACTCTGAGGAAGCACAAATTATCATTCCCATAGGCCCTGCGATCGATACTATTTATAACAAACTCTCTATGGAAGCCCTAATTGTCAATTCCCCCTTTAGTCTACCACACCAGGTTCACTCAGCCCTGAGTAGTTTAGTCGTGCATAATCAACTGTTAGCAGCCTAAGTAAGTTCAGAAACTACTTGGCTAATATCTACAAATGCATCCACAAGCATATAAACAGCAGGAAATACATTCAATCATGTCAACGGGCATACTAGCAATGTGCAAAAAGGGTTGCCTCATAAGAAAACTGTTCCAAACAGTAATCAACAGTCAAAACAAGGGGAAACACCCATGGGGTGATCCTCAAACATACTAACAAGCAATTATTAATCATCTAATAACCTCAAGCATGTAGGCAATCTAAGGCAGATAACAAAATAGGATCAAAACCCTAACCCGAGATACCCGATACATGGGTATCCGGCACTTTTTCACCAAAAACTCAAAGACATTAAACGTAGGGAAAAAACACCTACCTCAATCCCAGTAGATTGATATAAGTGAACCATGACAACAGATTCCCCTTATAACGACGTAGATCTGAGAAAACACACAAAACTCTCAACCTACGATAACATGAAAACGAGGAGGAATCGAGAAACAAGGCTAAAGAAGAACGGAGAACTCACCGTTGCGCTTCCAACGTAATCGACGGTGGCTGGAACAGTGGTCAGACGGAGGCACGACGGCTTGGAGAAGATTCGGTCGTATGGTCTCTCTCGGATGAACGAAACCTGGAGAAGAAGACGCTTATGTGTGTCAGTCGTGACCCCGGTCCGTTTAATAAAAAAAAGAAAGTACACGGCGTGTAATTTTAGAGTAAACGGCGTGTACTAGGTCTTTTCTGTACTCCACCAAAAACAGCCTCCACATCACCCTTACACACCATTTGTGTGGCCCGGACACAGCTAGCACACAGCTTTAGCGGGAAAAGAGTACACGGCGTGTACTCAGAAAGTATACAGTGTGTACTTCAAAAATTTACAGAAAGTTCATTTTTCTCAAAAACTCCAGAAAAAGGAAAAGTGTACCTGAAGAGAAGATCCAGGTTCTTACACTTCTCCTGGTCCTCCTAGGAAACCATTTAAATGAATATTTTCTACATATTTCATGATGTGGGAAGAACCCATGCGGGTGTGAGTATAAAAATATCTAGTAGAACACCCCAAATTCACCAAACATAAAGTATAATGAGAGTATTCCTCTCATAATCATAAAGGATTGTCAATCAAAATGTGATACATAATAATAATAACATAGATATACTCTAGATAAACTTTGTGACTGAATGTAAGGTCAAAACTACACTACTAGCCCAGGATTCTTCTTAACATTTCAAAGTAATACCCATCCTGGAAAACTCACTCTATGATTATTATAACACTAGTGATGTTCATCCAAGAGTTCATCCTCTTTAGACCCCACCATAAAAAAGTATGTGTTGTAACTCATAAGAAATCAATAAATATATAGGGGATATCTCTCAAGGACTGTGGGGTATACCATACCCTATTATAAATAACCCGCTATGTAGGGAATTGAATGTTTGGGTATGTTAGTCACACTGATTCCTAGAAACCCCCCATAGGGAAGAATAAGTGATAGAGGATCTCACCCAGGACCACATTGAGAGATTCCTAAAATTCCATCCAAGACTAATATTTTAGGGGTTCATATCCTATGCTTAAGATGTGATGCCACACTATACCCCCATAGAGATAGATCAGGGGAACATACCCTAAGGAATCTAGTCTATAAAAAATAGAACTAGGGCCTCAAACTACCCTAGAAAAATTATATGGAACGCACTTGGAGTAGAAAGTATGTATTATCAACCCCAAATCTTCCCACTCATTTTATACCTAACCTTGTGCTTTGGTTAATGTGAGTGTACTATAGTCTTGCTCGTGTACCTGGTCATAACTGGGTACCTAGTCATGTCTAAATATCGGGTCATGATCATGTACTATGGTTGTTCCTATGTGCATAGTTGGGACCATTTTGCTTACCCCAAGGGTACATTCCAGGTATCCAATATTGGGTCACATGTCGGGTGCTAGGTCCAACATGGAATGTGATATTTTATTTCCCCAAAAATCTATATGTTACAGCTAGGGGTATATATTGTGTGTGTTCATTGGACTACATGTCAGGTATGTTGTGATTTTTCTATAAATCTAGAAAATTCTGTTTCTTCGCCAACACTTCTATTTCATCCACTCCAAACACAAATCTCACCATGAATCAAGGATCTTGGATGACTAAATTCCATTTTTTGTTTCTAGCCAGATTCTATCCACACCTTTCTCTTAGGAAACATCCAATGTTGATTTATACCATCATCATAATTCCAAATAGTGAACCATTTATCATCATCCATTCTCAATCCTACTTCATCAATACAGCACCAAGATTGTGTTTTAATTTTCTAAACCAATCCCACGGTATCATTTTGTTCCGTCAAATAATGGTTGTGAAATGATCAAACACTGGGTATTTATTGAACCACCTGTCAAAGAAAATACTAGTAAAGAATAATAAAATAATAGGGGAAGAATTTTTTAAAATAGAAACATGAGTAATGAAACATATACATTATTTGTGTGGGCCTCAATCCATTTCCATCAGATATATGAGTGAATAAAAAATAATTAGGATTAAACAAAAAATATCCATTCCTAATTCTAGGAAGAATAATAAATACCTACAAATTAATGGTCGACCCATGAATCAATTAGTTAGAAGGATTAATTTTTGTTTCATCAAGGTATAAAAAATATAGGGACAAATCCTACAAAAAACACCCTACCTAAAGTTTGGATCAATCTCTAATGAAGAATGGTGACACGTCAATGTTGTGGGTGAGATCTATGAACTCCTTTAGCACACTGATCACCGAATCATGATCTTTTTTTGGTCTTCCAAGAACTCAACTCAAATATATCCTCTCTTAATCCTAAAGGTTATGCAGTTAACCCTAGGGATTCTCTATAATAGAGATTTTATAATAGAGTATTTTTTCACAATGATTAAATAAAAAATACATTTATTTATTTATTTTATTATTTGCACTTGTGAAAGTACGTTAAAAAAACACAATGCTGATAAAGATTATGTCACACCTAAGAAAATACCTACTTTATAGATTTAATGGTGGTCTCATATTTTCCATCCAAGACTCTATTTGGTAGTTATTAAATTATTTCATAAAAACTAAACATACGTGATATGATATATTTAATAATTTTGTTACATAAAAACCAATCTTCATTAGTCCCACGAATAACATGTTCGCTCAGCTCCATGCATCAAAAATATTATTTAAAATATTTTAAATCTTTATAAGGAACAAATAGAGCTGTTAAATTCACCCCACTTTTGGGATTTTCTTCCTAAAAAGAAAAAACCTGCTAAAAATATGGTGTTATTGGGCCCACATCTGGTTCTCCAGCTCTCGGGTGCTCTCCTAAAGATTCTTTTGCTGCCACCAGACATGCACCAAATGAATTTCTCACCCACATGTGATCATCTCATATCAATCCTTGATCTATTTAGGGTACTTTGAAAACGTATCTTTGTCCTTGATATTCATCTCTCTCTGATCGATAACATGTAATGGTTCATGCACATACCCCCTCAGATGAAACACAAGGAAGACGTCGTGTACCTAGTAAAACTACAACAGTCAGTCCATGTGGTACACTACCTCATTTACCATACATAGTATCTAAAAAGGGTTGATTAACCTTGAAGATAACTTTTCACCCCTTCAAAATCTCTGCAATATTCATAGATGTGTGAGCTTTAAATAAACATGTTCTCCCTCATCAAAATCCAAAGGCATATGTTTTTAGTTCACATAAGACTTATAATCAGTCTGGGAAATCTTTATCCACTCATGGATGATATGGTACTTCTCTCTCATTGTTCAAACCAACTCTAGGCCCATAAGTTCATACTCCCTGGGTATTTTCCAGTATAGTGGTGACCTACAGGATCCCCCATACAAGGCCTCTAATAGTGTCATATTATTGGTGGAATGGTTGATAATGTTGTATTCAATCTCTTCCAAAGGTATTTGATCCTAATAACTATGGAAAAAGTCCAAAATTTATGTTTTTGGCATGTCCTCTAGAACCTAAATGTTCTGATCATCTTTTCCATCTATCTAGGGGTGAAACATAGTTCTCCAATTGGGTCACAAATTTCTTATACAAACATCTCCATAATTATGACCTGAAGAGAGCATCATAGTATGAAACACTCATTTAGTGAACTTCGTGAATTCACGAAATCACATGCATGTAAAGGTATCCAAATATATCTATTGAACTCTACTCTCATATATCAAGGATTTTTAATGACCATGTGAGTCATTCTATTATCACCCAGATAGAATCGGCCCCCTAGAAGATTATGGGAGCCCCATCACAAAAATGATAGAGATATCACCCCACTACCACTTTGAAACCTCAAGGGGTTTATCTAAACCCGCTAAAACTTGGTGCTCATCCTTCACCTACTAAAATGTGAGGCATCAAGAGATAATGTTTTCTATACACTTCTTCATCCCTAGTCACCAAAACTGACATTCAAGGTTCTATTACATCTTCACTAAACCAAGATGTACCACCAAGGGGGATGTATGAAACTCCATAAAAACTCCTCTCATAGTATCACAAGTACCATGTCCCATCCTAAAAATAATAATGACATTCTCTCCACCTTAATAATTTCCATCAGAATCACATCCAGTGGATATCTGATCATATTAGGTCTCACAGTCTGTATCTCCTATCTGAGCCTCCCTAAAATGTTATAGAATTAGTGGGGTAACAACCATCAAATGGATGTAAGTTTATCTATCCTATTTCATTAATGACAATGATAATGAGTTCAAATACTCTGACACCTCACTCAACAAATGTGAACAAGACCTCCTGTTGATATTATATGCCACCACATTCCCATTCCTAGGACAATAGACTATATCAAAGTTAAAATCCTAGATGAACTCTATAAATCACCACTATCTCAATTTATTATCATTATATAAAAATATTAACTTCGGAATCTTATGGTTGGAATAAATAATTAATATATCACCCATAATGTATTGTTTCCACATATTTAGGTTAATACCACTCCTACCAACTCTACGTTATGATCCACATATCTTTACTCATGATGTCTCAGCTAACGAGACCCATAAGAAATCATTTCCTACCTCTCCATCAAAACACATCCAAGCCTACTTCTAGAGGCATCATAGAACACCACATACTCAAAACCCTACTCTAGAAATCTCAAGATGGGATTCTCGACAACCTATGTTGTAACTCATAAAAATATTACTAACACATCTCATTAAAAAATAAATGAATCCCCTTCTGGTTCAAAGTACTCAATGGTTCCTATATCCTAGATAAATTAGGTATAAATCTATGATAGTAGCCTACCAACCCAAGGAAGAACCATTCCTCAATCAGGATCTTTGTTGGCCCCCAAGTTAGAACTACCTCAACCTTTATCAGGTCCATTGTAACTCCCAATTATGATATAACATGTCTAAGAAAGTGGACCTATAAAGTCCAGAACTAAAATTTGAGAGATTACTATAAATATAGTTCTCTTGTAGTAAGTGTATAACCATATTTAGGTGTATCATGTTCTACCACAATGATGTCGAGTACAACAGGATGTCATCAATAAAGACTACCACAAACCAGTCAAATAAGGGTTGAAATATCTATTTCATGATTCCAATTAACACAATTGGGTAATTATTCATTTAAAAAGGATTCACCAAGTACTCATATTTATCATAGAGACATTATAATTACATCTTTGATATGTCCTCATCTGGAACTCAAAGCGAGTAATATCCTGATTTGAGGTCAATATTCAAGAACCATCTCACCCCCTTCAACTAGTTGGAGAGGTCATCAATTATCGGTAGTGGATACTTATTCTTCATAGTCACCTAGTTCAGGTGATGATAATCTAAACACAACCTCAAATTCTCATCCACATTCTTATAAAAAAAATTAAGGATGCCCATTGTGACATACTAGGATAGAAAAATCATTTCCAATATAAATCATCTAATTGTACCTTTATTTCACAAATCTATATAGGATCCATCTATTACACTAATGTAGATATAGAGGTATTCCCTTATTTCAAGTCTACATTTATGTATATCTCTTTATGGGGAGTTAGTATATGTATTATCTTAGGGAAGACACCCTCATACGCCACCAAAATTTCAGAAAACTGATAGTCCATTACATCATTTTTTCCTAGGGTAATACTAGCCAACTAGTGAGTAATCAACTTTATTCCCCTATGCTTGAGCCTTCCTAATATTTTTGGTTTTACTTCTCACCAATTATGAACATCCTCATCCCGTCTATTTGGATGCACCACATTCTCTGACTAAAATAATAAATTTGTGCATGAACTATGAATATTCATCTAATACATAAGATGACATCAAAATACCTCATTCAAATAAAAATAAATCTCATAAGAAGATATCTCATCCAAGAGTCAACTCACACTATCAAAAAAAGTTAATTATCACTAAATCCACTTCAATAGAAGTCTCCAACTATAAACTTCATGCCAAAGGATCCCCAGAATTTTTAGATCTTAAAGAACGGAAGTGTAAAGAAAAAGTTCATCATACATATGACTATTAGTAATGTAGCTAAAGTAGATAATACAAACATTGTACCTCTAATCATCCGTAAAGCCTGTGGGTTATATACCTCCACTGCCTACAACTATTATTTTCTATGTCCACCATCTCCTTGTGCCTATCATGGAACGCCTGGCAATGGGGGTGGAAATTGATCAAATTTTCGGCTACCTTTTATTGCTCGCCCAACTCCACTACCACATATACCATAATATACACCTCTCAACTCTATTTTTTCCCTATGATTGAGTGGTCCATTGACTGTCTCTCCATTAGCTATATGGAAAGTCAAAAATCCCACATGATATTCCCCCAACCCTCATGAGAGTAGCAATGCATCTCCAACAACTAATTAAAATCATCCTAAGAGTTCTGAACTGAAAACCCTCTTTCTTGAGACAATCTCTTGAAGCATCTCACAAACCCAGATCCTTGTTTCTTCCATTAGGTACCATCTACCAAATACATATCTTTTGTGTTCCCTTTTTTGACACTAATTATTGGTGTCTTCTTGGCCAAAATGTTCTCCACCACTAGAGCTCACTCAAGTACCCCCGCCATAGGTAGGAATGAAAAGAGATATCACTCCCTCCATGACATCTCGATGGATACTGCACTTGAATTTTTGTTCTTAGATGAACTCATATTGAACCATATCCATGGAGTATCATGAGAGTTTTGTAACCCTTGATGAATACTCAACCATAGTCATGTTTCCATACTGAAACTATAGAATCTTTGTAGCACCCCAGGTAAATAAAGAATATGACATTTTTATATTTATCCCTATTTGTGAATAAAATGTTAATATTGATTTTAAGGTAACGCTCTGCTTGATGGCTTACCCAATACGCAACAATGAGTTCCTTTGAAATCTTACATTGCACTATAATAATAAAATAATATTATTTTAAATGGTAGTTAATTTCTAGCCATTGTAATGGAGGGAATGAATAGAACTAACTACAAAATGATTATATATTTCTGTCAAATATTTTTACTTTTTACAATAAATGTGAGAGGATTAAAAATGTTAATGAATTCAATTTTAAGCGTAAACATTCTATTATTCTTTAGAAGGTCGATTAACCGCCTTTTGATGGAGAACCTCTTTTAAATACACTTTTTGAAAATTTTATGTGTTATATTTGACAAAATAAAATTCTTCTTTAGAATCGAGACATCAAAATTTACTTTGTGTAAATTATTGGTTTCTTTCTGATAAAGTTCATTTTTTTAATGAATAGTGAAAAATGTTGTATTTTAATTCAAAACCTCTTTTTAATATAATTTATTTGTATTATTAGATTATCTTTTGAATTGTTTTTGAAATAAAATTAGAATATATTTTTACCATTTAATCAAACAGTGGTCATTGGAATTAATTTCACTTTGAAATTGGACTTAAACTAGTGTCAATCTTTTAATAGATATTGTTTCATAAAAACACGCTATTTGTTTTGACAGCGGGAATTAATTATCAAATTAATTAATTCAAATTATATGTTTTGAATTTTCTAAAATAGACATCATTTTTGAGTTTGGAATATCAAATATAGCTTAGGGTTAATTTTTCATATTTTTCTGAAAAACTTCTATTTTTTATGAATAATGAAACCACTAAGTGGTAGTTAAAGAAACTGATTTTTCGTTTAAATGAAACTTTTCCACCTCTATGTTTTGAATTTCAAAAATCTGACATACATGGTTTTCATTAGGAAGTAAAATTTGTTTCAATGGGATTAAAATAATTTTTTGTTGAATAGTAACTTTTATGTTCTTAATCGCGATTAGAGGTAATTAATGTAGTTTAAGGTAAAAATAATGTTTTAATAATATGAAATGACCTAGATACATGTCCTACCATTATTGTATGTTTCATGGCCGACCAAGAAAATCCATGGGTCAACTTGGGGACCCCATGGAGCCACTTTGGTAGGAAAATGACATTAATAACTTTTTATTTAATGTTAAAATAAAAATGTCACAAACATGAGATGTTTTACTAAAACATTTTGTAAATGGGGTTATACAAGTCATAATTTTGACTATTGATATTCATTAAAAACTAAAAAGATTTCATACATCATGATATTTGTTTTATAATTTTTAGACATTAAATAAATTAAATTATTTTTGACACCATGATGATGCAGCAATTACCACATTATTTAACGATTTAAATAAAATGAAAAGATAATGTAAAATCTAAGACATAAACTTGTCAAAAACCTATTGGATGGATGGATTTCGAACCCTTATCAAATTATCCTTTAAATTTATAATTGTGGGACCCTTTTTATCCTAAAACAATTTTATAATAAAGTATCTTTTCTTAACTTTCCAAGAGTGACCCTCATCTCCTCTTATAAAAGGCCGCCACCTCTACCATCTTACCCACACCTCTCAAGGCTTTGGCTCGGCCAACCCCTGCCCATTTTGTCTCTACACATCCATATATTACTCCTAGAATCCTCACTTAAGTCCTCCCAAGGAATCCTTTGAGCTAAAATCAAAAAGAGTTGCCCGATTTTAAGGTAATGTCTTCACTTGTGTTCTTTTGTTTTATTCTGCTTCTCCAACCCCCTAAACTCTTTTTATTCAATTATTTTGTAAAAAATCCAGTATCTTAAATATACTAGGATGTTTTTATAAGAATTATTCAATCTACACTTACACACACCTACATCTAATGGTTAAAGAACATACTGTTTCTGTGGATGGCGAATTTCTGCCTCACGAAACGATGATTGTTCAACACTCATATAACACCTTCAAAGGTGGCCATTAAGATGTCACTATATTTATATATGATATATAATATGTTTATGTTTTACTTAATCTTATGTATTTTTCTTTTGTGGTAAACCTTTATGGTTTTCATTGTGGGTAAACATGATAATTTCATTTTAGGAAGTGCGGACTACCTCCCCCTCAAAGTGATTTGATTCGTTAATTCCATATGTGGGATGTATAAAGGATGGATTTAAAGTTATTATATATTATTTATGTTAAATATAAATTATGAATATAATTATGGAATTAAAGTATACATACCTCTCATTTAGTTTTAATTCCATTAATATGACATAGAAATGAAAGTAGCGTTCATGCGTACGTACGGCTTACCGTCTCCATAAACAGTGAATTTCATTTCTTACCTCTAAATGATTATGTAACATTATAAATACATTTATATTCTGGATATATATGATATATATGATATCAAAATCATGAATACCATTCTGGATATAATGAACCTTTGACCACACGAACAACATGCAATTGTAAGTAGTCCACTTTCGACTTAAGAACCAAATATCGACAAAACAAACATTATTAACTTAAATGATTACATAATTTTTATAACATGGCAATAAGTGATATAAAAGGAAGAATTAACTTGAAAAATTTTCTTAATCAAGTAGAAATTAACTCAATTTTATTATTCAGGACGTTAAAGCACGATCGAGTCAAGTCGGACCCGAGGTAAGGGATCCTTCCCCTATCTTTCTTTTTAAGCACTCTCGTTTATGTATTTTCCTTTAAGATCATATTTATTATGTTAGGGGATGTTATTTTATATTCGTCTTACTGTAATTTTTATTTTCATATGATGAGAGACCCTATTTGATCTCCTCAAACCATTTTTGGAAGATTTAAGTGGCGTCGTTAGGCTGCTGAGTTTTCGTAAGGGATTTTTCATCTCACATTTATTCCTGTGACATTTATGCTACGTTTGCCACTATTTACTTTCAGTGGTGTATGTAATTCCCATTATTATACACTTTTTTCTGTATAATTTCATTTATGGGTATTTACATCTTCATTGTATGACCCTTCTTCTATGGGGAGTACGTTTCGAAAGTTACCAAAGTCGGTAAGGGAACCTTTCACCCTCCTCTTTCTAAAAGACTTATTTTGTTATGTCTTTTAATTCACATAATATTATGTTGAGATATTTTCTTCTATATCCTTATTTATGTAATTTATTTCCAAGTGATTAGATACCATTTTTATCTCTCATCAACTCATTTTCTGAATTTTGAAGTGACGTCGTTAGGCTGTCGAATTTTTGCAAGGGAACTTCTTAACCCAATTTTGATTCTTTGGGGTAAACATGTACTCCTTGAATATGTCGTTCTATGAATATGTGTGAATGAACTCTGATTTTTTTACACTTAATATCCACTTATATTTGGTTTATTCATGTGTCACACATAATTATGTAATTGATTTATCCTTAATCTAAGGATACCGTCTTTGTAAGGGACTTCGTCTCAATCTCCTTTCATTGAGGCATATTTTGTTTTATACAAAAATTTCTTATATATAGTGTATAAACCCCTTTGACTTTTAATTTTATACAAAAGGAATCTTTTTCTACGAAGCGTTTTACAAAACGACAAAAATGAATGTTTTTTTTATCGTACGCGGTGACAACGACCTTTTCCGCCGCCGTGATTATTATTTGGTCTTTGGCTTCCTCAACAAGCCGTAATGTTTTTTTTAAATGAATTAAATACCATATACTCTTTTATGTATTTTGGTATTGAAAATGGTTTTTATAATGGATTTTTTATGTCAATATATTTAAGTGATATATTGTGATCAAAGTGTGGAAATGTTTTCTTTCCATTATATTTGTTTTATGTCTTATGATTTTACAATGGTACTTGGACATTTGACGGGTGGTTACATGATAAACTGTATGACGGGTGGTGCCGTGAATACTAGGATGGGTGGTTACGTTATAACCTCTAATTCATTGGGTATGGAAGTTGGTCGTATGGCTATTCCATTAAGTGATATGTGTGGAAGTCGACCGTATGGTTATTCCATTTAAGTATGTTTATGTCCCAAGTTACCTTTATATGTTATGTGTTCTTTATATGGGTTTTATGGAAATATTTTGGTTACAAAAGGGTAAGTAATGATATTTTATTCAGTGAAGAGTTTTTACTACTTCCTAAAGGTGAATGGTATTACTTCGATGAAGTATACATGGTTTATTTGTTGTTTTGAAAAACTAACAGTTTTCATTCTTTTTGTATCCCTTGCTGAGATTTTTATGCTCACCCCAAGTTTTTTTGAAATTTTTTTCATAGGAATTAATGTGGAATAGGGTCGAGGATGGGATTAAGGGAAAGTCATGCTATCTAATACATGGAACTAGACATGTTGCTTTTTAATAGTTTTTATTTTATGGAAATTTAGTAGAAGTGACTACTTTGTAATCTTTTGAGATGTAATAGTTATGTCCTAATTCAATAAAACCCTAAACCTGAAAATATCCTCAATGTGAATTATTAATTTAATTAATTATTAAGTAAGGTTTAAGTTCGGGGCATTATAGTTGGTATCAGAGGTCGGTTTAGATAACTTTAGAGGTTAGGGTATTCTCTAAGTATAAGTGACATTACCATAATGGATAGGATTTCAGAAAGAGTCCTAGTTTTAGATAAAGTGAATGGGTAAGTATATTTTAGTGTTTATCTTTCTCTTTAGTACATGATGGTTTTGTTGATATTCTCACACTGACCTTGTTGGTTTTAGTAAATGGATCGATCGAGCAGGCACCAAAGTAACGGGGGATGTGAAGGAAACTGTGACAGTTTTTTGAGCGAGCAACTGAATAATATGGGAGCTGCAATGAGAACTCTTGTGTTTATCCTCAACCAACTATCTGGAGTCATGATTGACCACCTAAACCTTGGTGATTTCTATAAGGCATCATATATGCGAGAAACAAATACCTACGGAACTACAGGTAATAATCATAAATGTAAGTGTGTTCAAAAAACTATGTGTCAAATATGTGGAAAGAAACACCTAGGAAAATGTTTCAAAGGGACAGAAATATTCTATAGATGTGCAAATGGAGGTCATAAAGCCAGAACCTGCCATGGAAAAAGGAAGCATCCAGTTGACTCATGGAAGGGGAAAGAAGTTCTTTCTGAGGGATCAATTGAATGATTTAAATGTGGTGTGCATGGTCATTATGCAAACACATGTCCTATGAAGAAGTTTTGGGAATGGGATCACCAAGATCATACAAATATTCATTTACCAATACCTAATGCCATTACGATTGAGGATGAAGAAATTAACAATGACCAGTCAAAGGTACGTATTATTTCATAACTTTTGTTTTCCTATTTTGGAATCTTAGGATATGATTCATGATTTTTTTTGTAGGAAAGAAGTATTTCAGAATAAGTTGGGAAGGAATGGTTAATGGATCATGAAGAATGTGGAATGAGTAAGAAGTCAACGTATAAGGGATTCAAGAGTTATGGTGAAATTCTTAAGAGTATTAAGTCTCTTTTGTTGATGGGATTACATTTGAAGACTTTTTATAGTATGTGTAACCCTGATGTTTTATATATGAAAATTTTATTCAAGGAATAGTTATCTGTTCTTTTGTGGACATAGTTATAAAGAACCATTTGGGTTTATATGATCCTTACTTTTGAGGTAATTATGGGTTGTTGTATGTTATGATGGAAAGTGAAAGGCATGAGATAAAATTGAGGTTAAATTATGTTATGGTTATTTTTGAAGATTTTATCTCGTTGTTGGGGAATGTTTTAAGAATTATATAGTTTTGGAAAAAGGACAACACACAGACCGTGTGACAACCCGTCGCGTCGGACAAAGCTGTGGGAATTGAACCCACAACCAAAGTGAAACTGGTATTTATCGCCTACCACTGGACTACGTGAAGTCCCTAGTTAGTTTGACTGATTCTTTTTAGTTATATGATTTTATGAATTAAGATTAAGTTGATTTTGGGTTATCTATTGATATTTATTAACCTATCATGGATGATATGTGATTAGGTTAATTACTTTTCAATACAAGAATTTAAGAGCAACTGATGTTGTTTGGAGATAAATGTTATGATTTAACTTGGATGACTATGTGACTAAATCCTTAAAATATTTGGGTTTCAATCTTAGTTTGGTTTACTTTGAAGAATTTTATGGGCAAATTTTTTATTGAATGGTCCTCATTGAACTTTAGGTTTAGTTGGAAAAATTTTGGAGATTAAGAATAGATTTTCTTTTTATAAAGGGTTATCCTTTCCTGGATTATCTGATCTTGTACTAACCTTTTTGGTTTTGGTTTGGTTAATGTCTAAAACATGGGAAGTATATAGTTCTATTTTTTGGATTAGTTTATTCTCTAGAAGTTGATTATAGTACTCTTAATGAGAACAAGTCTTCCTAAATACTCGTCTTTTGGATAAAATATGAGTTTGTGTAAGAAATCTAATAAAAGTTGAAAGTCAACATGATAAGTAATTATGTTTCCTTATGAATAAATTACTCAATAAAAAGTAAATTAAAACAAAAATTTTGTCTATTGAATTTTCCTACTGGGGAATCGAATACCATTTAACCCATCACAAGTTTGTGATTTTCTTGTGGTTAACTTTCTCCTAAACATGTTTTCTATCACTCTCCATCAGAACATGACCCTGTGTTTTCTCCTCCATGTCCATGTTTTCCTACATGGAATCCTAGTATGGGTTAACTCGGGTGACCTCTATACTTCTCTTTCTTTATTTTAAAGTGATTGTTTTACCGACTCTTGTTCCAATGTGGGACTTTCAAGGATGTTTCCAAGACCAATTTTAAAATTGTGAGGATGCAACTCCCAAAAGGGGGGAAGGATGTAACACCCCAGGTAAATAAAGAATATGACATTTTTATATTTATCCTTATTTGTGAATAAAATGTTAATATTAATTTAAAGGGAATGCTATGCTTGATGGCTTACCCAATACGCAACAACGAGTTCCTTTTAAATCTTACGTTGCACTATAATAATAAAATAATATTATTTTAAATGGTAGTTAATGCCTAACCATTGTAATGGAGGGAATGAACAGAACTAACTACAAAATGATTATATATGTTTGTCAAATATTTTTACTTTTTACAATAAATGTGAGAGGATTAAAAATGTGAATGAATTCAATTTTAAGCGTAAACATTCTAATATTCTTTAGAAGGTTGATTAACCTCCTTTTGATGGAGAACCTCTTTAAAATCCACTTTTTGACAATTTTATGTGTTATATTTGACAAAATAAAATTCTTCTTTAGAATCGAGACATCAAACTTTACTTTGTGTAAATTGTTGGTATCTTTCCGATAAAGTTCATTTTTTAATGAATAGTGAAAATGTTGTATTTTAATTCAAAACCTCTTTTTAATCGAATTTATTTATATGATTAGTTTATCTTTTGAATTCTTTTTAAAATAAAATTAGAATATATTTTTACCATTTAATCCAATAGTGGTCATTGGAATTAATTTCACTTTGAAATTGGACTTAAACTAGTGTCCATCTTTTAATAGATATTGTTTCTTAAAAACACGCTATTTGTTTTGATAGTGGGAATTAATTATTAAATTAATTAATGCAACTTATATGTTTTGAATTTTGTAAAATAGACATCATTTTTGAGTTCAGAATATGAAATATAGCTTAGGGTTAATTTTTTGTATTTTTCTGAAAAACTTCAATTTTTGATAAATAGTGAAACCACTATGTGGTAGTTAAAGAAACTGATTTTTCATTTAAATGAAACTTTGCCACCTATGTGTTTTGAATTTCAAAAATCTGACATACATGGTTTTCATTAGGAAGTAAAATGTGGTTCAATGGGATTAAAATAATTTTTGGTGAATAGTAACTTTTATGTTCTTAATCGCGATTAGAGGTAATTAATGTAGTTTAAGGTAAAAATAATGTTTTAATAATACGAAATGACCTAGACACATGTCCTACCCTTATTGTATGTGTCATGGCTGACGAAGAAAATCCATGGGTCAACTTGGGGACCCCATGGAGCCACTTTGGTAAGAAAATGACATTAATAACTTTTTATTTAATGTTAAAATAAAAATGTCACAAACATGAGATGTTTTGCTAAATTAATTTTTAAGTGGGGTTATAAAAGTCATCATTTTGACTATAAATATTCATTATAAATCTAAAAATATTCCTTACATCATGATATTTCTTTTATAATTTTTATACATTAAGTAAATTAAATTATTTATGACACCATGATGATGTAGCGATTACCTCATTATTTAATGATTTAAATAAAATGAAAAGATAATGTAAACTCTAAGACATACACTTGTAAAAAACCTATTGGATGGGTGTATTTAGAACCCTTATCACATTATCATATAAATATATAATTTTCGGACCCTTTTTATCCGAAAATCATTTTATAATAAAGTATCTTTTCTTAACTTTCCAAGAGTGCACCTCCTCTCCTCTTATAGAAGGCCCTCACCTCTACCACCTTACCCACACCTCTCAAGACTTTGGTGTAACACCCCAAGCTTCTACGGTACGCTTCTCTTTGAATAATGTGATAGCGTGTGTTGTACGCAACACCGAGTTCTAACACACCATAACCAATTAAACTAGCCGTTATGAATGGTAATACCTAATTTTTGAAATTATATATATTTTATATTTCAAAATGGACTTCATTTTTGGATTTGGAATATTGAATTTAGCCTAAGGTGAAATTTTGGTACTTTTCGGATAACTTTAATATTTTGATGAATAGTGAAAATTACAAAATTTTAATTAAAAACAACTTTTTTAATCAAAATAATTAATAGTGATAAATTATGAATTTGAGTGGTTTTAAAGTATATTTAGAATATATTTTTACCATTTAATATAATTTGGTCATTGGACATAATTTTACAATTAAACCGAACATAAACAAGTGTCAATCTTTTGATAGTTATTATCTCTTAAAAACACGCTTTTTGTTTTGGCAGCGGGAATTAATTTTAAATTAATTTCTACCACTTCTGTGTTTTGAATTTAGAAAAATGGATTCCATATTTATAATCAGGATGTCCAAATTGTGTAAATAGGTAACTTTTATTTTTAGACATTTTGAATAATTACTGCGGTAAATATTTTATTTACCATGGTTAAGGGTAAATCTGGTAAATAAGGGTTAAAAAATAATATTATAATAATAATAAATTACCCTAAAACGTGTCCTAGCCTTATTGGTGGATACATGTTCGACCATAGGCATCTTTGGGTCGATTTTGGGACCCCATGGTGCAACTTGTAGGTGATAGGGACACTTTTTTTTTATTAAGTTAAAATGAATACAAAAATGACACAAGCATATATCTTTTAAGAAAACAATTTTTACATAGGGTTATATATGTTGGATTTTAGATTATAAATATTCATTAAAAAGATTTAATACATAATTATATTTTATTTATAATTTTTAGACATTAAATAAGTTAATTAATTTATGACACAATGATGATGAAGTAATTACTATAATAGTGAAAAATTAAAATAATTGATATTATTAATACCCAAATAAATATAATATGAAACTTTTAATGAATTAAACTAATTTTATAGGATAATATGATATATTATTATTGATTTAATTAACTTTTTTAGAAGTAATCAATCTGTTATTAGTTTCACAAAAATCAACTATTGAATAGTGTCAAAATTGACATAAAGGAGTTCTTAAAACAAATATTATATTATTAATTGATATTAAATTCCTAAAAATCTAATGTTCAGCCAAGAGACTTATATCATTATAGTTTCATCATTAATGGACCACTTGGGGGTCGCTTGGATGTATATAGTAATTTTATTAACCATATTATATAAAAATACGAAGAGACATTGTAAAAGTGAAACTAATTAACTTAGAATTAATACTTAAAGATAAGGTTAATATAAATACCCAAACCGGTCTAAATTATATTGGTTGACTTGTTTTAGACCTATCTCCACCTTAACATTTAAATAATCAACTTTGGAGCCATTATAAACCGAATATGAATTTATTATAAATTAATATTTCTAGCTTCTCCAAAGGTGCCCCTCACCCCTCTTATAAAAGGGCACTCCTCCTTCTCATTTCTTCACACCTTCAAAGCCTTTTGGTTCGGCCAAACTCTGCCCAAATACTCTCCCAACTTCCCTCACTACAACCTAGAGGCTTTAGTTTGATTATAAATCCAACCTAAGGAGCCCTTTTGATCAAATCAAAAGGAAGAACCCGAAGAAGAGGTAATGATTTCACCACCCTTTTCCAAGTTCATTTGTTCTTCCACTTCTTCTTCCTTTGTTGTTACCATTCTAAAATAATGGCTCCAGTATCATATATATACTGTTATGTTATTATAATATGGTACAACCATATTCAGTATTCTATCCACCCTTTGAATAACATGTCACCATACGTGCGTACGTACGGCTTACCGTCTCCACGTCATGGTGTAATTGTTATTCAATATAATATTATTTGGATGGGTATAATAATGATGTGTAAGTCATGTAAATAATAAATATAACATGTTAATGATTCTTTATATATGATATACCATCCATTTATATATTATTTTAATATCAAAAGAATGATATTGTCGCTTGTGCGTACGTACGGACTACCGTCTCCACGAACGCGATGAGATTCATTCTCCATCATATCCATTCAAGTATAATTATCCTTTTATGATTTAAAAAATGTTGTTTAAGGACATGATATCATTCTAGATATGAATAATATACAACCTATCCTTTACAAACATGTCTTACATAACAAAACATATAACAGAAAACAAGTAAGTTAACACCTGAAACAACGATAATACTAAGATATTATTATCAAATCAATATTAAAAGATCATATATGATATCATATTAATGAATATGATTCTTGTATAATTTAATAACAATTATTTCACCATTATAAAGGATGTTAACCTACCCCAACCAAGGAAAAGTACAAGGTAAGGGGTTTTCATCCCACTCCTTATTCCCGTGAGATTCATGCCATATTGCCACCATCACCTTTTGTGTGGTGTATGTACTGCCCATAATTATATTCTTTGTGTAATAAACTCTAATTTATGTGTATTTACATATTTATTGTATGATACCTCTTTCATGGTTTGTATGTTTCATAAGTTACCAAATTGGTAAGGGTTATTTCACAATCTCTTCATTATCTGAGGTTGTTTATATGTAATAATCTACTGGGATCTCTTTATCATCCACATCCATGTTTTCTTAAAAATGTATTTCAAAACATTTTTATTATTTACAAGAATATGGGTTAAAGTCATTTATTCCCTTGTTTGACTTTTTATAAGAGGAATATTTCCGTCATTTTCAAAACAAGGTCATTTTTAACCTTTTTGATAGAATTAAGGTAATAATGTTTTTTTAACTTATACGGCGGGTGCTGCTATTTTCCGCCGTTATAAAATCTTCAAAGCTTTCCTTACAATCTTATAAGAATATTTTCAAAGAAAATGTTTTATTTTATATGGCTCTTAAATGATTTCAAAAATAGAAAGAGATATTTCTCTAAAAAGAGTTTTGATTTCATCTATTTCAACATCCTTTGATGGATTTTACGCTTATTTGAAGTTGATTTATTATGATACAAAACTTCTATATTGTATTGAAGGTTTTGTGATATGATTGACTGTGGATGTGATATTTTTATACCATTCATAATTTATGGTGAAATTATTGACATTTCGTATGCTAGTTTTAATACAAATGTTTATGTTTTGTTTAAACATTTTCATATGGGAATGCATTGGACTTAATATGTGACGGGTGGATCCTGCTATAGCTCCTCGATGTATCGGTAGGTCTCATGAGACAAACTAGTGTCTTGGCACAAGGCCTTGGCAAAATATTATTTGTAGTCTTGGCAAGAGGCCTTGGATATGTGGTTATGATAGTCTGGCATTATGCATTCCAACATTATGAAAGTGGTTACTGATATTGCATGTGATTATTCGATTAGTATAATATCCATGTGAACAAGTAAATGGAATTATTTCATTTTACTTTTTCCATACTATATTGAAGTTCAAGTTTAAAAGGCTTTTGTTTTAGTAATGCATTGCCTTAAATGTTTATTCTTATTTTTGAATGTTCTTCTATATTGTTATCCTTACTGGGCATTTTAGCTCACCCCTTTTCTATGTTTCATTTTTCCCAGGAAGTGAAGAAGTAAATTATGAATGACCTGCAGGGATATTATGTGGGGATATGAGTGTGGGTTATGGATTCAATATGTTGTTGTAGTATTTTTTCATTTTATGATGTAATGTAAGACTTATGAATATATCTAGTGTTTCCAAGGCTACTAAACCAATCGGTCTTTCAAGATTTGATCTTTCTTGTGATCATGCCAATGTTATGTAATAATGCACCGACTCTGGGTAACTAGGGCTGGGGCATTACAGTTGGTATCAGAGGATGTTTAGTACAAACCTTGGAAGCTATATTTAGATAAACTCTGATTAGAGCACGTAGACCTAAGATGAACTTTGAGGATTAGTATAGAAGAAATTCCTAGAATTTTGGTATTGTAGAGGTTTTGGGAGTTTTCCGAGCAATAAATCCCTGTCTGGATACGAGCAGGTAGAGGCGGCTCTAGTACAGATCTACCTAGGGGTAAAACCCGAAAACACCGCTTTGAGCTAGACTCGAACGGGAACTGGTGCACGACAACGGGCCTTACTGCACTCTTGGTTACGACACTCCTGGGGGATATGCTTAGGATAACTCTCATTTTCTTTACAAATCATTATGAAGGGTTTATGAGTATATAATTCCTCAAATAAAACATTTTTATGATTATGGATTATATCCATAAATAGTTCAATTTATGTTAAGTGTTTTATAAGTATGGGATTATGTATTTTGATTCATAAACTGATCTAGTTTATGCCATTGTTTAGAAATGGCGCCTAGTGGAAGAAATGGAAACTGTATCAATGCACGCACTCCATGTAGGGATTTCCCTCCTGCTCAAGATAATTATAGTGGAGCTGGTGATGAAACTGGTGCCGATCAGCTAATCACCATACTGGGACAACTCACTCAAGTTATGAATAATAACCTTACTCGTATGGAGCATCCTGATCCACAGCATGGAGGATCAATGTTAGATTGATTCATGATGCAACAACCACCAATGTTCAATGGGAGTACAAATCCCTTAGTAGCTGAGCAATGGATAAATTCCCTAGAGAAAATATTTCAGGCTTTGGGGAGCAGTGAAAGGGAAAAAGTTATCATGGCAGTTTACCGCCTCACTGGAGATGCTGATCAATGGTGGTCATTGATTCAAAACATGAAGGAAGATGATAAAGTATAAAATATGGAATGGAGGGAGTTCAAAGATCTATTTTTAGAAAAATACATTCCTCGCGACCATCGAGCAGATATGGAAAGGCAATTTCTGAGTCTGAGACAAAAGGAGGATGAGAATGTCACAAAGTATGAGGCTAACTTTACAAGGTTAGCAAGGTATGCTAGAGATTATATACGTAACCCAAGAAGTAAGATTGATCGTTTCTTTGATGGGTTAAAACCATTTCTCCGTTGAGCATTAGTCTCACAATCCTTTTCATCGTACGAAGACATTGTCTCATGTGCTATCAAGACCGAAAAGGAATTCTCTAAGTCTTATGACTTTAAAGAAAAGCAAGAGAAGAAGAGACCTGCTGATCAATCTGGGAATGGAAATAAGGGGAAGAAGGTAATGGTTGAATATCCATCTTGTGGTAAATATGGTAAGAAACATCCTGGTACTTGCTTGAAAGGAATGGGAGTCTGTTATAAGTGTGGTGAAAAAGGCCACCAAGCTCGTGATTTCAAGGGGAAGAAGGAAGCTACCAACGTTCAGTGCTACAATTGCAGGGATATGGGGCATTATGCAAATGAATGTCCTAAGCGTCAGGAGAACTTACCTCAGAAAAGGCCAAGGGATCAAGGCCAAGCTTATGCTATCACTACTGCTGAGGTAGAAGCTCCGAAAGACATGGTGGCAGGTAATTTAATGGTTTCCTCAAGTTTAGAAAATGCATTATTTGATTCTGGATCATCGCATTGTTTCATATCTTCCCAGTTTTCTAAGAAAATTAGATATTTCCAATTTTATTTAACAAGGGAGTTGTCAGTTAAAACTCCTAAGGGAAGTATCATTGCAACAAAGTTTTGTGAATCAGTCCCCATTAGAGCATATAAATGTTCATTATCTGATGATCTCATCGTCATACCTATGATTGAGTTTGACATAATCCTTGGTATGGACTGGCTTTCGGACTATGATGCGAATATTTATTGTAAGAAGAAAGAGGTTACGATTCTTGATGATAATGATAAGGAACACCTTATCTTTAGAGCAGAATCGTTACCACCTAATTCTTATTTAGATCCACCCCCAGTAGCTCAACTTAATTCAATTATTAGGGAGGAAGAGAATGAAATGACTGTGGGTGAGGAAAGTAATGTTCAAATAGAGGATGTACCTGTTGTGAAAGAATTTGTAGATGTATTTCCGGAAGATTTACCTGGACATCCTCCTGAATGAGAAGTTGAGTTTTCCCTTGATTTAATTCCTGGATCAAGGCCTATATCAAAGACCCCTTATAGAATGGCCACTGTAGAGTTAGTCTAACTAAAGAAACAACTAGAGGAGTTGAGTAATAAAGGATTTATTCGCCCTAGTGTTTCTCCATGGGGAGCCCCTGTTCTTTTTGTTAAAAAGAAAGATGGATCTATGAGGTTATGTATCGACTACAGGGAGATCAATGCTATAACGATAAAGAACAAGTATCCCCTACCTCGTATTGATGATTTATGTGACCAACTGCATGGAGCTCAATACTTTTCAAATATTGACCTTCGATCTGGATACCATCAGTTGTGTGTGAAGAAGGAAGACATTCCGAAGACAGCATTTCGAACTAGGTATGGGCATTACGAGTTTACTGTAATGCCTTTTGGATTGACTAATGCACCCTCTGTATTCATGGATCTGATGAATAGAGTTTTTAAGGATTATCTTGATGAATTTGTGGTGGTATTTATTGATGATATCTTGGTATACTCCAAAACCTACGAAGATCATGAAAATCACTTGCACATTATCTTGAAGACTCTGAGGAGGAATGAATTATATGGAATGTTTAGCAAGTGTGAATTCTGGCTCCATGAGATTTCTTTTCTTGGCCATATTGTCTCTAAAGATGGAATCTCTGTTGATCCTTCTAAGACCAAGGCAATCCAATATTGGCCAGCACCTACGAGTATAACTGAGGTACGTGGTTTTATTGGTTTGGCAGGTTATTATCGACGTTTCATCCAGAATTTTGCCCGATTGGCTAACCCATTAACGAAGCTCACACGTAAAGGGGTTAAATTTGTTTGGACAAAAGAGTGTGAAGAATTTTTCGAAGAACTAAAGAGAAGATTAGTCAATGCTCCTATATTGACTCTACCATCGGGGAATGATGGGTTCGTTATTTATAGTGATGCATTAAAGAAAGGAATTGGTTGTGTCCTTATGCAGAATGATAGAGTTATTGCCTATGCATCACGACAGTTGAAAATTCATGAGCAAAACTATCCTACTCATGATCTCGAGTTAGCAGCTGTGATCTTTTCTTTGAAGATATGGAGGCACTACCTCTATGGTGAAAAATGTGAGATTTATACTGATCACAAGAGTTTGAAGTATATTTTCTCACAAAAAGAACTCAACATGAGGCAAAGGAGATGGCTTGAATTACTCAAGGATTATGATTGTACGATACACTACCACCCGGGGAAAGAAAACAAGGTGGCAGATGCTTTGAGTAGAAAATACCATGGAGTTTTGAACAATATGAGAATTGAAAGGGATCCAATTTTCATGGATCTAGTGAAGATGGACATGGGAATAACCAGGGAAGGTGAAACATCAATTGTTTTTCAAATGGTTGACAAAACATCTTTACTAGAAAGGATTAAGAGTTCTCAGACCGATGATGAAGAATTTAAAAAGAAGATTAAAGCTGTGAATGATGGGAGATTGAGATAATTTGTGTATGAAGATGGAATTTTGAAGTTCGGGAAGAGACTTTGTGTTCCCGATTTATCTGATCTAAAAAGGGGATTGCTGGATGATGCTCATAGTTCCAATTTCTCTATACACCCTGGGAGCACCAAAATGTATAGAGATTTGAAGGAACATTTTTAGTGGGACAACATGAAGAGGGAGATTGCTAATTTTGTATCAAGATGTATGGTTTGTCAACAAGTGAAATCTAGAAGGCAACAGCCTGGAGGTGTCATGCAACATCTTCCCATACCGGAGTGGAAATGGGACAATATTACGATGGACTTTGTCATGGGGCTACCAAAGACTCCTAGAAGGAATGATGCAATATGGGTTATTGTTGATCGTCTTACCAAGTCAGCACATTTTCTTGCTATAAGAGAAGATCTACCCCTGTAACGTCTAGCTAGACTATATATTAATGAAGTTGTGAGACTTCATGGAGTACCCCTATCGATTGTTTCTGATCGTGATCCCCATTTTACTTCAAAATTTTGGAAAAGTCTTCAGAAATCCCTGGATACTGAACTTCATTTGAGCACTGCTTACCACCCTCAGACAGACGGACAATCATAACGGACTATTCAAACCTTAGAAGACATGTTGAGATCTTTCTCACTTGACTTTTAGGGTATATGGGATCAATATTTACCTCTGGTAGAATTTTCCTATAACAATAGCTTCCATTCGAGTATTCAGATGGCACCATATGAGGTGTTATATGGAAAGAGATGTCGTATACCAACCTGTTGGGATGACGTTGGAGAAAGAAAACTTGTAGGCCCAGAATTGGTGGAGGAAACGGTGGAAAAGGTGAAGGTAATCCAAAATCACATCAAAGCAGCTCAAAGTAGGCAGAAGAGCTATACCGATAATCGAAGGAAGGATTTGGAATTTCAAGTCGGTGATCATGTTTTCCTGAAGTTATCTCCATGGAAGGGAGTCATACGTTTTGGTAAGAAAGGTAAATTGAGTCCCAGGTACATCGGACCTTTCAAAATTTTAGAACGAATTGGGGCTGTGGCTTACTGATTGGCAATGCCGCCAAGTCTCTCCAAAGTTCACGATGTGTTCCACGTATTTCTGTTGAGGAAATACATGCCTGACCCAACGCATGTACTCACCTATGAAGAATTAGAACTGGAACCCGATCTGTCTTATTGTGAAGATCCCATCAAGATTCTTGATACGAGAGAACAAGTGCTGAGAAACTAGACGACGCGTCTGGTAAAAGTTTTGTGGAGAAACCATAAGATGGAAGAGGCAACGTGGGAACCCGAGGAACTTATGATGAAGAACCACTCGAGTCTTTTCATATGATAATTATTTTAGAAATTTCGAGGATGAAATTATTTGAAGGAGAGGAGAATGTAACACCCCAAGCTTCTACGGTACGCTTCTCTTTGAATAATGTGATAGCGTGTGTTGTACGCAACACCGAGTTTTAACACACCATAACCAATTAAACTAGCTGTTCTGAATGGTAATACCTAATTTTTGAAATTATATATATTTTATATTTCAAAATTGACTTCATTTTTGGATTCGGAATATCGAATTTAACCTAAGGTGAAATTTTGGTACTTTTCGGATAACTTTAATATTTTGATGAATAATGAAAATTACAAAATTTTAATTAAAAACAACTTTTTGAATCGAAATAATTAATAGTGATAAATTATGAATTTGAGTGGTTTTAAAGTATATTTAGAATATATTTTTACCATTTAATATAATTTTTTTCATTTGATATAATTTTACAATTAAACCGAACATAAACAAGTGTCAATCTTTCGATAGTTATTATCTCTTAAAAACACGCTTTTTGTTTTGGCAGCGGGAATTAATTTTAAATTAATTTATGCCACTTCTGTGTTTTGAATTTAGAAAAATGGATTCCATATTTGGAATCAGGATGTCCAAATTGTGTAAATAGGTAACTTTTATTTTTAGACATTTTGAATAATTACTGCGGTAAATATTTTATTTACCATGGTTAAGGATAAATCCGGTAAATAAGGGTTAAAACATAATATTATAATAATAATAAATTACCCTAAAACGTGTCCTAGCCTTATTGGTTGATACATGTTCGACCATAGGCATCTTTGGGTCGATTTTGGGACCCCATGTTGCCACTTGTAGGTGATAGGGACACTTTTTTTAATTAAGTTAAAATGAATACAAAAATGACACAAGCATATATCCTTTAGGAAAACAATTTTTACATAGGGTTATATATGTTGGATTTTAGATTATAAATATTCATTAGAAAGATAAAACTATTTCCTACATAATTATATTTTATTTATAATTTTTAGACATTAAATAATTTAATTAATTTATGACACAATGATGATGAAGTAATTACTATAATAGTGAAAAATTAAAATAATTGATATTATTAATACCCAAATAAATATAATATGAAACTTTTAATGAATTAAACTAATTTTCTAGGATAATATTATATATTAGTATTGATTTAATTAACTTTGTTCGAAGTAATCAATCTGTTATGAGTTTCACAAAAATCAACTATTGAATAGTGTCAAATTTGACATAAAAGAGTTCTTAAAACAAATATTATATTATTAATTGATATTAAATTCCTAAAAATCTAAGGTTCGGCCAGGAGACTTATATCATGATAGTTTTATCATTAATGGACCACTTTGAGGTCTCTTGGATGTATATAGTATGTTTATTAACCATATTATATAAAAATACAAAGAGACATTGTAAAAGTGAAACTAATTAACTTAGAATTAATACTTAAAGATAAGGTTAATATAAGTACCCAAACCTGTCTAAATTCTAATGGTTGACTTGTTTTAGACCTATCCCCACCTTAACATTTAAATAATAAACTTTGGAGCCATTATAAACCTAATATGAATTTATTATAAATTAATATTTCTAGCTTTTCCAAAGGTGCCCCTCACCCCTCTTATAAAAGGGCACTCCTCCTTCTCATTTCTTCACACCTTAAAAGCCTTTTGGTTCGGCCAAACTCTACCCAAATACTCTTCCAACTTCCTGCACTACAACCTAGAGGCCTTAGTTTGATCAGAAAGCCAACCTAAGAAGCCCTTTTGATCAAATCAAAAGGAAGAACCCGAAGAAGAGGTAATGATTTCACCACCCTTTTCCAAGTTCATTTCTTCTTCCACTTCTTCTTCCTTTGTTGTTACCATTATAAAATAATGAATACAGTATAATATATATACTGTGATGTTATTATAAATATGGTACAACCATATTCAGTATTCTATCCACCCTTTTAATAACATGTCACCATACGTGCGTACGTACGACTTACCGTCTCCACGTCATGGTGTAATTGTTATTCAATATAATATTATTTGGATGGGTATAATAATGATGTGTAACTCATGTAAATAATAAATATAACATGTTAATGATTCTGTATATATGATATACCATCCATTTATATATTATTTTAATATCAAAAGAATGATATTGTCGCTCGTGCGTACGTACGGACTACCGTCTCCACGAACGCGATGAGATTCATTCTCCATCGTATACATTCAAGTATAATTATCATTTGATGATTTAAAAAATGATTTTTAAGGACTTGATATCATTCTAGATATGAATAATATACAACCTATCCTTTACAAACATGTCTTACGTGACAAAACATATAAAAGAAAACAAGTAAGTTAACACCTGAAACAACGATAATACTAAGATATTATTATCAAATCAATATTAAAAGATCATATATGATATCATATTAATGTATACGATTCTTGTATAATTTAATAAAAATTATTTCACCATTATACAGTAGGTTAACCTACCCCAACCAAGGAAAAGTAAAAGGTAAGGGGTTTTCATCTCACTTCTTATTCCCGTGAGATTCATGCCATATTGCCACCATCACCTTTTGTGTGGTGTATGTACTGCCCATAATTATATTCTTTGAGTAATACACTCTAATTTATGTGTATTTACATATTCATTGTACGATACCTCTTTCATGGATTGTATGTTTCATTAGTTACCAAATTGGTAAGGGTTATTTCACAATCTCTTCATTATCCGAGGTTGTTTATATGTAATAATCTACTGGGATCTCTTTATCATCCACATCCATGTTTTCTTAAAAATGTATTTCAAAACATTTTTATTATTTACAAGAATATGGTTTAAAGTCATTTATACCCATGTTTGACTTTTTATAAGAGGAATCTTTCCGTCATTTTCAAAACAAGGTCCTTTTTAACCTTTTCGACAGAATTAAGGTAAGAATGTTTTTTTAACTTATACGGCGGGTGCGACTATTTTCCGCCGTTATAAAATCTTCAAAGATTTCCTTACAAGCTTATAAGAATATTTTCAAAGAAAATGTTTTATTTTATATGGCTCTTAAATGAATTCAAAAATAGAAAGAGATATTTCTCTAAAAAGAGTTTTGATTTCATCTATGTCAACATCCTTTGATGGATTTTACGCTTATTTGAAGTTTATTTATTATTATACCAAACTTATATATTGTATTGAAGGTTTTGTGATATGATTGACTGTGGATGTGCTATTTTTATACCATTCATAGTTTATGGTGAAATTATTGACATTTCGTATGCTATTTTTAATACAAATGTTTATGTTATGTTTAAACCTTTTCATATGGGAATGCATTGGACTTAATATGTGACGGGTGGAGCCCGCTATAGCTCCTCGATGCATCGGTATGTCTCATGAGACAAACTAGTGTCTTGGCACAAGGCCTTGGCAAAATCTTATTTTTAGTCTTGGCAAGAGGCCTTGGCTATGTGGTTATGATAGTCTGGCATTATGCATTCCAACATTATGAAAGTGGTTATTGATATTCCATGTGATTATTCAATTAGTAGAATATCCATGTGAACAAGTAAATGGCATTATTTCATTTTACTTTTGCCAAACTATGTTGAAGTTCAAGTTTAAAAGGCTTTTGTTTTAGTAATGTATTGCCTTAAATTTTTATTCTTATTTTTTAATGTTTTGCTATATTGTTATCCTTACTGGGCATTTGAGCTCACCCCTTTTCTATGTTTCATTTTTCCTAGGAAGTAAAGAAGTAAATTATGAATGACCTGCAGGGATATTATGTGGGGATATGAGTGTGGATTATGGAGTCAATATTTTTTTGTTGTATTTTTTCATTTTATTATGTAATGTAAGACTTATGAATATATCTAGAGTTTCTAAGGCTACTAAACCAATCCGTCTTTCGAGATTTGATCTTTCTTGTGATCATGCCAATGTTATGTAATAATGCACTGACTCTGGGTAACTAGGGTTGGGACGTAACATTTGTCTTGGCCAAACCCTGCCCATTTTGTCTCTCCACATTTCTCTCTTACTCCTAGAAGCCTCACTTTGTGTAGAAGTCTTCCCATGTAAGCCTTTGAGCTCAAATGAAAAAGAGTTACCCGATTTTAAGGTAATGTCTTCACTTGTGTTATTTTGTTTTATTTTGCTTCTACAACCCCCTAAACTCTTTTTATTCATTTCTTTTGTAAAAAATCAAGTATCTTAACTATACTATGATGTTGTTATAAGAATAATTCTAGCTACACTTACACACACCTACATCTAATGGTTAAAGAACATAGTGTTTCTATGGATGGCGAATTTCTGCCTCACGAAACGATGATTGTTCAACACTCATATAACACCTTCAAAGGTGGCCATTAAGATGTCACTATATTTATATATGATATATAATATGTTTATGTTTTACTTAAGCTTTTTTATTTTTCTTTTCTGGCATACCTTTATGGTTTCCACTGTGGGTAAACACGATAATTTCATTTTAGGAAGTGCGGACTACCGCCCCCTCAAAGTGATTTGGTTCGTTAATGCCATATGTGGGATGTATAAAGGATGGATTTAAAGTTATTATATATGATTTATGTTACATATGAATGATGAATATAATTATGGAATTAAAATAAACATAACTCTCATTTAGTTTTAATTCCATTAATATGACATAGAAATGAAAGTAGTGTTCATGCGTACGTACGGCATACCGTCTCTATGAACGGTGCATTTCATTTCTTACCTATAAATGATTATGTAATATTATAAATACATGTATATTCTGGATATATATGATATATATGACATCCAAATCATGAATATCATTCTGGATATAACGAACCTTTGACCACACGAACAACATGTAATTTTAAGAAGTCCACTTTCGACTTAAGAACCAAATATTGACAAAACAAACATTATTAACTTAAATGATTACATAATGTTTATAACATGGAAATAAGTGATATAAAAGTAAGAATGAACTTGAAAAAGGTTCTTAAGCAAGTATAAATTAACTCAAGTTTATTATTCAGGACGTTAAAGAACGATTGAGTCTCGTTGGACCCGAGGTAAGGGATCCTACCCCTCTCTTTCTTTTTAAGCACTCTATTTTATGTATTTTTCATTAAGATCATCTTTCTTATGTTAGGGGATGTTATTTTATATTTCTATTACTGTAATTTTTATTTTCATATGATTAGAGACCCTATTTGATCTCATCAAACCATTTTTGGAAGTTTTAAGTGGCGTCGTTAGGCTACTGAGTTTTCATAAGGGATTTTTCATCTCACTTTTATTACCGTGACATTTATGCTACGTTTTCCACTATTTCCTTTGATTGGTGTATGTACTTCCCATTATTATAAACTTTGTGTAGTATAATTTCATTTATGGTTATTTACATCTTCATTGTATGACCCTTCTTCTATGGGGAGTACGTTTCGAAAGTTACCCAAGTCGGTAAGGGAACCTTTCACCCTCCTCTTTCTAAAAGACTTATTTTGTTATGTCTTTTAATTCACATACCATTATGTTGGGATATGTTCTTATATATCCTTATTTATGTAAATTTATTTCCAAGAGATGAGATAACATTTTTATCTCTCATCAACTCATTTTCTGAATTTTTAAGTGACGCCGTTAGGATGTCGAATTTTTGAAAGGGAACTTCTTAACCCAATTTTGATTCTTTGGGGTAAACTTGTACTCCTTGAATATGTCATTCTATGAATATGTGTGAATGAACTCTGATTGTTTTTCACTTGATATCCACTTATATTTTGTGTATTCATGTGTCACACATAATTATGTAATTGATATATCATTAATCTAAGGATACCGTCTTTGTAAGAGACTTTGTCCCAATCTCCTTTCATTGAGGCATATTTCGTTTTATACACAAATTTATTTTATATAGTGTATAAACCCCTTTTACATTTAATTTTATAAAAAAGGAATCTTTTTCTATGAAGCGTTTTACAAAACGAAAAAAAGGAATGTTTCTTTTATCGTACGCGGTGACAACGACCTTTTCCGCCACCGCGAGTATTATTTTGTCTTTGGCTTCCTCAACAAGCCGTAATGTTTTTTTTTAAATAAAATAAATACCATATACTCTTTTATGTATTTTGGTATTGAAAATGGTTTTTATAATGGATTAGTTATGTCAATATATTTAAGTGATATATTGTGATCAAAGTGTGGAAATGTTTTCTTTTCATTATATTTTTTTATGTCTTATTATTTTACAATGGAACTTGGACATTTGACAGGTGGTTGTGTGATAAACCATATGACGGGTGGTGTCGTGAATACCAGGATGGGTGGTTACGTTATAACCTCCAATTCATTGGGTATGTAAGTCATCCGTATGGCTATTTCATTAAGTGATATGTGTGGAAGTCGACCATATGGTTATTCCATTTAAGTATGTTTATGTCCCGAGTTACCTTTATATGTTATGTGTTCTTTATATGGATTTTATGGTAATCTTTTGTTTACAAAAGGATAAGTAATGATATTTTATTCAGTGAAGAGTTTTTACTACTTCCTAAAGGTTAAAGGTATTACTTTGATAAAGTATACATGGTTTACTTGTTGTTTTGAAAAACTAACAGTTTTCATTCTTTATGTATCCCTTGCTGAGCTTTTTATGCTCACCCTAAGTTTTTTTGAAATGTTTTTCATAGGACAAAATGTGGAATAGGGTCAAGGATGGGATCAAGGTAAAGTCATGCTATCTAATACCTGGAACTAGACATTTTTCTTTTTAAGAGTTTTTATTTTATGTAAATTTAGTATAAGTGACTACTTTGTAATCTTTTGAGATGTAATAGTTATGTCCTAATTCTCTAAAACTCTAAACCTGAAAAGATCCTCAATGTGAATTATTCATTTAATTCAATATTAAGTAAGGTTTAAGGTTGGGGCGTTATAATCTTATAGATACAAACTACAAAAAACATAATTTTGTAGAACTCCTCTCTAAAAACGTACTCAAACTCAATCCATGAAAGAGTCGCCTCTCCGTAAAATAGAGTCACCATACTCCACCAGTTCCATGAGACCCATGTATAATGATTTACTCTAGGACCACCATATTTTATAGATGTGTCCTAAAGAAGTGTAAAACTGAATTAAATTCCTCAATCCATTCCTTAACTACCCAGGGGTCAACCTCACCCTAAAACCTAAGGGTTCGCTGTCTATAAAACTCATGAATTTCACTCATTGTAC